>CM077877.1:52582506-53782506 GCA_039720435.1 Amazona ochrocephala
TGCAGGTGTAGACAGGGAAAGGCAAAGAAATGGAAGAGTCAAATATATCAGTCTGATATATTCAAAGCGACGTTTGATTTGGGGTGTTGATTGAGGCTGTGTTATTTTCAGTCTTAGCTTGGGATTTGGACCAGGAACACTGAGCTTTTATAAGGTTAAATGAAGGATACCTCACCCAGTACCCATTTATAGCAATTTAGAAGCTCTTAGGGTAAGAATTTTTCTCTCATAATTTTAATATAAATAGCCCATGTATTTTCTATTTCAGCTGGTCATGTCTATCTCACTTCATAGTTTATGCAAATAACAGAACCTCAGAATGTACAGTGAGATGATTTTTTCAAGTATCTATTTTGTTTCTACAGTTTAAAGAACAGCATGCATAGTTTAGCTTTAGGCAGGTAAAAAGTTATCTGAGCTAAATTTTACCTCTGACAGCTTCATTAGGCAGCAAAATGTTACTCTTATGACTTATGTCCACATAAAAAATCTGTGTAAAGATTACCCAATTAAGGTATTAAAAGTGGTAAAGAACTGAGCACTTAATACAGATAAATTTGAAGCAGCATAACAGATCATCAGATCCCTGGCTTCACTGCAGTATATGGTTCCCTCTTGAGAGCTGTGGTACAGTGATTTTACTGTGTAAGGACAGACCCGACATTGCAAACGCACCCTTAAGCTCCTATGCAGTGTACCACAACAGTTGAGAACATCATGTCCTCAAAAATTGCAATAAATTATTTTTAAAAATCATATCATCCTCTATAAATATATGTATGGTACTGAATTTTAATCACAAAGCAACAATAATATGGCAAAATGATCTTTATTCATTCTACTGTTATGCTTTGATATTCCAAAACCATTTGCTTTACAGAAACAGTGATTAAAAATACCATATAATTAAAGGCAATGATGTTTCTGCTGAAGAAAATTTCTGCTTAAAAAAAAGGATATCAGATATTAAATAACTAAGAATAAAGTTTGAATCCCATTCATGTACAACTTCATCAAATAAAAGTGGAAAAAATGCGTTTTCTTTTTTTTTTTTGACAACTGATTTTCTAAAATACTACTTTGTAGGATATCATCCGTCGTGGTTTAAGCCTCTATAACTCACGCAGTCGCTCTCTCACTCACTCCCCCCTCTTTCTTCCCTCAGTCCCAGGGGGGATGGGAAGGAAAATCAAAAGAATGCAACTCCCACAGGTTGAGATAAGAACAGTTTAGTAACTAAGGTATAACACAAACCACAACTGCTACCACCCATAATAATAATGACAAGGCAAATACAAGGAAAGAATACAATCGCTCACCATCAATCCCCAGACCGACCAAGCAGTGCACCCCCACCTTTCGAGGTCTCTGCCCTCTGTTTTTACATCCTGGGCATGACGTGCTGTGGTATGGAATACCTCTCTTTGGTCAGTTTGGGTCAGGTGTCCTGTCTCTCCTTCCTCCCAGCTTCCCCTCCTCCCTGGCACAGCATGAGACTCACAGAGTCCTTGGCCAGACCAAAACGTTCTAAGCAATAACTGAAAACACTGGTGTTATCAGCGCTGTTCCCAGGCCGAAAGTCAAAAACACAGCACTGCACCAGCTACTATGAAAGAGAAAAATGACTGCTGCTGCTGAACTCATGACATCATCACACAGCTAAACACCAGCTAGCAACACAAGCCTAAAATACTTTCAAGTAAAAGCAATTTTAGCATTCTTCTAAGTTGTCATTGCTATTCCATTATCACAAGATTAAATCAGTTTTTAAAGAAATGTCTCAGAAAAAAGGGCATCTGAATTTGTGTGCAAGTATTTTTTCCACTTATATATGCCTTTATTGAATGTCTTTCTTTTTCTCCTTTGGTAATGCACATCATATAAAATCAGTAAAGAACATACTATAACAAACATAACCTTAAAAATGCTAGCATATAAAGAGTTATAGAATGTTATTCCTATTTTTAATAGCATTTTCTCAAGCTTGCCTGCCAGAGGATCTCTGAGACATAGAGAGTTTTACCTCCCCATAATTTCCTTCTGCTTCTATAGCTGTGTATTAGGTGACTGATAATCTACCCTGTGATGAACCTGCAGGCAACACTCAGTGCTCTAAAATGTCTTTGAGCATGTAAGGCATATAAATTCAAAGGAAACTTAAACACTTAACAGAATTTTTTGAGGGACTAACCTTAACATATTCTGAATATTACCAAACCACAAGAAATGAACACTCCTGCTCTTTTGGAGATGACCTACCACCTATTAAGAGAAACAATTCGTGGTCATATCAGCAGAATGAGCAAGGTGGGCAGGAATTGTTTGTTCACAGGAATTGTTCATTGTGTTTAAATACAATAGTCAGGGAACATCAGAAGTTGACAGAAGATGAAAAAAGAATACTCTTTTTAAATTATTTTTGCCTGCGCACACACAATGCGTAGTTAAGCTGAAGGAACTCTTTCACAGAAGTTTACATAAGTCAAAAGAATACTGTACTAGATCATGGAAAAGAAAACTATTACGGATTAGATAAACCCTTAGCTGATTTATGAGTGTTTGGAAGTTGAAGATTATTAGCAGGAACCATCATAGGTGCTTTCCATTTTCTTTATGTTCTTTCTACTAGGTTAACATTTGGCCACTTTCAGAGATAAAATGCTGACCTAACCCAGTATTTTTGACCTTATTTTTTATGTTCAAGAAAAAATGTACGGGTCAGGAACTGGAAATACCCGAGGCATTAATACGATCTGAAGACTTCTGTAGAGCGTCAGAGAACACTTCCTGAAGAATCTAGGAGTCTGACCAAGGTAATGAAAGCAAAAGCTATGAAATTTTAGGTTTTACACTAAGAGAGTTTAAGGAAACTTCTCAAAACAGATATGGCTTAGAATTCACATCCTTCATATTGGGCAAAAACAGATAAATGTTATTATGGCAAAAATAGATAAATGTTATTATACCCAAGAGTGCCCTAATTCTGGCTGAAGGATTGACACTCTGAGTGACATGATCTCTAGAAAATACATAAGCATATTCAAAAGATTTTTGGGTTGTATTTCTTTTGTTTTCACCTTCATTCTTAGAACAATTTCCAGCAGCTATACTCTGGCTATGTGCTCAACTACAATAAGTGAAATTTTTACTTCAAATTCCTAAAACATACAATTCATCTTTGCAAAGCACTATCAGAATTGATCTTCACAATGTACATGAAACAAAAAAAAAAAAAAGCAGCAAACTGTCTAAATATGATATTACTTTTCATGTTTATGTTTTTATAGAGTTTAAGTATTTTTTTTCCATCTACAAAACTCTGTTCTGCATTTTTAGAATACTTGCATTAGAAAGTGTGGTTTTCATTCCTTGAAAATGCCTCATACATGCAAAACCACTTAAGATTAGAATTCCTTTCATACCTTCATGGTTTGCAAATTCTTATTTTTATTCATTAGCTTTCTATTTCTATTTCTATTCTGGAAAAGTTGTGTTTGGTTTTATGTCTTACACAAAATCTTATGGGAACTGATTCTCCTTTCCAAAATTCCAGAGGTGAGTTTCAATGCACAAAGGATGAAAGAAAGAAATTATTTATTTTCTAAAAAATACAGTTCAAAAAAAATCTAAGGATCTAACCCTAACCTAAGTTATATTTGAACTGGACCTTTCTACTATATTAGGGTTTTGAGTAAATACTAGAATTTCAACTGGCAGACAAGTCCTAATTCCAGATTGTCCATCCCTCCTTCTGCCCCTAGTTCTGTCTCTCCCTCCCTCCCTGTCTCCCTCCTTTTGTCTGTACATCCTTCCATCCCACCCTTTACTTCCTTTCTAGAGATCCTAAACATCTGTTGGCAACAGGATTAGTCATAATTTTGTATAAAAAATAATATAGTTAATAGAAATGTCTAATCAGCATACTCCCTCTCCCTTTTCAGTTCAGCCAAAGAAAAAAGTTACAAGTGTTAAGGACATTTATCAAGACAATCTGCAGTTAGCACATTTTTATATCCTTTTCCATTTAATCTTAACCAAGGAATAGAATTTCCTAAGGAAACATTAAAGCCCGATATCAAGCTAGACTCTTTTGCAGTGTATTTTGGTATTTAATCCACTATCAGCAAACTTATACACTATCCAATTTTCTCCCCCTTGACTGCTTCAACAGTGGAATTTACACAAAGCACAGAGCATAAATTTTACTCTATTGACATTCTCCAGTAGATTTTGTGTCCAGGGTTTTGCAGCCTGCTAAAACAATGATATTTACAGAGAAAACATTTTCTGTACAGAATACAGAAACTGCCAGTGTAACCATTTTATCACCAAAGTAATGATTTTATTTTATAATTTCTATTAGTTAATAATTCACCATTATAAAATCTGTTTGTGTGTGTTCAAGTACATGTGAACAGACCTTCTAGCTCTGTTTTCAGCAATGTAGGGAAAAAGAAAATAATGGATTGTCATGAATATATAAAATGAGACAGGTACAAGGACTACAACATGCAAATGAAAGGTCTTTGGTTTCTATGCCAAGACATAGATGCATTCAAGCTGATCTTCTGCAGAGCTGATTCCAAGAGAGTATTTACAGAACATGTCTAATATGCTCTGATAGAACTGATTATAAAATTTGTTTGTGAGAAGTACCTTTTAAAAAAACATTACTACCGGTCACAACTGATGGTACTACGCCCAGCACAGCTTGAAAAAACTAAAAGGATACCGAGAAACAGCTATAAGTGAGATTGACCATATGTTGACATGTATGAAAAGCAGCCAAGCTTATGTCCCAGACAGTAACTGTCAACATTGAGATGTGAAATCTCAATGAAGTAACAGAAAACCTTTCACTTTCCTTAGTTATATAGGATGTACTTCATAGGATGCAATCACCGTCTCATGCCCTTAAGGGACAGAAAGGAATTATATTCTGTTGCATTCTTTTCAGTGAGACATTTGTGTCACTCTTCTGTCAGAACCAGCTTTCTGATTTTTTTTTTCCCAAGCAGCTGTTTCTTTACATTCTATAAGGAAAGCAGCTATAAAACAGAAGCGATCAGATTCAAGAATAGTTCACACTTTTTTTTAATGTTTCTTAAATCATTGTGAAGTGAGAAGACCAAAAGGCTAATTAGACTTTAGCTTCTATTGTTCTGACAAAATATGGGCAAAAAACAGTAGTGTTTATTTTGGTGTCTTAGTAAAAAACACCTTGGTTTTCCAGCAAAAAGTTCTGGTGGTTTTGAGGCAGCTACATAATGCAACTGATAATAGAGTTCTAGCATGCCTCTTCCTGTGAAAGTAAGTTTCCACGAGAGATACAGCAAGATGCCTCTCTTGTTTGTACTATTTTGTGCGGTGGTGTACTTTTGCGGTATTTAAATATATAGCTGAATTGGTTCCTGAAAAAGTCTTTAAAAATTGTCTTCTGTTTTTGCACCATTATTTTACAAGTGCATTACTGTTTTTCACAGCTCAAATATGAGATTGAAAATTTCCTCATGGTGAATTTTTTTAACTTTCAAAAGACAAGTAAATCCCATACACTGTTGTTCTACATTTTACAATTCTGTATAGACACTACATAGGTTTTCTCAGTAGCTCAAATAGTACAGTTATGTTACTATCTATGTAAAGTATCCCACGATTTTGCAAGAAATGATTAGCATGTCAATGTGATAGTGCACAATTAACAATTAAAATGGTCATATTTAATGCCTTTCATGTATTTTTAATTGTCATTGACTGTTTCAGCACCTTATTTTTAATTAAAAATAAACAACAATGAAAGTGTGTAGTGTTCTGGGATAAAATATTAATTAGTTTGTTACGAATTACAATATCCAGTGGGAAATAAAGAATTTTCTAAGCTGCACTAATTGCCCTACAGAATCTCTGTAAAAAAATTAGGTTTCATAAAAGCCATTCCAGTTATTAAAATAAAGGTCACCCAGCACCTATTGAATTAGTTTATACATTGTAGCAAATTTTAGCAGAAAGTAATGGGATCATTAAAACTAAATTCTCATCTCCTGTCTGCACAATGGAGCACGTATTATCTACTCTGCTCTTCTTTTTTACAAAGAACTCTCATTGCTGGAACCAGTGTTTCTACATGTGCAGGAAGATCAGAATAGCCCTACAAATCTGTTCTGTTCACACGAAAGAGGAAAATTTGGTCAGAAGACCAACAAAAGCTTGGGACTGCATTTTTCTTTTAGCCACTGAATGGAGTGTTATCTGATACCTCTGGGAAATTCACACAGAGACTGAGAATAAACAGCAGGAACTTTATATCTTTATGTCCCTAATTTCCACCAAAAAAAAAAAAAAAAAAAAGGGAGGCCCATTGTTGTAATAATTCAAGGTTTGCCTGATTCTACTTTCCTTAGATACTTTGTGGTGTTATGCACTTGGCTTAGCTTATTACCATGAAATACTAAAGCCAGGGTAGACAGGAAATACTGTCCTTATTTCCTCAGAAAATGTCTAAACTGAGAGACTCTGGGATACTTCCCCATTCCTTGATACACCACAGCAAAGCTTCAGCACATATGAGACCTACAATCGTATATTTATCCCTTCTTACTCACATTTCCACTGACAAGAAACCCAGCTTGCAGTCTCTCTCTGGTCTTACCTGGTCAATCTGTCTGCATGGACACACTTACAGGGAGACACACACATAAAATAACACTACATAGCATGTTGCTGGGGTATTTACCTAGAATGCATGAGCTCTGAACTCAGTTCCTCTCTGCTGTGCAATACAAGAAAGCGAGGTTTCCCTCTTTCTAGGCAAGTGTTTTTACAGAAAAGTACAAGATGAGTAACTCCTTTTTCTTTTCTATCTGTGTGTGTCCTGTTTATGCAAACTATGTATATTTAGACATAGGGATACCAACTTTCAGACCTCAAGCAGACTTAATGAAAATATGGAAGAACTTTCATGTGGTGACTGAATTTAAGGGATCTATGTGTTTACCAGGAGATAGAATTATACACAAGACACATGCCCTTTCTTCCTGAGGTACTATCATCACTAAAACAGGTCAGATGACTTGCATAATGAAAGCAGTTATTTCACCATGAAATAAAAAGAACATTAGAAGAATTCAGGTGCAAATATCTACTGTTACTTTCTAAAATTAGGTGAGATAAATCCTACCCACATTATGTTTGGTCTGATTTTGGCTTGTACTCAGAAATATAATTTCTTTTCTTGTTGCTCATGAGAAACAACATGTAGAAAGTTAGCTTGGTTCTTTCTACAGTCAACAGGGAGGAAGGTATCTCCAAAAAATAACGTATCACGGACTACCATTAAATCACTTGCTAAAGCCATCCATCTTTACCTACAATAGCAGGAGTATACACAGCTATGTTTGATGATCATGATTAACCGTGAGACTTTCAGAAAATTCAAGGTGAGATGACTCCCACCTTAGAAGCATAAGGACTAGTTTGATTCTTATGCTTAAATAATGAGTAGTGATGGGCATTACAGAAAGTATCAAGTCAAGCACAAAAATCTTACAAAGTTAACTTATAACCATAAAAATATATCCACATGCAGTGATATATATCTTCTGTTCCTGATTAGCTAGTAGCTTGTTAGTCTTAAGAAGTCATGTTCTGTAACTTTTTTGTACTCTGAGAAATCAATCAGATTTTAAAACATAGAATTGTCTATTCTGATGGTTTCCTATATGATCTAGTGTAACAAATCTGTACAACTAGGCAGCTCCACTAAGAATGCTTTTTGTCGTCTGTTTGAAATTTTAACTTCTGGGGATTGTTGTTTTTCTGAAGTTCTAAGTAGCACATATGCAACAAAAAAATATACGCAGCAAATCCTATATAGCAGAGAAAGCAGTCCTGTTTTATTTTAGAAGCTGACCTCCAAGGGATGCTGAGTCTGACCTGATAGAAATCATTACAGCAATTTCCCACAGGCAGTAAAAAGGAACGAAATGGTTTTGTCATTCCCATTTACTGTTCTCTGCTTGTAATAGTACATGTGTCCTGTCATGATGTCAACAAGTTTAAAGAAAACAACTTGAAAATAATTGAGAGCCCATGGGAATTCAAGCATTCACATATGTTGCGTGTAAAGGTTAGAGTGTTATTTTACCTAATAATTGATAAGAAGTTGATAACTTCAGCTCTACAATGTGCAATGTTATTTATCACAGAAGAAAGATAAATGTAATTTGGTGAGAGAGTCTGCACTGGCAAAGAAGCTGTGAATTGGAAAAGCTATCATTACTATAGCCGTTACACTGTCAAATACAATAAGCAAGGATTTTAGAAGAAGAGAAGAGAAAATCTCCCATGAGGGATGAAGGAATATATTATAAAGCATGTGCACAAGTGCCCCAAATTAACATTGCATCTGACCTTAATGCTAGTACTTCCTACTTTCAAATACTTAACTACCTACTCTGTCTCACAGAATCCGAATAAGTATACTAAGATATATGGGATATTTTTGTGGATTATGAGAAGAGCATTCAGGTCTTCCCTGATTGCATCCAATTTACAACAAAGTCCCAAAGGCAGGATACCAGACTTAGGATTCCAAACAACTTACCTAAGCTTAAGACACACAGAGAATATTTACAAATAATAATTTGTTAGTAATATAATTAAAACATTAGCAATCTAACCATATTGCTACTATTAATCCAGCTACCATGATACAAATGCATCCCCTCTCATGTATTATTATCAGCGCTGATTCCCAATAATAAAAAGTAAAACTGATACGCACAAACTTTCTAGTTTCTATCTCTATTTCTGGTTTGCTAACTGTTGTTGTGCTGCTCTGGGTCTTTTAAAGATGATGGTTAGCTATCCTTTAGAAGATGGGTGTTGGAAGGGTCACATCAAATTGTCAGTATGACAAATTTTTCACCAAGAGAAATGCAACTCTGATGATCGGGATTTCTTCCTCTTTCCAGTTGAGCTCGCTCAAGACTACTCTAAAACATTTTCTAACAAACTGTACACCTTGTTCTTTCTTCATTGCACAGCGTTTTCTTATTTTACCCAAAATTTACTATTCTGGTATGTTTTATATTGTGCATACATGATTTTTCTTTTCTCTCTTTGTTAACCCCACACCATTTTCATCCAGCATTCAAAGCTGCTTTCCTTTGATAATCAGTAACTGCTGATCCATGACCTGCATGTAGCCCTGGGCTCTTCATCCTGTAGCTCTTCATCCTGTGCCCACACTGTAAAGACTACTTTCATGTCTTAAGTTCTGTGTCATAGATCATTCTGGAAGACAACTGGTTACTACTATTAAAGAAATGTATACCAAAACAATGAAGGCAATAGTTCTTTCACAATAAAATCGGACAAAGTTAAACAACTAAAACTAATAATATGTCAGCCATCTTTCAGTGAGACTGTTTATTAACTACAGCTATTAAGCTATTAAGCTAACACAAAAGTTGTGGTGCATCATGACCAGTCCAGATAAAGCTAGCCTTGCAAGTCCTAGTCCTGATTCCATTCAGAGTTAACACAAAGCCTGAGGTCTGTTACTAGCAACAGAAGTACTGTTGTTATAGTGCTACAGGGTTATAGTCTACATTCCTGTTGCATTTCCATGTACAGATTAAAGCATGTTTCCCAGGAAGGATCTTTGTTGTACTCTTAGAAGTTGTACTCAAACCACAAAATTGCTTTTATTTGGCAATTTTCTTTTGTAAAATCCTTAAAGAGATTTAGAATTTAATGTGACTTTGAAAAATTCAGTACATTCCATGATTTTTCAGGTCATCAAGAAAAAGCATTTCTCTTATTTCTGGGTCCGATTATTTTATTTCTGCACAGTGTAAAGCAGTTATGGATTGATTCAGAGAAAGCTCCAGGAACAAACTAGCCAACAAAGTTTTAAGTTGACAAGCAGGTAATCTTTATTGCAGTGCCAGGAGACACGGGGGATAGCTCTTCCTAACGTATGTTCCCTTATTGTTACACAAGCCATCCTTATATAGTCGCTGGGCATACATACATATTCATTAGGCTACGTATGGATTACATCATTTTCCAGAAAGTTCCCTACATGAGTACAAAAATGTGGTGGTGGTCTCTGAGGGTCATTTACTTCTTCCAACAGTCTTCATCACTTCTGGCAGCATTTGAAGCACGCGCAGTAGGTGCTTATACCAGCTCAATTGGTTCATTTACATCATAGACATAAAAAGCATCCTGTCCTTCTACTCATCAGTTAGTTTAACTGCAGCCCATTCTGGACCCCTGCCATTCCAGATACTCCTTATCCTTACGTCCTGTTCTTCTAGCCTGCTTTTTTTACACTCATTTTGTACTAAGGTCATAAAGGGCTAAAACTACAACGGTTTATCTTATACAAGAATTCTCATTATGTTCTCTAGCTGTACCCTATTTTTTTTTCTGTGAATCATGCCTCAGTAATTTTCCATTGCTACTGTTACAAAGCCATCAAACTCAACATTACTTAAAATTGATTCTAAAGGTTTATATATTTCATTTTGTGATTTTGTACTCCCCCTTGTCTCAGGATGCAACAGGAAAGGGGTTTATTATCTGGGTATCTGATTTGACAATTTTTTGGACAGACAAGTCAACCACATTGGATAAATGTACAAAACAAGAAATTGCTTGATGATGTGTGATTATATATTATATGTGCATTCACATGTAATATTTTGTAACAATATAGCTCAAGCTGGAAAATATAAATTGGTTAAATTATATAACTTGTCTCAAATTCCTTGATGCTCTAATGCTTTCTGAAACTTACCCATAAACTCACCATAAAAATCTACTCTAAGAATGTTTAACGTTTTTAAAAAGTATATTGATTTACTTTTTACTCATCCTGCCATTTACTGAGGAGGATTCCACTGCACAGTTCTTCCAGGAAAGCAAAAAAAATTACTTTTCTTCAGGATTGATTCAGGCATCTCAACCTAGTGTCTGTCGCTGCTTTAACACCATGCCTATCTGAAATATCCATAGGAAGCTGGACAGGTATGATGAAGATTTTAAGAGGAACTTGTGTTTTTATAGGGTAACAACTACAGGCCTGACAGAATACAGAAAGATTCCTCATGTGGCATGAGTTACCTGGGCTCAGGCCACTGAATTGTTTTCCAGATTCTGCACTGACTACCAACTCATACACAGCACATAAAATGACATTATGGACATTTTGAGATATCCATCATATCTACCCTGGGCTGGTACATGTGGCACCCAGCTGGCTTAAGCCTTTCAGAAAACCATCAGGAAGACGAGAAAATATTAGAAAATACCAATAAACATTTCTCAAATATGATATGATCCTCTAAGTGCTAGTAAATCAAGCTGCCTTGCTCACCTGAAAACCCATATAAATAGGCTTTAAGCTTTAGGTTTCTTAATGTGGAGTTTACTCATATCTCAGATGTGAACTTATTTCTTTCTTTTCAGAATTGCTGAGCAATGTTTCCTTTAGGATGTTTGCGAGTTAGGGAAGACTCATCTTTTTGTTAGAAGAAATATAGAGTAACATACAATAATTTGTACATTCTTAGTAATTGTACCGCATCACAGGTAAGCATTCTAGAGTTTGATGAGCCAGTTTTCAAGTACATTGAGCTAAAGTACATTTGATTAAAGTCACAACTTCAATTATGATTATATAATCATAAATATCTCTAAGATAAATATTCAAATTCTAATAAAATAAAAACATCTGGTGACCTTTGATCAGGGGAAAAAATTGTATTCCTTTGCTGCTTTTTACTATGTTTAGCACATGTAAATTTGTAACACATGCAGCTTCATGCGTGGCGCCTTTGGGTGCTACCACAGTATAAATAATAAAAAAGCCTATCCCACAAAGCAGCAGGGAGGAAAGAGGTGCTCTTTTTTTTTTATTTTTTCTTTAGTTTTATGATCTTAGGCACTAAAACACTTTTCCAGAAACCTGTTAATTAAGGGAGATAATTTGCAGCTAAGCCATAAAAAGATTTCCTAATTTCAAAGAAAGCTGAAGTCTTTAATCTTAGACTAATACTGAAGAGTGAAAGAATAGCAATCCAAGTGCAAATATGAACTACAAGGGAAAAAATAATCATACAGAAGATTAATTAATGATGTTATCCATGACAAAATCATAATTAAATGACAATGCCACATATCATTGACTATACACTTCTGTTAAAATCACTATAAAATCGGTCACGTTTGTGCCTTATTATTTCTTTTAATATCTCATTTTTTCTTAAGCCTTTGTTGTATCTAAATAAAGCCTTTTAGCCTTGTGTAAGTATAACATTACATGATTCAGTCCACAGGACAGACATTATGATCCTAATGTAAATACACTTTGTATTTTACTTGTATTTTAAACTGTCTTATGAGAATAAACACAGAACTGACAGGCAGAAATTGACATTTTAAAAGATATTAGCGTGGCCAGATATTGCACAACAAAGCATTATATTGTCATCTAAGAAAAAAAAAAATCTTCTGATACTTGCTTTACAAGGAAAATAGCTGGAATTAAAACAGGCTGATTAAATTTTCTACTGTGGTGAAAAGATCTAGGGGGAAAAAGAAGCATGTAGGATAGAACGAAAAAATCAAGACTGAGACTTAGAAATAAAAATAGCTAAAACAAATTAAGTTTACGTTTTAAAGCCAGAAATGTAAGTCCCAACATATTAAAAGATTTTATGAAGAGGGGTGGGTTTCAGATTTTATTTGACAGTAATGGACATCCTTTCTCAAGTTTTCTTAATTGAAGAGAAAATAAGACAACACGGTAAAAAAACCCACAAAATTCTCCAGAATTGCATTCTGGATACTAGAACATTCACCCATGCAGCATTTTGAAGATAAGTGCCCTTTTCTGGAAGTGATATTCCTGGTGTGGGTTCCACTACAGCCAGATTAGTGAGGTAAGAACTGAATAACTGTTACAGCTTGGGTGTGAAATTGGCTGGAGGTTCTGTCTTAAAGGATTATGATCAGTGGCACAAAGACCAACTGGCAGCTGATAAGGAGTGGTTGCCTTCAGAGGTTAAGGTCAGTGCCAATACTGTTCAATTTCTAAATGGCCTGGACAAACTGGGACAATGATTCAATTTGAGTTGCTATTCGGAGAAACTTCAACAGGCTGCAAACATGGGCCAAGAGAAAACTTACAAAGTTTAACAAAAGCAAAACCAAAGTTCTCCACCTGTGACAGAATAACCTGATGCAGTAGCACAGATTGGGACTCACTGTCTGTGAGGGCTTTGCAGAAAAGCATGTGATTATTTTGGAAGAAAAGATGTTCTTGCATCAAATATCGACTGCTTACTGGGAAGGATACGCAAAACTGAAGACAGCAGGTCAGAAGAAGTAATTACTTCCCTCTGTTCAGACAGTATCTCTGAAAGACCATGTCTGCAGTACTGCAGCCAATTTTGGGTTCTGCAGTATGTGAAAGGTACTGGCTTAACTGAAGCAAGCCAAGGAGAGCCACTAAGATCGTTAGTGTGCACACGACAAAAAAGAAGAGGCTGAGAATAGGGTTTTGCCCTTGAGAAGAAAAGGCTCCAGGAAGACCATGCTGCTCTCTCAAAAGACTTAATCAGAAGGTATATTGGAGCTTAATCTCAGAAGCACACAGTAATAGGACAAGAGGAAGCAGGCACAAGTTGGAATATATCAAATTCTCATTAGAAAAAAGTGGGGGGAAACATCTTCAGGGTGATCAAGCGCTGAAACAGTTTGCCTAGAGTGGGTGAGATGTCTTAATCCTTGGAGATGTTCTGAATTCAGCTGGTGAAGATGCTGAGCAACCTTCTCTAACTAGATCTGCTCATAGTGGAAAGTTAGATTATTTGATCTTGATCTTCTGGGTCTCCTGAGATATTTTCAAAACAAAAAAAATTACAATAAACATAGTGGCATAGACCAGGGATACAAAATTATGTTACATATATCTGCCTGGATGCAAGCCACTTGCACTCAGTGTATTAGTTTCTTTTATGGGTACCTCTTTACCAGAAAAATAATCAATATTTGGAAAGACTTCAGAAGAAGGTGCCTGAAGAATTGGCACATGAGAAAGTCTTAAATAAATTAAGTATCTAATGCTTAGCTGGAAGATTAAGTGAAAGTATTGATACTGAAGACTGAGAAAGTATCTTAAACAGGTGCAAAGAAAATAAAAATAAATTAATGCCTTTTTTTTTTTTTTTTTAAGTTGCCATATGAAGGAGTTCCCATAACTTTGCAAGGGAATTGGTGGAAATCTTATTGCCTTGCACACTGTAAGTAACAAAAGACAAAATAATTATTGTAGTTCATACTATTTAGGCAGGGAACAAGACCAATATGCTGAGCATTTTACTGTCTACAAATAAAGAGAACTCACAGACTATTACAATTACAGCCATAACAGTTCTTGCATGGTTTCTAATGTCCAGAGAACAGTTATTCAGACCATCAGCTACTAGGGTTAACATATCTTAGGCTATTATACATTGTAGGTACAGCAGGAAATTGTAACCACCAAGGACGAAGTGGAGATTTATACTTGAAAGCATTCTTCTTTTTTTTTAAAAAAAAAAACAAAAAAAAAAACAAAAAAGATGCTTTTCTTGACTCTTCAATGAGAAGGGTAGATAAAAAGATTTTAAGCAAACTTTGAAACTTTGAATTGTATGACATTTTTTCCACCTGAAAAATGCAGTGTCTATATCTAAGAGCTTTTTTCCAGTTGTAGGTCCACTTTCATTCGCATTTCAAATAACCCTAGCACTAGATTCAACTGTACCACTTTTCAAAATATTTTATTATGCTAAACACATATTTCATGGCTCTGCTTCTCACTTACAGCAGCCCAAGATGACTTTTTCTCTGTCCTTCATTTATAATGTTTACAATTATTTCACTTCCTTATAAAACACTAGATACTGATCACATAAAAAAAATAGTGTGCAGAGCAAAATGTGTAGGCTTTTTTTTACTGGTGTTAAAATCTTGAACTTTCCATGTTGATGTGTTGATCAAGTACTCAGTGTTTAGTTGATCACCAGATTTTGTCAGAGGAAGAAATTCTCAGCACAATAATTTTTGAGAAACCGGGATTATTCTCCTTTCCTTTTTGGCATGGAGATCATCAATTTCATGCTGCTGAAAGCAGAATATTTGGAGCACCTCTGATGTTTCTTGTTCATTTTTCACAGAACTTCACAGTTGTGACTTTTAGTCTTTCTTAAAGTATGTATAAAGATTTCCTTACTTTGTAGAACTGGAAAGTGCTTTGTGAGCTATGGTAAAATTTACAGTGAATACTTTACAGACACTTCAGATAAAATTTTGAGTTCTTGGGTGCATGTGGTTGCAAGGGAGTAAATTCAATGATGAACTGATACTTTATTCTGTATGTTTCAAAATTACTGAAATAATTCCCCATTTTCAGTGTAATGGTTCCATACTTTATTTACAAAAATCTTTATCTAATGCTCCGCAATATTTTCAGGTTTTCTTTTCTTTTTCTTCTTCTTCCTGTCCCAGACTCTCTCTTTAGCATTCCATCCACTCCAACTTCCACCATCTACTGAGCCCTACCTATCTACAGTTCTCAGATTCCATTTATTTAATATTTCATTTTTTAACTGAACTAAGAAGTCTGATTTGTAGGTCTTCTAGGACCTGTAAAATGTGCCATATTAGTCTTTGCTTATGGTTTTCCTTTTCATTTCACTGCTTGCATCACTGCTTAAAAATAACAAATGTGTTCTGAAGCAAACTTAGTAGCTTTTTTTTTTTTTTTTTTCATATAAGGTTGTTAATGCATTCAAAATTAAGACACCTAAATTTAAAGCTCTTCATGAAGATGTCTACATGTAAGTTAGGTGTGAAAGTCATGCTTGTGTCATTTTATATACCTTGACAGCCAGGTGTCTTTCTAGATTCATACAAGGTCTTAAAAGCTATCTTGACCTGTATCAGTAAAGATAATTCCAGTAAAAGGAGAGCTATATTTACAGTCTACAAGGCAAGAGCTCATCCATGCTTATGAAAGATTAACTGAAAATGGTATGAGAAGGACTACTGTAAAAATCAAGGAAATGGACAATTTTTATGGGAAGACATAAAAAGTTTTTTTTCTTAACCTGTCGGAATGGAAGACAAGAGGTGTGCACTTTGACAATATAAATGCATTCTTCAGATGAGTGTGATGAAAGAAGAACTTTTTTGGCCTTGAAGATGGAGAAATATGTTTAGCCCCTTTGGAGAATTACATACACTGTGATGAATGACATAGCCATTTGGGAGACACAGAAAACCATATTTCATCTCCTAATAGACACAAGGTCCCTTGTTTTTTTGTACAGAAGTTATACAGCTTACATGATATGTGCCAGGCAGATATGCTCTGTGCCTGAGCTCTCGCATTCTCAAAGCTCAGTGACAGTGTTGATGAGATGCAGAGCTAAGTTTTATAAATCTTACTGGGGAAACAGTTCATTAACTCAAGGATTTTTGCTTTGTTTTGTTTTGTTTTGTTTTGTTTTTACAGTGTTAGTAGTCCCATAGCCTTTGGACATCTCAGAACTTAAGGAAAGCAGATTGACACACTGTGAGACCTAAGGCAAAGCAGGTATCAGGGAACAGAATATATTCAGAATATATTCAGAATATATCAGATATATTCACAATATACCTGGAAAATATAATTATAGGGCTTTGTTGTGGTTCAGTCCCAACAAGTAACAAAGTTCCACACAGCCACTTGCTCGCTTCTTCCCTCTGGTAGAGGGTAGAGAATCAGTAGTGTAAAAGTGAGAAGACTCATAGGTTGAGAAAAGAAGTTTAATAGATAAAGCAAAAGCCATGAATGCAAACAAAGCAAAACAAGGAATTCATTCACGTCTTCCCATTAGGCAGGTGTTCAGCCATCTCCAGAGCAGCAGGGCTCCATCACACATAGTGGTTACTTGCAAAGACAAACACCATCACTCCAAACATCCCCCCCTTCCTCCTTCTTCCCCTAGCATTATATGCTGACCATGGCATCATATGATATGGAATATCCTTTGATCCGTTAGGGTCAGCCGTCCTGGCTGTGTCCTATTCCAGCTTCTGGAAACCCTCAGCCTGCTCACTGATGGGGTGAATAGCAGAAAATGCCTTGACTGTGCAAGCACTGCTCATCAATAACAAAAACATCCCTGAATTATCAACACTGTTTTCAGCACAAATCTAAAGCATAACCCCATTTAACTTTACGCCAGCCAAAACTAGCACAGGCTCGAGTATACAACATACACTTCAGCTCATCATAGGTAGAGACATTAATCCCTCTAACACAGAGGGATAACACAGCTATGCTAATACTAAAATTTTGAAATAATACCAGCATGGTGTACAAGCAAACAATATAGAGTCATAGAATCATAGATTAGTTAGGGCTGGAAAGGACCTCAAGATCATCTAGTTCCAACCCCCCTGCCATAGGCAGGGACACCCCACACTAAACCATGCCATCCAAGGCTATGTCCAACCCTGCCTTGAACACCGCCAGGGATGGAGCATGCACAACTTCCCTGGGCAACCCATTCCAGGGCCTCACCACCCCCACAGTAAAGAATTTCTTCCTCATATTCAATCTAAACTTCCCCTCTTTAAGTTTGAACCCGTTACCTCTTGTCCTCTCACTACAGTCCCTAATGAAGAGTCCCTCCCCAGCATCCCTATAGGCCCCCTTCAGGTATTGGAAGGCTGCTATGAGGTCTCCACACAAGTCAGGTAGATAACCTGTTCCTGGCCTTCTGACTATCAGTGTAAGTAGTTCTCAAAATAGAAGAAGAATTGCTAAATCTTTACCATGACCTTTGATACTAGAAAATTTTATTAAAGGTGTAGTTACTGAACCTTACTAAATAGCAAAATTCTTATATGTAGTGTGTTTGTGTATTTGTTTGCTTTCTGTTTTCCTGAAAAATATGGTTTAGTCAAAAAAAGACTAATACAGGGAAATATTAATCCTGCACCATATGAAGAATCAGGTTAAGGAGACATAATTATTCCACCCAGCCTTGCAAATCTATTAATCTATAGAGGTAATTTTGAGTGCATTGAGTATTTTGAGCTAGGGAATGCAAACCTAGCGTGCTGCAATATGGAATGATCCTACATGCATACATGTGTGAGGTCTTAAAAAAACATTGGCAGAAGATTTCCATAGAATTTAGAAACTTGCAAACATAATCACAGTGTAACATACTCCAGCATTGGAGGAAGACCCAGCTACTAGTGGCAAATCTGTAAGATAATGTGATAAAACTTGATATTCTATTTAATATTGTCACATAAAGTGTAATAAAGATAGTAATGATGTATTCCCTACTCTTTTATATGGCTTCTTCAAAAATGCATTGTACACTATATGTAACAAAATTGAATTACCATCAAATGTTACCATTAAGTCATTTTGGGGAATTTTTCCTTGGAATTATGAAGTAATTCTTTAAGTTTAGTAAATAAATAAAAAAAAAAAGTAAAAAAGCATACAAAAGCTGACATTAGAAGTACTGACACTTTAGGAAAAAAAAAAGTTACTTAGGTGGCTGGCTATGCACTGTTCCAAAATAATTCCTTCTCCTAACAATTCTTTCATTGTAATTATGAAGCAATATGCATTTTCAGAAACTACCCTTCTGTGCGTTCTATATTGATGCATAGAAGTATAAAAACTTTTCAATTAAATGTTCTTATTCTGATGCAATCTCATCTGAAATTGAGATGATATAGCAGCACTTGTCTGAACCTATAGAAAGAGCAAACCACTTCCAGCTAGTGCAAAGCAGTAAGCTGATTGCTATAATTACGTCTTAAGTTTTCAGGAAAAGCTGTGCAGTCCATGTTTCTGATATGATGCCCTTTGAAACATTGGCTATTTAGACTGGCCCATCAAAAACACATGTGAACAACCATGACTGTCCATCACATTATATTATTAGCTGTAGTGTTTCATAAGTATTGATCAACCACGTAAAATTATTGTTGAATTGCACCGTGATATTGTCTTTTGATATCCTGCTAATAAAGCAAAACATTTAACTATTAAACTATTGTAATTGAAAATAAATATTTTTCGTACTTGCCATATGAACCAGTACTGGAAAAAAGTTTAACTTTTTTTTTTTTTTTTCTGTGCATGTACTTTGTAAAAGGGACTTGAATTCTTCTGAGGTTTGAATATTTTTAAAAGAAATGACAAGAAGTAAATAAAGATATCCTCTATCCTCATAGATAATGGAAAACTTATTGAGACACATTGCAGCACAGCAGTGAAAGATGATATTCCTGTATGAATCAATGAGATGCAGTTTGAGAAAATTCTACTGCAGTGATAAATACTAAAGTACCAGGGGGAAAAAAAAAAAAAAAAAAAATAGAAAAACAACACAGCAAATTTAGCAGTCAAAGAATGTTGTTTCCATGAAAATATACAAATATTGAGAGAAAAAATATTCCTCCTCCCAAAAAAAGATGAGAAAAAATGCTATGAAATAGGAAAATTTAAAAGAACCAACATTCATCAAGAGCTGAGATATGTTTTACTTTCAAAAACTAATTTGAGGAAAAATTACAGAACATAAAAAAGACATTTTTATAAATATTTGATCATCTTACGAGTATAGAATCATAGAATAGTCAGGGTTGGAAAGGACCTTAAGATCATCTAGTTCCAACCCCCCTGCCATGGGCAGGGACACCTCCCACTAAACCATGCCACCAAGCTGTGTGGTTCAGTTGATACATTGGAGGGAAGGAATGCCATCCAGAGGGACCTTGACACACTTGTGAGGTGGGCTGATGCCAACCTGATGAAGTTTAACCATGACAAGTGCAAGGTCCTACACCTGGGTCGGAGCAATGCCAGGCCCAGCTACAGGTTGGGTGTGGAGGAGATTCAGAGCAGCCCTGAGGAGAAGGACTTGGGGGTGTGGGTTGATGAAAAAATGAACATGAGGCGGCAGTGTGCACTTGCAGCCCAGAAAGCCAACCGTATCCAGGGCTGCATCAAAAGGAGTGTGACCAGCAGGTCGAGGGATGTGCTCCTGCCCCTTTACTCTGCTCTCGTGAGACCTCACTTGGAGTACTGTGTGCAGTTCTGGTGTCCTCAACATAAAAAGGAGATGGAACTGTTGGAACAAGTCCAGAGGAGGGCCACGAGTATGATCAGGGGACTGGAGTACCTCCCGTATGAAGATAGGCTGAGAAAGTTGGGGCTCTTCATCCTGGAGAAGAGAAGGCTGTGTGGAGACCTGTCGTGGTTTAAGCTTCTCAGCCACAAACAGTTTTGCTCACTCAATCACTTCCCCCTCTTTCTTCCCTCCACTCCTGAAGGGATGGGAAGGAGAATCGAAAGAATGTAACTCCCACAGGTTGAGGTAAGAACAGTCCAGCAACTAAGGTGTAACACAAACCACCACTGCTACCACCAATAATAATAATGACAAGAGAAAAATACAAGGGAAGAGTTTTTCTTCCCCCCAACCCCGGGGGGGGGGGGGGGGGGGGGGGGGAAGAAGAATCGAAAGAGCGCAACTCCCACGGGTTGAGACAAGAATAGCCAAGCAACCAAGGTACAACACAAACCACTGCCACCACCATCAACGATAATAACAACGAGAGAAGTACAAGGGAAGGGGACAGAACTGCTCACCACCCGACGACCGAGCTGTGAACTAAAACCACAACTCTTCCTGGTTCCGGCTCCCCGTTTTTTTTGGTTTTTTTTTTACATCCTGGGCATGACATGCTGTGGTATGGAATAACCTCTTTGGTCAGTTTGGATCAGGTGTCCTGTCTCTGCTTCCCCCCGGCTTCCCCCTTTCCCTGGTAGAGCATGAGACTCAGCAAGTCCTTGGCCAGCCTAAACGTCACCAAGCAGTAACTGAAAACACTGGTGTTATCAGCGCTGTTCCCAGGCCCAAAATCAAAAACACAGCGCTGCACCAGCTACCAAGAAGGAGAAAAATGACTGCTGCTGCTGAACCCAGGACAAGACCTCATAGCAGCATTCCAATATCTGAAGGGGGTCTATAAGGATGCTGGGAGGGACTCTTCATGAGGGACTGTAGTGATAGGACAAGGGGTAACGGGTTCAAACTTAAACAGGGGAAGTTTAGATTGGATATGAGGAAGAAATTCTTTACTGTAAGGGTGGTGAGGCCCTGGAATGGGTTGCCCAGGGAAGTTGTGAATGCTTCATCCCTGGCGGTGCTCAAGGCAGGGTTGGACTTAACCTTGGATGGCATGGAGAATTTTATTTTTTTTAGGGATGCTTTTAAAAGCATATCAAAAAACAATGCCACTATTCAATTTGACAATTTTTCTAGAAGAATTTCTTCACAAATGTCACAAACTTCAAGAAATCCTCCTGTTTTCCATGAAAGTCTGTGAGATTTTCATTAAAGCTTTGTTTGTGGATATGGTAAAGAGTTTTCAGTATCATTGAAATGCTATGTGTTTTGAAAATATTGACTCATGGATTAGACTTAGCATCAGAACCCACACAAAATACATAGAGAACTTAGGTATAAGAGAAAGTTAAACCTATGCTAGATCAATGGAAAATTGGTCCAGACCTGATTTTCTACATGCATTTTATCCTTCTGCCTTCTACAAAAGCCACTTGCAGAGGACAGAAATATAGTGTACTTGTCATACAGGTAATTTGTTCATTTCTTTGCTGCACACAAATGTGAAGAATTGCATTTGAAGCACTGCAACCTTCACCTAAAGTGAAAAGAAACATAGTTTTCCATACTTCCCCTTAATTATACTTTGTTCAAACAACTTCATGTAGATTTTCATAAAGGTTATAATGACCCTTTAGTTCACATGAACTAAAAAAAAAAAAAAAAAAAAAACAAACAAAAAAACCCCTTGCTTCTCTTTGCTTAAACTGAAGGTTTCTGATTAATTTCAAATTCACTTGAAATCTGAAATAGCTCGAAAAAGAGGCTATGAATTAGATTAGTGATCACTTTCAGTCTTTGAAAAAAAACAAGCTTCTGTATAAGAGAGAAAAATTTTGTAATATACTGGACTGATAAAAGAAGAAAAAAAGTAATTATAGATGTCTTATCCTTCAGCAAAGCCACTCTCAATCCTGCTCTCAAGGGAGCAGGGTAGACAACACCAAGAGAATTTGAACATTGCTTCATTTCTTTCTGCATTCCAATAACAGACCCAGATTTTAGAAAATGGTCACTAATATATATTAATGATAAATATTCTTTATTTTTCTTTCTTCTTTCCTTTAATCGGTTTGCTTCAATACCAGTGCCCTGATTCATATTTTGTCTAGAGAAATCCAAAAGCACCTGGAGTAAAAATACTGTGTAGAGAAAATTAGAATAGGATTTACCTTACCTAACTTCAGGTCTTCACGAATCTCTCTTCTAGTTATTAAAATTTCTCTACAGTTAATAGGGAAACATAATGAACCGTCAGGGGATTACTTCTTCCACTTACAGGTGTTACAAGGATTAACAACTTCATGGAGATACCTCTCTTCCTCCACTACCACTAGAAGCAACTTCCATCAATAAGTTAAACTAGACACCTCACTTTTAGATGGCTGAAATAAGATGAGAAGAATCCTACCATGGGCATAAGTAAGCACGTGTCCGAAATCTTTTTATTCTTCGGATCTGTTGTCCTCAATTCTATCTAGTCTCTGTGTTCTTTATGTATACCATTCCTGGGATTTCTGGTTCTTTTGGATTTTTCTTTGTTTGCTTCTTTGCTTATCTGGGTTTTGGTGTAGTGGGTTTTATCTTTTATTGGTTTGGGTTTTTTTTTCTGTCACCTGAATCACTGTCTTCTTCAAATGGAGACTTTTACAACCACATATCCAAAGTTATCTTCCTGACATTGTATTAATTTCTCATCAAACAAGTTTTCTGCAATATCTAATTACTAGAGTTTTTTTCTTTTGTTTTGTTTTTTGCCATGGCATTATCAATCTGTTCTCTTGAAATGAACTTCTACTCTCTGACTTCAAAAAGAGAATAATAACAACTATTATAATAAATAATAATAAAAATATTTAGAGATCTTATTAAGCATATGTCAACAGACAAAAAGGGTAAATATTTAATGAAACTGGTAGGAAAACAAATGGTGCATCTTAAACTTTAAATGAAAGACTAAGAACAGTCTAACAGATTAAAGGTAAGGTTGGAGGTGTGTGTTGCACTTCTGCAGATACCATGGCAGCATGGAATGGGGTTTTGCATGAGCTTTATCCAAGAAAAGTCCCAACCTTACAAAGATCTTGGTTTTGAAGAATAAATTTTATGTAGAATTCCAAAGATTACCTACAAGTATAGATGAGTGACATGGACAAGGCTCAGCTGAACACCATTCTAAGTTGCCCTAGGGTATTGGAAATATTCACACATGGCTGGTGCAGTAGAAAGGAATTAAAGAAAACAGGGCATGAAATAGAATGTGAGGCAGAACCTAAAGGAGACCCAAGCAGCAGCCGGGGGACTCACAGTACATATTGACTCTTTAAATTAATCTAATTAAATGCAACTTCTGGTGATAAAAAAGAGACAATAAGCAGCAAATTGTAGTTGATTTTCACTGTGAGAGAAGGATAGCCTGTCTTAAGTTGGTATAAACTTAGAGTTTTGAAGTGCTAGAGACAAGGCAGAGCAAGCTCATGGACAAAGTTGAAAGCAAGTGCTTCGGAAAAAAAACAGTCTGTCAAAACATGGATTCCTGGTGGTAGAAAGCATGCTACTAAAGATGTGAGCAGATGTCAAACTAAAGTGGAATGGTTAATCATGCTAATTGCTTGTGTACCTCATTTCTACAAAAATATTTCTAACATGAATATCACTCATGATACTGTCCACATTTTTGGCAGAAGGGCAAACAGTCATGAATTTACATATGAAAATTATGAACCTATGCCAGATTCCCCTCCAACACCCGAAGGCCCTTTTCTTTTAATACTGAAAAAGCAAAAGGGTGATAAATTAGCAATGCCATTCTCTGCCTTACTTTCACCCTCCTTCCTTCTTTGTCATTTCCAGCTATCCTGCAATTCTCTTAGCATGTAGCTTTGCAAGTGTAAATTGTTACTTAATGAATATGGGTTTACTCATATAAACATACTAATTTTTATATAAAGTTCTACTGAGAAAAAAAAAAATGCAGCCATGAAATGTCAGGAATAACTGATGTTAATAAATAAGAACAGAAAGACGATTTACATATTTTATGTTTATTCCAAAATTTCTCTATGTACACCTTTAGCTATCCATGTATTCCCTTAAACACTGATCACATCGCTTTTATGGAGCCAGCCTTCATAAAGGATCTTGTTATTTTATAATGAAGACTGATTTCTTAACTGAAATTTACTGTGGGATTTCTGCTGTGGTGCCTTTGGTACGGCATGTTGACCTTGGTAGAAATGAAGGAAATGAAGTACAAACAAAAGAACAATATATGAATCATGGCATTATGCAGCTCTGATGTGGAGAGGGAAAAAACTGAAATAAAAAGTCTTAGCTCTCATCTTTTCAATTTCTGCTAGAACTGCCTGATATGTCATAAAGTTTTCTGACTTCTAGAAAGAAAATATTGATCTTATTCTGAGCTCTGAATCACTTTCTAATCTAATTCATAATTGATCTAAATCAGATGAGCTGAATCTTGGATCATTGGTTGCTGTGCTATACAGTTTATGTATAGCTATATGCAAGACTGCAGTCTCAGCCTTAGAAAACTAATTGCTTAAATCCTTACTTAAGTGCCTGATTTCAAAAGCATTACTTGCGTGTTCAAGTTTCTGGAATTCATCCTAAGATCTTCTAGGGGTCTGAATATGACTGTAAACTAGAATATGAACAGGAAACCACATCAGAAAATCTCACTCTAATATTCTGTCCTAAAAGATCTTTTTAGTATGTTGGAACAGATGCCACAACTTAAAGATGTTGTGTGCTAGTTGGGATGCTCATAACCCATAAAAAGAAAACAGATGCCTTTGAGAAAAAAAGAAAAAAAAAAAAAACAACAAACAAACAAAGGCAAGCTTCAGAAGACCACTGGTTGAGAATTCTGAACGTTTGCATCACTACCAAACTCAAGGGAAATAATTCTCAAAAATAACAACAGAAGATTAACAGATGGAGCAAGCTGGCCTGCAAAAAAGCCCACCTCTAGCACAGCAACTCTTAAAGTTATACCAGACTTTCTTTAGAGGATTTCCTCTTAAATCCTAAGTAAGGATTTAAACAATTAGATTTATTAAAATTAATTTATGTCAAAGTCATAGCTGCTGCCAAGCAATATACATATTTTGAAGTGACTTAGGTACTTTTTGGGACACTGCCATTATGTCTACTATGACTTTATTACCTCATGTGAGTGTTTTACATTTTACAGTTTACAGTAATGATTTTGTCAAGGATTTGGGTACTACATGCTATACATAGATGCTAGACATAAAATGGCAAATTTCCAAAGCAAGAGAAAGATGGAGGCATCTTACCTAATTTTTACTGTGTAAACAGGTAGGTTATTAGTCTAAGCCAGGTATAGCTGTATCTAATGAGGAGACATATGCACTTTAGAAAGTCTTGTATAGGCATTTCACATATATGGGATAAACCTCTTTCTACTGGACAATAAGTCGCTAGATTCTGTTGTTTACAATGGATTTTTTTTTCTTCCTGTGTATTTAAGATAAGAGTTATTTCCAAATGTTAGACCAAAATTACAAAAATATACAGGGATATCTTTGACAGTGGGGGTACTAGGTGTTAGAAATTAACTGCATATGCACATTTGCACTAAACAAGAATAACAAGAATTAAATTACTTTAAAAAAGAAACATCTTAGAAATACCTTCCTATCAGAATTCTGAATACAAAGGCACTCTAATTCTTTAGCTAGTGGTTCCATAAATAGGACTCGGGATTTATCCTTTCAGGGTTAAAATTGCCGAGAAAATGAGACTACACATACAAAATTGAAATGCTCTGATTGAATTCAAATAAAATGCAAGAGAGATCCCTACTGACAGAGCTTAATAAATACAATCACTATTTTAGTAGCCTAAGTAAATAACTTACCTTATAATAAATAGGGTGAAATACACATCTGAGAGTATTTACCTCTTCATGTCCTCCTTCATTTTAAGTGGTTCTTTGAGAAATCCAAAAACATATTCATCCAGTATGGATGCTTCATTTTTGCCTTGCACTAGGTAGTAGAGCTAGGATGTAGCATCCTCCTCAATGTAATAAATGGACTATGAAATATTTTACCAGGAAAACACAAGCAAGTCCCCTCACCCCCTGCTTTTGGGTGCTCTAAAAATGTGAGGGTAAATATGAACTTCTAAGTTGATAATCACTCTGTATTGAAGCTCTAGGGAGTTTTAGAAAAGAGAAGGAGAAATGATACAACCAGATAAAAGGATAGAAGGCTGAAAATGGAATCCTTTGCTGCTTAGGTGAGCAGCAAAGAATACATATATAAAAAACAACCTAAAAATATCTATTCAGTTTGACTAAGGCATCTAAACTGTAGCTTTCTGCGGCAGGTTTCTCTCATGTGTGGGTGCTGCTGGCGGTGGCAGGTGTTCTAGCAAATTTTACGTGTGCTTAAATTGCTTCCTCTGTATAATTAGAAGAAAAATACCAAGAACAGTTGGAACTGAATAAAACTGTAGTAAGCAGGCTAGCAGCAAATCTAAATGAAGGTGAGTGCAAACAGGGTACAAATGCATGCAAAAAGAATTAATTACTGGAAGAAAACAAGGACTAAAAAAAAGAAGCTTGTCTCATTTTATGTTATGGTTTAGAAGACCTATTAATCTCACTTACCAGCTTATGAAAAAATCCCTACAAGTGAAAAATTTGAGGCTGGAGTGGAAACTAAAAGATTTCTTCACACTGATGTATTGTTTCTTTTTCCTTAATCTTCCATTCCAGACATCCATGATAGCCCAGTAAAACACAGGTAAAACACTAAATTCTTTAAGTTGTATGGAATATTAATTTCCAAAAATAATTAATTTGGTAGTCAAAACTAGGCATCTAGGGCAATATGAGACACTGTAAGAAATCCATAGTACCTGCACAAGTTAGGCAGACTTGACACAGGACCTAGAGGACAGCCATAGCCATCTGGAGCACCAGGTGGAGGGCATATAAAATAGCTGACAGCCTCCCAAATCACAGTAGAAAACTTTGTTTAAGATACTTGTGCACAAAGATGTCTGAGCTCTTATTAAAATCTAGGGGAAAGCTAAGGGAAGATTCAGTTCCTTAAATGCAAAACAACTCCATGAAAAGTTTCAAAGATGCCTTAGGATACCCTGTCTGGCCTCTGTTTCATAGGGATCAGATCTCCCTGGATCATACCTGCTAACTATCTGCACATGTCCTAGAAACCCCAAGACATAACAAATAACACCAGAAGCCTACATTCAGGCAAGTGGATCAAGCTCATTCTCAGTACTGACACTGGAGACTAGAAAGCAATTCAGCTTATCCGGCAAGAGGCATTTATGACTGAACAGGGGAGCAGCTCTCAGACTCAGCAACTATATTAGCTTGATTGTCCCTGATTATAGTAGCAGTTTAGATGAAACAATGGCTGGTTTAGTAACCTTTTGCTGTTTGTCCATTAGAAAATAAGTTAGAAGTTCCTGCTAAATTCAGGTTTTTTTCCTGGGAAAATGTAAGGCGAGTAAGACGCAAGGTCATTCTTGGAAAAGTTTGGGGAAAATACGAAGAGTAAGCAAGAGAGAATAAAAATACATATTAAATTTAATTCATTTATCCTTAAAGATGTAGAGCTTGGATTGTTTTTAGTGGAATGAGTTGACTCATGACAAGATTATATATATACATTTTTGACATTTATGATTTTATGATTGAGAGCAGGAAAAACTAGGAATTTAGAGTAAGAATAAGGATGAATACCTACTTGAGGAAAAAGCAGAAAGGATAGTCTGTACAGCCAGTCTATATAGCTTGTATCACAAAACTGGGTAGTAGGTTCTGTGGCAGTATGCCAAGAATTTAAGAAAGGGGATTAGTTGTGGTCTTCAGCAATAAATACATGACCTAAAGAAATCATTGATTTTACAAGTCACTTACCAGAGGTGAATTTAATGACATCTTCTATATTTTTGCAAGCTATCAGTGGATCCAATCCAATTACTTAACACACAGAGGTGTACAGATACATACCCAGCCCATGACAACTACTTTCTAAGCAAGGTATCTATCCCACTCTTGTCACTGGCAGGCTGTGTATCTATACATTTACAGCAAAAATGCTGCATTTTCATATCTTTTTTTGAACTTTCTCATTTCTATATCTTTTGAACTAATGGGACCCAAAGAGAGAGGAGGAATCAAGGTCTGGGTGTACCTTATGTATGAAATGTCATCATGACGTTCTTACTCACAATTCCCAAATTCTTTTTTCTTCTTTTTTTTTTCCCATTAAGCAATTAGTCAATATTTTCACAAAACTGTCTAAGTACAATGTCTTTCTGTCCAATCACAGTGGTCTTCTGTTCAATAACCTTAACTGATTGCTTTGTAACCTTATCATATAGTTTATATTCCATTTTCTGTATTTTTTTCCTGTTCTGAGTAAATCCTTTGTTCTTACCAATATTCTAGCAGCCTTTTGATAAGTTGTCTATATGCACCATATCTGCTTCTATTTCTTTTAATTATCCAAGAGAGACCTTACTGTCACTACACAACCTAGTTCCTAGCCAATGACTTTAACTACAGTTGGAAAAGATAAGGATTTCAAAGCTTTTTTTTTTTTTGTACGGTTTTCCATTCTTCTAATTCAATTTACATTCCCAATGAATATTATGAATGCAGTTCTAATTCAGTTCAATTATACATCTTCATTTATTTACAGGTGCATGATTCTCAAAGGTTATGGTGTCGTATTTTCTTCCGTGTCCAGCCCCTTCCCCTTGAAGATCAGGACAGCCATTTAATAACTGAGCAAATACTTGGCACTTGTATACTCTCAAGCTCACCGCCTGCAAGGGCATTCCTATAAATCAGTCTCCAGCTACAAATTTCTAAATGAGGGACCTAGAAGCACTTCTCATTACCCTGCTTTTCCTGTGTACACTTATGGTAGCCCCATTTTATATTGAAATGAGATACTATTCCATGCTTGTTAATATTATTCTTCAGAAACTCTGGCAAATAAACAAGAAAGAAGCTGTGAGCACTCAACATGAATGTCTAGGGAGCAGCACTACAGATTTTTGACAGAGCTTAGTTACTTACCACCCCTAAAGCTGATCTGTTTTTATTTCTCAAAAAAAAAAAAAAAAAAAGATTCTTCTTTTTCTTCTTTTCTTCCTCTTTTTAAATTCTTAAGAATTTCTCAGTGAGGACATCCAAGTTGGCAGAAATGCCTTAAGGCTATTATTTTTCATTACTTGGATCTTTGTATGGGAAAGGAACTCTGTGCAAGACACAAGAATATGTTACTCTCTTGAACAGCCTCAGTAGAAAGTAGAATTAACTCTCTTGTTTTGGGCATCTAACAACAAAGCTTTCTGGCAAAAGCTAAACCTGCAAAGAGCAACATTTCATTTCTTCTGCACCCATGAGCCATTATGCTGCTATGCACTTGAGTGATTTTCACCATCAGTCCATATCATAGAATCATAGAATCATAGAATCATAGAATAGTAAGGGTTGGAAAGGACCTCAAGATCATCTCGTTCCAACCCCCCTGCCATGGGCAGGGACACCTCACACTAAACCATGCCATCCAAGGCTATGTCCAACCCCACCTTGAACACCGCCAGGGATGAAGCATCCACAACCTCCCTGGGCAACCCATTCCAGTACGTCCCCACCCTTACAGTAAAGAATTTCTTCCTCATATCCAATCTAAACTTCCCCTGTTTAACTTTAAACCCATTACCCCTTGTCCTCTCACCACACTCCCTAATGAAGAGTCCCTCCCCAGCATCCCTATAGGCCCCCTTCAGGTGTTGGAAGGCTGCTATGAGGTCTGCACAGAGCCTTCTCTTCTCCAGGCTGAACAGCCCCAATTTTCTCAGCCTATCTTCATGCGAGAAGTGCTCCAGTCCCCTGATCATCCTCGTGGCCCTCCTCTGCACTTGTTCTAATAGTTCCATGTCCTTTTTATGTTGAGGACACCAGAACTGCACACAATACTCCAAGTGAGGTCTCACAAGAGCAGAGTAAAGGGGCAGGAGCACCTCCGTCGACCTGCTGGTCACACTCCTTTTGATGCAGCCCAGGATACGGTTGGCCTTCTGCTGCAAGCGCACACTGCCGGCTCATGTTCATTTTTTCATCCTAAGTGTAAAGACTTTTACTGTGGCAACCATGCACATGAAGACAAGGAGATTAGAATGTAACTGCTTTAATCTCTATTATGAACACATCTATTCCTTAATATTTCTGAGTATATATGAAGTCCATCCTTTAGGTGCATTTTGGTAATTAAAGGACAGTGAACATGCTGGCATATTATGCATTCAGTGAGGTATGAAAAGAATCTACAGTGTTTAAAAGAGAATGTTGGGGGGGAGGGAAATTTTTTTTTCTTAAATGTATTTTGAACATTTCATATTAAATCTGTTTCATTTTTTTTTTAAGTATCATATTCAGATGTTACCACTGTTGTCCCAAACATCTTTATAAATTATGTAGCTGGGTACTTCTCTGTATGTGAAAAGTTCTCTTCAGTTTAGAAAGACTTGTGAAATGCAAGAATTTTGTCAGTGCAAAATAATTATTCATACTTATTTCAACTTCTCATGTTCTGAAACTAGACTTTTTAAAGTCTTGCAGAAAACATTTCATTTTTTGGCTTTTTTCTGAAACATGCATAGAAAGAATGATGATTTTAATTACCTAGTACTCATTTTCAATAAAGTTAAAAAAACATAAGGTTTAAAATGACTTCTAGCTTTAGCATATGTCAACATTCAGGTATTTAAATACATTTTGAAAAACCATTGTTTTTTTTTTTTTCTTTCCTGTTTTTAATTCCAGTGTTTCTTGCCTGGTATGTTTTGTTTTGTTTTGTTTTGTTTTGTTTTGTTTTGTTTTGTTTTGTTTTGTGGGTTTTTCTTTTTTAATCCTTTTTTTTTTTAAAACAGCTTCCTATGTATCATGATTTATTTTAATAGCTACTTGTGATATGAATGAATCTATAAATTGCCTTTTTCAATAAGTCCTAGTTATACTTTTTTCACTGTTTGATTCATCTTCTGCTATGCATTTGCTTGTTAAAAAATTATCAATGAGAATTTATCAATTGCGAATGATATTTTTTAAATTAACTTAGCTATTTTTAGCTCTATCTTGATTTTCTTTTGTATTTTTTTGATGCATTCTTTTTCCAGTACCATACCGTAGACTCCATAGATAAGGAATGTTACATGAGATTGGAGCTATGGTAAGGGATACCTGAGAAGCATCCATCCCTGCAAACACTTCAGGATGGAAAACCTAATTCTTACTAGGGCTGTTCATGCTGCCACTTTGCAAGGCAGGAGAATAATGAAAGCCATCAGTGCCCAATGTATTGATTTTCCTCACCCCAATGTATTAGTAAGACTTACTGGCAGTGACTTTCATTTGTTTTTGCATGTTTGCCTGCTTCTCATAGTCTCTTCCAACTGCTTTACACAGTTCAAGCCACCACCACCTCATTTAATTTAAATAGATATTTTGGCGAAGACTCAAAGGTGTGTCCTACCAACTAAATGAGTTGCTCAACCCCAGCTTCCGAGAACCGTCACATGCAATGTGGTGGGAAAGAGGAGAAAGTGTAAAGGTATCCCCACATATTATGCAGTAAGAAATTTTGGGTGGGAAAGGAGGGAAGTTTTCGGGATTTTGTTATCTTCTACGATAATTAAGTATAATGTCTGGTTTAGCTTACCCCAGTCTTTGAAGAATTTCTTCCTTTTCTTACTCAGATGTAACCTGTAGAAGCAAAAGGCTCAATAGTCTAATGAGTTGTTTCTAGTTAATTAATAATTTTGATATAAGTTCTCCATTATTTTTAAGTCCCCACTACTATCAGGACATGACTTTTCTTAGTAAAACAAAAAAAAATCACTGAAAGAACATGAAGCTGAATAAAGAAAGTGAAAATGCATGTCTACTGTGAATGCTGTCATCTCACAGTCAGTAAAGTATCTAGTGAACACTTCTGGGATTACCTCCAATGTAATTTCACCGTTAGTGCACATGAAGGTGTTATCTAGTGATCCATGTCTTTTACCCTTGTTTTGTTATATTCAGGAGTATTTTTTTCTGTTTTGAGATTTTGTACCCGAATTACATGCAAAAAGTAGCTGCTTCTCAAATTTGTTATTTGGTTGTCACTGTTCAGGTTTGATGTTTCTTTTCATCATACTTGCCTGTGCATTTTAGTAGGGTAGTCAAGTGTGCTGACACCAATACATAATTTATAATGCTCAATATGCCTCTCATGCACATTTCTGACGCTTCATTTTTGCATTACTTTGCAGCCTTTTTCTCTGTTTCTATAGTGCCTGTTTACTGCACGAAATACAAAGTGAGTAGTAGAAATTTAGACAGTAAATCATATTTTTTGCCATAACTAGAAGAGCTGCAGGCTTTACATCCCTGGCAGGGGCACAGAAAATCAGCGAGCTGAGGAGACCTTGGGTGGTCAGAGCCAGTTGAAGCTATTTAGAGTAGGCCAACCCCTTTCCTACTACACTCATGTCTGTTACCATTCTTCCAGAGCAACGGCCACTTCATGTCACAGTGTCACATTCCTCCCCCATGGGACTCCCAGAAGGAATTAGGGGAGAGTGCAGGTAAAAGTGCACCCACAGAACCTTGGGGCTGAAGAGCTCATGCCCGCTGTGGGAACCCTGCTCCTCCCAGCAGAGACAACAGGTCAGCAATGCCTTAGACCCTTGTGTGTGTAACACTGCAAAGTGACTGGATAATTATTGAGATACTCACGCTTCATGAAAACTTGTTGGAAGGGCTAGGCTTTCTTTTGTGTATGTATAGATGTCTATGTCTACAATAAAAAAAGAGACTATTTTAACAGTAGAAGAGAGATGCAAGGAAGAGAAATAAGTCTTTCCCTTTCAAAAAACCAACTAGACTAGGAGAGTAGCTGTACATTCAATATTCTCAATTCTTGCAGAAATAAAAAAAGAAGAAAAAAAAAAGGAAGTCACAAACTGCTGTCAGATCCTTGCAAACGAAGTCAGTGAAAGCTATGAAAACATACCTACCCAGAGCTTGGGCCCTTGCTATTTAATGGCATAGCAGTGAAAACTGGGAATACTTGAACTATGGAATTTCTATGTCATTGCCTAGATGCATCTCACTGAATCTTACAGGATCCTTTCAGTTGCCCACAAGAAGTCATGTAGCGCTATGTGTGATGGCATACAATATTCAGGGTATCTACACAGAGCTGGAAGTGTCACATGGAATCCTGAGGGCAAATGTAACAGAAGGCTTGGTGCACATCAACTGCCACAAGACAGCTGTGCAAGGGCAAGGAAAGTGTATCTGGAGTGCTTAAAGATTGAGGATGTGATTAATATTTTTGGCTGTTGGTCATCTAAATATCAGTTGTCTTATCTAAACTAACAAATATAGATATATGAGCACCTCCTAGAAGCAATTAATCTGACGTAGGGGGTGCACAAGAAGTTGGGAGGGAGCACAGCCAGGACAGCTGACCCCAACTGACCAAAGGGACATTTCATAATATATGACATCATGCTCAGCATATAAAGCTAGGGAAATAAGAAAGAGGGGATGTTTGGAATGATGGTGCTTGTCTTCCCAAGAGATTGTATGGCCCAGGAAGATTTCAGAGTCTTCTTCCTTGCAAATATTGAAAAACCTTCTAGACACAGCCCTGGGGAACTTGCTGCAGGTGGCCCTGCTTGAGGGGGGAGGTTGGACAAGATGGCCTACATCCTTCCGAGTTGGTTCCTTCCTACTTCAACCATTCCATGCCTCTGTGATCTCTAGGAATGATAAATTTTAAGCGACGACTGGTATACAAAGACTATCACTCCTTCTCTGCCTCTCAGCAGTCTTGTTCCATTGTTCTCTGAAGTGGGGTATTGCCCTTACTCAGGACTCGAGTTAAGTTCAGGAGTGGGCAGACAATCCTCTCTGTAAGATGACACTGCTTTTGCAAACCGTACAACTGTTAGCTATCTGATATCTGATAATTGTGCATTGTCCTGCATAGCCCCTTTTACCCAGTGTTGTCCTGGGTTCACCAGTAGCAGTCATTTTTTTCCTTCTTAGAAGCTGGTGCAGTGCTGTGTTTTTGACTTTCGGCCTGGGAACAGCATTGACAACTTATGTTTTTAGCTGCTGCTTAGTAATGTTTACTCTGACCAAGGACTTTCTGAGTCTCATGCTCTTCCAGGGAGGGGAAGCCAGGAGGAAGCAGAGACAGGACACCTGGCCCAAACTAGCCAAAGGGGTATTCCATACCACAGCACGTGATGCCCAGTATATAAACTGGGTGCAGTTACCCGGAAGGAGATCACTGCTCGGTCAGGCTGGGTATTGGTCAGCAGGTGGTGAGAGGTTGTATTCTCTTCCCTTGTTATTTCCGTTATCATTATCATTATTGGTGGTAGCAGCACTAACTGTGTTATACCTTAGCTACTGGCCTGTTCTTACCTCAACCCCTGGGAGTTACATTCTTTCGATTCTCCTCCCCATCCCTCCGGGAGCAGGGGGAGGAAGAGAGGGAGTGAGCTAATGACTGCGTGGCTGATTTATGGCTGGGCTTAGACCATGACAACTGTACAGTAATAAGCATACCATAGAATCATAGAATCACAAAATAGTTAGGGTTGGAAAGGACCTTAAGATCATCGAGTTCCAACCCCCCTGCCATGGGCAGGGACACCTTCCATTAAACCATGCCATCCAAGGCTATGTCCAACTCGGCCTTGAACACCGCCAGCAATGGAGCATTCACAACCTCCCTGGGCAACCCATTCCAGTACCTCACCACCCTTACAGTAAAGAATTTCTTCCTCGTATCCAATCTAAACTTCCCCTGTTTAAGTTTAAACCCATTACCCCTTGTCCCATCACCACAGTCCCTAATGAAGAGTCCCTCCCCAGCATCCCTATAGGCCCCCTTCAGGTATTGGAAGGCTGCTATGAGGTCTCCACACAGCCTTCTCTTTTCCAGTCTGAACAGCCCCAACTTTCTCATCCTGTCTTCATACGGGAGGTGCTCCAGTCCCCTCATCATCCTCGTGGCCCTCCTTTGGACTTGCTCCAACAGTTCCATGTCCTTTTTATGTTGAGGATACCAGAACTGCACACAATACTCCAAGTGAGGTCTCACGAGAGCAGAGTAGAGGGGCAGGAGCACCTCTTTATACCTTCTGGTCATGCTGCTTTTGATGCAGCCCAGGATACGGTTGGCTTTCTGGGCTGCAAGCACACACTGCCGGCTCAGGTTCATTTTCTCATCAACCAACACCCGCAAGTCCTTCTCCTCAGGGCTGCTCTGAATCTCTTCTCTTCCCAACCTGTAGCTGTGCCTGGCATTGCTCCAATGCAGGCGTAGGACCTTGCACTTGTCATGGTTAAACTCCATCAGGTTGGCATCAGCCCACCTCACAAGCATATCAAGGTCCCTCTGGATGGCATTCCTTCCCTCCAACGTATCAACCGAACCACGCAGCTTGGTGTCATCAGCAAACTTGCTGAGGGCGCACTCAATCCCACTCTCCGTGTCACCGACAAAGATGATAAACAAGACCGGTCCCAACACTGACTCCCTGGGGGACACCACTTGTTACTGGTCTCCAGCTGGACATTGAGCCATATGTATGAGGACTCTTCTGCAGGAAGAGTAGAACCTGTGTTTTTTCAATAACCAAAAATATTCAGAAATAGCATAATGAGAAGAACCTTAATACCAACAGACTGCTATTGCATCTCACTGAAGGCCATATTACTTTTGACTCTCACCTGACAAACAGCTGCAGAATAGGATTATCCACAGCAGTGTTGGTGTAACTTGGCAGCAGTGAGGTTGTAACGTATCTACGTCATGGTTTATGACTTACATTTAATTGATGAATAAATTGCGCATGAATTTCAGTTTTACTGTACCTACTACCAACAGCATTCAGGTGTGCAGATTATCCAAATTCCCTCGGCTGCTTATCTTTCATTTCCTTAAGGACCTTGAGCATCAACTACATTGTAAGTCCGCATCTCAGCTACACTCAGCAAATCTTACTGAGAGCATGTTTAAATCAGTAGGGTCCTATAAACATTTACAACCATTAAAATTATTTTCCATCCAAATGAGCACAGATAGTAATTGAGCTGTTGCTGCCTCTTGTTTAATGAAACTTCGGGAAATTACCCCTTTAAGGTGCAGTGGTTCATTTTAGAAGTCTGTATGCTGCTTTTCCTTCACAAGTCTTTTTGATCTCTTGACAACCAATGCATCTAGCAGTTTTCGTACAGTTGTCATTCAGAGAAGTGTTCTATTTCTTTGGTCTTAAACTCAATGAGCCAAATATTTAGCGTTGTAAGATAATAACTCTAGAAACATTTGCTACAGAATGACTTTTGCTGAGCACACAGTGATGTAAACGATGCTTAATGTCATGTTTTATAGCCAGCGCCTTTATAGCCTATGCTTTTTTATGGTATGTAACATTTACTGTTGGATTTTTCTACTTCAATATCCAGCAAAGAAATTAACTGAAAATATTACAGACATGCTGAAGTTGATGAGAACAATTAAACAGTGAACTAAGTAATGTCTGAGCTGTGAAGAGTTATTTTTAGTTGCAACTTTTGATGAAGGTTTTCTTTGTTTCAAAATGGAGAACCACTAGCATACCAGGACAAACATCTATGTTGATCATTAAAATGTACCAAGAAATATAAAAACACATTTATGCACTAATGCACTCCATGCAAAAGCTTCACCTGTATTGTATTGTAATTCACCTGCATATGTACCATGTAATCAGGCTTTTCTGAAATTTATGCTCTTCTGTTTCCATTTTGTTCTGTTCTTCTGCCTCATTCACAGGGGAGGAAAACTGCTTTATAGCAGATAACAACATAGACCAGCTTCAGGTATATTTTCTAATATTTGGTACAAGACTGAAGTCCTGAATATCTGAAGACTACTATGGTTTTCCTTTTTTTCACATTTATTGAAAGTTTCTGCCATCTTTTCCCTCATTCTTTTGGCAACCCCCTAGAAAAGGATCTATAAGTACATCCTTACATACATCCTTCCTTTTAGAGTCTTCTGAGACTAAAATAAAACTTCACATCCATGCCCACAGACGATTACATGGCACTAATCCCCTTTGAGTGTAGTCTCCTCTGATATTAGTACTTGCACAAGAGTAGACCTGTCTTACATTAACAAACTACATGTGCAAAGAAATTATCTGCTTGCAGAGAAGTGCTGATTCCTATTTTACTCTTCTTGGACATTATTATTATTTCAATCTAATCCCGACAGCTCCGCTTGGATTCAGAACCTTCCATTTATGACATTGCAAATAAAGTCACAGTGATGTTCCTAGATTAATAAAACAGTATATGAATACAGTAAAATGAGATACTCCAGAACCTGTTTTATTTCTTTGTGTGAATTATGTACAAACAACATATTCCTGCCATTATTTAATAACTGTTATTTACTCCTGATATTTTGAGATACTAGCAGTCTTTACATTTGCTATTTGATATACTAATTGCTAAAAGTCAAACGTGATTTATGCAACTTCATTTAACTGTTTAAAATGGTAGCAGGGGAGGAGGTAGTGCTCTCTTCCATCAGTAGATAGAGATAAACACATTCGGAGCACAGTTTATGTTACTGTAAAATGGGAATCCAAGGCTGATAGGAAAAATTAGCCAGTCTCTCTATGAGCCATGGAGAGGTGGAGGTCTGACCACTAGTGGTCAGAGGAGGACAGATCACCAGTCCTAACTGGTTTCCTAACTAGTGCTTCTTTAAAAGAAAACCTTAATCTGGCTGTAGTTTCTATTCCTTGACTTGGATTTTTTCCAGTTTGCTATTTCTTACTTTCTTCCCCTCATTCCCTTTCTTTCTGTCATGGATTAAACCCAGCCGGTAACTCAGAACCACACAGCCGCTCTCTCACTCTCCCCCCACCCCGCTGCATCCATCTGGTCCATGATGTCGGGCTCCATCTCTTATAACAGCCTTTCAGAGCAGGAGAGGCTGTGTGCAGTGTTCACACTCGTGAATAACCTGGGCAATAATGTCCATTCCTAAGTCCACCCCTTGATCATGAGTCCATCTGTATGCTGCATCTCTGCCCTGATGGCCTGAAGTGTCGTAGGCCCACCAGGCTCAAAATAATTCACCCTCCCCTTCAGCAGTTTCTTCAGCTTGTCACTGGGGACTCCATACAGCTGCCTTCCATCTCTGACACTTCCAAAGCACTGGAGGGGCCCAGTGGACTAAATACTCGCCCGTACTGTCCCACACACCCTGCCACTCATAACTGTCCAGCCTCGGGGAAAACCTCTTGGTCCTCCTATATCGTCGTCTAATCCTAGACGAGACCCAAACATGACTCTATTTAATTTTCAAGACCAGATGAAATGGTTGTGGGTAAAACACACACTGTATGCATGCCAACATGGTGATCACCATCACAATCAGCAGGCAGGTTTCAAGGGTACCCCAAGGCCGTTCAAATCCTTCAGAACTCTCAAATGACACTGCTGTACTCGTCACTGGGGCTGGTGTAGCTGCTGTGTTTAGAGCTGGACTAGATGTGCTGTCTGCTGCGGTCAGAGTTTGAGTAGCTGCTGTACTTGTCACCTGGGTTGGTGTAGCTGCTGTGCTTGGCGTTGGAGTAGCTGCATTATCTGTTGCAGTCAGACTTTGAGTAGCTGCTTTAATTGTCACTAGAGTGTGTGGGAATACCTCCCTCATAGTCTGACCACCCAAGGAGGGGAAAGAAAGATGTGCAATTGCTATGCACTTCTATTATATACCTCCCAAAGTATAGAGGTGGTGACCACACTGGTAACACATAGCAGCCCAGATTCATTATCAATGAGTTTATTGTATTACAAGTCATTACCATAAAGCACAGTGAAACAAGAACATTAGCCCAAGCCCCCCAGCTGATAAGCACTAAGACAGCAAATACCAGCTGTAAGTAAGGTACAACATGTTGAAACTGTGAGATCAAGAGCAATAACTTTGAGAGCAAATAAATCAGCATTGTGACAAGTAACTATTAATCCGAAACAACCAAAGCTTATCACAAATATGATTCGTCACATTCTGGTCAGATCTGTCGTTATCTCAACCCTTCGTGCCCTACACTGGGCACCAAAAAGAACTGTCATGGTTTAAGCCCACCTGATAACTCAGTACCAAGCAGCTGCTCTCTCACTCCCCCCTTTTCTCCCCCCTTTCCAGGAGGGATGGGGAGGAGAATCAAAAGAATGTAACTCTCACAGGTTAAGTACAGTCCAGTAACTAAAGTGTAACACAAACCACTACTGCTACCACCAATAATAATAATAATAAGGGAAATAACAAGGGAAGAGAATACAACTGCTCACCACCCACCGACCAATACCCAGCCTGACCGAGCAGTGATCTAGCCCTTCTGGTTAACTGCACCCAGTTTATATACTGGGCATAACGTGCTGTGGTATGGAACACCTCTTTGGCTACTTTGGGTCAGGCGTCCTGTCTCTGCTTCCTCCTGGCTTCCCCTCCTCCCTGGAAGAGCATGAGACTCAGAAAGTCCTTGCTCAAACTAAACATTAGTAAGCAGCAGCTAAAAACATTGGCGTTATCAGTGCTGTTCCCAGGCCGAAAGTCAAAAACACAGCACTGCACCAGCTACTAAGAAGGAGAAAAAAATGACTGCTACTGCTGCACCCAGGATGCTTTCCTATTAAACAAATAACAGATTTAAAAACTGTGCTTTTCTGAATTACTTTTCCAAATCCTCCTGACTGCTTCTACTTTGCATTTATCTATTTCTAGCACCTATCTTAGTTCACAGTTGTACTGATTTTTAGAGGGCATTTCAAAAATAAATGTAGAAATATCAATGTTTAAAACCATAATTTCTTCACATGGGAAGAGAATCAAGATTATATATACTTATACCTAGGTAGTTATGAGAGTAAGTTGGACTTACACTACAGGTATCAAATGTTAAATAAAATTAGTTCAGCTGATCACATTATTTAAAAATTTAAATAATTATAATATTTTACAAGACAAAAAGTGAAACTTTTTGTATTTATTGGGTTCCTTAAAATCCACTATGGCAAATTCATTTTTAGCAAATTCCTTAATGAAATGAAGCTTACGTGAATTAACTGCTGTTCAACTGTTTATAACGTGTTTCCCGATATTTTTTTAAATGGTCAATCAACTCCTGCCAAATATGAGAAAAGTGGAACTCTCAAAGACAATTTATTTGTGCTTCATCTGTCAGGTGGCTGAAATAAAGAGGCTGTCCCATATACTTTTAGTCTCAGAAAAGCTTCAGCTCATTAATTTTCTGTTCCCTTTGTCCTGTAAGCAGTCAAAAAAATAACAAATGGATCAACATATACCACTTCTTATGTAACTGGTAATTAATGCGTGAATAAAGGAGTAGTCTGAGGTATTCTGAGAACAGACTGTGCAAGCTCAAAGGAGAAAATAAATGCAGCGAAGTGGGAAATACTGAAAGGAAAAATGCAGATACAGGAGCTTCACCTCGGAGCAGCAACTTGCCCCGAGGGAGCCTCAAGTCCTTGACAAGGCTCGCCCAGGAGCCTGCAGCTCCACGGAGGCGAGCGGCTGACTCAGAGGGGCGGTGCCAGGAGGACTGGCGGCAGACCTGACTGGTTAAAAACCTGCCCCAGGGAGCGCGAGCGACCCGGAGCGCGGCGAACAGAGCGGGCAAACAGGGAGGGCTCGAGACAGTTCGCACCGCAGGCTGCGCGGGCAGGCGAGCGGGGTGGTGAGCGGGACGGTGAACACTCGCCGTCCGGGCAAGGCTCGATCTGGGAGCTCTGATCTGGCTGCGCCGGTGGTGGCCAGTGTAGGCACCCAAACGGAGCCGATGGGAAGGGAGGCTGTAGTGCAGAGCTTGGGGAGTAGAGAGCGCCTGCATTGCTATCCTAAGGGAAGGGTGAGCAATGGGCAGGGCTGCACTCTGCGCTCCCTGGTGGAGGTCCTCCTGCAGCAGGTGGCTGAACTGCAGGAAGCTGTTACCAGGCTGAAAGGTGTCAGGGAAGCTGAGGGGGAGCAGCACTGCTTGCTCCGGGACCAGCCTGTTCCGGGGCCTCGAGTGTCTACTGTTGCCCATGCAGGAAAGGAGGCTGCTAACCCAGGAAGCTGGGAAAAGGTAACAGAAAAAAACAACAAAAAAAGGAGGAAGAGGGTAATTAAAAGCAAGGAGCTTCCTCCTACATCTGTTGTCCCCACCCAGAACCGCTTTGCTGTCCGGCAGGGGGCTGATGAGCAACAGCGCTCCCACCAGGCGCAACCAGCTAGTGCACTGGTAAAGAAGGTCACTACTGGTGCTGCCAGGAAAAAGCGGCGGGCCATAGTAGTCGGGTACACTAATCTGAAAGGCACAGAGGCACCCATCTGTCGGCCTGACCCAGTCTCAAGGGAGGTGTGTTGCCTACCAGTGGCTCGGATCAGTGATGTGGCCGAGAAGCTGCCTGCTCTAGTCGGTCCCACTGACTATTACCCACTCCTGGTAATACATGTGGCTGCTACTGATATAGATAGCAGTAGCCCGGAGACCATAAAGAAGGACTACAGAGCTCTGGGAGAGGTGGTTAAGGGGTCTGGAGCTCAGATTGTCTTTTTGTCATTTCTCCAGGATACAGGGCAAGACCTTGAAAAGGCTAGGAGGATTGGGCAGGTGAATAAATGGTTAGAAGGGTGGTGCTATAGTCAGGGGTTTGGGTACCTTGAACATGGGACTCAATGTAGTAGGCCAGGTCTACTGGGGGCTGGTGGAGCTGGTCTGACAAAGAAGGGGAAGAGTGGATTTGGTAGGAGGCTTGCCAGACTGATCAAGGATGCTTTAAACTAGATGTGTTGGGGGAGGGGGGAATCATTCCATCCCAACACACCCAGTCGGTTGTCAGCACCTACAGTAAACGTTCGGAGCAATGTAGAGATATTCCAGCCGCTCCAGCCAATGAGCCGACTTCAATTGGATCTCGGCTCAAATGCCTCTATACAAATGCCCGTAGCATGGGGAACAAACAAGAGGAATTAGAGATGTGTGCACGTCTACGGGGGTATGATATCATAGGCATCACAGAAACATGGTGGGATGGCTCCTATGACTGGTGTGTTGGAATGGAGGGTTACCGTCTCTTTAGGAAAGACAGGCCTGGCAGACGGGGAGGGGGAGTTGCTATTTATGTTAGGGATAGGCTAGAAAGTATGGAACTCTGTCTGGGGACAGGTGAGCAGTCGACAGAGAGTTTGTGGGTCAGGGTTAAAGGGAGAACAGCGATGGGTGGCATTATTATGGGGATCTGTTACAGACTGCCTGACCAAGGGGACTTGCTAGACAAAGCGCTCCATAGGCAGATAGGAGCAGCCTCACGCTCGCAGGCCCTTGTTCTCATGGGAGACTTCAACCACCCTGATATCTGTTGGAGGGATGGTACGGCCCGGCACAAGCAATCCAGAAGGTTCCACAATTGTGTGGAAGACAACTTCCTTCTGCAAGTAATAGAGAAGCCAACAAGGAGAGGTGCCATGCTTGACCTCGTCCTCACCAACAGGGAAGGGCTGGTTGGAAATGACACGCTCCAGGGCAGCCTTGATTGCAGCGATCATGAGATGGTTGAGTTTGAGATCCTCAGGACAGTGAGAAGAGCGTGCAGCAAGCTCACTGCCCTGGACTTCAAGAGAGCAGACTTTGGCCTCTTCAGGAACCTGCTCAGTAAGGTTCCATGGGATACAGCCCTAGAGGGCAGGGGGGCCCAAGACTGTTGGTTGATATTCAAGGCTCACCTGCTGCAAGCTCAGGAGCGATGCATCCCAACTAGAAGGAAGTTTAGCAGGAGGGCCAGGAGACCTCCTTGGATGGATAAGGAGCAGCTGAGGAAACTTTGAAGGAAAAAAGAGGCTTATAAGAGGTGGAAGCAAGGTCAGGCGGCCTGGGAAGAGTACAGGGATGTTGTCCGGGAAGCTAGGGACCAGGTTAGGAAAGCTAAGGCCCACTTAGAGTTAAACTGGGTTGGGGATGTTAACGATAACAGGAAGGGATTTTATAGGTACACTGCCAATAAAAGACAGGTTAGGGACACCGTGGGCCCTCTCCAGAAGCTATCGGGAGAACTGGGTAAGCTGGATTTGGAGAAGGCTGAGGTTCTTAATGACTTCTTTGCCTCAGTCTTTACCAGCAAATGCTCTGACCACACCACCCAAGTCTTGGAAGGCAGCCGCGGGGACTGTGAAAATGAAGACCCTGGGCCCACTGTAGGAGAGGATCTTGTTCGAGACCACGTTAGGAACCTGAATGTATACAAGTCCATGGGACCTGATGAAATCCATCTGCAGGCGGGTCCTGAAGGAGCTGGCAAATGAAGTTGCTAAGCCACTGTCCATCATATTTGAAAAATCCTGGCAGTCAGGTGAAGTTCCCGATGACTGGAAAAAGGGAAATATAACCCCCATTTTTAAGAAGGGGAAAATGGATGACCCAGGGAATTAGAGACCAGTCAGTCTCACCTCTGTGCCTGGCAAAATCTTGGAGCGGATTCTCCTGGAAGGCATGCTAAGGCACATGAAAACCAACAAGGTGCTTGGTGACAGCCAGCATGTCTTCACTAAGGGGAAATCCTGCCTGACCAATCTGGTGACCTATGAAGGGGCTACGAAACTGATGGACAGGGGCAGAGCAGTTGATGTCATCTACCTGGACTTGTGTAAAGCCTTTGACACTGTCTCACATGACATCCTTCTCTCTAAATTGGAGAGACATCAATTTGATAGGTGGACCACTCGATGGATAAAGAACTGGCTGGATGGCCGCACGCAAAGAGTAGTGCTCAGTGGCTCAGTGTCCAGCTGGAGACCAGTAACGAGTGGTGTCCCTCAGGGATCGGTGTTGGGACCGGTCTTGTTCAACATCTTTGTGGGTGACATGGACAGTGGGATTGAGTGCGCCCTCAGCAAGTTGCCGATGACACCAAGCTGTGTGGTTCAGTTGATACATTGGAGGGAAGGAATGCCATCCAGAGGGACCCTGACACGCTTGTGAGGTGGGCTGATGCCAACCTGATGAAGTTTAACCATGACAAGTCCAAGGTCCTCCACCTGGGTCGGAGCAATGCCAGGCCCAGCTACAGGTTGGGTGTGGAGGAGATTCAGAGCAGCTCTGAGGAGAAGGACTTGGGGGTGTGGGTTGATGAAAAAATGAACCTGAGCCGGCAGTGTGCGCTTGCAGCCCAGAAAGCCAATTGTATCCGGGGCTGCATCAAAAGGAGTGTGACCAGCAGGTCGAGGGAGGTGATCCTGCCCCTTTACTCTGCTCTCGTGAGACCTCACTTGGAGTATTGTGTGCAGTTCTGGTGTCCTCAACATAAAAAGGACATGGTACTGTTAGAACAAGTGCAGAGGAGGGCCACGAGGATGATGAGGGGACTGGAGCACCTCCCGTATGAAGATAGGCTGAGAAAATTGGGGCTGTTCAGCCTGCAGAAGAGAAGGCTGCGTGGAGACCTCATAGCAGCCTTCCAACACCTGAAGGGGGCCTCTAGGGATGCTGGGGAGGGACTCTTCATTAGGGACTGTGGTGATGGGACAAGGGGTAATGGGTTTAAACTTAAACAGGGGAAGTTTAGACTGGATACGAGGAAGAAATTCTTTACTGTAAGGGTGGTGAGGCACTGGAATGGGTTGCCCAGGGAGGTTGTGGATGCTTCATCCCTGGCGGTGTTCAAGGTGGGGTTGGACATAGCCTTGGATGGCATGGTTTAGTGGGAGGTGTCCCTGCCCATGGCAGGGGGGTTGGAACTCGATGATCTTGAGGTCCTTTCCAACCCTGACTATTCTATGATTCTATGTTTCCATGATACATGACAGGGGATCTGAATTTGTTCTGTCTTTGGAGCATAGTACAGAAAGCTATAGGAAATCATGCTGCACTATTTTCACTGTTTCAGAGAACAATTTCATCACTTGTAGATAGATATTAGAGAAACTGCTCATCCTATTTCTCATCTGATTTGCCAGTCTACAGCTGACCTCTGCCAACATATCAATGTATGCTTTGTTTCATACTGTATTTGTATTGATTTTCACTCGCAGCAAGCCCTCCTCATTGCTAAATTGTCTACAAAGCTTATGCCTTTTCAAATGTAACTGAAAGCATACATGGGTGTGGAATGAAGAATAACTGATACTACATAACATCCGAAAAAAAAGGAGATTTTTTGATTTTGCTTGTTTCTTGGTTATAAGCTCTTTTCAGGATGGAAAATCAAAAGGGAATTAATTAAAAGGGAATAAAATCAAATTAAAAGGGAATAAATATGAAAGTGCTGCCATATGTTGTATTAAAACTACTGCAAAATATAACTATATGTAAAAAACATATTTTGGAAAATGTCTGCCCAGTGGCACAGATCGCTTGTAAGTTTTTATCACCCACTCATTATGTTAGACCCTTTGCAAGTAATATTCTTTAACCAGCAAGAGAGTCACTACCCAGGATACTAAACTTCATTATACCCCCATTGTGACCCTTGCATCTTCTGAGATGGCAGAAACTTAACAAGCTGTAGTTAAATAATAAATGCCTATTTCTGCATGAATGTGTAGCTTCACTACCTCACTTGTTATGTTGTTACTAACTCACAGATTTCAGTGAGTGCAGATTTTTTTCTGGTTTTGAATCTTCTTTATGTAATGAGTCCATTTCTATTCCCTTATTTCAGGTTACTGACAACACTGTGGCAGGAGTATAGCAGGAGGCTGCAGTAAATAGATCAGAGCAATTATGTCACAACATTCTCCTACCCGTTTAGGACATTAAGCGTAGACATTGTGATGAAAATATCTTTGTCCAAGTCAGCAACATGCTGTGAGAGGCAGTTTATGGAGAAAGATGCTGAAAAAGACAGCAGCATGTGAAAGTTTAAAAATATTAAGCGGGACACAAAGAAAATGTCTTTGACATTAAAGCAGTATTAAAGGGTGAGACCTGATTCTCTTTGCAGTCACTACTGTAAATGAGTAATGAGATGTTATCAAAGCAGTGAAGTTAACATTAGTTTATCTGAGAAGATATTCAGTTTTATTTTTTCATTTTGACTAGGGAAATAAGACAAAATTATGCAATGAGGCAAAAGGTAGTTTAAGAAGCATAGGCATCAAAATTAATTTTTCTTTAAATTTTGACCTTGTTGGTAATGTATTTAACAAGTAATTTACTTGTGAAACTTGCAGGTCAGTGTATGGTATTGTACACTGAAATCAGTTTATCTTTATATTTTGACATTACCAGGGAACTAGCAAATAATTTGAATGCATGAAGTTTCAGGAACTGAGATGTGCCAGATGGAAAGATGACTCCTAACTAAACAGGGTTATAGAATCATAGAATAGTTAGGGTTGGAAAGGACCTTAAGATCATCGAGTTCCAACCCCCCTGCCATAGGCAGGGACACCTCCCACTAAACCATGCCATCCAAGGCTATGTCCAACCCCACCTTGAACGCCGCCAGGGATGAAGCATTCACAGCTTCCTTCGGCAACCCATTCCAGTGCCTCACCACCCTTACAGTAAAGAATTTCTTCCTCAGATCCAATCCAGACTTCCCCTGTTTAAGTTTGAACCCATTACCCCTTGTCCTATCACTACAGCCCCTAATGAAGAGTCCCTCCCCAGCATCCCTAGAGGCCCCCTTCAGATATTGGAAGGCTGCTATGAGGTCTCCATGCACCCTTCTCTTCTGCAGGCTGAACAGCCCCAACTTTCTCATCCTGTCTTCATACGGGAGGTGCTCCAGTCCCCTGATCATCCTTGAGGCCCTCCTCTGCACTTTTTCCAACAGTTCCATCTCCTTTTTATGTTGAGGACACCAGAACTGCACACAATACTCCAAGTGAGGTCTAACGAGAGCAGAGTAGAGGGGCAGGATCACCTCCCTCGACCTGCTGGTCACGCTCCTTTTGATATTTGACTTTTTTGTAACTATGCTGAGAGAAAATAAATTTGACTAAGTTTAACTGAAAGTTAATAATTTTTCTGCATAGAAATACAATTAGCAGTAAGCAATTCAATCAACAACTGAAACTGATCAATCAACTCATTCCCACTCTTATCAGTATATGAAAACATATAAAAATGCTGAAACCTCCGGCCTCACATGTATAAGACCTAAAATATAAATCCATCACAAACAGCTTTGTTTCACTGATGATGGAACTTCTTCCTCACCATATGTGCAATTAAAGGTTTTATGATCTTTTTTTAATTTACTTGGTTCTTTTAAGAATATTGTTGCGTGGGTAAACATCTGTCACAAAACTGAGGGATTTTGTTAGGCAACTGTCTCTAATTTGCAGCTGGAAATTTCACTTATTTCTAAAATTATTCATTAAAGAAAAATGGTTATAACGCAAACCCCATAAACAAAATCAAAGAGAAATAATGAGAATAAACGAGGATATTCTAAATGTTTAAGTAAGAAACACAAGCCACAGCACACCCTGAGGTTTTATATTTGGCATGCTTATTGTGGAAAATTGTATTAACTTATTCCAGGTCCATCCACTCAATTTTCATCCTGTTTGTAGCACACTCTCTGAGAAAAGCCTCCTGGCCTGGCTGGAAAAAATATAATAATAGACCTAAAACCTCCTTATCTCATTATAAACTGCTTGATGTCTCAGTACTAAACAGCAAAATTATTTCTTTTTTTTTTAAATTTTCTGGCCCATTTTTTACCCTTTTTTTTTTAATACCGGTTTTGAATGTTAGCTAAAGCACTTGTTAACACATGCTCTTACTGAGCTGATGTTGCTTCAACAAATAAACATGGCATAACTCTCTCACTAATGTTGTTGTAATTTGCAAATTGGGTTTTAAAAAGATCTAATTTTTTACTTCTGGGGTTTTTGGGGGAAAAGCTAATTCAGTAAAAAAAGGTTGTCTCGTAAGTTTGTGAAAGGCATATAAAAGAGTTGTTGAATGGCGTCTTTAGGAAGGCCTTAGCCCTTAGGAGCGTGCGGTGCGTCTGTTTTCTGTTACTTGTATACTAGAAGCACTTACTCATACACTTACCTGAAAACTTGAGATTGACTCCTTTAAAAACAAAAAGAAAAGGTGGATTAACAGAGCACATCTGATTCAGGCTCAAACCCATCTATACAGGCACTGTGAACATCTTAGGCTGAAACGGAATGGTGTGATAAGATGAATGAAGTTTAATGCCTCATCTAATAAAGACCCTTCAGATGTACGGCATGTTCTTACACACTTTCTTGGAAGGCAGTCTGCAAAACAAAGATTTTTAGATAATAATGTAATTCTGCAACCAAAATAGATGTCTTTAACTCATTATTCTGTTTTGGTTTGTTTATTCATTCCTCATAAGCTTAAACTGAATTACATCTGTCTATTAAAGGATGATTCAGAATTACAGGAGTTGCAATGGGAAATGCATGCCTATGTAGTACTATCTCTGCATCAGTTATTCCTGTCTGAGGTAAAGAAGGAAAATTTTTAAGTCTGAAATACGAAAACCAGAATGTCAATCTCATGACTTTAAACACTGCATTTGATGATGACTAATATTCTATCAAGGAAGAACTGATGTAAAAAACGGGTTTTCAGGCATTTTGTTCCTGTGGGTAACTGGTACCCAACCAAGATCAAAACTGCCTTTGAAATCCTATGTTCAGAGACAAGGCATAAATGTGTTAGATGATCTAAGCAAAACAACTAGCATACAGAGAAAAAAGATTTGTATATTTCTCCCCAAATGGTGAATCAGATCAAGTGATACACTGCTGAAATGCTGATGGTACACTTAGACTGAAATAATTGTAACTTCTGTAAGAATACAGGGTAAGATCAACATGATCATAAGCACTAGGTACATAGCAGATGACCAGTCATAGGATAGAGTCCCATCTTAGAAGTATAAACATTGTTAAGAAATGCTATGTCATTGTCATGTCACGTCCTGAACCAATAACCTTTGGTTTCCCAAACAAAATTAGTTTCTGGAATTTTTCTATGGAAAAGCTGTAGCTACCAAAGAAATAATTTATGCATGTATTGTGTGTTATGGCTTAAGCCCAGCCCTAAATCAGTACCATGCAGTTGTTATCTCACTCCCCACCTTCCTTCCACCCCACCCCCCCCATTCCCAGAGGGATGGGGAGGAGAATTGAAAGAATGTAACTCCCATGGGTTGAGATAAGAGCAGACCAGTAGTTAAGGTATAAAACAAACCACTGCTGCTACCACCAAATAAAATCCCTCTGACGTACACATCGGACTTCCCCATCTTCCCACATTACCCACCAAGTATATCCAGGTCCCTGAGCCAAAGCAATCCCACGAGTGGGTTTGCCTTTACCTGAAGCAGGAATAACCCAGGCTGTCTTCCCCAGCAAATTCTTTATGTGCACCACAGGAACTTTATTCCCTTGTACAGTATGTAAAAATTCTGACTGGGCTGGACCAGCCCTGTTGGCGGATCCTCTGGTGTTGACCAACAAGGTGGCTTTTGGTAAATATGTAACCCAATGTTTGAAAGTCCCATCACCCTTTGCTCTCAGTGTAGTTTTTAACAGCCCATTGCACCTTCAATTTTCTCAGAGGCTGGTGCGTGGTAGGGGATGTGATATACCCACTCAATGCCATGCTCTTTGGCTCAAGTGTCTATACGGTCGTTCCAGAAATGAGTCCCATTGTCTGACTCAGTTCTTTCTGGGGAGCCATGTAGCCACAAAATCTGTTTCTCAAGGCCCAGGATAGTGTTCTGGGAAGCGGCGTGGGCACAGTGTATGTTTCCAGGCATCCGGTGATTGCTTTCACCATGGCAAGCACATGGCGCTTGCCTTGGTGGGTTGGTGGGAGCGCCAATCTGCCAGGCCTTCCCATATTTGCACTTCAGCCATCTTCCTCCATACCAAAGAGGCTTTAACCGTTTAGCTTGCTTAATTGCAGCACGTTTCACACTCATTAATAACCTGGGCAATAGTGTCCGTTGTTAAATTCACCCCTCGATCATGAGCCCATATGTATGTTGCACCTCTGCCCTGATGGCCTTAAGTGTCATGGGCACACTGGGCCAAGAATAATTCACCCTTATGTTGCCAATCTAAGTTCACCTGAGCCACTTCAATCTTCGCAGCTTTATCCACTTGTTGGTTGTTCTGGTGTTCCTCAGTGGTCTGATTCTTGGGTACATGAGCATCTATGTGGCGTACCTTCCCCACAGAGGAGGGCCACGAGGATGATCAGGGGACTGGAGCACCTCTTGTATGAAGATAGGCTGAGAAAATTGGGGCTGTTGAGCCTGGAGAAGAGAAGGCTGCGTGGAGACTTCATAGCAGCCTTCCAGCTCCTGAAGGGGGCCTCTAGGGATGCTGGGGAGGGACTCTTCATGAGGGACTGTGGTGAGAGGACAAGGGGTAATGGTTTCAAACTTAAACAGGGGAAGTTTAGATTGGATCTGAGGAAGAAATTCTTTACTGTGAGGGTGGTGAGGCCCTGGAATGGGTTGCCCAAGGAAGTTGTGAATGCTTCATCCCTGGCGGAGTTCAAGGTGGGGTTGGACATAGCCTTGGATGGCATGGTTTAGTGGGAGGTGTCCCTGCCCATGGCAGGGGGGTTGGAACGAGATGATCTTGAGGTGCTTTCCAACCCTTACTATTCTATGATTCTATGATTCTATGATTCTGCACCTGGGCAGCGATACCTTGCCACAGTGCAGCATCCCAGATGGGTTTACGTCTGTGTTGCCAGTTGCTCTGCTTCCACTGTTGCAACCACCCCTACAGGGCATTTGCCACCATCCATGAGTCAGTATAAAATACTGGACACTTTTCTCATTCAGCAATGTCCAAGGCCAGCTGGATGGCTTTCACCACAGCAAACTGACTCAATTCACCCTCTCCTTCAGCAGTTTCTGCATCTTGTCGTTGGAAACTCCATACGGCTGCCTTCCATGTCCGATGATTTTCCACAATATGGCAGGATGCAACAGTAAACAAGGCATACTGCTTTTCACTTTCTGAGAGTTTATTTTATGGTGGGGCCTCTTCAGCACGCATCATCTCCTCCACTGGTGACATTCAAAATCTTTGCCCTCTGGCCAGTCCATGACGACTTCTAGAATTCCTGATGACTGGGATTTCCTATTTGAGCTCATTGTGTAATTAGTGCAGCCCACTTACTCCATGTACCACGGGTTGCATGATGTGTAGAGGAGACCCTGCCTTTGAACATCCAGCTCAGCACAGACAACTGGGGTGCCAGGAGGAGCTGTGCTTCAGTGCCAATCACTTCTGAAGCAGCTCGAGCCCCTTCATAGGCTACCAGTATCTCTTTTTCAGTTGGGGTATAGCTGGCCTCAGATCCTCTGTATCCTTGACTCCAAAAACCAAGGGTCGACCTCGAGTCTCCCCTGGAGCTTGCTGCCAGAGGCTCCAGGCAGGACCATTCTCCCCAGCTGTGGTGTACAGTACATTTTTTACATCTGGCCCTGTCCAGACTTGTCTAAGGGCTACTGCATGAACTATCTCTCGTTTAATTTGCTCAAAGGATTGTGGTTGCTCAGGGCCCCATTTAAAATCATTTTTCCTACTGGTCACATGATAGAGAGGGCTTACAATCAAACTGTAATTCGGGATGTGCATTCTCCAGAACCCCACAACACCCAAGAAAGCTTGTGTTTCTTTCCTATTAGTTGCTGGCAACATTGCTGTTATCTTGTTGATCACATCTGTGGGGATCTGGCAATGTCCATCTTGCCATTTTATTCCCAAAAATTGAATCTTCTGTGCAGGTCCCTTGATCTTACTCTGTTTTATGGCAAAACCAGCTTTCAGGAGGATTTCAATTATTTTCTTCCCTTTCTCAAAGACTTCTTCTGCTGTACCACCCCACATGATAATGTCATCAATGTACTGCAGGTGTTCTGGAGCTTGCCCCTATTCCAGTGCATTCTGGATCAGTCCATGTCAGATGGTAGGGCTGTGTTTCCATGCCTGGGGAAATTGGTTCTAAGTGTACTGGATGGCCCTCCAAGTCAAAGCGAACTGTGGCCTGCACTCTGCTGCCAAAGGAATTAAGAAAAATGCATTGGCAATATTAATTCTGGGGTGAAATTTTCCCAATTTTTCATTGGAAAATTCTGAAAAGGATAATGACTCAATTTCTACAGGGAACTATATTTTGAGGAAAATGGCTCTGGACACATGTTGCCTTCTGGAAAGGACGAATCTAGTACCAACTGTGAACACATGAGAAAAAAAGTGCTGAAAGCTACTCCAAAGAGCAACCTCCACACTTTTTTCTACATTAGTTACTATGCATGATAGAATTCAAGATTTACTCAACAAGATTATAGTTTTGGGAAATAAGTACCGAGGACCCTTACCCATAATAGATGAGACCTGAGTAATTGTGCTCTTTATGTATTTTATCTGATGTGTGTTTAATATGAAATTGTAAAGTCTCGCAAACACAGGTTCATTCTTGCCCTGCCTTTCTAGCTAAGTGAAGTTTTAAGTCATTTGCATCTGCAATTGATTTTTTCACTCACATTACATTACAATTCTGGTGGACCGGAATACAGTTCTGTGGATTCGTAAGGCACAGACCCCGTTTCTGGTGATGAAACGAAATCGTTTACTATCTGATGGTCCAGGGTTAATATAGGCTTTCTGAAGTACCCGTGTGTACGAGCGGCTAATACAATTGGTTCACTAACACCCCCCACGTGAGTCTCTTCACTTCTTCATTGGTGGATATATTGCTCACTGGGTGCCTTGATTGGCTGCTTGCTTCTCGCTTCTCTCTTCCTTCTTATCTTGCCCACAATACTCCCAAAACTTTCCCATCAACATTCCTCAGCTGTCTCAAAACTTTCCCAGGAGCTAGTCCAACTCAGAAATCTTTCACATTTACACCCACACAGTTCTGCAGGTTATTTGACATCTTGTTAGATTCTTTAGGGAACTGTTTTAGGTACCAAATCATAGAATCATAGAATAGTTAGGGTTGGAAAGGACCTTAAGATCATCTAGTTCCAACCCCCCCACCATGGGCAGGGACACCTCCCACTAAACCATGCCATCCAAGGCTATGTCCAACCCTGCCTTGAACACCACCAGCGATGGAGCATTCACAACTTCCCTGGGCAACCCATTCCAGGGTCTCACCACCCTTACAGTAAAGAATTTCTTCCTCAAATTCAATCTAAACTTCCCCCCTTTAAGTTTGAACCCATTACCCCTTGTCCTCTGACCACAATCCCTAATGAAGAGTCCCTCCCCAGCATCCCTATAGGCCCCCTTCAGATATTGGAATGCTGCTATGAGGTCTCCATGCAGCCTTCTCTTCTCCAGTCTGAACAGCCCCAACTTTCTCATCCTGTCTTCATACGGGAGGTGCTCCAGTCCCATGATCATCATCATGGCCCTCCTCTGGACTTGTTCCAACAGTTCCATCTCCTTTTTATGTGGAGGACACCAGAACTGCACACAATACTCCAAGTGAGGTCTCACGAGAGCAGAGTAAAGGGGCAGGAGCACCTCCCTCCACCTGCTCATCACACTCCTTTTGATGCAGCCCAGGATACGGTTGGCTTTCTGGGCTGCAAGCACACACTGCCGGCTCAGGTTCATTTTTTCATCAACCCACACCCGCAAGTCCTTCTCCGTAGGGCTGCTCTGAATCTCCTCCCCACCCAACCTGTAGCTGTGCCTGGCATTGCTCCGACCCAGGTGGAGGACCTTGCACTTGGCATGGTTAAACTTCATCAGGTTGGCATCAGCCCACCTCACAAGCGTATCAAGGTCCCTCTGGATGGCATTCCTTCCCTCCAGTGTGTCAACCGAACCACGCAGCTTGGTGTCATCAGCAAACTTGCTGAGGGCGCACTCAATCCCACTGTCCATGTCACCAACAAATATGTTGAACAAGTATTTAAAATAAAGAAAAAAACCTCAGTGAACCAAACACACAGATAGAATATTTTGAAGGTAATTTTAAGAACTAATATTAAGAACCTAGTAGAGCTTTCTGCATAATTCTTAAGCACTTAAAAATTATTATTTTTCAAAGCCTCTAAAGTTCTGCTAATTTAACAGTTAATATACCATTTAATAACTGTTTGACAAAGACCCCAGACCATTCCAGATTTTTTCATAAAATCTGAGACAACTGAAGTTTTATTACTGGAGCTGTACTGAAATTTCAGTATCATAAAAGAAGACAAAAGAGAGAATGAACGATATAGCAAGTTGTTTGTGTGCTTTTGCTGTTGGTGATTGGCAGCTAAGAAATATTATTCTGCTTTCTTTTTTTTCCATGTATCATAGTACTGACAACTGTTCTTTAGCTTTGGTGAGAAGATTTCACTAACAGCCAAACTGCAAGGTTTGGCAGGATTCACATTTTAAAAGTGCTTGGTCTTGATAGTCTTAAGGTTGTTTTCATGATCAAGTTCATATAATGCCTTTGGAAAGATGTGATTTGATTAGTCAACACTCAGTGTGGGGGTTGAATTAATGATTAACACTATACAATTTTTTTTTAGTATGTTAACTTTTCAGCTATAAATGATGTTGATGAAAATTAACAATTCTATTGGCTATAAATAAAAATTACCATACAGGAAAATAACCACTTTGCTAGTTTTTGAGGAGTTTAACTATATTTTAATAGGTTTTATTTTATATTTTTATTTGGTCTTATCCTCATGGTGTGTCAAGCAAGGTCATTACCTCATAGTCCTGTCATAATGATGAATTAATTAAAACTGTGGAAGTGCTCATATTATGCTAATGAACTTTATTGCCAAAGATAAAAATAAAAAAATTCAAAAATAGCCATGGAAACCTTTAAAGTGGCAATTGTTTAATTACAGGGCCCCTTTAAAGAAATGAATGATAACACAAGTGAATATAATTATTTTTCCAGTTATGCAACTACACAACTAGAGCTGAAAAAGAGCATTCAATGTGTAGAACTTCAGGTGGCATAGATCAATACAGCTCCATGGAGTTCAGTTCAGTGACAATTGGTTGTGATAATTATGAATTAAATTATGTATTTTTTTTTGATTGCTATAACTGTGTTTCACATCTGAGATGTCACTGAGCTTCCCCTTGAATTTCACATTAAAAATAATATAAAGGTATTGTGCACTAAGGTGTTAATATGTTGTTACACATAGAAGCTCTGACCTTCAGAAAAGTCCCATTAACTTTGACATTAATGTCAAAAATGGATGAGTCATTAATTAAATTAAGTATAATGTTCAGATATGATGATAATCCAGTTTTAATGGATTGTTGATAATGTTTCACACTGTTCATTTATGTTTGTTGCAGAAAGAATTGCAGAGGGAAATTGTTTTTGTAGCAATAGATACAACTTTCCTGATCTGAGCAGTCAGGTTATTTACTTTCCAAACGAGACCCACTGGAATTAGAAAATAGGCTGACAAGATCTTAATGTCCTGAGGGACACAGCTGACAAGTAATGCTTTAAAAACACTCTGAATATACAGACTTTACTGAGATGCCAGAAGCAAGCCAAGCAAAAGGACAGGCATCTGGGCCTCTTTCACTTAAAACACAAGCGGTAGAGATGTTTTTTCTTCCTGTAGCATCCTACTAAACAGACTGCTTGAGTAAGTTTTGGCATACCTCAGCCCACCATGATTCTAGCATGGTTTCAGTGCTCAAGCACATGACACAGCCATCAGGTCAGAAGCTAAATGAAGTGTTCCAAATGTTCAGTTCTAGTAAACGGGGCTGCTGTAAGGCAATAAATAAGACATGGCCAAAAGATAAAGAAAAAACCCTCATATATTGTGCCTGGATTTACACAGTTATCATGCTATTTCTTACATAAAGTTTGCCTATGACCTTTAAATACAATCTGATAGTTAATGGCCAAATTAAACTTCTAATTTTAAAAAGAGTATTTTGTAACTTAGTTTATTCTTTTAAGCTATTGAGGACTTACTCACCAGAGACTCTTACTGGTGCAAGTTGTTCGCTAGCTACAGGGCTGTTTATTTCAAATGCCAGTTGTATTTGGCTTCTCTTCTTTGCAGATAAGTCGTCAGAAAACAGTTGTAAATTTGCTGGTCAGGCTGTCAGGTAGAATGCATAGATGAAAATTAAAATGCATGTGAAAAAGGCTGCAAGAAAATGGAAAAGGATGACAGAATTTGACCTAAAGTCATCGGTACTGGTAAATATTATAATAATATTATAATAATATAATAATTAGGGCAAAATTTGATTCAAAACAGTATTTGTTTATTGACCAAAAACAGGCCTTACACTGCTGACTGTGGGATCCTACCCTACTTGAGTTTTACTGCAGGTCACTTCAGCAGTTTATTATTTTCCTCTTGAGCTAAACACAAATCCAAGTGGTGGTAAGCATGCCAGCACCAATACTACAATCCCAATACACCCAAACAGGAAATACAGTACTAGTGTGAGGGGATCCCTGCCACCTAATAAGTACTAGGACTGTGACTGCTATTAAACGAAATCAGACTTTTTTTCGTGAGTACAGGTCCCTACGTATCAACAGTGCTGCATTATATCACAGTCATCTTCTACCACGTCTTATGCAAATCTCATGTATTTGGAAACATAGATTTAAAACTTGCTAAGTGTCAAATTACTAAAAACTGATAAAGCAAATTTATTTCCCCATAAAATAAACCCTTTGGGAATTCTAATAACTAAGAAGAAATTTAGTACCTTGATAAAGTGACTAATTTCTTCTTCTGACATTGTTTTGACATAAAGACTCGATTTGCAGTTTGACTGTAAAACTTCAGGTTTCAAACCACTTGCGCATGCAAAAGAATATTATAGCTGCTCTACAGTAACTACACCTGTACTATTCTCTCTGTATGAAAAGAGAGAAGTATGCAATTTTTTCTTTATTTTTATTATAATAATAAAAGTATAGTTAGAAAGAGTAAAAGTAATATTTATTTGTCATAATTAAATATATGACAATATCAAAATCAGCTACTTTAGATGTCCTCAGAAAAAGCATGTTTGTGCTTTGAATATATTAAATGCCCATTTATTCTTCTTAATCTGAAACAAATAAAATCTGAACTGAAATCACTTGAAATTAAGTTACTAATTCTGGTCCAAACCTTCAGAATCCTACATTGCATTTTGGCTGAACTAATCTGCATGTACATTTTATGGAAAACATAACTTAAAATTTCATACCTACTTTTAGTTCCATGTAGAACATTCTTCAGTGTGTTAGTCTGTGTTTCTCCTAAGAACCTGAACACTATCACTTGCCGTGAAAGTACACAGGGATTAAGTCTCCTGTCCTTCAGAACTAAATCATCAAATAAAACCAAAACCCCAAGATGACAAGAAAAGTTTCCCAGCTTGAAGGAACTAAAAGATCATTTAAAAATCTTCACACTTGCTTTCTGGTCCCACAATGCATCTGATTTCTCTAAGAATATAGGGGAATGAATGGCAAAATGCATGGACACTAATGGTGGAAAGTGCATTTAGGAACAAGTTCTGGAATTTTGGCTTCAAATTGGAGCTGAATATGAGTAAAATCTTCAGGACAAAATCCAAAAGGAATCTTTCCTATCTATTTCATTGCATTCTTTATTAAGTCCTATGATGGATTTGTGATAACCTCAGAAGAGACATTACATAATTTAGGAATAAGCATATCTGTTTAAATAAAGTTGAGCCCAGGAAGTTTCTGTTCCTTTGTACACCTGTCAGTGTTGTGGGATTGTTGCTTAATTAGTGGTTTAGCCTTGGCAGTGAAAATGCATATGAAATGATATTGAAATTCAAAAGCTGCCATTCATCCTGGCTATATGCCAGTCATTGCAGTTATCATTGCAAGTCTATTTTTAGCCTGGTTTATGTAGCAGCTCTGTTTGAATAAATAATGATGAAAATAATAATAATAATAGAAGCTTAAAATAGCTGAAAGAATATTGGTAACTAGCATTTTAGGGCCCTCAACTAAAGAGAACTAAGCAATATGCAGCACTGAAGATTGGCTTCTGAAGTGGGAGCAACCTCATATCCTGGTACCCCTGAATGCTAGCCTTTGGAATCACTCGCTGAAAAATCACTCTACTTGCAAGGATGTTCGCCTTTCACTCTGTCTTTGAAATTATACTCCAGTGAAAACAAAATATTCAGTATTACTGGGGTCAGGAGAAGGTAGAACAGAATCTATAGCCCAGGATAAAGGTTAACTGTTTTTCAGTGCTCAAGATGGCTTTTCTTTCCAATTTGAAATTTAATCATACTGATAGCATGTCAGAATCTAAGAGCAGGAAAAGGAACTTCTATGCAAGGCCATTAGACACTGGAAGTATAAGGCATTGTGTGAGCTGATACACAAGAGCTGAGATTTCTCACACTGCCCAAGATAACAGCGACAATGACACTGTGCTACATGCCAGTACGAATTTACCAGAAAATGTATGCTGAGCAAATTAATTAGTTTGGCAGCTTGATTCAAACTTGTCTTAAGACATAGCAGAAGACTCCACAGAAGTGTTCTTCCAATAAAAGGGAAGCACTTTGTAAAAACACAAACCCTGAAATGACAGAAGTCCTCTAACAACGTAGAGGTTAGTCCTCTAACAATCTGAGATTTTAAATTTCTCCAGGTGGCGCGTCATTCATCTCAAACAACTCGAACAACTGCAGGTGCTGGAGTCGTGTCAGGATCTAGGTTGAGATTTGTTAGCTAATATCCGTATGCCACAAACATAGTATTTCTGACGATGTTTTCGTACTTTTTCAGTTTAGGAGGAAGTAAAGAGATTCCTATCAACATCTCTCTGATATTTTCTGTGGAAGTCTTTTTCTAGCCTTTCTTAATGTGAACATCTTTAAGTTCTTACTTCATAAGAAAATGTTTGAACATAACAAAATTGATAGCATGTTCAAGTATGTTATCTGCAGCTTATGCTGGTTTTCAGATTCATAAATATTAGATACTGTTTACACAGAGCAGCAGATGTAATGAAAAATTTTTGAATCAAGGTAAATTTGTTGTCAAAGATGGTCTGGCTTAAACCTAAAAGCACTTGAATGTGACTTTAAAGTTCCACATTGCAACCCCATATTTCAAGATGAAACAAATTTGTAACAGACTGAACAGTCAGCAAGCCATTTAATTTAGTAACTTAAGTCCACTTGCTATATATTACCTCAAAAAGCTTTGTATAAGTGTTCCCATGATAAAGAGCAATGTTTAATGCAATGAGAATATATTTCCAGCTTGATTAACGCATCTCGTAATCCTTCTTTAAACAAATTAGGCTAGAGCACCTGAAGCTCTGCCTCTGGATATTTCCCAGAAACTTTCAATTGCTCTACCACTGGGACAACGTTGATAGCAAGCTTTTATGTTTGAAGTGCAAATTAAGCAGAATTTAAGAGCTGATGTCCAAAGTGGTGTCAGTGTTCTGCCTTCTACAAATGCTAAAGTTTTACTCAGAGACAAACCATACGCTTACAGCATGATTTTGCACAGTTATACATACTGTCATGTTAAGCGAGCTTTGAAAGTGGTCTGCTACCTTACTTTTGAGATATATTTGTGTATAAAAAAAGCCCTGCTGCCATACAAATTTAAGCTTCTTGCACCTGAAGTTCTTTATACGTTTAATCACAATATAAAAACAGGGCAGGATAGGATTACAGGAGGTCAGCAATTTTTATGTCAGGATCAACTCCAATAAAAAAACTCTTGACAGGTATTTACTGAAGATGAATTTAAAAACCTCCAGTTATGTAAATTCAGCAGCTATGTTGGCAATGTGTCATCCAGAAATAGTCCTAGACTTGCTCCAGTGTACTGGTATTCAATGCATCTTTGCAACCTCAGAGGATTTCTGAGATCTCTTCTGGAGTGCAGTTCCCTCAGGAGGCAAGATAACTAGGGCTCTCCCTACCAACTCCTGTATAACTGCAGTTCACAACATAGTTTCCTACAGAAACCTTTCCAACAACCAGTGTACACTGGATCACACTAAGTCTTTCTCTTTCAGCTCATGCTGGCCCTCCAACAGCACAAATTTTCTCAGGATATGACTTTTTTCTTCTCTCCTTTTTTTTTTTCCCCTGGAATTCTGGCACTTTGGTATAATGCCTTAGAAACAGAAACATTGGTGTATGAGAGAAAACCAAAAACACTAAGATTATCTTGTTCACATTAGGAAGAATGCATCTTAAACCCCCCTCATTTTAAGTATTGCAAAATGTTTCACTCAAAGAAGGCTTCACAGGGCTAAGAGAGCAAAGCACCTGTTCTAATATGTTTTGAGCTCCTCAAAACTGAACCTAGGGAGAAAGGATTAAGTAAAACCTATTTGGTTCTTCTTGTCCACATATATGGTTCTTCCTATCCACATAAAAGGACATTGTAAGACAGCTTCCCACTGAGAGATTTCAGTGCCTTCTCAAGGATTTAACCTCTCTCTTCCTCAAAACATTAAGGACTTAACTGAAATCTTCGATAGCCATGCAATAAGCAGGAAAAAACCAAGGGTGATGTATGCAGTGCACACAGTCAGTAACTACATATCACACAGCCACTCACTCACTCTCCTCCCCAGCCCAGGTGGGATGGGGACAAGCACTGGGGAAATCTAAAACCTGCAGGTTGAGATGAGAACAGTTTAATAATTGAAATAAAATGTAATAAGAATGATAACAATAATAATAAGAAGAAGAAGAAAAAGGAAGACAGTAATAAAACCCAAGAAAGACAAGTGATACACAACACAGATGCTCACCACCTGCTGACTCAAGCAGTGAACAATCCCTTCTGGGTAACTCCCCCAAGTTTATATACTGGGCATAACGTTCTGTGATATGGAGTACCCCTTTAGCCACTTTGAGTCAGCTGTTCTGTCTCTTCTCTATCCAAGCTTCTTGTGCCCTTCCTTACTGGCAGAACATGAGAGACTGAAAAGTTCTTATCAGGGTAAGCATTACTTAGCAACAACTAAAACACTGGTGTGTTATCAACATTGTTCTCAGACTAAAACTGAAACACAGCACTGTACTAGCTACTAGGAAGAAAATTAACTCTATTCTAGCAGAAACCACAACAGGTACCAAGACAAATTGTCGTTCAGCAGTGCATCATGTGGACAAATCTAGAGTACTATCAAATGCTAGATAAGAGAAATAAATACATGGGCCTCTATGGGTCTACCAGAAGGGAAGCACAGACCACGCACTGAAGGATATTATTAGAACAGTACATATGTAACTGATCTAATTCAATAGTTATTCTATCAAATACCTTTTTTTTTTTTTTAAACTAAATACAGTATTTATTGCCAGCTACTTAATTATCTTCTTTGATTGAAAGCTTAAAATACATATGGAAACTGTTAACATCTTTATTTTACTTTTTTTTTTTTTTTTTTCCATGAATTCTATCATTCCAGCTCAATCTCACTGATAGCCTGTTAAGAGCTGTGGTACAAAAGTTTCCCTTAAGGAGAGACAACACTTCGATATAGACTGTGAAGAAAATTATGTCCTCTGGAGTCTTTGTCTCTTGATTATCCTCTGCTTAATTTTCAATTTACTCTCAAGCTTTCTTCTCAGAGAAACTTCTAGTTCCCTCTAAGACAAATCTGGATGCAGTTCTGCTGAATAGTTCACACCAGAGGCCATTCCCAAAAGAAAAACTGGAAGACTGCATCATACTGACTTCTGCTTGCTGTAGATCTGCAACATCCCCATAATGGTCTCATGTCATACCACAGGACACATTTTGAATTTGAGGCTCTAAACCCACTATTTTACTGAATTAAACCACATTTCTCACATTGTTTGAGAAGTTTTTTTACTGGGAAAAAGTCTCGTTTTGCCCAAATAAGCAAAACAGAATTAGGTCCTAGGGCTATGAAGACTATGTGGAGGCAAGTGGGCATCTAAAAACCAACAGGCAAAAAGAACTCAAGGTCAAACACTAAAACAATAGTTCATATTAGACAAAGTTGTTCATATCACATTGTGTAACCTTCAGGCTTAATTATTAATGTATGAATAATAAAATTAAGCAATTAATTTTGTTAGTAGTCTAGTATACAAAAGACTGGAGGAAGATCATAGTATCTTTTTTGAGATGTCATTATGATGTCATTGATGGCTGTCGCCACTATATACATGACATTAGTTTCCTCTGTTGATGATGTTCAGCACCATAAATCTGAAGGCAGTCTATTCCAACCAAGTATTGCTCTATCTTTTCCATAAACACCAAACTTAATAGTGCATAACCATTCTGAGCTTTACAATGGGAAAACCTCTTTTATTTTTTCCTTACACTATCTTTTGTGGTTTCATACTGTTTTTATCACAGTTTCCAGTATTGTGACCTCTTTGGGTTTGCCTGGGAAAATGTCAGAATAAATTAAAGATCAGACTCTCTTGTAGTCAAGAAAGAAAGATTAATGGACTTTCTGGAGTCAAACTAGGATATAAAGGGGATCACGAGGAATTAATCTATTTCTGCCACAGCTCAGCTTCATTGAAATTTGCAAAGTAAGCCTGATGCTGAAACTTATGCATGTCAATAATCTTCATTTTGTGTGTTATCCATTAGCTTCAATATCAGCGGATACTGAAGCTTAAGGATTATTCACCTCTATAAAAATTAAGAAATCAACTTTGCCAACATAAAGGTGAATCACAGAACCAGAGATGTTGAGGCAGCTCTGCATTAAGATTTTTCCATGTGTAATTCAGAAAAATTGAGTCAGTGCCAAACACACACTCAGATACTTGCAGTCTAGATCATGCTGTGCCAGCTGTTTGACTTTCTATTGGAGATAATAGACAAGTAGGCAGTGGGTGGATGCAGACATTGAAGGTTAGTAAACTACTGAGTCGACCAAATCTATGTATTTACTTTAGAATTAATTTAATAGTTCTCTAGCTTCCATTTATGACTGTAGTTATAAACCAAATAAAATATGAAACATGATATTGTTTTTCAAGAAAAGGTGTGAGGTACCTAATATATTCTCCTAATATATTAGGTCTCTATAGTGACCTAATATATTCACTTCAGCGACCAGTGAATAAAATAACATTTCTACGTAAATTTGGCATTCTTTTGCTGCCAGTATTCAGATTAAATGTCCTCAGCACAACTGAAACATTTTAGCAAATGAATATCTCTTTCTTACTCTGCTTATCATGTCAGAAAGAAAACAGACAGAAGTAAAAGAGGTTCAGCCTCTGTTCTATCCAGTAATATTATCACAGAATCATGGAATAGTTGGGGTTGGAAAGGACCTTAAGATCATCTCGTTCCAACCCCCCTGCCATGGGCAGGGACACCTCCCACTAAACCATGCCATTCAAGGCTATGTCCAACCCCCCCTTGAACACTGCCAGGGATGAAGCATTCACAGCTTCCCTGGGCAACCCATTCCAGTGCCTCACCACCCTTACAGTAAAGAATTTTTTCCTCACATCCAATCTAAACTTCCCCAGTTTAAGTTTGAACCCATTACCCCTTTTCCTCTCACTACAGTCCCTCATGAAGAGTCCCTCCCCAGCATCCCTATAGGCCCCCTTCAGATACTCTTATTTACCTTTGAAAGAAACAATAAAGCAAAATGTCTATGGGTCTCTCTTCCAGTGATGGATAGCACTCAGCCACCATTTATTAATTGTCTAAATTGTCGAGCTTGTGGTTGCTTTGTATAACATTTTAACATCTAATGTGGTTCTACCATAACTCTCAAATAGTGACAGCAAGGCTGATGTAAATGATTCTTTAGTACTCCATTTTGCAATAGGTAATGGTTTTAAAGGAAAATAGGGGAGATTCAGGATGGATGTGAGGAAGAAAACTTTATAAGGAGGGTAGTAATTATTTCTGACTTCAATCTTTACTTTAATGAGTAAAGTGTGAAATACGAGGAGTAAAAGTAGTGGAATCCAATGGAACACTTATGAGTGGAAAAGAAAAAAAAATATCTGAAGTTTTGGCAAAGGTGGCTGCTCTTAAATAGATACATGCAAAATGTATTTCTTTAAAATGCATTTCCTGAACAAATGCATTATTACTTAGAAATAATTGCAATTTCTGAAAGTGACAAGTACTTGCATGGCTTGGTACTGACTGTGTGTTTTTATTTTCTGTCATTTAACTTGGTTTCTACTGCACAGGCAGCAGTACTTGGTACTTTTACAGATAATTTAAAGAAAATAGTTGTTTTGTGGGGGATGGTTTATTTGTTTGTTTGGTTTTCCCAGGCAAGTTGGTAATCACTGTGGAACATAATCGTGGATGAAATAGTACAGAATGAGCTCCTGTATAAAGGGAGATACATAATTTCTTGTCCTTAGCAAGGAACTACAACTATAGTGTTAATATAAGTAATGAGATGTTTCTTGCAGATGATACAAGCTACATTTGTTACCTGGATGCTTACATGAACAAGCAGCTCCTATTTGCACTAGTCAGAAATAATAATAATGAAAAACTTTTGCATATTAAGTCTAGAATTCTACCTACATTTACCTGTGTTGATCACTTACTGTTTAAATGTTTACTTTAAAAGATGAGAAATCAAAAGAATTTTTCAGAACAGTTTGTGTTGAATCTGTCACCTAACCAGGCAAGACTGATGTCCTTGAAATGTTTGAGTAAAAATGGTTCAACTATGTTTAAAACTGTAAAATGGGAATAAAATACATTACTGGCAGTGTAACATACTCTATACATCCTTCTTTTTAAGTGTTGAAACATCTCAGCTGTGTGCTAACTGCTTGAAAGCTCAAATTAAGCAGAGACATTCTGTGACCTGTGAAAATCAGTTTGCATTTGGCCGAGTTTAAAACAATCCTCTGCATATGAAGCTTGTATTTCAAGGGCTACTGATAGATAACAAAAGTAATGATCCATGCACATCTTATCTCCCTCACACCTTCCTATGAATACGTTTGGTAGAAGTTTTCAGTTAGTCTATGTCTTGATGGTATTGAAATTGAGCAGGAAATTAAAATTATGCTAAAATAGAAGAATGTAGACATTGTTTCCCCAATGAGAGAGAGATATGACAAGAGTTTCAAAGACAGCAGTGTCATCTCAAAGTTGCTGGGGTATTTATTATGTAGCAAATGCATTGGTATGGCAATAGTTATCTTCCCATGTTGCGGAAGCAGTACAGAAAATCTTAAAGCTTCCTCCAGGGGAAGAAGAAGACTTATGTCAGGCAGGACTGGAAATCCATCAGTCCATACTCCTGCACAAATCAGAAGCATACACGGGTATATGTTTGTGAATAGTTACTAGATGAGGAAAATAATTTATGCAGTTATATTGATGCCTATTGCAAAAGAATAATGCATGATGATATTGTATCATTGCAGAAAAGCCATAGCACCTCACTGTCTTCTGCAGATAACCTAGAAGCTTTCAGTAAGAAAACCTCAGTGTAGTTTGTTTTTTTAAGTTTAGTGACATTTTATTAAATAAATAAATGAGTACAATCAACCTGCAAATTAAAATCCTGCCCGCAATGGACAGAACTATACTGTGGGTGCTGTTAAGTGATTATACTAAGCTTTCTAGTGAGAAGATATGCTGTTTTGGGTGCATGTGCAAATGAGCATGCATGTGTACTGCTCCGTTCCATTGACTTCATAAAAGATTGCCTGCAGCTTCTTCAAGTCACAATACAGGAGCAACACGTATTCAAGAGAGACAGAGTTAGAATTGCTGTTAATGCAATGCTGCCTAATGCTAAAAGTTTTACTATGGAAAAAAAAAAAAAAAAAATTCCTTTGGTTTTCTTATTACAGGACTAGAACAGATAATTTTGAACTCTAGGTGCAGTTTGGTCTGACTCACTTTTGTGCCTAACAAATTTCAGTGTTAGTTTACAGGTGAAATTTCAGGCACCTGCTAGCACAAAGTTCCTATTAAAATCCATGTCAATTAGAACTGCCTTGTGTTCCATACTACTTCATACTTCATCTTTAAATTATCAGGAGAACACTTGAAGAGAGTCTGCACAGGTGATTTTTAATATCATGCAAAGAGTAGTGCTCAGTGGCTCAATGTCCAGCTGGAGACCAGTAACGAGTGGTGTCCCCCAGGGATCGGTGTTGGGACCGGTCTTGTTCAACATCTTTGTGGGTGACATGGAGAGTGGGATTGAGTGCACCCTCAGCAAGTTTGCCGATGACACCAAGCTGTGTGGTTCAGTTGATACATTGGAGGGAAGGAATGCCATCCAGAGGGACCTTGACACTCTTGTGAGGTGGGCTGATGCCAACCTGATGAAGTTTAACCATGCCAAGTGTAAGGTCCTCCACCTGGGTCGGAGCAATGCCAGGCCCAGCTACAGGTTGGGTGGGGAAGAGATTCAGAGCAGCCCTGCGGAGAAGGACTTGGAGGTGCGGGTTGATGAAAAAATGAACCTGAGCCGGCAGTGTGCGCTTGCAGCCCAGAAAGCCAACCGTATCCTGGGCTGCATCAAAAGGAGTGTGACCAGCAGGTCGAGGGAGGTGCTCCTGCCCCTTTACTCTGCTCTCGTGAGACCTCACTTGGAGTATTGTGTGCAGTTCTGGTGTCCTCAACATAAAAAGGACATGGAACTGTTGGAACAAGTGCAGAGGAGGGCCACGAGGATGATCAGGGGACTGGAGCACTTCTCGCATGAAGATAGGCTGAGAAAATTGGGGCTGTTGAGCCTGGAGAAGAGAAGGCTGCGTGGAGACCTCATAGCAGCCTTCCAACACCTGAAGGGGGCCTCTAGGGATGCTGGGGAGGGACTCTTCATTAGGGACTGTGGTGAGAGGACAAGGGGTAATGGGTTTAAACTTAAACAGGGGAAGTTTAGATTGGATATGAGGAAGAAATTCTTTACTCTGAGGGTGGTGAGGCACTGGAATGGTTTGGCCGGGGAAGTTGTGAATGCTTCATCCCTGGCGGCGTTCAAGGTGGGGTTGGACATAGCCTCGGATGGCATGGTTTAGTGGGAGGTGTCCCTGCCCATGGCAGGGGGGTTGGAACTCGATGATCTTGAGGTCCTTTCCAACCCTAACTATTCTATGATTCTATGATCTAACCATCATTACATACTTCTTCATAGTTTAGTTCACTAGACAGACAATCAAATTTTTGTTCAGTGGAAAAGAGATCTGAATAATCCAAAACATTTCAGCCTTATACCCTCTGCCTTATTATTCAGTTAGGTGCAGGACAAAAGGGCAGAACATTCTGCTAGCAAATGACATTTCTTGCTCTGAGGAGAGGTACACTTCTATCCTTAAAAGTAACCTTTCCCAGTGCCTGCCAGAACAAAATGTTTCTTGCAGAATCACCAGCTTGTATTATGTGCTCATCCTTATATGGATGTCAGTTAAGCGCAGTTATTCTATGTAGAGTTTTCAGTTCTCATTTTTCTTTCAGGAAAGTACTGTTTGTAAAATGCTAGGAACGCTTTACAACTAAACTCTAATTCCAAACATCTTCAAAACACATGCATTTGATTGTTACATCCGAATTTCTTTCTCATTAAAATTCTTTATTTTTATTAAGAGGGAAAAAAAATAGTCCAGATCCAATAAAGAAAGTAACATCCATAAAAGGGGGTGTGAGATTAAGAATGTCCTTGATATGAACATGAGGCTAATAGTATGGGATAATAACTGCTAGAAGAATATTGAGTGTAACAGAAGCTCCAGGAAATAACACTTTTGAAATCATGTTTCTCTTTCTTTCCCCTTCCATTTCTGTCTCTATGGTTTTGAATACCCAGAATTGCCTGTGAGTGCTAGCCAAATACTGAGGAAACTGGAGGACAGGGTTGTTACTTAAAAATTCTAAATACTGAGTAGACTTCTTCTAAATAAACAGCTTTATATATAAGGAAACTTGAAATGTAATTGCTCCCACAAAATTATACTGCTTGCATTTTATTTACAAGAATATTCAGAAATAGTTCCCTAAAAATGCAATTTGAAGGATGATGTTCTTTGTGTCAATAGTAATTGCTCACTGCTACTGAGCTAGGAAAGGAAAACACTGTGTGTCACTGTGTGTTATGAGAGTACGTTCTTGTTTTATCAATTGCTTGAAGTTAGAACTGTAAATCAGGCATCTTGTTTATATGCAAAAACAGAGAACATACGGAAGACATAGAACCATCCTTTTATAGGACAATTTCCATCTACTCAGGGCTCTGAGGTCACTCACTGTGTGGAAATTTGCTATAAGGGTTTTGCCTGAAACTGGAGGTGGGAGAGTGTACTGAGATGTAGCAAATAATGTTCAAGTTTTCTGACGTGAGCAATTGCCCAGAAGGCACAAAACCACAAGCCCTTTTCCAGAAGAAACTGCACGCTCATTTTCAATTGTTAATTAAGATGGATCTTATAAAGGAAGAGGCACTTGCAAATTGAATTTTCTGTTATATGTCCAAACTTCACTTTGTCTCAGTCAAAAACTTTTAAAATCTTGTAACATAACATCTTTGCTGTATCATTGGATTACTGTACAGGCTGCCACATGTGGGTGGCTGTCAACAAGCTGTACTTCATTACTTTATGCCTCAGATTCTCAGTGAGACATTATGAGTCATTAAGTGATCAGAATCATTTGTGCAGAACTGCAGCTTCTACACTTTTCATCTCCCTGTCTATTTTTGCACATGGTGTGTGTTTCCATTTTTTGTGTTATATATGTATAAACACTAATCACAGTAATCCAGTGTGAATATGTTAATATAGATTAATACAGAGCTTATAATTATGAGAAGCTTCAGTTCATGAAAACCAGGTGATACTAAAAATTCTCTCTTGCTTTGCATAACAGATGATAGAGAGTTGGGTTTTTTTGACATGATTACCTGAATGCCTTGCTCTACAGCTGACACTAATGAATATAACATGACTCAGTCATACACAGTCCTCTAAATGTCCTTGAGCATAGGAGTGTATCCTAGATCTCAGTGAAAGCCAGTGAAAACAGTGAACATCGTAGATGTTCAGCACTTCATACAGCTCACTGCAGAACTGAGGCAAAAGGAAATATGCCTCGGAGTACTCATACTAAAACTGCTCTGGTTCAAATGCAGCTAGTCACAGCACTCCAAGGAGAAGTAGCAGATTATTTTCCTCAAAACAGTCAAAGACACACATACACTCATATATATGTTTATATATTTATAATCTTTCATAAAGTTGAAACTTAAAATGGTGCTAAAATACTGCTTTAGTAAAGTCAGTGCATGGAAAATAAATACATGTTCATATCATTCCATCAAAAGGTACATTTGAAAAAAAATCTGGAATTCAGACCTTGAAATGTATTGATAACTTATGTAACCCATTTTTCTAAATAAAGTGATCTGAAATCATTATGCTATTATTATAATTACCCAATAACTGGCATTTCAGCAACTGGGTACTGATCAGAAATTTATTCATGAAGTAAAAGCAAGAGAGTTGCATTCAAATCAGAATTTAAAGTGGCTTTAACATTAAGTATACTTTTCTTTTTTTTTTGTTTTTGTTTTAAGATCAGTTCTATTTCATTCTGTCTCTGGAAAATAAGCTTTTGTAAAGCTCCAAAACTCCTTCTGATCCATCATTTACATCTTACATTTCAACAGAGACTGAAAAACAGTGTCCTAGACTCACTAAGAAGTTTCTTTTTTCTAAGACGGTCAGAACGAAAACTAGAGCAGGACAAAGACAATATAAAGAGAAGGATGATCTCAAATGCTTTATTTGAAAGATGGCAGCACTTAAGCACAGGATGCAGCACTGAAATATAGCTTCAAGGCACATTCCAACTGACTGTCCTTGCAGTCTAAACAATTTCCTTTTTATAAGTCAAAGTGAAGGTGACTGTTTTACCACGATGCATTTCTGGTTTCATTATAAAAGCAAGTGGAAAAAGGATCCATGTTCAGGACCCAGGACCCATACTGCCAAAAATATAAAAGCTTAGCAATGCAAGTGTGAGGCTGGGACACAAACAAATGAGATTTATTCTGTCAGACTGGCCTTTCAGTACATCTTGCAGAAGGCTATTTTTGTCTCCCTCCATCAGCACTTACTGTTAGTAAAACACTGGCATAAAAGCCTTCATCAGAATTGAGGGAAGGTGTTTTATGCCTAAGGAATATAGATGCAAAACATCTATCCTTATACATTATTCTGCCATCCTTACTCACTGTTGAAAATAGAGAAGTAATATACCATCAATAGTAATTATTACGCTTAAGCTTCACAGGACCAGTTCCAGAATTTCCAGAATTTCCAGATGATCTTTCCAAACAGCCTTACTGATTTCCCAATGTACTGGAACGGCATTTTTGCATGATTTATGTGCCAAATCTTCAGCTGGTCTAAATCACTGCAATTCTACTAAATCCGATGGATGTATGTTGTTGTACAGCAATAGGGAATCTGTGTGGTGCTCTGTACTTCAAAAAGAATACTGATTATTGAGTTTATTAGAAATCAATGGGGCTATTCACAGAATTATTCAAGGTGAACTATGGGCTGGTATCACCTGATGTGCGTTCCTGAAAAAACTCTTTAATAATAAATAAAAAGAATCCTGTATAACAAACAATCTATGGATTCTTATCCCAAATATCTATACGACCATTTTGTAGTAGATGGATTAATGTTATTTTAAATCAGAGGAAGCTTTGCAGTGTCACTTGAGGATACAATTTTAAAAATATAGCTGAAAGGAAAAATAAAAATGTCTCTCATACTGTTTATTCTCACAGAATTTCATAGCATCAGTCACTGCATCTATTGCTTACTTTAACCTCAGGCAGAAATGCAAAAAAGATTAATAATATGTCTCACAAAACAAAACCTAAGACTTCTGACTAGACAGCCCTCTGTCATAAAACAATTAAATACTGCTATAACGTAGTATTAATACTTTGGATAAGATCTTTAATCATAGAATAGTTTGGGTTGGATGGAACACCAAAGATCCTCTAGTTTCACCCCCCCTGCCATGGGCAAGGACACCTTCCACTAGACCAGGTTGCTCAAAGCCTCATACAACTTGGCCTTGAGCACTGCCAGGGATGGGGCATCCACAGCATCTCTGGGCAACTTATTCCAGTGTCTGAAGACTCTGACAATACATATTTTTTTTCTGAATGTCTAACCTAAATCTGGCCTCTTCGAGTTTAAAGCCATTCCCTTCTGCCCTGGAGAAGTCCCTTCTGCCTTGGAGAATTCTCTCCCCATTTTTCTGGTAGAAGCAACTCAGTATTCCTTATGGGCTAGGCAGTGAGAATAATGCAATAAAAATAAAGTAGAAGGACATGAACAAGACCAGTGGGTGGAATACAGCCTAATGGGAGATACTTTTAGCTCTGTCCACAGTGTACCACACTGGACTGTTCTCTAGCAGCCTCTACTTAAAATCATGTCCAATTCAATTGTGTGTGGAGAAGGAAATAGCTTGAAAGAAAATCTGAAAGAATAGTATCTACCAGAACTAGTAGAGATGTCTTAACTTTCCATCCAAGATATAATACAGATGAGATCATAGCTGTACTCATTCACCATTCAGCCTACTGGTGAGAGGTTCTCAGCTGACCATTACATAACCATTCAAGACTCTGCTAAAGCTGTATTTTGGATTCTTGAATTAGAACCTCTGGGCTGGGATGCAAAATACAAACTTTTTGAGGTATGTCTTGTGTGAAAGAGGACTACCATAGAGCCTTACTTAGTTCCCCACAATCCTAGGCTACCTCATCATTTTATTCACCATTTGCTAGTTATCGTTATCATAATTTCTTTAAACAATGTGAATTAAAAGAAACAATTAAATTCAACTTTGCTTAAAGCCTCCTGTATTAAGCCTATACTCAATTGCCTTATTAAGCTAAGTAACAGTAAAGCACAATTAAATAATAATTAGATAAGACTTTTGCATAATTAATGAAGTTTAAATTGAAGTATTGACCTTGAGGGATAATAAACCATGCTAATTGAAACTAGAAGTTAATATATTATGCCACAGATTTTCAAAACACTGGAGGCTTTAAGGAGGTATGACTTTCCTTCTTTCCTCAGTGGCATGGGCCTGGTTTACCATTTATTTGCCTTTAAGGGATTGATGAATATATTCCCATAGATTCTGATGCAGCAGTTAAAAAATTTATTGCTGAAGGTCAATTAATTTTAACCATTTTCTAGTTTGTATTGAAATGGACTGGAAATATCCATACCGTCTTGCATCTGAACTACGAAATCCTACAGATTAGACAGCATCTAATCACGTACAGTGGTTTCCGAAGCTTTTCTTTCTAGATTTCAGAACAGCAATCTTTTGCATAACTTTATCTTAGTGACATGCATGTTCTTACCAAGGTCAACATATATTGGCTATCATGACCCACATCAGAACTGCCAATAAATTAAAAGACTAGGAATTTAAAAATGTGCCATAGCTCAAAATAAATTGCATGTCTCCCAAAGAAGTGGTAAATGCTCCACCCCTGGAAGTTGTTCAAGGCCAGGCTGGACAGAGCCTTGAGCAACACGGTCTAGTGTGAGGTGTCACTGCCCATGGCCATGAGGCTGGAACTAGATGATCATAAGGTCCTTTCATACGTCCTTTCCAACCCTAATGTGGCGTATCCCGACACGGACTCAAGTTGATGAGAAAATTCAAATCCAACTTTATTACAATCAAGCCCTTTTTATCCCCTCATTCGGTACTTTCCCAACCTGCACAAGCATGCCAACTTCAATCTCACTGGCCCCTGTAAAAACCTCTAGCTAAATAGTCCAACCACAATGCTGAGCACACATTGTCCAGAAGGCGACAGATTCACCCAGCTGCCTCAGACCCTCTCGCAACCCCTACTTCGTCTGGCTCCAACTGAGACTCCCATCACAACAACATCCGGGCCCATCCCCCCAAGGCTTGTTTTTTGACCTTTCCTGTCCTTCAACATTCCAACTAATCGCCCCAGGGCTTGTTAAGCATCAAGGACTCAGAGCTCATTCCCAAACTGTTTTTCATGCAAATCTGATTGTCCTCACTCCCCACACCCTAACAATTCTATACTTCTACTCATGTTCGTATGAGTTTCTCCCTCCTCTGTTCACAAAGTGTGCGAAGGAAGCATGGCAAGCAGGTCAAGGGGGGCGATTCTCCCCCTCTACTCTTTTCTTGTGAGACCTCACCTGGGGTGCAACATTCAGCTCTAGAGGACCCTAACACAAGAAGGACATGGACCTGCTCCAGTGAGTCCAGAGCAGGGCCACGAGGATGCTCAGAGGACTGGAGCACCTCTCCTATGGAGACAGGCTGAGAGTGTTTCGCTTGTTCAGCCTGAAGAAAAGGCTCTGGGAAGACCTTATTGCAGCCTTCCAATATCTAAAGGGGGCCTACAGGAAATCTAAAGAAGGATTTTTTACAAGGGTATGTAGTGGCAGGACAAGGGGGAATGGTTTGAAACTGAAAGAGGGTGGATTTAGATTAGACATTAGGAAGAAATTCCTTATTATGAGGGTGGTGAGACTCTCGAACAGGTTACCCAGAGACATTGTGGATGCCCCATCCCTGCCAGTGTTTAAGGCCAGATGGCACTTTGAACAACCTGGTCTACTGGAAGTTTCTGCTGCCTGTGGCAGGGGGGTTGGAATTAGATGATCTTTAAGGTCCCTTCCAAATCATTCTAATGTTTTGGAACCCAAATCATGGTTCTGTAGTTCTTCTCCCAGTAATGAACTTGCAGAGTGCAATGTTACATTTGCATCACCATGATTAGAGTAACAGAAAATGCACATTCAGTTATATTACCAGCCTAAAGTCCATGATCTATTATGTGCACTTTTTTTTTTTTTTTTTTTGTTCCCTTACACCTGACTCTATATGCCAAAATTGAATTAGAGTTGGAAAGCCAAGGGGAAATAGACTTCATTTTCAGAGGGCTGGGCTGTCAGAGTTCTAATTTGTAATTCTCCTTTTGAGATTGTCAAAGGCCCTTTATGCAACTGAAAAGTTTAATTACTACAATTGCAAGGGTCATCACTCACTGCAGGGAAGATGAATAATGCACAGCTATTAGATAAGGAATACTTGCTAGAATTATTTTTGAAAGCAGTTATGACAAAAGTGCTACTGTTTTTTAGGATGATAACTTGATGTCTCATCTAAATTTTTGCTATCATTCAGAATAAAATGTCCTATCTTTTCCATGTACTTAGCTTTTAAAATTCTTCCATAGTTCACAGGTGTTACTAACTGCAGGTTTGCTGGTATCCATAGCTTCATAATTCCTAAATTCAATTAGGAATTTATGTACTATTTTGACTATATGTAACTAATCAAAAGATAGAAGTAAAATCTTCAAGCACTCATACATACATAGATATAAATAAGACATGATCCTCTAGGCAGGTTCAAAACCTTTTTCTGCTTTTCCTCAATGAACATGTGAGTATTCAAGTAGAACACATGCATGTACTCATACAAAGGACTGTATTTCAGCTCAAATATTTAACACAAGTGCTCTTCTGGTGGTTTGAAAAATTTACTTAAAGGACTGCAACAGAAAAAATCTACGTACTTTTGTAACTAACCAAAATTTGCCAATTTCAATGATAGCTAGGAACTCAGAATTCTTACTTGTAAATCAGTTACAAAAACCGAGAAATATTTCTTTCTATTTTGTTGTAATTTTACTCACATTAGTAGCACGGTAAATTTTTTTACTTTGCTCTTTATTTGCAGGATTTCTTTTGATCCATATCATTTAGTCAAAGCAGCTACCTGGAAGCTCTACCCATATGAAACAACTTTCTCTTTTTCTCAGGTTTTCCCAGAAAATTCAGCTCTTACATTAGACACAGATGACGTGCTTGTTGCAGGATCCCAGTCCCAGAAGACTTTGCTCCAACAGCTGTATAAATCAGATATTTTATCCACAGACTATAAACTTTAACACCTTCCCTTCAATTAACCAGAACATCATGAATTTTTTTTAATATATTATTTTCTTCATAAACCTTTATTTCCAGCAATTACCTGGTTCTTTGCTATTTGAACATAATGTTTCCATACTATAAATGAATGTTTTGTAATTGATGATGGACTAGCTAAGGACTAAGGTACGTATTATGGATTGTATTATAAGATGGAAAGCGTATGTACATCACTTACTTATTGTAATTTCTATCAAAATTACCAAAACTCTTTCCTGGCAATTTACATTTGAAAAAACTGACTGAAAATGCATTAAATTGAAGTCAACTGAGGCTGGACATTTAAGAATATTTCCAAAATAATGAACAATACTGACCATTTGATCAAATGGCTTACCTGTTTAGAAGACTTCTCCTCTCCTGCCCCCTCTCTCCCCCACTCATTCCACCCAGCCCTGGTGAAACACTGTGATTGCTCTTCTCTAGTTACTCTGTGAGAAACACGGGTTTTAATTTTCATATGTCTTGCTCCACTGCTTCTCAACACCATCATATTTTTCAATCTTCTTAAAGACTGCTGTTGAATAATAACATGATCTGCATTTAATGAATCACTATGAGCTCTTAGCTTAGGACTAGTTTTCTAGAATTATTGCAGCACTAGCATGTTGGATGAAGTATTTTCAGAAAAAAAAGAAAAAAACAACAACCCAAAACAAAACAATTGTTTCAGAAATTCAACTAGTCATTTTAAGGGTGGATAGAAAGTTAGGTTCTACCTAAATGCAATCACACAGTTGCAGTATCTTCATGTCTCATAATTGTGATTTTGTGATTCATGGCTTTGAGTAAACACGAACACAGCTGATACCTAGAGTGACTGCTAACAAGTTTTTCTGCTTTGATTTTTTATTCTTCCCCTATGAAATTTTTTTTAGGTTTGGTTCTATCCGTAAGTTATTATAATCAAATGTCTAAATTCATTTCTAATATAATATCTCAAAGTAAAAACCTTAATTTAAAGCTGAACACAGGATAAATAGATGGAAATCTGATTAGCTACTTCACTGCCTGCACTCTAATATTCTGCCAAAACAAAGTTGCTGTGTTTAATTGAATCTTGCTTAGGCTTGCTACACAAGGAGACTACTATGCTGCAAATACAGTGAATAAAGTATAAACAGTACCTCTTCCAGTTTAAAAAAAAAAATACAGCAAAAGCACAAAAACACAAAAAAAACCCCCTGACAAACCACAAAACGTACGCACACAAACGACACAGACAAACACACACAAAAACCCCTAAGCCAAGCCAAAACCACAAAAAACCCCCACAATAAAGGCATAGGTGAAGAGTTAAGAGAACGATCAAGGTTTCATTAAGTATTTGATCAAATTCAGTGCTCCACAATCACTGGAGAGTGTGTGTCATGTAAAGATAAAAATACCTGTCCAGTAATGTAGCTAGTTCAGCACCTGTGTAAAAGCCTAATGAGATGGACTTGTCTTAAACAGAGAGAGGCTGAAAGGCTGAACATTTTAGAGACCTTGCTTGCTTATTTATTTTAAACTCAAATAAATGGTGCTTACACTACACTTACTATATCTCACTTTCTCCTACTACTAAATTTTATTCTTTTGCAGGTGGGAGCGCAGGAAACACTTAATGATCTGTCACCAGTCACAAGCACCAAAGGAGGCACAAGAGACTAAGCTGACTTCCAAAAGGATGGTATCTGTTTTCCAAAGACAGAAAATAAAACCAAGTTACTGAAATAAAATTCCTGCACCTGCTTTTATTTACCTTTGACAGATACCTGGAGATGCTGTAGGGATCACTTCAGATTCTTTCTGTTAGGCTTGCATATTTCCTTATGAGGGTAGTGAGAACTGAAGGACTGAAATTACAAACTTTTAAAGCCAGTTGTTATGTATATTGCTAAAGATCTTAAGTAAATATTTCAAAAAGTAAGAAATTTGCAGAGGCAGAATTAGATTCAGGCCAGGGAATTCTCCAGAATACTCTGGGTCTTCAGATACTCCTGTGGAGAAGTAAGTCTATGTTGACCTTCAGGCTATCATCATTTTCAAGGCGTTTTCCCTCCCAGTAGTACATAGTTCAGTAAAGCATTAGAATCATAGAATAGAATCATAGAATAGTTATGGTTGGAAAGGACCTCAAGATCATCGAGTTCCAGCCCCCCTGCCATGGGCAGGGACACCTCACACTAAACCATGCCATCCAAGGCTATGTCCAACCCAACCTTGAACGCCACCAGGGATGAAGCATTCACAGCTTCCCTGGGCAACCCATTCCAGGGCCCCACCACCCTTACAGTAAAGAATTTCTTCCTCAGATCCAATCTAAACTTCCCCTGTTTAAGTTTAAACCCATTACCCCTTGTCCTCTCACCACAGTCCCTAATGAAGAGTCCCTCCCCAGCATCCCTATAGGCCCCCTTCAGATATTGGAAGGCTGCTATGAGGTCTCCACGCAGCCGTCTCTTCTCCAGGCTAAAGAGCCCCAATTTTCTCATCCTGTCTCCATACGAGAAGTGCTCCAGTCCCCTGATCATCCTCGTGGCCCTCCTCTGCACTTGTTCTAACAGTTCCATCTCCTTTTTATGTTGAGGACACCAGAACTGCACACAATACTCCAAGTGAGGTCTCACGAGAGCAGAGTAAAGGGGCAGGAGCACATCCCTCGACCTGCTGGTCACACTCCTTGTGATGCAGCCCAGGATACGGTTGGCCTTCTGGGCTGCAAGCGCACATTGCCGGCTCATATTCTTTTTTCATCAACCCACACCCGCAAGTCCTTCTCCTCAGGGCTGCTCTCAATCTCCTCCCCGCCCAACCTGTAGCTGTGCCTGGCATTGCTCCGACCCAGGTGGAGGACTTTGCACTTGGCATGGTTAAACTTCATTAGGTTGGCATCAGCCCACCTCACAAGAGTGTCAAGGTCCCTCTGGATAGCATTCCTTCCCTCCAATGTATCAACCTAACCACACAGCTTGGTGTCATCGGCAAACTTGCTGAGGGCACACTCAATCCCACTGTCCATGTCACCCACAAAGATGTTGAACAAGACCGGTCCCAACACTGACTCCCTGGGGGACACCACTCGTTACTGGACTCCAGCTGGACATTGAGCCATTGAGCACTACTCTTTGCGTGCGGCCATCCAGCCAGTTCTTTATCCACCGAGTGGTCCACCTATCAAATTGATGTCTCTCCAACTTAGAGACAAGGATGTCATGTGAGACAGTGTCAAAGGCTTTACACAAGTCCAGGTAGATGACATCAATTGCTCTGCCCCTGTCCATCAGTTCTGTAGCCCCTTCATAGAAGGCCACCAAATTGGTCAGGCAGGATTTCCCCTTAGTGAAGCCATGCTGGCTGTCCTCAAGCACCTTGTTGGTTTTCATGTGCCTCAGCATGCCTTCCAGGAGAATCCGCTCCAAGATTTTGCCAGGCATAGAGGTGAGACTGACTGCTCTGTAATTCCCCGGCTCATCCATTTTCCCCTTCTTAAAAATGGGGGTTATATTTCCCTTTTTCCAGTCATCGGGAACTTCACCTGACTGCCATGATTTTTCAAATATGATGGACAGTGGCTTAGCAACTTCATTTGCCAGCTCCTTCAGGACCCACCTGCAGATGGATTTCATCCGGTCCCATGGACTTGTATACATTCAGGTTCCTAAGGTGGTCTCAAACCACATCCTCTCCTACAGTGGGCCCAGGGTCTTTATTCTCACTGTCCCTGCATCTGCCTTCCAAGACTTGGGTAGTGTGGTCAGAGCATTTGCCGGTAAAGACTGAGGCAAAGAAGTCATTAAGAACCTCAGCCTTCTCCAAATCCAGCTTACCCAGTTCTCCCGATAACTTCTGGAGAGGGCCCACATTGTCCCTAACCTGTCTTTTATTGGCAATGTACCTACAAAATCCCTTCCTGTTATCGTTAACATCCCTAACCAAGTTCAATTCTAAGTAGGCCTTAGCTTTCCTAACCTTCTCCCTATCTTCCTGGACAACATCCCTGTACTCTTCCCAGGCCGCCTGACCTTGCTTCCACCTTTTATAAGCCTCTTTTTTCCTTCGAATTTTGCTCAGCTGCTCCTTATCCATCCAAGGAGGTCTCCTGGCCCTCCTGCTAAACTTCCTTCTAGTTGGGATGCATCGCTCCTGAGCTTGCAGCAGGTGAGCCTTGAATATCAACCAACAGTCTTGGGCCCCCCTGCCCTCTAGGGCTGTATCCCATGGAACCTTACTGAGCAGGTTCCTGAAGAGGCCAAAGTCTGCTCTCTTGAAGTCCAGGGCAGTGAGCTTGCTGCACGCTCTTCTCACTGTCCTGAGGATCTCAAACTCGACCATCTCATGATCGCTGCAATCAAGGCTGCCCTGGAGCGTCACATTCCCAACCAGCCCTTCCCTGTTGGTGAGGACGAGGTCAAGCACGTCAACTCTCCTTGTTGGCTCCTCTATTACTTGCAGAAGGAAGTTGTCTTCCACACAATCGAGGAATCTTCTGGATTGCTTGTGCCGGGCCATACCATCCCTCCAACAGATATCAGGGTTGTTGAAGTCTCCCATGAGAACAAGGGCCTGCGAGCGCGAGGCTACTCTTATCTGCCTATGGAGCGCTTTGTCTAGCAAGTCCCCTTGGTCAGGCAGTCTGTAACAGATCCCCATAGTAACGTCCCCCATCGCTGTTCTCCCTTTAACCCTGACCCACAAACTCTCTGTCGACTGCTCACTTGTCCCCAGACGGAGTTCCATACTTTCTAGCCTATCCCTAACATAAATAGCAACTCCCCCTCCCCGTCTGCCGGGCCTGTCTTTCCTAAAGAGCTGGTAACCTTCCATTCCAACACACCAGTCATAGGAGCCATCCCACCATGTTTCTGTGATGCCTATGATATCATACCCCCGTAGATGTGCACACATCTCTAATTCCTCTTGTTTGTTCCCCATGCTACGGGCATTTGTATAGAGGCATTTGAGCCGAGATCCAATTGAAGCCGGCTCATTGGCTGGAGCAGCTGGAATATCTCTACATTGCTCCGAACGTTTACTGTAGGTGCTGACAACCGACTGGGTGTGTTGGGATGGAATGATGCCCCCCTCCCCCAACACATCTAGTTTAAAGCATCCTTGATCAGTCTGGCAAGCCTCCTACCAAATCCACTCTTCCCTTTCTTTGTCGGACCAGCTCCACCAGCCCCCAGTAGACCTGGCCTACTACATTGAGTCCCATGTTCAAGGTACCCAAACCCCTGACTATAGCACCACCCTTCTAACCATTTATTCACCTGCCCAATCCTCCTAGCCTTTTCAAGGTCTTGCCCTGTATCCTGGAGAATTGACGAAAAGACAATCTGAGCTCCAGACCCCCTAACCACCTCTCCCAGAGCTCTGTAGTCCTTCTTTATGGTCTCCGGGCTACTGCTATCTATATCAGTAGCAGCCACATGTATTACCAGGAGTGGGTAATAGTCCGTGGGACCGACTAGAGCAGGCAGCTTCTCGGCCACATCCCTGATCAGAGCCACTGGTAGGCAACACACCTCCCTTGAGCCTGGGTCAAGCAGACAGATGGGTGCCTCTGTGCCTTTCAGATTAGTGTACCCGACTACTATGGCCCACCGCTTTTTCCTGGCAGCACCAGTAGTGACCTTCTTTACCAGTGCACTAGCTGGTTGCTCCTGGTGGGAGCGCTGTTGCTCATCAGCCCCCTGCCGGACAGCAAAGCGGTTCTGGGTGGGGACAACAGATGTAGGAGGAAGCTCCTTGCTTTTAATTACCCTCTTCCTCCTTTTTTTGTTGTTTTTTTCTGTTACCTTTTCCCAGCTTCCTGGGTTAGCAGCCTCCTTTCCTGCATGGGCAACAGCAGACACTCGAGGCCCCGGAACAGGCTGGTCCCGGAGCAAGCAGCGCTGCTTCCCCTCAGCTTCCCTGACACCTTTCAGCCTGGTAACAGCTTCCTGCAGTTCAGCCACCTGCTGCAGGAGGACCTCCACCAGGGAGCGCAGAGTGCAGCCCTGCCCATTGCTCACCCTTTCCTTAGGATAGCAATGCAGGCACTCTCTACACCTCGAGCTCTGCACTACAGCCTCCCTTCCCATCGGCTCCGTTTGGGTGCCTACACTGGCCACCACCGGCGCAACCAGAGCAGAGCTCCCAGACCGAGCCTTGCTTGTACGGTGAGTGTTCACCATCCCGCTCACCACCTTGCTTGCCTGCCCGCGCAAACTGCTTTGAGCCCTCCCTGTTTGCCCGCCCTGTTCGCCGCGCTCTGGGTCGCTCGCGCTCCCTGGGGCAGGATTTTAACCAGTCAGGTCTGCCGCCAGTCCTCCTGGCACCGCCCCTCTGAGTCAACCGCTCGCCTCCGCTGAGCTGCAGGCTCCTGGGCAGGCCTTGTCTAGGGCTTGAGGCTCCCTCGGTGCAAGTTGCTGCTTCGAGGTGAAGCTTGCAGACTCCGAGCCTCCCCGCCGAATCAGGCGCTGCAGGCCTCCCCTCGCGAGACAGTTACCTCAGCAATGGGCCGGAAATGGCCGATGATGCCCGGGTTGAATCTGCCGCCGGTCCTGGTCCAATGTGCTTTGGATCTATCTTTGTGAACAGAATGGCAAGGGAGCTTATCATATCACCAAGAGCTAACATCTTCATATGATCCTCCAGTTAAAACCTGGAGATGGTTAAACTGATTATGTGAGATTGGGTAACAAAAGAGTGACACAAAATGTCCAAGCCAGAACAGTAGGTGCAATAAGAAGCTGTGTTTTCTCTAAGCATTGTCAAAATTCATTTTACCGAAAACAAAAGCATCCATCGGCTCTCTTAAGTGATTTGATGTCTGACACAGCACTGGCCCACTGGTCAGTTTCAAGTTTAGTTGAGTTTTGGCCTTTTGTGTCTGCTTCCTGCATATGCAAATCACAACTCTTCAATCTTCCTGTGATGCCTGAACTTGTTTCCAGAGATCATACAACTTCTTTCTTTCATGATTTCCAGGAGTTCCCTGCTCAGTCAAGCTGGTCCTCTGCCCCACTTGCTTCTCTTAAGTGGCAGTATCCATGTTTTAATAGACTGTATACTGTAGTAATCACATTCCACAAGTTAAGAATATCTTGCACGGAAATGTGGAATTTTTACTGCAAAATAGCCTATGACAAAGCTGAGAAATGTGTAAGCCATTATAACTTTGAAAGCATTCAAACTAAGCTGCAGAGCCTAGGGAAGTTTATCAAATTAGCATCAATTCCTCTGAAGCATTCACCATATACCTAAATTTTCACCACATATTTACATATGACAGGAAAAAAAATCAATATTCAGATAAGCACATTTTCCTGTCCTTCTTTTCAGCACCATGGTAATATTTTTCTCTCTTATCAAGCTAAACAATACTGAAAAATAAATGGCTATTTTTATTAGACTCTTAGCAAATCCAAGAAATCCTGTCTGTCAACATCTACTACATGAAAACAAATGTAACCTATTTAGCAGTACATCAGCAGGATAATATTTTATTAAGACAAAAAAAAACCAAAACCCAGGATATTCTGAATATATAGTACAAAATCCCCTCAGTCATCTATTCAATTAGTGAAACTTTCTGGTGCAACATGAGAGCATGATTAACATTATTCATCTACTCTAATCCGCTATTCCCACACAACTTTTGGTAGAAATATAAAAATAATTAAAGATTGTTGCATTTGTTCAGATAAGTATTTTGAAGGTTTCTCTGCTTATTTTCATTTTAGTTTGCTACTGAAAATAATGAAAGTCCAGTGTGTCTCAACGAAACACTGTACCTTTCATGAAGAAATCACAATAATAGAAAGGTGCAGTCTGAAAAATGATTTGGTCTTCTGTTTGCCTATATATCACCCGAGCAAAAAGGCAAATAAGACACTCTCAGTCGTTTCATGTACTGAAAAGCTTGAGTGAAAATGCCCAATATGTAATTGCCCTAGTCAATGGATTCATGAAAAGGTTATGATGCAAGTGACACAGGTAGTATTTTCACAGTACTTAAGTTCGGTTTTATTTGAAGGTTTTATGACCAGGGCAATGTTTAAACCTTTTTTAACTTTCAGTGTTCACTGAACCATTCAGGAGACTGTCTTTGACAAAAGAAGATGTCATTGGGAAGTAACTTACAGATAAAATCCTTTTTCACTGTTTGAATACTAAGCTACAGTCCTACTGGATTTGATGTGAGTGCTTTGTGGGAAAGTGTTATCTAGTACATGTATAGCCTGCAAAGCTGGTTATAAAATTCATAGTTTTTTACCTTACGCAAATTTGGATAATAAGCACAATTCACAAAAGGTGAATAACTGTGGAAATTTCCAGAGGATTAGTGCTGAGCATTTTCATTAAGTGATTCATTTCAGGTATCTTGTCCACCTTGCAGTACATCAAGTACATCAGATATCATTCAGAGTCTCTGTTGGATTACATAAAATAAATTGCCTTGCTTTTCAGATCTGCAAACTATAAAGCGGTAAGTATTTGAATAACCAACACTGTTTTTACTTTTATCACACTTGTTACATGGCAGAGCAGAATATGAGCGCAAAAGAATGAAGAAAATGTGCTTTATAAAGAACTTTATGAAGTGATTTATAAAGTTGTCTCTCAGACTAATACATTGTCAAAACCAAATAAACTCTTCAGTGTAGCAGCATACCATTTAGCCATAACTATTACCCTCCATATTCCAGAGGGAAAAAAAAGCAAACCTTTTTTTTTGTTAATTTCATAGATATAACAAAAGCAGTATAAACAAAACAATAGTTTTAAAAAAATCTGTTATTTTTAAGATGTTCTAAAACTTTAGAAAGGGAGAAAGCTTGTAGGTTATTTAGAAATGTATGAATTCTTTTGAATAGCCAACTGTTTAACAAGCTTCTGAGAAATATGCTGATTAAAAAAATCAAGGAAAACCACTCTTTTATTCATTAACTGACAATCATATAACTCAGATTAGCTATAAAAGCTTACAACAGATTGCTTGCCATATTGCTGTCCTTCTACTTCAAGAGCAGTTGCATGAAAAGCTGCTACTTCAGATTGTATTGCACGGTTTGCCCCAAGCTGGGCAGTATTAGAATTCAGGCGTTGTCATACTGGATCAGAGTGTCTGGTCCATGCCCCAGCCCTGACAGCAGCAAGTTCACACACTTCATGTCCATTAAAGCTTCTGAAGACAACTGCTGAACTGCCATCCAGAGAGAAATATTTCCTTAAATTTCCTGTTAGTAGCTGGCTGAGGACCTGAAACTTGGAGGTTTTATTTCCCTTGTGCATGTTCACACACATGCGTGCATTGTGTATGTAACTATGTATGTACATAGGTATTATATGACATCAGTGTTATGATAGACATCGGTGTTATGATAGACATCAGTGTCAGCATTGCAACACATTACCTGAACGCTTACTTCTCCATATAATGAATTATCTATTGTGTATGTACTGTCATAAGAAGTTTGTGTGATAATTGGAACTTTCATTATTTGGATTTTCTTTTTTTTTCTTCTTTCTGATATTTATTTATTATTTTATGGTTTACCCACATATTTTAAAGCTTTGTTTATGTTGCCAGAGCAGTCTAAAGTTAGCTATTATCAAATTTGTGGCTGACTTCCTTAAGGATGTGGTTCACATTTTGTGTAAGAAGACACAGTTCAGAGTATTCAGCCATCATACTTGAGTTCCAGTCTTCCCTAGGGGCATTTCACTTCTAAACTAGGTAGCCACATCGCAAGAGAACGACAAAATTGATTGGTTATGGGATAGAATCATAGAATAGTAAGGGTTGGAAAGGACCTCAAGATCATCTCGTTCCAACCCCCCTGCCATGGGCAGGGACACCTCCCACTAAACCATGCCATCCAAGGCTATGTCCAACCCCACCTTGAACGCCACCAGGGATGAAGCATGCGTGCAGTTCTGGTGTCCTCAACATAAAAAGGACATGGAAGTGTTAGAACAAGTCCAGAGGAGGGCCACGAAAATGATCAGGGGACTGGAGCACCTCTCGTATGAAGATAGGCTGAGAAAGTTGGGGCTGTTCAGCCTGGAGAAGAGAAGGCTGCATGGAGACCTCATAGCAGCCTTCCAATACCTGAAGGGGGCCTCTAGGGATGCTGGGGAGGGACTCTTCATTAGGGAGTGTGGTGAGAGGACAAGGGGTAATGGGTTTAAAGTTAAACAGGGGAAGTTTAGATTGGATCTGAGGAAGAAATTCTTTACTGTGAGGGTGGTGGGGCCCTGGAATGGGTTGCCCAGGGAAGCTGTGAATGCTTCATCCCTGGCGGCGTTCAAGGTGGGGTTGGACATAGCCTTGGATGGCATGGTTTAGTGGGAGGTGTCCCTGCCCATGGCGGGGGGGTTGGAACTTGATGATCTTGAGGTCCTTTCCAGCCCTTACTATTCTGTGATTCTGTGATTCACAACCTCCCTGGGCAACCCATTCCAGGGCCCCACCACCCTCACAGGAAAGAATTTCTTCCTCAGATCCAATCTAAACCTCCCCTGTTTAAGTTTAAACCCATTACCCCTTGTCCTCTCACCACAGTCCCTAATGAAGAGTCCCTCCCCAGCATCCCTATAGGCCCCCTTCAGGTATTGGAAGGCTGCTATGAGGTCTCCACGCAGCCTTCTCTTCTGCAGGCTGACCAGACCCAATTTTCTCAGCCTATCTTCATACGGGAGGTGCTCCAGTCCCCTGATCATCCTCGTGGCCCTCCTCTGCACTTGTTCTAACAGTTCCATCTCCTTTTTATGTTGAGGACACCAGAACTGCACGCAATACTCCAAGTGAGGTCTCACGAGAGCAGAGTAAAGGGGCAGGAGCACCTCCCTCGACCTGCTCGTCACGCTCCTTTTGATGCAGCCCAGGATACGGTTGGCTTTCTGGGCTGCAAGCACACACTGCCAGCTCATGTTCATTTTTTCATCAACCCACACCCCCAAGTCCTTCTCCTCAGGGCTGCTCTGAATCTCCTCCCCACCCAATCTGTAGCTGTGCCTGGATGATCTTGTAGAGGGAGAAGAGAGCCTAATCTTGAAACTCATGTATGGCTGGGAATATTAAATTGTAGCTTAGTGATAAGAATACATAACTGCATATGAAAAAAAACAAAACAAACAAGCAAACGAACAAAAAACCTCAAAATCATCCAACCTGTAGACTCTAGGGCTGTTTTTTGCAGATTATTTCTGGTTTCGTAGGCTCACAGAATGGGCCAGTGACTTAAGGCCCTTTAGTACATTCTCTATTTATGTAGACTCTCCACCAAACACTTGTAATTTAGAAGCCTACTCAGAGAGATCTTCATGACCTTGTCTTATTTCTGCTTTCTCCACAAGATTTTTTATATGAAAAACACTAGTATTTTCTCTAGAAAATTCTGAAAGTATGTTGCTTTCAGATCAGGTACAGAAAGTGATGAAATAAGAGATTCCTGTACTTTGCTATCAAACACCTCAGTGCAGGATTAGCCCATGCCCATTTAGGTTAGAATTCCAGTTACTATTGTACTCTAAGAAACCATGGACTGAACCAATGGAATCTGTTATATGTAAATAAAGCATGTTTAGCTTCGATGTCTGTGAAAGTCAAATGCGAATAGCATATATTTCAGAAAATGTATGTATATGAGTATGCAAATATCTCTATAAAGAAGTGGTTTTACAGGCTAACTCTTTACATAAAGAGAATATGAGCTATAAAGTAAAACAATAATGTTAGGAATACCAGACAAATATTTTTATAAGTCTTCATGCTGTCAGCTATTTAAACAAAGAATATAGTTTGGAAAATGAGCCAGTTCCCAAAAGAGTGTGTACTCTTTGGTTTCCTTTCTGTCCAAAATCTCAAAAAAGATTAATTTCTTATAAAAAAACCCAAAACATAAAGATGACAACTGAATATTTTTATACTACCTGAAGTCATCAATCAATTTTTAAAAAATCTCTTGTCTACAGCCTTTTACACACATGTACTGATTGCATGACAGAATTTGTCAAAAAGCTTAGTACAGAAAACTACCTAAAAAGGCAGTGGAAGTATGTAAAATAAAAACCAGTCTATAGAACAAAAAAATGAAAATGCTTTCCAGAACCTTTGAAAATAATTTCTTCCAGCAGATAGCTTATTTGTAAATTCCGTTTCATGCTTATTTTAGAAATTTTCACTTTCTTTTATAACTGCATACACTTCTAATCTACTAATTCCTGTTATCCATATCCTCCTCCATCTTTAAGATAAAGGAAAACAAGTTTCTTATGTTTCCTTTGTTTTGTATAGATAAAGATTCTTTTCACTTTCTATTTTGCATTCATTTAATTTCAGATATCTTTTCTTGCACCTATATGATCAGTGTAGTTTATGGTAACAAATCTCACTATGGTTCAGAAATCACTATTTCGCTTTCCCTATTGGATGTACTTGAGCTAAGTCTTTCTACAGTCTCATTTATTTCCAAACCTGATTTCTATTTGCGACACATTTTGCTGTGCAGACTAGTTATTCTCTTCATTATTTGCCTCCAGAGATAAGTTGCCATCTTACAGCTTTCCTGCGTAGTATTCCAATCCTTCTCCATGTTAACATAGTCTCTCAACTTTGTGAAAGTGTTTCTACGTATGAATTTGTTTATTTGAAGCAGTATGAAGTATTTGACCACCTCCTGTTGAATTCCCTTGCATATTTTAACAAATCAAATATGTCTTTACTTAGGTATAAAACCTTATCTCATTATGAGCTTGAATGTTTATTTCTGAAATACACAGCATCTAAAAAATGCAATTACAAATACAAAACATTTCAAAGCAATCCTGATATATAACTAGTTTAAAAGCTCAGAAAGCTTGTAAATTAATTCTTCACTATGATCAACTACACTTATTTGAAGAACTTTCAATTTTAATCACAGCAAGAAGTCTTAAACATAACATACTTGAGATTCTCTTTGCAACTGTCTTTTCAAATGCCTTAGCATCTGGGTATGTCTTAACAAACATTTTTTAAGTCCTTGATTAAGCTTTTCCTTGATGAGTTCAAAGACTTGAAGCATAAAGAGAACTCCATGTAAATATTATTCAGTCAGCCATATTTTTTTACTCCCTGATGACAGCTATGAAATGAAATTCTTACTACATTTTTCATCTGAGATGTGGGTTATATGTTGAGGAATCCCAAAAGACTGAAGTAAACACATATTTTACTGTGTATTCATGATAAGCATTTTACTTCCAGGATAGCTGTCATTTGACTACAAAATGAATTAGATTTATATTCTGAATATATAATCTTTATTATAATGTTTCATACTGATAAATTAAAAGTTAATAGTTATGATAGAAAACCAGCAAAATAACATTTCAAAGTCAACTTACTTTCATATTTTCTTTACCACTCAGTCAAAAAACTTGGGAAAAAAACCCTAAAGGCAAATAAATCTGTAGATGGGGTTGTGTGGTTGTTTTATTTTATTTATTTATTTTTTTTTCATAAAATGTTTACCTGGTGATGTGCTTCCCCACCATGTAATAGTTTCCCATGTCAGTTTTTGCTAAAACGTAAAACTGATGTCTGGATTATCATATGCTGTATTGATATTGCCACAATTTCCACAAGAGAACGCATGTCTTCACTAAACTCCTGTCTGGATACATAAATTCTGGATTGCCTAGGTAGTATTATTTCAACTATTCACTTTCTTTACCTTTGGCTGGAGTTTAACTTCTTTTTCTAAACAGTAAGTAATCTTGGCTACCAAATAGTTCAATTTAATTCAGATGCTGCTGAGATCAATAATATGGTAGAGATATTTTGACAGGGCATGACATTGGAGGCAACCAAAGAGAAAATATAACTCATAGCCTTGGTTATTACCCAGTGGCAAATGCTCCTTGATTGTTTCTGCTAATTTAAAATGTTCTGCTATCAGAAATGCATTCTGGAGAATTTTTCTATTGAAAGTTCAGTTACAGAAAACAGTTAAAAAAAATGTTTTAAAATAAAGGGCTTAATTACTGCTTTTTAAATAAATTAATCCTTTAACATGCACTTGATGATTTAAAGCAAAGTTAGAATAAAATATTTTTAGACTATTTGATTTTGCAATATTTTCAAGCGCAAGTAAGCACATATTACATTTGCTTTCTGCGCACAACTGTACATTTAGAAATAAAAGACTTCATAAAATTTACCAAATCTGATTACTTATAATGGAAAGCGAAACATTCAGTGAGATAGGTTCTGATTGCACACCTCCTGAAAGGAAATTCCATGTAAAAGACAATTTGTCAAATTGAGGTAAAGGCAACTTTGCTAACAAGGTAAGGAAAGCTTTAAACTAAATACGTCAGGGAATATTGATCAGAGGGAGAACAGTGAGGATAACACAGTGGAGGGAGCTTGTTACAGCAGGCCAACCAAATCAAGAAACGATGGATAAGCTCAGCTTAAAATAACTATCTATCTAAAATATCTGTACAGCAGGCCCTGGTTCTCGTGAGAACTTGAACCTCCCTGCTGAAAGAGCAGTACAGCAGGATGCAAGCAACAGGAAGTTTCTGAAGAAACTTAAGTACTGCAGTCAGCAAAACCAAAGAACCCTGAATTATCTACTCTTAAGACCAGCAAAGGAGTACAATTTGGCCATTGTCCCCATTGTAAAACCCATCAAGATTATTCAGCAGAATAAACTAAATTTCCAGAATGCTTTGCAACTATGGCAGTTTCTTACCTAGCTAGCTAGCACTTACTGTGGGAGTTACTTGGCAGCTGGGCTAGATGACCTTTGAAGGCCCCTTTCAACCCAAACTATTCTATGATTCTACAATTCTGTGAGGCAGGGGGAAAAGAGTTCTTGGATGGAGCAGAAAGAATTTGGGGACTTTGTGAATCTTACTATGGAATATTGCAAAGGAATTATTTGAAATCTATGGTGAGATGTATAGGGTAAGGACCAAATGAGGGGAAAAGAAAGGGTGCAGATGGATAGGAAATGAGTGTGGGAAAATACAGGGAAACAGTTTTGCTTCTTTGAGAATTTTTGGTTTTAGGATATTTATATGATTCTGTTTTACACACGGAATATTAAATCATTAAACGTAACAAGTTACTACTGTGTTCCTGAAATTAAAATGTAGCTAATAAAATTAGTAGCAAATTTATATTTTAATTTTTCTTCTTAACAAAAGATGACATTTAAATAGGTTTCTTAGCTACTTCTGAGATGATAAGAAAAAGTAAGTAAAAAACTAGAGGATGCTGTTCACAGATAACGCAAAAGCATGCAATAAAACCAAACGGTTGAAATTGTGATCTTTATTAGAATTCCAGCTGTAGAAATACCGCTGGAATATTATTTCCTTCTTTCATATTAAGTTGAATTTCACTAGCAACAATGAATATTAGCTGTAAATACCATAAATATGAGGGATCCATTACTCACCCATTTCTTATATTTTCATGTTTCACATCTAATTTGTGCTCTCATCGTGTTTCATAATCACTCTAGCCACATTAGATGAGAAGTCAAAAACACCCCTACTACCAGACCTATCCCTATATGTTTTTACTTTCAGTGTCTTCCTGGGGACCATCTGCTTTATTATTAACAATTGCCACATGTCATTGTCCTTAATCCATTATTCATTGCTATGACGTATTTCATTTTGCATAGTTTTGGGGAATCCAGCTCCATCTCCATGTAGTAGACTGTTCCTTTTCTTGGAGCTGTATTCCCTGTTCAGTCAAACAATCCTTTAGCTTGTTGACCATTTTTTAAGCTCTTACTGACTTAGTATAAGGCTTTTCTTTTTGTCGTCATTAATGTTAAGATAAATTTTAACAAAAAAAGATATTTTGGAATATAGTTAGAAAACCCGCAGAGAAGGGACCCTTGCCTTAGTCGTGCAGTGGATGGGGCTCTGCATTCAACATACACTATGAGGGTGATGCGATAAAACTAAGTACTTCAGAAGCAGGAAATCTGCCAATGAGTGAGTGCAGCTGATAGATGAGATGCAAAAGGAGCCTCCTAGAAGCATAAGTCCAAAGCAAAAATGTTGCCTTATTTTTTCACAACACTGTCCACTATGGGATATTCCCACACTGAAGGCATTCTTTACATGGATGAATCAGATGGATAGTTCCAAATCAAATGTAGGTAGCAGAGGTTTTAGAACAAATTGATAGAATTAACTTCTTAGTCAAATGACAAATAAACAGATCTCATAAGGAACTGGAAGAATTTAAATATAAATGTTAGCATCCTGTCTGTTTCAATCACCCTTTATAAAAAACAAAAATTATTACACTTAATAGCACATTTCTGAAAAAGAACTTTAGCAATGAAGGGGAAACTACAGCAAGTCAACCTTTATTTTTGGTAGACACATCAGTATATGCAACATATAAGGGGGAAGGGACTACAAATCTTTTACGTAAGAAACTCCGATCTCACAAATCTGCAGCAATTTTTAAAGATGTAGCAGATCAGTCTATGTCATCTAGTCATAATAGAATCATAGAATCATTAAATAGTTACAGTTGGAAAAGACCTTAAGACCATCTAGTTCCAACCCCCCTGCCATGGGCAGGGACATCACCATGCCACCCAAGGCTCTGTCCAACCTGACCTTGAGCGCTGCCAGGGATGGAGCATTCACAGCTTCCTCGGGCAACCCATTCGAGTGCCTCACCACCCTCACAGCAAAGAACTTCTTCCTTATATATAACCTAAACTTCCCCTGCTTAAGTTTGAACCCGTTACCCCTTGTCCTATCAATACGTCCTTAATGAAGAGTCCCTCTCCAGCATCCTTATAGGCCTCCCTCAGATACTGGAAGGCTGCTACGTATTAAAATTTCCAAAATCTGGCACTGCATTTAATTTCTAAAGGATTTTACAGCAAAAAGGTCCTGTAAAAGGTCAGTAACTTAGTACATGATAGGAAATGAAGGATATGAGCAAAACTGGTTTTCCTTCTAGAGGGAATTGACCATTGTAGCTCTCTGGAAACTGTACTGCTCAATATATCTATAAATGTTCTAGAAAACAGAGACTGCTGAGTTTTCTGGTGTTGTTTAATAATTCAAGATACATGATCACAGAGATGCTTAAAAAAAATCCCACTATATTGACACAGTGCACAATGAAAATGGAATTCCATGAAATGCAAAGACGACAATGAAGGAAAATGTCTTAACTACACATATAAAATATTGGCTGCCAAATGAATTATTATCACTTAAGGAAAGAGGCAAATTTATTTACAGAGTGTTTCAATTAAAATAAATAGTGAAAAATATGATGGCCTTTCTTCATACTGGACCTAATTAAATTGTGAAATTTGCCATAGCATGCATACAGGCCTAAAATATAATAGAATTAAAACAGGACCAGAAGAGTCACAGAGGACAGATTTTTTACTGGACATCAAGAACAAAAAATCTAAATATAACCTATATCTGAAAAAGTCCTTAGGGCACTTATTTCCAGATATAATCACAGTACAAAACCTTCACTTATTGTTATACAGCTTTTCTGAAGTATATGCTAATAACCTTTGATTTCATCCATTTTCCACTGCAGGATTAATAACACACTTGAAGTGTTCACTATATGAGCTAGCTTGCACAAAACAATCTTGCTTAATATTTTTGTATTTTTTATTAATATGTATACAAGCTGTCCTGGGTTCAGCAGTAGCAGTAATTTTTCTCCTTGGTAGCTGGTGCAGCGCTGTGTTTTTGATTTTTGGCCTGGGAACAGCGCTGATAACACCAGTGATTTCAGTTACGGCTTAGAATGTTTTGGTCTGACCAAGGAGTTTCTGGGTCTCATGCTCTGCCAGGGAGGAGGGGAAGCCAGGAGGAAGCGGAGACAGGACACTTGACCCAAACTGACCAAAGAGGTTATTTCATACCACAGCACATCATGCCCAGGATGAAAAAAATGGAGAGCAGAGACCCGGAAGGGAGGGGGTGCACTGCGTGATCGGGCTTGACATTGGGTGGTGAGAAATTGTATTCTTTTCCCTTGTTTTTTCTCTTGTCATTAGTATTATTGGTGGTAGCAGTAGTGATTTGTGTTATACCTTAGTTACTAAACTGTTCTTATTTCAAACTGTGGGAGTTGCATTCTTTCAATTCTCCTTCCCATCCCTCCAGGAGCAGGGGGAAGAAAGAGGGAGAAGTGAGTGAGTGAGAAAACTGTGGCTGAAAGGCTTAAACCATGACATAAGCATTTTGCCCTTTTTGAGATTTTCTAAGAATTATTCAACATCCAAAAATGTCTTGAAAAGAATTAGCATTTAAAGTTAGCTTAAAAAGAAAATCTGGAATTATAATTCAGCATATTTTAAGTCATTTGAAGTTTAAAACCTTTTTTTGTTATTTTTCAGTATCTTTTCATTGGACAATACAGAAATTAAATTTTTAATCTTGGGCTCAGTGGGAAGTTCCTTGTTCATCCATGCTCGCTGCCTGTTGAATTTGTTCGACTTTCTGCACATTGGAATGGATTGTTCTTGTGCTGTTAGGAGGATGTCTTTCATAAGCAAAAAGCTTCTGGGCCCTATTGCTCTCTGTCAATTTCCCAATGGATCTTGCCAAACAAGCTGAAATTCCCACAGCAAGCTGAAATCTACTCTCCTGAATTCCAGGGCTGTGCTTTTGCTATTAAATTTTCTCAGTTCCAGAATTTTAAACTCCCTAATATCATGGTTACAACTGCCAAGGCTGCCCTCAGCCTTCATATCTGTAAAGGTATCTTCCTTCTTTATGAGTAACAGATCCAACAGAGTATCACACTTGTTTCACCCATTGATCAACTGCATAATTATAGCAAAATGTTATAATAAACTTGACAATAACTTAGCAGAATTCTGACTGTACATCTGATGAAGGTTTCACCCAATATTTTCTCATGTAACTTGTTTTCTTCATGTCATTTGTTCACAAAGTTGTATTGATCACAATTCTGCTTTTTAGTCTGCTGTGGAGAGGTCTACATGTACATAAAATAGCTTTTTAACAGTATTACCTTTTACTTTAGTTGCACTGACAGTGAATCTAAGAATGCTGAGTCCATTCACTAATGTTGTATTTACTTCAAAAGTTACTTTTAAGGGGAAATGGTAAATATTTTTAAGTATCACTCATCAGTGTTTTGTAGTGAACATGTTATACTAAAATAGTCCAGATAAAATAAATCTCTTTTACAGTACTAGCTCTTAAAATGTTTCTTCCTCTTTTACTCCTTTCAATTATTTAAAAGATTACCCTATTTGCTAGTCTCTCTAAGGGAATTTAAAGCCCCTCATGAAATTCTTCCTCAGTATTGTAAATCTTATCTACTTTAACTAGTTTCCCACTTGTTTGTCATGCAGTCTCATAAGTGTTATCTAATTTAATCAGCTTTAAAAATTTTAGAATTATTTATAACAATAGAGCCATCACTTTTCACAGTTACTAAAAATATTCTTGAAATTAAATATATGTTCATCTTTCATATAATCTAGTGGCTAAAGCATATAATGTGAATGGTGTGTTTTTCAGGATTTCTCTTGGAAGTATATCCAGTGAAGCTACTATTGTGCTCTGCAATTTTTTTTTTTTATTTTTTTTGAGAGAGAGTGATTTTGGGGTTTTATCACTTAATCTACTCACACTGTATTTTACCTTATTCTTCTGTAAGAATAAGTCTTCTTACTGTCAATAAATACAAGAACAAATTATGCACACTCATCTAGATTGTTCATCACCACTTAAATGGAAAAGGAGACCCATGGGAAAGCAGGGCTTAGTTGAAAACTTTAAAATATTAAAGCTAATTCAAAGCCAGTTTCTACTGATGACAATGCTCATTTTCTTTAGCAATTACTTTATTTGATACAAGAAAAATTTGAAAATTATTCTTCCTCTGTAAATTTGTTTCATGCTTAGCCTAAACTGAAATTATATTATTTGTACAAATGAGGGATCTTTAACAATGTATGTCTATAAATGTGTTAATAAATACATGTTTCCAAAACAAAGGAATACAAATTCTAATGAACTTCAAATAAAGAGAATCAGTGATGTATAAAAATTAGCATATTAGCAATCTAACTGCTGCTTACATTTATATATGTAGTGGAGAATATATGAGGTCTTACAGCAAAAGTAAAAATCTAAAATTTCTTTTGTAAAAGATAAAGATGACTGTACTTTTCCTATATAAAATAATTTCCTATGTTTCTAGAATATTCAGATGGTATTGGATATTAGCACGTATCCTGCAAGGGCAAAGCGGAGGCTTGGTATGCTTGCATCCTCTATTTTGAAAGAGAAACCCAAATACACATGTAATAGCCAAATAATTTTTAATTAAATGTTTACTGTCATGAATAAGGCAAGCTACTCAGATGATCTGAAAGGCACATTTTTTTTTTACAGGCTTCAGGTGAAGTAGTTAGAACAGAAAACCTGGGGTAGATAATCATCAAGATCTTCTACAGGTAGTATACAGTTCATGTATTAAAATAATAAATTTATAACCAAAACTACATATGAATACTATATCTTCAACTGGGAATGCCTCTGAAGGAACAACTTTCGTAGTCTCTCCAGATTATAAGATCGTTATTACTTTCCTCTCATTTAATTTTTATCTATAATTCATTAGTTCATGAAGGTCAAGAGTCCTTCAGCTAGTATGAAAAACCTCCACAGTTTAAAATTCCACAGCAGAAAAAAAGTAAAAAAATAAAAAAAAGGTATTAAAAGATATTTAACCTTCCAATCCTGCCTTTTGGAAGGTTGATCAGTCCCTATGTGACAGTAATATTAATGTTTATTTCTCGAGGAGTAGATGTCCTCAGTTATGCAGTATAAAATGAAGACAAAAACAAAACTCTATTAGTATGCATCCTTGCACTTCTTTGCCCAACCACAGTTTCCTCATAACAATACATCTACTCTTTCACTTATTACAAAGAGCTATTCCCTTAACTCCAGAGACTTTGTAATAGCAATACATTAAGCTCAAAACCACCTGGATTTTGTTATTTGAATAGCTGAAGGGAATTTTTATTTCCCTTCAGTTTTTTATCTTAAACAAAAAGGAAATATTAAATATTTAATGTCACAAGTATTGAAACATTATTTGAAAATATTTCCTGTAGAAAAGAAAAAAAATATCAACTGTATGCAATTTGAAAAATTTATTTCTTTGTTATAATATATTTGGGTTTATTTTAATTTAGATAGTTGTAATTAGTATGTATTAGTCATTGCAACTAATGAATATTGCTAAGTTTCTGGATACATCTGCACAGTGATCTCATTCTTACCTTTTATTCAGTGATGGTCTTACGTAAAATTTGAAGTCAGTCTGACATGGGAGAATTTGGGTGTTACAGACATAAGAACAGAATCAAAGTAATCTGTGTCACAGAGTCTCAAATTTATTTACTAAGCAGTATAAGTATACCAGCCAGTTAGTGATTTCTATGCTACAATGAGCACACACTTCACAGCTGTGAAAATTAAGGCTCCAGTTCTTTTGGTCCATTTTATACCTCTACCATGGATCCAGGTTATGATCATATATAGAGATAATAAGCATTGGTTATGTAGGTAACAGCACAGCTCCCAAATGGATGAAGCAAATATAAAGTTGTTAACAGTTACATGACAGCTAGGGTCATCTATGCATCCTTTTTCTTTCCTTCCCATACGTATACCAATGTAACCTAAACAGGCAAGCTGCGTAGGCATACCCTGGGTCTCATTTATTTGAGCAGTCATCTCAGGCGTAGGCCTTATTCCACTGCAATAGGAAAGTTATGAATGATCTAGGTAAAAGTTCAGAATGTAAGGCTTGCATGAGAAGCTAACAATGATGAAAATCTAGAAAAAGATACAGAGTTACTGTAGTTACTCCAATGAAAGGCCACAAAGAGGATTAAAGGACTGGAGTATCTTTTATATGAGAGGAGGTGGAGAGGGGTGGAACTGTTCAGCCTGGAAAAGAGAGGCTCAGGGAAGTGAGGAAGAGAGAGACAGACTCCTCTCAGTGGTGCCAAGAGGCAATCTGCATAAATCGAAACATGCGATATTCTGGTTGAACATAAGAAAACAGTTGTTTACTGTGAGAGGTGTTGAACAGTGGGACAAGATTCCCAGGGAAGTTGTGGTGTCTCTGAAGATATGCAAAACCTGACTGAAGACTGTCCTGGGCAATCTGTGGTAGGTGACCATGCCCTGATTTGGGTAGGGAGCACCCGAAGCAATCTCCAGAGGTGCTTGCTGACTTTAACCAATATGAGATTCAGTGATTCAGTTTTTCAGCCTTCCTCACCACCTGTCCTAGTATTTTTATTAATGCTCTTTTCCCTCTTTGCTGAAAACAATTAGCAATGTTATTTAATAAGACATAGAATTAAATTGCCTCTACTTAGGCCTTACTGTCATCTTAGTCAATATTTAATCATAGATAAAACACAAAACATTGCTTTTTGAAGGGTAAGACAAACAACTTGTACTTGAGTCATTCAAGTGTAATACTTTTGTTAACAGGACAGCTTAGAAAAGGAGCAAATATCTGAAGAATAATCGAGCCCTGTTAAAAGACATTAAAACTAAACAAAAATGCAAGAATTACTATGTCTATAAATAATGTAAAACTGTTATGTTCTTTAACAATTTTTGCTTAATAGCAAGCTAAAGAAAGTTCCGAGTAAAAAACTGGTAAGTTGAATTACTGTGACAAGGTTTTGTTCAACAACCCATCTCACCACAAGGGTATGTATTGGCAAAGTTTTGTTCAACAACCCATCTCACCACAAGGGTATGTAGTGACAAAGGGGAATGGCTTTAGGATGACAGAGGATAGATTTAGATTAGAAATGAGGAAGAAATTCCTCACTGTGAGAGTGGTGAGACACTGGCACAAGTTACTCAGAGAATTTGTAGATGCCCCATCCTAGGCCAGGCTGGACAGGGCTTTGGGAAACCTGGTCTAGTGGAAGGTGACTGCCCATGGTGGGGGGGGGTTAGAACTAGATGATCCTTAAGGTCCTTTCCATCACAAATCAGTAGCATGAAGGCCAGAAATCAAACTTAGCTTGAGAAATCAAAACGCAGTACTTAGCTGCTTCAAAATATGAAACATAATATTCCTTTTATTAGATAAAGAACTGCTTACAATTAACCAATTGTAAATGTGATTTTTCTATTTACATATAGATGGTTAAATATAGATAATGTAGATAAAGATCATTGCCAAAAGTTTATCGTGTTCATTAAGCCTGAAGATCATAGAAACATGGAATCATAGAATAATTAGGGTTGGAAAGGAGCTTAAGATCATCTAGTTCCAGCCCCCTTGCCATGGGCAGGGACACCTCCCACTAAACCATGCCACCCAAGTCTCCGTCCAACCCAGCCTTGAACACCGCCAGCGATGAAGCATACGGGAATATCACTTGTATCTAAAAGGTGTGTGAACTGCCATCAACTGCAACACTTTGCATAAATTCTACTGTCTGTCCAGTGGTTTTTGACTACAGTGTGTGTAAACAAAAAGCAGTCAGAGTTCCATTTCTTACATGAACTTCCTTACTGCAAAGACATTGTTTTTTGGGGTTGATTTTATTTTTTTTTCTCTTCCTATTTATGAGTCTTTCATCCTTTTCTCCACATGACCTCATTTCAATAGGAATTTGAAAGGAAGATACGACGGCATCTGATTTTTAAACACCCAGCTGTATCTACCACAATAAACCACTTTTACAGGAGACTGAACAGACAGAGTAAAATAAGAACAACAAAATGATTGTAAGAAAAGCCGTTGTTAGGTTAAGTAACATATAAAGGCAGATAGTGATTGGACTCAACAGTATATACACTGGCAAATGTGAGAGGTATACAAGCCACTGTTTCTTTGCTTCCCCACTTGTCTCCTACCATTTCTTTTCCTATTTCAGCTTCCTTAACAGAGGTGCACTACCAGGGAAATCAAAATTGTAAGAGGACTACAAGGTCACCTTACCTACAGAGACTGTATGCATCTTAAACAATGCACAAGTAGGGCATGGTTCATTCTAGCTCCTGTATTTTCTGTTTCCTTAATTGCACTTCAAAAAAAAAAAAAAAAGAAAAGAAATAGCAAGCAGTACAGAAGTGCTCTATTAAAAAAAAAAAAAAAAAAAAAAAAAAAAGAAAAAAGAAAAAAGAAGTTATTCTGGTCTTTATAGTGTCTTTTGTTTATTTATCTTCTATATCAATAGAAAAGGTTGGTTTGAGTTCTTCCTTTTTTAAGATTTCAGTTCTCCTGAGGGCATTGCGAAAGGGCCTCTTTTTCCCTTTTAAGTGTGTTGTTGTTTGTCCAACACTTTTGCATGTTTCATCCCCCATATTTCTTTTTATCGCTTTCATGGAAAACTAGAGTAACTAGTTAAATTTCAAAAGTGCTAAATATTCCCTATTGAAATCTGGTTGCAGTCCATCTGGCCTTAGCTGAAGCAACAGCTAAGTACAAGATATTAAGTAAAATATAATTACATATTACGTTTCAAAATTTGAAAATTAGAAAGTAACTTGATTGAACAAATTGTGATGCAACAATATATATCACATAGAATGTGCATTCATTCCTAAACTAAGTGCTAACTAGGATAATTTACATAATCATTATCATGTGCTTCCTCTTTCTGGATTTTTCTTTTTGGCATTTTTTTGCATTATGAAATCAGTAAGTTTTGAGTTTTAATGTAATTTTTCAATTTAAATAGTTATGCAGTTACTCATTATGGCTATGACTATGCATGGCTTTGGGCACTAATAGATCGCTGAAAACATACTGTTTATAATTCCAAATCCTCAGCTTTATCGTTTAAAATTTTAATACCCCTCTGAAGCTGGAGTAAGAGCACTTCTTTGTCTTCAGCAAAACTGTTCTTGTTTAGATTAGCTAGGGAATTTGCTCTTTTTTATTGCATCTTTCTTTCTCATAATTCAGTAAAATAGTTAAATATGCTCTTAAAGGAAGAAACGTATATTTTCTATAGCTGCTTTAGAACTTCTCATTTGTCTTTCTAGCTGTGAGTGTATATGGGTTGTCCTAAATGTAGTTTGAATCATGATGCTGGGATCGCATTCTCTTCCTTTTCATTACTACTGATACCAGGTTTTCCCTTTTGCACCCCTTCAGTTGCCTCTTCAGTTGCCCTTCAAACCTTTATTGCCTCATCAAAAGTATTCAGTAAGAAAGTATTCAGTAGAACTCCACTATTTCATTCGAATGTGTTTGTAGGCAGGAAAAAAATGAGTATGCATGACTAAAACTCTGAATACTATGATAAAAACATAAATGGCAACTAGGCAGTGTAGAACAGGAACCTATGACAAGAGTAAATTGTAGGCTGTATTAAACATCTTTCAAACCTTCCTAGAGGTTACGAGAAATAGCATCTATTAGGGATGGAAGAGCCATCCTTGTTTCATGGTTATGGGGTAAATGGAGTGAATTGCCACTCAATGTATGGATACCCTTTCTATTCTAACTTTCTGAAAATGGCATGCACTTACTCACCAGAGTGTGCAGATTTTAAACATTTAAATATTTGTATGATATTTTAAAGGTGGAACTGAAACATAGAACTTGCTAATCCTTGATCTATTTTTTGACATTACTACTAAAGAAAAAATATCACACTCAGAATTAAAGAAGGCATTTAGCCTGCATTACCATCTAGTCAGTTCACTTAGAAGGAAAGTAAACATGATGATAATGTGGGTGGGAAGTATCTTTCTTCTCTGTAGTTGGTACAAATGTGTCTTATAAATCTGCAGTGTATAAAGCTTTCAGATCAGCGTTAGTGTTTCAGAAAATTACTTGATGCAACTTCAAAATGAAAGTCAGAAAACTATCAGAAAGAAGTAAAAGCTTGTTCATGAAGAATATTAGAAAGAGATTATCGAAGTCTGGGCATGTGCAACAGAATGAAAATTATGACATGATAAATATATTGACCAAACTTTCTGAAGCTAATATTTATTTCTTGTTCTTATTCCACTGCAACTTCATAGTCTGCTTTTTAACTAGTGTTTATTTTCTACAAAATGATTCACATATACTGGCCAAAACCCTTAACTGGACTGTAACTGAGAACAGCAGGGCAAAGACCCCTAATGCCAACAAAGCCAGCTATAGAAACAACACTCAAGAGAAGTCATAGAATCATAGAATCATAGAATAGTAAGGGTTGGAAAGGACCTCAAGATCATCTCGTTCCAACCACCCTGCCATGGGCAGGGACACCTCCCACAAAACCATGCCATCCAAGGCTATGTCCAACCCAATCTTGAACGCCATCAGGGATGAAGCATTCACAACCTCCCTGGGCAACCCATTCCAGGGCCCCACCACCCTCACAGGAAAGAATTTCTTCCTCAGATCCAATCTAAACTTCCCCTGTTTAAGTTTAAACCCATTACCCCTTGTCCTCTCACCACAGTCCCTAATGAAGAGTCCCTCCCCAGCATCCCTATAGGCCCCCTTCAGGTATTGGAAGGCTGCTATGAAGTCTCCACGCAGCCTTCTCTTCTGCAGGCTGAACAGCCCCAATTTTCTCAGCCTATCTTCATGCGAGAAGTGCTCCAGTCCCCTGATCATCCTCGTGGCCCTCCTCTGCACTTGTTCTAACAGTTCCATGTCCTTTTTATGTTGAGGACACCAGAACTGCACACAATACTCCAAGTGAGGTCTCACGAGAGCATCTATTAAGTAGCACAGAGATGACATAACGAGTATTAAAGGGAAAAGATGTGATATCTGGTGCATTTTCTTGCATTGACTTACCAATACCAAGTGCTGCATTTATCCCACCTCCTAAGTGAGTAGAAATTATGTCAGTGTTTGGTTACCTTTAAGTGATGTAAAAAAATAAGTCCTGAGTTAACTTGAAAGTCAGTAAAATATTTGTGTGAGCAAACTATAGCTTGATTTTACGCAATGGTATGGTAACCTGTAGTTAATCTATGCATTCCCTTTCTCCAGGGTACGGCTCCTGATGAGGGATATTATCTTCATACTTGTGTGAATGACTATGGAGTTCTCCTCAAAAGGCATATTTTCATCTGGACATGTCAGCCAAGAACAAAAAAAAAAAAATAATCCAGGAACACTTCAATTAGAAAAGGAATTAGAAAATTATTTATACCTATGCAGAGAAGTGTATTTCCTTGAATAACCATATACTGCATAGTTTGACAATAAGTGTTTAGGTCAACAAAAGTCCACCCAGGAGAACCGTCCTGATGAAGAGATCCACAACAGAAAAAAATTTGAACTAAAAAGCACCAGAAAGGCAGAGGCATACCAGAGATCTATTATCTATGTAGAAGCAGAATAAAAACAAGAATAAGGTGAGAAGAACTTATTTACTTGGGAAAGGAAAGCTAAAGGAAAGTTTTCACTAGAAGACAACATTCTGATGGAAATGGAGGGAATGTTGGTAGAAGATAGTGCAATAAATAATTATTGTAAGAGATGCAGGAAGGAAAAATTCTCACAACCAAAACCTATAGATTTTTGAAAAGCTTGTAAGAGTGATAGCAATTTAAACGGAGATACAAGTATACTATCAGACATTTTGTCAGGATTAATTTATGCATAAGAGTAAAGCTGAATCTGAGATCTAAGATAAAAGTTACAGAATAAGAAAACACTACACAATGAGCTAGGATACATGTAAAAGCCAGAGGACATTCATGAAATTAATCATGTAAACTATGGGGAAAATATTAATTAAATCTCTCAGAAAAGGTTCAGTGAGGTTTTGCTGCACAAGGATTTTCAGCCAAACTTGATCCCAAACTTCAGAGCCACAGATAAAGATATTATAAAATAAACTTTCTAAATTGTCACTTGGTGAGTTGGTGTTGGAGCATAGAATCTTCATCTTCAATAGCCAAGGCAAGAGAAACGTAGTTATTTCTTTTTATTTGAGTCTAGGTAATATGAGAATGACATACAATTTGAAATAAAAGCTAACTATTCCATGATATTATTTCAATCAACAATATTTTCATCCACACTAAGAAAATTGCTTGAGAAAAAAAAATATATAATTTTAAAATATAATTATAAAATTATAAATTCAACTACTTAAATGTCCCTAAAAAAAGAGTGGTCAAAAGAGAATCAGTGTTAATAACTCATATTTTGTTATTTCTGAACTAGGTTATTATTGGTTTAACCAAGATATTTGCCAGTAGTATTCTGTTGTCTGCCTCAATTTGGTGTGCCCACCCACATTCTACATAGCATCCAATTGCTATTCCAGAAAGCACAGGTTTTTCTTAGGTCCTGTGTTTTATCTCTCAACTGTGTTTAAATAATTTTGATATGCTACTGTGAACCAGTGGCACCAGACACTGTTCAAACAGGTAAATAAATCCATTAGTATTTTCTGTACCAATTAAAGACAGAACCAATAATATTATGGCTGACATTCACAACCGTTACCAAAATAAAAACATTTTAGGTGCTTCAGAAAGTAGAAAACTGACCTTTTTACCAAGGTTAAGTGCATGGCAGAAGAGCCTCTGTCATTGTATAGAGTGCTACTGCAAATCAGCATTTTTGTTACCTGACTGATTTACACTTTCAGTTGATTTGCCTCTTTTCAACCGCCAGCTCATCTTTCATCTTCTGTGTGCAATCACAAGCAGTGTGAAATGTTATTAAAACGCTTAAGCATAGAATCATAGAATAGTAAGGGTTGGAAAGGACCTCAAGATCATCTCGTTCCAACCCCCCTGCCATGGGCAGGGACACCTCCCACAAAACCATGCCATCCAAGGCTATGTCCAACCCCACCTTGAATGCCGCCAGGGATGAAGCATTCACAACTTCCCTGAGCAACCCATTCCAGGGCCCCACCACCCTCACAGTAAAGAATTTCGTCCTCATATCCAATCTAAACCTCCCCTGTTTAAGTTTAAACCCATTACCCCTTGTCCTCTGACCACAGTCCCTAATGAAGAGTCCCTCCCCAGCATCCCTATAGGCCCCCTTCAGGTATTGGAAGGCTGCTATGAGGTCTCCACGCAGCCTTCTCTTCTGCAGGCTGAACAGCCCCAATTTTCTCATCCTGTCTTCATACGAGAGGTGCTCCAGTCCCCTCATCATCCTCGTGGCCCTCCTCTGCACTTGTGCTAACAGTTCCATGTCCTTTTTATGTTGAGGACACCAGAACTGCACACAATACTCCAAGTGAGGTCTCACGAGAGCAGAGTAAAGGGGCAGGACCACCTCCCTCGACCTGCTGGTCACACTCCTTTTGATGCAGCCCAGGATACGGTTGGCCTTCTGGGCTGCAAGCGCATACTGCAGCTCATGTTCATTTTTTCATCAACCAACACCCCCAAGTCCTTCTCCGCAGGGCTGCTCTCAATCTCCTCCCTGCCCAACCTGTAGCTGTGCCTGGCATTGCTCCGACCCAGGTGGAGGACTTTGCATTTAGCATGGTTAAACTTCATTAGGTTGGCATCAGGCCACCTCACAAGCGTGTCAAGGTCCCTCTGGGTGGCATTCCTTCCCTCCAATGTGTCAACCGAACCACACAGCTTGGTGTCATCGGCAAACTTGCTGAGGGCGCACTCAATCCCACTCTCCATGTCACCCACAAAGATGTTGAACAAGACCAGTCCCAACACCGATCCCTGGGGGACACCACTCGTTACTGGACTCCAGCTGGACATTGAGCCACTGAGCACTACTGTTTGCGTGCGGCCATCCAGCCAGTTCTTTACCCACCGAGTGGTCCACCTATCAAATTGATGTCTCTCCAACTTAGAGAGAAGGATGTCATGTGAGACAGTGTCAAAGGCTTTACACAAGTCCAGGTAGATGACATCAATTGCTCTGCCCCTGTCCATCAGTTCTGTAGCCCCTTCATAGAAGGTCACCAGATTGGTCAGGCAGGATTTCCCCTTAGTGAAGCCATGCTGGCTGTCCTCAAGCACCTTGTTGGTTTTCATGTGCCTTAGCATGCCTTCCAGGAGAATCCACTCCAAGATTTTGGCAGGCACAGAGGTGAGACTGACTGGTCTGTAATTCCCCGGCTCATCCATTTTCCCCTTCTTAAAAATGGGGGTTATATTTCCCTTTTTCCAGTCATCGAGAACTTCACCTGACTGCCATGATTTTTCAAATATGATGGACAGTGGCTTAGCAACTTCATTTGCCAGCTCCTTCAGGACCCGTGGATTGTGTAACCCTGAAATGCTGTCATTGCCCAGTACTGGCAATCCTGACACTGAGTATTGCCACTGCTAGTAACAAGCCATGGGCTTTGTACACTGCTCCCAGGGGCTCCTGACGAAAGCTTGCCAGGCTTGCTTTGTTTAAATGTGCCTTCACTTGCATGGAGCTTTGGTTTTGCACAATTTGGATATAAACAGCAATTTCTCTAATGATCTGATGGCTATGACTAATTTGTTTTACTTTTGCTGCACAGAACTGTATAATTGATAAAGAGGCAATTTCCCAGCATGCTTAAATAACTTTTCAGCAGGACTTGTTTTCTTAAGTTATGTTTAAGATCCTTACCTAAAGGCTTTCTAAATCCTGACTTCCAAACTCAAGATAGCTTTGGTTTCTTACAGAAGACACTGCCCAATTCTAAGTATTAATACGGCTGTGCAGCAAAAAAACATCTCAGTACAGAGGCAGGCCATGGAATGTAAAGCGTCTGAGAGGGAAGAAAACAATGTAGGCGCTTGCAAGACAGAAAACACAGAATTATACTATTTTGCATTTTCTTTATTCACTTCCAATGAAGAAAATTAGGATAAGTGTCTCATTAATAGTGATTCCAGAAGGGTACCCCTGATTTGCCATCTGCATAGATGTCCATTTTCAACTAAGTGTGGTCCATAGCCCTTACTGATAACCTAAGGATGAAAAAAACAAATTTTCTTATCTTACTTCAGCTACTTTAAAAGCATTTTCCCACAATATTCATTAAAATTAATTTGTTTTCCATGTGTGTTTCTCATTTTATGGAGCCATAAACTGGACATAGAACTGAAGGTTTTAATCAGCATGTCCTGAGAAGTGTTTTTTTTTAGGCAAAAGGTCATGTTCTAAACAGCCTAATTTCTTATTACTACACCTTGAGTAAGAGTCTGTTTCATTATATCAGCAGAATTTTATTAAAAGTGAATATACAGCCTTCAGAGGACATCAAATATTACAACAAACATTACTACCCTCATCACCTAATCAAAGCAGATTTATAGAAAATTCTGCATGTCTAAGGGACTGAGTTTTGTGTTGAAAAGACTATTGCAAAGGAATGATGTCTACGTCATCAAGGACAGAACATTACTAGGTTTACAAGCTGCATCATAAAACAAATTGCTGATTGAAGATCTGTACTTGCTCTCATTTCATATCACACTGGATGAAATGTAACAGTATTTGGCATATCAGTGATATGTTTCAAGGATAATATTAGCCCTATGCCTCTTTAACTAAAGAACAATTCCATTCCCAGGTGGATAAATGAGGAGACTGAAGAGTTTATGCCCTAGGATTAATGCAAGGAAAAATAGTTCATTCCTCTCTCTTCAACTCTTATATTATTTGCTCGTTAATTAGCTTTACTTAAAATAGTGATTTTGTTAAACCTTGAAACATTCATTTTTAGGAGAAACAGTGTTTACAATGTCACTTGAAGAGACTGCACTTCAGTCTCTATTCGCTGAAGAAGTCCAGTTATAAAGAGATCAGATGATCTGTCTGTGCTTCAGCCCTCCAAGCCCACACTCTTCTCACAATTTCATAGGTAATTGCTTACTTCATATATTGAGACATAAAGCTTTAAACAGTAAAAACTAATTCTCTGTATACGTTTTAATAAATGTATAGTTTCTAGCTTACAGCTGTAGAGATAGTGCATGATGCATTAATAATATAGATAACACACTTAGAAAGCTTTGCTGAAAACAGCTTCTACATTTTATTGAGTTTCTACTGTCAGTATCTCGGATTCTGGAAATGATTCAATCACAGGAAAGCAAATTGAAGTCCTAATGCACTCAGTGGCAAAACTGTAATTAACTTCAGTGAAACTAGGAATTTATCTATTATCTTTTTTGTCTGCAAATAGTATCTATTACACCGCTGTTAAGAAAAGCTAACACAAACAGAATCGATGAGCAAAATTAGGTGTAACTCTGCAATAATGCATTTTTATATTCTGCTAGGAATCAAAACAACTATCCTGTGACACATTGGAGCAGCTCACTATGTACCAGCCCATTGCCAGTGGAGATACAATGCTCAGGGGGATTTGAACTGGTTTGTTAATGCCAGCACCTCATTTTCCTCAGTATGCTCCCAGAATCAAGCCCTGAAAGCTACCACCACCAAGCAACAGAAAAACAAGGAGACAGCAACCACCCTAAACCAGCACGTGAGTGAGGAGCTGAAGCCTGATTTTCATAAATGACCTAGCTGTCAAATGACTGATAATCATTACTGGAACATGGGAGATACAGCACTGCAGTGGGGCTTAGGAGACCACCAAACTAATTCTTCTTCAAATGCCGCTGCTGGTCTTAGAAGCTGTGCTTATAGCCAGTAAAACTAAACAGCACTCAAAAATAGGTTTATGCTCAGGCACGAATTCAGTGTTATGATTAATTGACATGATTGTGTCTTAGAGTAACACCCTGTTCCCAGACAATTCAGGGGGACAGTTCAAGGAATAGCGTGCACAAGAGACTGTTGCTAATAGGCAATATCAGGGGAATCATTCAGGTTGGGAGTCAGGTTGGGAGCGGGGGACGCAGGAAAGGGCCTTGAATGGGCACTGTGCATGCTGTTTGGCCCCAGAAACAGCAAAGTGTTACTGGCCCACGTATTACAAGTAGACATATAGCCTGGAATTAGCTTTACTTCTTAGTGCTAATAGTACTGAAGTCTTTCACAAAGCGCTTTGCCATCTACTTAAAAAAATATTGGTTAAACTGAGACTTTTCATTATCATGTTCTTTTAGCCCAACTAACGTTCTATTAAGGAAATTCTTACTCTTTCATTATATTAAGGTCTTGTTCTCATTTTCAAGACCTTCCCAGCTCATCTCCCCAATTTTCATCTGTTATCACATTACCACCAATGCACTCCCTCTGCTGTACAGACGATTCCACCTTAGCTGTTTGCTTACCTTACTCCTGCTGAAAATATCTGTTTCTTACTGAGACAGTGTACTAGAATTGGTTGATTAACTCACTACATTCCTACCTTCAGTTGTCTCTGAAGGCCCAGTTTATGCAAATTTTACAGTAAGTCAGTCAATGTATAAATTAGAAATGGATCTCTTGAGAAAACTAAAGTTTATGCAATCACTAAATAGAAGAAAGACTAAGTAAACAAGGTGTATGTATACTTTTCCTCTGTTGCTTTTTCTACTTAAAAAAAAAAAAAAAAAAAAAAAACATAAAAAAGGAAAGAAAAAGGAATCATATGTATCTCTTTAAGTTTGTAAGTTTGTAGGCTCCAAGCAGATTGGTGCAAGAAAAACAACCACAAATTGCAACATAATTACTTCGTGCATCTAACTTACTAGTGTACTACCGCACCAGCGTGATCCACTCTTAGACATAACGCATAATCTGTTTGTGTTCTCACTTGTGAGAACCAGTCTAAGTACAAACCAAAACCTGAAAATATTGTGGGGTTTAATATTATTTTAATTTTTTAACTAGACCTTGAACATGTTTATAACAAACTCATAATTACTAATCCCCTTTACCAGTTGAAAATAACAAGTGTAATTTCATCATAATTTAAAAAAAAAAAAAAAAAAAAAAAAAAGTTGCTATTTTCATGGGAGAAATATGAGTTCTATTGAAGAACACTTCTGTCCACAGACTCTAAAGCTATGAATAAAAATGGAGTTACAGGAATACTTAGTACTACTGCCAAGCATTACACTACCTCCTACACCTCCTACCATGTGACCACTCTGTCTAATAATTTTCCTAGTATGAATCAAGAACAGATTTCTAAAAAAAACATCATTTATTTTCTTCTTGTGGGAATGTAGGTTATATATCTTGTTTTATAATGAATAGCTGTATTCAGAAACAAGCATGGCTCTAATATTTCAAAGTAGAAGATTAGAAATTACTTGTTCAACTGATGCTTTGCAGACCCCCAGTTTAGGTCAAAGAAATTGCAGCCAATGCATAAATATATTAAAAAACTCAGGTACCCATATATATTTAAAATATAATAATAGTAATAATTTTTACATGCATATTTACCATAGCTGTGCATAAACAGATGCTTTAGTCCTCTTAGTCAAAGAAGATACTAGTAAGAAAAAGGCAACGTGCTCTTAATTTAACCAATGTCTGACTGCTTAAAGATCTCATAGAGGATACAGATGAAGTAGGTCTTTTTTTACCCCTGGTGAAGGGAGCTGAACCTGCTATCCTCACTGAAAATACAGGACAAAGAGGCTACTGTGAGATGACAAAGGTAAGAAGATTCTTAATCCACTGCAGCTGAACAGAAGTCCTCTGCATTCTGTTTTGCTGTAGTAACTCACAATACCCTATATCCCTGCACATAGGTGAAAGAACAGTCCTGAGTTACAGGTTCTATTTTAGTTACTTTTAAAATAACAGTATTTATAAAAATGTTATAGTGCAGGAAATGGAAGCTGGAAATTTCCCAGATCTCAAGTTCACAGAGGGACACTATGCCTCAGCTGCTATGTGGAAGTAAACCAAAAGCTAGTATAGCCTTCTAGCCCAGTAATACTATACTGCGTTTGTTAGGAACAAGCTACTGAGTTTGCTGATCCCCAGAGAGAAGGCTTGTCAGACTTGTCTGAACCTGCCTTGAAAGTTGCATCTTTATTTTTCCTTGGTTTAGCTGTGACAACAATTTTTTTCTGTTTATTTCTTTTCCTAAAAATAATTTTGGTTTTGTTTTTTTTTTTTTGTTTGTTTGTTTTTTTTCCTTATTGGCTGTGTCTGAATTAGTTTACTTATTTCAGACTTTTTGTACAAATAGGTTTTTTTGCACAAATAGTTCAGAGTTTTTGTATGAATAGTAGTAGTAAGCAACTACTCTTTTTATAACGAGGTATTTCTGACTGACGTACTAATGCTGTGTAGAGAAATACAAGTCCTGGTCTGATAGCGAAAGCCCTGAGAACTGCGGGCACCGGCTCTGTATTATCCACAGGCATGGGTTGACAGGAGACAGGACCGAGGCTGACACTGGAGACCCCAGAAAAACACTCATGGTTGGTTAAAGAGCTGCAGACCAGGATCTGAACAAGTTTTAGGCATGACAGAACAGCAAACAAGACTGGCATATGTAAACACACTACATCATACAGTAAATTTACAGACCAAGAGCAAGGTTTAAAAGCACGTTATTAAATATATAAAACCAAACACAAGGGAATCCTAGAAGGTGGAAAAGGAAATAGCTGACATCAATACCATGCTTCTTTCCAGCAAGGAACTTGAGATACTGATGACTGCTTGTACCCCTCCCATACACACAGCAAACTGAGGCCATTGCCCTTAGGACCCAGAGAGACAGTGGAAGAGTGAACAAGGATGTTATTAAGTGTGAAAGTATAGAAAAAATATATTCAGAAACAAATCATACCTAACAAAGCAAAAGTATGGTATTTAAAAACAAATAAGCAAATCCCCTTTCATTTACATGCCTTTTTTTTACAGGATTGTATTTCTCTTGAAACTAGATTGATTGCACAGGCTTCAAACTTTAGAGCTTCTGTTTAAAGCAAATGAACAAAAAATTTATATTTGCCATGTACAGAAGACAGTTCTGAACAGTTTCAGAAATTATATGTTCAGAGTGATAAAGCAATCACTAGAAAAAACAAGGATTTTTATACAGTAGACCAATTTATTAAGAACAGTATTTATCATTCTCATCTACAAACCATAGTTTACGTAGACAAAGGACCCTTTCCATCACCAGAATTTCATACAGTTGCAGTCTAGAATTTAATTAAAGAACTCTCAGATAGCTCTGTCTTTTTTGGGTGAGAATTAGGTACTGTATGATTTTTCTTTAAATAAACACGTTCTGAATGATTTTGTTTTTTATTGACAAAGCAATATAAAGTCTGAGATATTAGGGAAGTAAGTACAAAATGCGTGCAAATAAATAATTTCAGTCATCCACCTTTTTTGTACAGATAATATTTTTCAGTTAATTCTGGAAAAATATAGAATGTTGCAATGTACCATACCTCACAGAAAGGAAGAGCACAGGCTGGTAATTACTTCCAGCAGAGTTTGATACCTTAATCATACTGAATAGTATTTTGGTTTTAGGATAACATAATTCACAGAAAAATAACTACTTTTTTGTGCTAATTGCTGCTCAGCGTGCATAAACCTTCCACAATTTGGTCTCACATATTTATTCAGAACTCAAAGAATATATAAACTCTAGAAAGATTTAATTAAATTTACCACATGAATAACAAAATATTTTGAGAACTGAAAAGTTAACTTGGGGAACTGAACTTCTGAAATGAGAATATTACTTTGTGATTGCTTTTCTATGTAATGCACATATCTTCATCTTACAGGATAAAATGGAATAGTGAGATTCTTACAGTTCGTTTTGATCATCCTGACAAAGTAAATATGCCATTTGCACTCATCACTTGGATTAATTCTGCAAGTACATACATTGATAAGGAGTTCATAGTGGTGACAATATTTTTTTCAAGCGAACTCTTTGAGGCAGAGTGGAATCCAGGTTGACAAGGCCTTTGAAAGCTTTTCTGCATGTTTTGGCAGTTTCTGAGGGCCAGGAATGACAATCTTTTCTACACAGCTCAAGACTAATTTTGCATAAAATCCTTTGAATTTGAATGTTTGCCTCACTATAGTGTTCTGTCATTGAGTGCTCCAGTTTCCATCGTCCCCTACTGCATCCGTTGCAAGAAAGAAGAAACCTCTGGCCACTCTAAGAACATAGAGGAAGTAGCTGTTTAAGAGACTGTGTATAAATACGAATCATTAATGTGGGGCAGTACTCACCACTTTTTCTACCAGAGGTCTTTTCAAATAGCATTTGAATGAAAGGCATAGAATAAAATTATCCGTCACATCTATTTGACTTTTTTGGCTATACCTATACTGTAAAACAATTTTTTTAAAAAAGCCAGGATTTGCAGAGGTTTTGTTCCTGGAAGAGAGTAGCTTGCATCCATGCCTCCTAAAACACCCCCCCAAAACACAGGGGTCATGTCTCTGCATTATAACATGCTTTCGACATGTTACCAGTGGGTCAATATTCAATCCCACATTATAGCTCCATTTAATAACAATATATATAACCTTTGTATAGATCTACTAAGATAAAAAAGGGAAAAGGAATTAATAAGTCTAGGATTTTCCACATTTTTTATTGGCTGGCTTGTTTCCAGCTCATCCTTGGGCTACTCCAGTGTAGTCTTTTCAGTGCTCATGCTCCACTCTGTTACACATCACTCTGAGACTGCAGGCCCTCCATCACTGTGTATGAGACTAAGCATAGCCTGGCTCCCAATGTACCGGTGGAGGCTCTAATTATCTCCACCAGGACCTCTGTCAGATCTGTCCGTACATGTGCCTTGAATGTGGCAATGCATGTCAGCTAATGCTAAATGCCACTGTTTCTGCAGATTAAATGCAGCCAGTACGGGTGGTCTGCACAGCTCTCTTTGCCTCACAGTCAGACTCTGACAAACATTTGATAACATCACAGGAAGTTCTACCAGACCTTCAAATGCTGCTCCTAAAGGACGCACCTTCCTTTGATTCTGAGCCATATCTGCCAATGCCACATGAATGTTTTGGTTGTTCCTTTGTGTTATTTCAATAGCTGAAGCTAATTCTTCTCCTCCACAGGGACCACATTTTAATTGTCATTTACATGAAGTTCCATATGCAGTAGACTCCTGTTTGAAATCTGAAACAGAAAATCATCTGTGACTGAAGATAAAGCATGACAGTGCTCATAAAAAATTAACTTCTACCATGTGTAGCATGAAAAACACGTCTGAGTCTGATGAAATCAGTGTAGGATCAAAAAGTCATGTATGCAAGATACATTTTTGTAAGTGCCTCTGCATATGAAAAATTACCAGCCCTTCTGTGTTCTAACATAGTGTCATGGGTTCAGCAGCAGCAGTTGTTTTTTTCTCCTTCTTGGTAGCTGGTGCAATGCTGTGTTTTTGACTTTCAGCCTGGGAACAGTGCTGATAACACCAGTGTTTTTAGTTACTGCTGGGTGATGTTTAGACTGGCCAATGACTTTGTGAGTCTCATGCTCTGCCAGGGAGGAGGGGAAGCAGGAGGAAGGAGAGACAGGACACCTGACCCAGACTAACCAAAGGAGTTATTCCATACCAGAGCACGTCATGTCCGGGATGTAGAAACGGAGGAGCAGAGACCCGGGAGGGTGGTGGGGGTGCACGGTGGGGGGTGCACTGCTTTCTCGGGCTTGATATTGGATGGTGAGAAATTGTATTCTTTTCCCTTGTATTTTCTCTTGTCATTATTGTTATTGGTGGTAGCAGTAGTGATTTGTGTTATACTTTAGTTACTAAACTGTTCTTATCTCAACCTGTGGGAGTTGCATTCTTTTGATTCTCCTTCCCATCCCTCCAGGAGCCGAGGGAAGAAAGAGTGGGGAGTGAGTGAGAGAGCGGCTGTGTGAGTTTATAGACTTAAACCACGACACATAGTATGCAAAACCAGAAGTCCAGTAGCAGCAATAAGCTTCTCCTACTAAGCAAAAAGATTATTATAAAAGCGCACTGGTTATAAACATAATCTCAGAGCCCACAAGCCCACCAAAGCCACTGTGTAACAGAGACTAATTTACTGGATCACCCTCACAGCTCCATCATTACACTAGTGCTCTACTGTTCTATACATAAGGGTGGTCTGCTCCAACATATCTGGTCAGAGTAATTTTTAGGGAATTACCTGATATCTACCGCAGTACTTACGATTAACTATTACTTTTTTACTGAAAAAGATTGTGTATGGAAGGTATCTGGATATAGATCTTGTCAGCTAAGTAATGCTTGCTTTGGTGTGGAAAAGAGCAGGACCACAAGTTTTCTTCAGAACAATGCAAGTTTTGCTCCTCATTTCATAGGATACAGTCACAGTACCTTTTTAGATTTCTGGAACAAGATTTTAGCTCAACACCTCAGAGTAGGCTGGTTAATAAATTTTATGCAAAACTTTTGAGTTTCTTGTGGTAAACAACATGATAAAAACAAAGTCCTTTTTATTATATTTAAAATGCAGATCTCTGAGCTCTGATTAATTTTAGGGTAGGATGGAGGGAAATAAAGAATGAAGTTTCAAATACTCTGGTACTAAAAACCTAAAGCAAAAGCAATTTGAAACCTTTATATCAAACACTTTTTGCATGTCATGAGTATACTTTCTTATGCTTGTATATAAGTACCACATTACAATCTGATGAGTCAGAGATAAACAATTTTTGACAGAAGCCATAAGTTTCATAAGGGATGCGCTCATTCTAAAAGCCTGGCATAAACATTATCTTCTGTAGTTTCTTTTCTCTTTAAGACAAAAATACTCTCCAGAAAAAAATATTCAGCAAGTTCCAGTTCTTCAAAATTTGTAATATTATAAGGCGATCTGCTTTGTAATAGTATATTATAGCAGTAAAGGTATGTGTACTTTTCATAAATGCAACATAACTTGGAACACTGGGTAAAAATTGACATTTTCCTGTCTTATTCAGACTCTTGGGAGTCTGAATTGAACTTTCTGCTATTTAACTAACTTGCAGGGCACAAGTCTTTTGGAAAACATTCTATGGATTTTGAAAAAAAAAGGTAAACCAATATTTGGGTTTTATAACCAATATTTGGGTTTTATTTCCAATTTTACATCACTTAACATTTACAAAGCTTTGGCCTCTATAAAATATTTAATACATCATTTAGAATAGAATATTTTTGCAATCACTGCTCAAAAATCAAATACTGCATATTTGAACATTCAGGCCCCAATTTACCATTTGTTTAATGTCAAATGTAGTAATTATTTCAGGTATCTCTCCTGCTGGAATGCAAGCATCCTATTAAATATTTACTGAAGCAATATCCAGCAATCAGAAATGTAAATCCAATTTGGCTTTTGTCCTCTTTTATTTTTTTTAATTCTTTGGAATACAGAATTTCAGCCTCCGTTTCACTAAAAAAAAAAAAGTTTTATTGAATATTTGTGAAGATTTTTTACATATATTTGCTGACATGTTGATAAGTAAGTATTTTAAGTGCTCAATAACTGATTTAATATGCTTTTTTCCCCTCTCCTTTTATTGCACAAGGGAACTATACAATACATAACTCAATATACAACTCTCTTAAAAGAGGAATTAACATTTTTTTCATCCTTATTATTTTATTCCCAATTATCATCTATTCCTTTGGTATATGACACTTGTCCTATCCGTATAAGCCATCTTAAACACCTCTGTTGCATTTCTGAGTTGTGATTGCCCTAATGAATGTTCGTAATCTGGTTTTTATGTGAAATCATTCCCTCCTTTGGCTATTTAAATAAATTTCATAATATTTACACTAAACACACCCTAAATTAAATGTTTCATTAGGGATCTATCCAGAGTTTTCAGGTTGTTTGTGTATCCTGTGCCCCCCTTCTCCCCCCCAAAGAAAAACAACCCCACAATATTTGTTAACGTTATACCACAAAGTAGAAAATTATTCATACATTTCTGAAACCAATAGATTTAGCTATTGAGGTATTTTACAGCCAAATTTGTCACAATAAATGGCATAGCATTCAAGGAAATATCCACTAACAAAAAAGGAAATAAAGATCAATACTCTTTGGTATTTGGGATATACCAGGAATGCATTCAGATACTTTGATAATGACTGTGAGCTTTAAATATATATGGAAAGTTAGGTGATTTTTAAAAGCAAAGCCTTAAAAGGTGTGGGATAATAAATCAAGGTAACACGTGTGAATATTTTGAAACTGAAAATTCATACAGCGACTACATTCTAGTGATGCTACATCCAAAAACATGATACATTTGGTAGAATTAAGTTGCCCAGTTCTGACCTTTGTCTAAAACAAACATTGTCATTGTGAACACTATGGGCAGTGTGCAATGAGATTATATGCCAGATTTGAACACCCAATCCCTACATTCATATTAGGATAAGGGTGTAGTTGTGGGAAATTTGCTGAATTATACAATGCAATGTGATACTATGTAATAACAGAGCTCTAGGATTAAAGCAGTATGTAAATGGAAGAAAACAGAGCAATGTGGACTCAGGAGAAGAGAGGGGAGAAGATGATAATGGAGATAGATGTGATTGCACAGGTGACTGTTTTTAGGATCCCAGAATTACTGAGAACAATCAATGGCAAAACAGAGAGGATACTCAACAAAATTAAATAGGCAAAAAAAAAAAAAGCACATGTGCAGCATCTGGCATTTTTGTACAGCTGCTGCAGTCCTCCTGCTGATTAGAAGAAAAACACAAACAGCAGGCGGGTTGTTTTGCCGCTGAAAAAAAAAAAAAGGAACATGCTTTTCTCTCATACTTTGCATCATTTATAGTTTGCCTCCACAGCTGGTGGCTGAGATATATTACTCTATTATTTCTCCAACCTCCCCCCCCCCCCCCGATCTTTGATGATTTGTATTCTATTAACTATTTTGTTCTCTCGCATGTGTCAAGAAATTAACTGAATTGCCTGATAAAAACAAGGCAGAAAACTAGCACTAGCAAGGTGAGTACTACCGCTTGCTCACTGAGGCCTGCAAACACTCCCCTTGCACCCAGTCTTTAGCTTTGTTGTCTTATTTTGAGAAAAATGACACCACCATCACCCCCAGAACAGAATGTGTCATTACATACCGAGTGTGCTTTTCTGCCTTTGAGCTCTACATGGATGAGTGGCTTTGTAAGTCTGCATGATAGTTGCTGGTAAACTAAAAGTCCAAATTATCAACGCTGCGCTTTAAAAGTGGATCCTTTCCTCATATACCCACTGGGTTTCTTGCAAATAACGTGGAGGGTCTTTTGGACTTGGAACTTGTGTCTGGCTCATGAACAATTCCAGTGTATATCATATAATCAGAACAAATCAACCATACACACAGTTTGGTGCTAAGTCATGTTAAATGTGAGAAACTATAGAAATTGAATATGAAAAAATGTTTAATTCTCATTGTATTGTAGTGAGTGAGTTAACTGCCACCTGAGCAAGACTATACAACACAAAAATGCACCTAACAAGTACAGACTTGTGAGGTTTTCATCACCCATTTTTGTACAAAGTATAAGCAACAACATAAGCTGAAAAGACAAGTTTATTGTAATCAACTGGCTTGGCTTCAGCATTACAACAGTAGTTACATACAGAAATATGCATATTTGTACATGCAGCTCAGTAGCTTACTAAATTCAAAATTCGCACTTGGTAAAATGGAAAGGGAAATCATGGACTTAGTCTCTTCGCCCTAAAAATATGTAACAGTAATAGAGTTACTTTGAGGATCCTCATCGAGGACTACGTGGTAGCTACATTTCTGCATTTCCCCATATTTATAATGTATTCAATAACATCTCTAACTGCTTGCTGATTTGCTTTTGTGATGAAAGCTGCATAGGACTATTTATTGCCTCTGAGTTCTGTGCTGTTGTACTTTTTGCACTTCAAACCTTGCCAGGCTTATTAATATTCCTTATCTGTAAGAAGGGTAGTTCTTCTTACCCTTAAATAAATGTGGTTTTACAGCAGCTCCCAACACACAAATTATTCTACAATACCAGTATGACTCTACTATATATAGATAACTACAGACTTTGTTCTATTTATCAAACTCAAAAAAAAAGAAAAATCAGAACAGGTTATATAAAGCATCAATAATACTTTAACATTCTGTTTTTCACCTTCTGCTTCAATTTTCCTACCTTAACCTTTTTTAGAAAAATGATTACTCAACAGAGCTGAAAGCAAAAATCTAAAATCTAAATATCTAGTGAGAATATAATGAATATATTTATGCTTTACAAAAGGGATATTGTCATTCCCTGTTTACAGTTGAAGCCATACTCATGAGAATTTACTCAGGTAACTCATTGATGGGGAAAAGGTTGATCTAAAGAGCTTAAGTCATGCATAAGACCTGATACTCAGCTTCATGCAGCTGAGATCCTTTCCAACACAATGACCTGGATTTTCAGCAGATGTCACATGGGTCTTCTAGACCAGTTCTACAAATGGATCTATATTAATAATTCATTACTGCCTTTCCTGTCCAACCACTACAACTGCTTATGTAATATTACAAAACTCCAGTGCAGTGCTCCTTATGCCACTGCCTCAGATAAAAAAATGTAAATCTACACCACTTCTCCTTTCTCCAGATCCTAAACCTGTGACTACTTTCTCTAATACTAAATGATCTTATCTCTTGTCAGAACTGGCAAGGTATGAGATTGCTTAGTACCATCACACAATAAAAACTGAATAAAAGCAAATGGAATGGAGTAAATGGAATAAACAAAAAAAAAAAAAAAATTTTTGGTACCTTATAAACGATTTGATAAAACCGGTTCGTAAATTGATAGAAAAGGAAAATTAAATGCCTTTCCTACATGGGCACATGACTACTGTTTGCAGTATCTGCTCTGTGTCTTCCATTAGACACCCTTTTGCAAGTTTCTTGTTTGTACTCTGCCCAGAACACTGCATTACAGCATTACTTACAAATTACACTGGACTCACTCTAAAACATTAATATCTCAACTGAAAACCATATTTAAATTACAAACTAAAACACTAAACTACAGTTTCTCAATGCGAGATTTCATATAATTATTTCTAAGAAATTAACTAGTAAAATTTTAAAATACATAGGAAATGAAAACATTTAATTAAATTGGTTCAGGAATCTTAGAAAGCATTTCATATTCATGAAAGTATAACTATATTTACAAGCTGTTTCTTATAACACCAATCATTGCAAAAGGACAGAATACAATATTCATTGACAATTTTTCTAGCTTCAAAAGTTTTCAAAGTAATTCACAGCTGTGATTTTTTTCATAACTTCAAGTTTTAGATATAATCACTAACTAAAAAAACCCTATCTTTGTAAGTGATTTCCTAGTTTTGTCATTAATAATGACCAGGTAAAGCAATGATAGGCCTGGTTCTGCAATAAAATGCGTTCAGTTTTGAGATGCAATGACATTGGCATTTTATCCTATTTTTACACAAAAGCTATTTTAGGCTACAAGTATCTATTTAAAACAGTAGTTTAAAAAACAGAAAACAGTCTTTCTATACATTTATTTATATCACATTTTCCTGTCGCCATAATTTCATCAATGTATTTTTTTATGTCTCGATAGAAGTTGAAGAAAGAAAACTTTATAAGAAACACAGAAGATATGATCTATCTCACTCAATTTGGCCTATAAATTCAGGCTGCTAAGTTTACTAATTCATCAGGCTCCATGCATATTCAGTGGAGGGAGTTAGATACTTCTATTCACAGTATAAAAGAAATTACTTTTCTCCTGAATGTCTTTCTCACTCCATTTACTAAAGTGAGGCTGGTTAATATTTCCTCATAAGAAGAACTATTTTCCATTTTTTAAATAAATCAGTAACATTTCCCTCTAAAAGCATTTATTTGTCATTAGTACTTTTTTGTAAGAATTTCCTTATGAAATAAACAATTTGGCAGCCTGTCTTTGTCTATGTGCATTTATATTTTGTGATCTGTTCTGGAAGTATTAAAAAACCATGGAGGCTACTCACTGTCTTGAGGGACCAACTTATATAGAAAATTAAAATGCTTTCACACATTTTCTATATCGGTAGCTCATTTGATACATGATTACAGGCAAAAATATATCTCGATGTGCAAAATATGAACACTCTCCCTTTTTCTTTTCTCTTTCTCCTGAAATGACTTGTATTCCATTTATCTGAAACTGTTCCAGAGATGAGTACAGTATTTCTGATATTACATTCAAATCAAACGGACGCACTCCGGATAGCTCTGATTTGAAGTGAAATATAGTCACTGATTTTACAGCAGAACTTTTGTCTGTTTTCTATAATTTCTCTATAATGTTATAATCTATAATGTATTTTGTTATTTTAATCTTTCAGTTCTTGTTCATGATAGTAGATGTAATGTCCTAAGGTTCATGCTGCAGAATGCCACCAGAACTAACATATTTTTATGCAGAAGAAAGACCAAATGTCACTGAAAAACATGCAGATGGTAAATTGGGGAAACATCTCTTTGTAGCCATAGAGAGGGTTCGTGGTAGCTGCAATGCTGCTTTCAATCATTAGGAAGAGAGGATTATGGGGATTGCAGTGTAGCTGGCATGAATAGATAACCAAACTAAAAGAAAATTAAATTTTAAGCTTCCTCTAAAGCCCAGTTCTTCAAACTTCAGGTTGGCACATAAAAGACTGACATAAGTAAGGAAAGGACACATTAAATCATCTATGGCGCGAGCGATTTGCTTTTTGAATAAGGATTTTTTTTTTTTTTTTTTTTTTTTTTTTTTTGAGGCCTTGCAAGTTCTGAGGTTATCTATGAAGGAGGGGAAGAGAGTTAACAGTGACAAACTGGAAAAACAAAGCTTTTCTTGTGTTTTCTGTTAAAGAAACAGAGCCCACCTATACTTTTATTTCAATGCCATCAGGTGATTTAAGTTGCCAGCTAGTATTTTAGATTTTTTTGTATTTTCCAAGCTCTCAGTGCTGCCACTGCTGGATGGTTGGAACAGATGCCCTTTCATTAGCTGCCAAGACATCAGGAATATGTTCTCCTGATGACAAATACAGTATCACATCAACCACATAAGCGGCTTAAACAAAAAAAAAGAGCATAGACACCTTGTGGGTTGATATATGACACATTATTCTAGAAATAGCATTAGTCCTTGTCAACAGACATCACATTACCACATCCAACTCTATCAGAAAGGCTTTAGAAGTGCTGGGAAGATGATTTTTAAAAATAAATCTATAGTTTGACTCACCTAACTTGTACTAAGAATTGGAAGAATAAGGGAGAAAGGTAAAATTTAAATTAGTTCCATGTGTAAACCATTCAGTATACAGGAAATGAGAAGTTCAGGAGAAGTTTAAGTATTTATCTTAATCACCTGTTTAGGAATCAAAATAAGAAAACAACTTGTCACTTACATGACTAGGTGTTGTGCTTCAATGGAGAAAAAGGCAGTATGATCCACTGAGCAAGTTAGATGCTGAATCATATTGTAGTTTATATTTTAATAGCAACTTGTAATGTTTCCATGGGTGTAAAAGCCTAGGTTTTGGAGTAGTTGACTTTTAGAGCTGAATTGACTTTTCAGAGGAGAATTATTTATTTGACACACTTGTAGCAAATTCTTTCAAATTACTGTTCTTTGAAGATAAAGGTCATGAAGCAGAGAAAGAAATTCTAAGCAGATTTCATTTTTCATATAGAAAGAGAAACACCTTCATTTTGGTTTGGGCCTTATTAAAATTTAGGAAAATAACATGGGATAAATAAAAATTTTAATAAGGCAGACCATACAAGGAAGACGCTTTATGCTGTCTACCTTAGTTGTCTACCTTTACTAGTTTTACTGCCTTATAAAATGTATCAGGCTAGTTAGGTCATTATTCTGGGCTACACTTTCATTAATTTGACTTTTACTTCTACATGCACAACCCTAAATTATTAATGATATTCAACTGTCATGCTCTTAACCACATACAAATGGTCTGATGAAACCCACTTATAAGTAAGACTACTTGTTGCCATGCAATATATAGGATTTATATAAACAAAGTATATATAGCAGAGGTTGCAATTCATAATTAAGATAATGGCTGGTAACTCAGATATAAGTTACTGGACAAGTTTGTTTCCATCACAGAACACCTTCAAAATAATAATAAAAATATCCTGAATACCTTTTAATTGTGTTTTCCAACAGCCATGGTGGCTTGCACCACTTCTTATAATAGCAGCAGAATGAGAGACATACTATTTCATTAAAAAATGATGTAATAATGAAGATTGTTTTCAGTATCAGGACATTTCATAAATTCTGGTATATGAAATCATATTCCAGAGTATGAACTGATTTTCAAGACTCTAATTTTTTTTTTTAACATTAGCAATATCATTGCTCTTCCTATCTTTCATCCATGTGTTCACAATCTAGATTAAATTTAAATTTCTTACCAGTGTTTAAAGAAGGATATTTCAAAATTTTATTGGAAAAAAGGTTGGGGGGGGGGGGGGGGGGGAAGAGAAATGCTGGTGTCAAAAATATTGCTACATTGTCTGGACAGGAAAATAATTTTTTATTCATTCTCAGTAATTAGGAACAACCTGTAATAATAGGGAGAATTATTTTTTTCAGAAATTGAAGGTTTTTGTTAATTGTGGACCATTTCAACTTTTTATATTTCAGCAAAAGCTTTTATATTATCTTCAGTTTGCAAGACTATACTAATTACTGTAGACAGTAACAGCTGTCAAGTATGCCCTACATTCAGTAGAAGTAAATAGAAATTAGTCTTGTATTTAGGAAATAAATAATTTCATAGTCTGCTTTTATCTCCTACATACCTACATGGTCATTTTACTCAGAGTAGCCACTATAATGTCTTTTGCATTTATAAGGATAAGAAAATACATATGTATGCAGTTTTGTTCTCTGCTATGCAAAAAATGAGGTGGATGGGCTGGAGAGGGTCCAGAGAAGGGCCACAAAGATGATCAAAGTATTGGGAAGCCAGAAGACAGGCTGAGAGAGCTGGGTTTGTTCAGCCCTGAGAAAAAAAGGTTCAAGGGAGACTTTATCATAATGTTCTAGTATTTAAAGGGTAGCTAGTAAGAAGATGGAGACTCCCTTTTAACAAGGAGTCACACGGAAAAGATGAGGAGCAATGGGTAGAAGTTACTACTGAGGAGATTCTGACTGGACACAAGAGAACAATTTTTCACCATGAGAACAAACAGCCATCAGAATAATCTATCCAAGCAAGTAGTAGACACCCTAATGTTAGACACTTTTAAGGTTTGTCTGGACAGGGTGCTGGGCCATGTAGTCTAGATTGTGCTTTTGCCAAGAAAGGTAGAATCAGATGATCCTCGAGGTCCTTTCCAAGCTGGTCTTCTACGATTCTATGATTCTATATCTCATAATTTCATAAGGCAAAATAAAGTGACCTTGGCTCAAGGCATATAAAATGTAAAGCCCCATAATAATGGACAGGTTCTTGCTAGTTGGACTGTCAGCTGCTTGTGTACTGTTTATACTCTCAGTAATTCAATTCTGACAGGTTCTGCTGTCAGCCTTAGGATGGCAGATAGGCTACCTGCAGTAGTAAGCAAAATTACTTATACATAAGAATCTTAGTTATCATCCTCATTATTCCTTTGGCTTTTCTGTTTCATTGTGAATCAGGAATATTATTTTTAAAGTGTGCAAGTCCCTAGCTGTCATGCACGGATATCCTTGGGTATGTCCTATCACGTTACAAAACCACCTCAAGTTCCTATAGGAGCTAGAATAAAAACCAGCCTTGTCTCTTTGGATAATTCACTGTAGCAGTGTCAACCACCCTTGAACACTAGTTTTCTAATCCATAAAATAATGGTCATGATATGTGCTGGGGGTGACAGGATGAGAGAAAAGAGGAAGTGTGAAATGGCAAGTCTGGGAACTGACTGTAAATAAAAAACCCAGTGTTTTCATGTGAGTAAGAAATCATTGTTATCTTTTTGCATCTACAATGCAATACCTATAAGTATCAGCTGGCAGTAATTTCTCTATTCTACACAGCAGTCCAAATTCTATTGGTTTAGGATGTATTTTAGTCACTGTTGCTCATGCAGACTGGGAGAGGGCTAGAAGTAGTGTTTTCACAAGTGAAATGAGTCCTCAGGTTCACTCAAGACCACAGTTAAAAAATAATTATACAATTATTGCATAACATCATCTCGGGACAAGGTTAAGTTGCATAGATGATTTCACTGTGCTTAATAATTTTGGAATATTTAAGTATTTTTTTATACTTTAATTTGTGGCTAATTATAATATATTCCAATAATCATTTTGTGGGATAAAAATAGTTGTTTTTCTGGAGGTTTATATAAATTACTTGATACAGCTCAATATAATTACATTGATACAGCTCATACACTTTAATCTTGTACAACAGAGATTTTCTGTCTCTGGAATTTTTTACTTCCCGTCTGTTCTTCTGAGAACACAGAGGTGGGTATTATTTTTTACTCCACAGCTTTACTTTCCCGTTATTGCCTGGCTTGAACATGTTTTTGCTCCTCTGGGCTTCTGTAACAAGAAGCCTAGGGGCTTGCTGTAGAACACTTAGCCTCTGACTCTGACCTTTCGCATACAGGATGAATTTCTTATGAGAACTTTCTCTTCTAACAGAGATAGTCCATCAGGTACAGTTATAACTTACATTTTTGAAAAAAGATCAGTTTACTTTTTTTCTTGACTAAAGAAAGTTGCTGTGTTTATCTCAGTGGGATTTAATATCAGTGGGGAGATGATTGCAAAGTCTTAACATTTGCGCACCGCATACATACAAATAGAAAAAAAGAAAAAGTTGTGTCTGGAATGTAATCCACACTAGTTACTTATACCTAAAACTTGAAGGTATGCACTTATAAACTTTGTCTGCTTAGTATGATGTAATGTGTGAGAAAAACACTGTAAAAATAGTACTTATCAGTGTGCTTTTCTTTGGTATCTGGACATATGACAGCACATGGTAGCAGCTGACCAAAAATCAAGAATACTGTTAAGAAATATGGCATCTTTTATGGAATATCTAGGGTCTTGACATTGCCATTATCATCTATGGTTGAAAAAAGAGAACTATATTTTCCCAATACAATAGCCAGATCCTTCAGAGAAGGATCACTGTTTTCTGTAACAACAGGAGAAAGAATCACAGAAACACTTCAGGTTTTAAAATGAGGATTTACTACCTTTTCTGGACATTTTAGTGACTGAAGAATTTAAGAATTTAAAAGAGCCAAAACCCCCACCAGATTCTCAAAAAAACAATGTACTTGCAACTAATGAGAACACTGAGACAGAGATTATTTTCAACAGCCACAATGAGAACTTTAAACACAGTTCAAACATTAGTTATCAGACAGATATTTCTGACATGACTCTGTGACTCTATAATGCAGTCCCAAAGGTTGTGTAATTAGATCCTCAGGTGGCAACAGCAGCGTGCTCCAATGACATGAAAATACCTGTTGCTTATGTACATTAGTTTAAGATCTGACAGTCAACCAGAATGCAAAATCTCTCCAAGGAGGCTAAGACTGAAAGATGACATTTTGTGTGGAAGATATGGCAGAGTTCTGAATCTTTTCATAAAGCTACTATTTTTATTTTTTTTTTTTTTTTAATTGGAAGTGTGGTTAGCATTGTGCCATTTGCTTTTTTTTGCATGTGTGTATTAGGATTCCCAGGAACAGCTGATAAGAAAAATTAGTACTGAGGTTACTTCTAGTGACAGAAAGGAAAACATAAAAAAAAAAAAAGACATTGCTACTTTGGATATTTAAAATATACATCATTTCAAAAAGGATAAACCTTAAGAAAGAGATATTCTTAAAGGTACCAGTAAAGACTATCCATTTAGGGTAAGATCTCCACAATTAAATATTAAGCTTCATTGTAACTTTTACTTAATTGATTAGCTAAACAATTCACATTATCCATTCCCAGGCGCATGCTTACACCTAGCCTACAGTGTATGAAATCAGCACCTCCTTCAGTTTTGCATATTATGCTTTACCACGTAAAAGTGTGGTAAAGTGCAGTGCAGATTCTGCTATATTTAAATAAACTCAAGGTCTCTTTATTAAGCTATTGTTGTGACATCACTATTCTCTCTCTGTCTTAAAATTACTAAAGAAATATTCTGTGGTCAATTATACCAAATAATACCATATCAGTATCTTTTGCAAGGAGAGTTAACAATCTACACACCATATATTTTCTCCAAACCAAAATAGAATACCCAAATATCTCTTCAGAGACCACTTCAGATTCCCACAGACTTCAATATAATTATTGACCATCACCTTTTTTAAACTAATGAGTAGATTTGTTTCTACCATGCTCAGATTGAGGGAATGACACACTTCCATACGGAGGGTAAAGCCCCTCTATATACTATTTGAATAGAGCTTTTCTCATAAGAAATATGAAGCATTTTAGGTTGACTGTTGGAGAAATGCAGAAAATACATGTTATGAGCATTTGCTTTTTAGGGGTTTGGCATTCAGCGCCTGATCGGGGGGGAGGCTCGGCGTCTACGAGCTTCACCGCGGAGCAGCAACTTGCACCGAGGGAGCTCCAAGTCCTCGACAAGGCCTGCCCAGGAGCCTGCAGCTCAGCGGAGGTGAGCGGTTGACTCAGAGGGGGCGGCGCCAGGAGGACCGGCGGCAGACCTGACTGGTTAAAAACCTGCCCCAGGGAGCGTGAGCGACCCAGAGCGCGGGGAACAGGGTGGGCAAACAGGGAGGGCTCAAGGCAGTTTGCGCGGGCAGGCAAGCAGGGTGGTGAGCGGGACGGTGAACACTCACCGTACGGGCAAGGCTCGGTCTGGGAGCTCTGCTCTGGTTGCGCCGGTGGTGGCCAGTGTAGGCACCCAAACGGAGCTGATGGGAAGGGAGGCTGTAGTGCAGAGCTCGGGGTGTAGAGAGCGCCTGCACTGCTGTCCTGAGGGAAGGGTGAGCAGTGGGCAGGGCTGCACTCTGCGCTCCCTGGTGGAGGTCCTCCTGCAGCAGGTGGCTGAACTGCAGGAAGCTGTTACCAGGCTGAAAGGTGTCAGGGAAGCTGAGGGGAAGCAGCACTGCTTGCTCTGGGACCAGCCTGTTCCGGGGCCTCGAGTGTCTGCTGTTGCCAATGCAGGAAAGGAGGGTGCTAACCCAGGAAGCTGGGAAAAGGTAACAGAAAAAAAGAACAAAAAAAGGAGGAAGAGGGCAATTAAAAGCAAGGGGCTTCCTCCTACATCTGTTGTCCCCACCCAGAACCGCTTTGCTGTCCTGCAGGGGGCTGATGAGTAACAGCACTCCCACCAGGCGCAACCAGCTAGTGCACTGGTAAAGAAGGTCACTACTGGTGCTGCCAGGAAAAAGCAGCGGGCCGTAGTAGTCGGGGACTCTAATCTGAAAGGCACAGAGGCACCCATCTGTCTGCCTGACCCAGTCTCAAGGGAGGTGTGTTGCCTACCAGGGGCTCTGATCAGGGATGTGGCCAAGAAGCTGCCTGCTCTAGTCGGTCCCACTGACTATTACCCACTCCTGGTAATACATGTGGCTGCTACTGATATAGATAGCAGTAGCCCGGAGACCATAAAGAAGGACTACAGAGCTCTGGGAGAGGTGGTTAGGGGGTCTGGAGCTCAGATTGTCTTTTCGTCAATTCTCCAGGATACAGGGCAGGACCTTGAAAAGGCTAGGAGGATTGGGCAGGTGAATAAATGGTTAGAAGGGTGGTGCTATAGTCAGGGGTTTGGGTACCTTGAACATGGGACTCAATTTAGCAGGCCAGGTCTACTGGGGGCTGGTGGAGCTGGTCTGACAAAGAAAGGGAAGAGTGGATTTGGTAGGAGGCTTGCCAGACTGATCAAGGATGCTTTAAACTAGATGTGCTGGGGGAGGGGAGCATCATTCCATCCCAACACACCCAGTCGGTTGTCAGCACCTACAGTAAACGTTCGGAGCAACGTAGAGATATTCCAGCTGCTCCAGCCAATGAGCTGGCTTCAATTGGATCTCGGCTCAAATGCCTCTATACAAATGCCCGTAGCATGGGGAACAAACAAGAGGAATTAGAGATGTGTGCACGTCTACGGGGGCATGATATCATAGGCATCACGGAAACATGGTGGGATGGCTCCTACGACTGGTGTGTTGGAATGGAAGGTTACCAGCTCTTTAGGAAAGACAGGCCCGGCAGACGGGGAGGGAGAGTTGCTATTTATGTTAGGGATAGGCTAGAGAGTATGGAACTCTGTCTGGGGACAGGTGAGCAGTCGACAGAGAGTTTGTGGGTCAGGGTTAAAGGGAGAACAGCGATGGGCGACATCGTTATGGGGATCTGTTACAGACTGCCTGACCAAGGGGACTCTCTGGACAAAGCGCTCCATAGGCAGATAGGAGTAGCCTCGCGCTCGCAGGCCCTTGTTCTCATGGGAGACTTCAACCACCCTGATATCTGTTGGAGGGGTGGTACGGCCCGGCACAAGCAATCCAGGAGGTTCCTCAATTCTGTGGAAGGCAACTTACTTCTGCAAGTAATTGAGGAGCCAACAAGGAGAGGTGCCATGCTTGACCTCGTCCTCACCAACAGGGAAGGGCTGGTTGGAAATGACACGCTCCAGGGCAGCCTTGATTGCAGCGATCATGAGATGGTCGAGTTTGAGATCCTCAGGACAGTGAGAAGAGCGTGCAGCAAGCTCACTGCCCTGGACTTCAAGAGAGCAGACTTTGGCCTCTTCAGGAACCTGCTCAGTAAGGTTCCATGGGATACAGCCCTAGAGGGCAGGGGGGCCCAAGACTGTTGGTTGATATTCAAGGATCACCTGCTGCAGGCTCAGGAGCGATGCATCCCAACTAGAAGGAAGTTTAGCAGGAGGGCCAGGAGACCTCCTTGAATGGATAAGGAACTGCTGAGCAAAATTTGAAGGAAAAAAGAGGCTTATAAAAGGTGGAAGCAAGGTCAGGCGACCTGGGAAGAATACAGGGATGTTGTCCGGGAAGCTAGGGACCAGGTTAGGAAAGCTAAGGCCCACATAGAATTAAACTTGGTTAGGGATGTTAACGATAACAGGAAGCGATTTTATAGGTACATTGCCAGTAAAAGACAGGTTAGGGACAATGTGGGCCCTCTCCAGAAGTTATCGGGAGAACTGGGTAACCTGGATTTGGAGAAGGCTGAGGTTCTTAATGACTTCTTTGCCTCAGTCTTCACCGGCAAATGCTCTGACCACACCACCCAAGTCTTGGAAGGCAGACACAGGGACAGTGAGAATGAAGACCCTGGGCCCACTGTAGGAGAGGATCTTGTTCGGGACCACCTTAGGAACCTGAATGTATACAAGTCCATGGGACCTGATGAAATCCATCTGCAGGTGGGTCCTGCAGGAGCTGGCAAATGAAGTTGCTAGTCACTGTCCATCATATTTGAAAAATCATGGCAGTCAGGTGAAGTTCCCGATGACTGGAAAAAGGGAAATATAACCCCCATTTTTAAGAAGGGGAAAATGGATGAGCCGGGGAATTACAGACCAGTCAGTCTCACCTCTGTGCCTGCCAAAATCTTGGAGCGGATTCTCCTGGAAGGCATGCTGAGGCACATGAAAACCAACAAGGTGCTTGGGGGCAGTCAGCATGGCTTCACTAAGGGGAAATCCTGCCTGACCAATCTGGTGACCTTCTATGAAGGGGCCACGGAACTGATGGACAGGGGCAGAGCGGTTGATGTCATCTACCTGGACTTGTGTAAAGCCTTTGACACTGTCCCCCATGACATCCTTCTCTCTAAGTTGGAGAGACATCAATTTGATAGGTGGACCACTCGGTGGATAAAGAACTGGCTGGATGGCCGCACGCAAAGAGTAGTGCTCAATGGCTCAATGTCCAGCTGGAGACCAGTAACGAGTGGTGTCCCCCAGGGATCGGTGTTGGGACTGGTCTTGTTCAACATCTTTGTGGGTGACATGGACAGTGGGATTGAGTGTGCCCTCAGCAAGTTTGCCGATGACACCAAGCTATGTGGTTCGGTTGATACATTGGAGGGAATGAATGCCATCCAGAGGGACCTTGACACGCTTGTGAGGTGGGCTGATGCCAACCTGATGAAGTTTAACCATGCCAAGTGCAAGGTCCTACACCTGGGTCGGAGCAATGCCAGGCACAGCTACAGATTGGGCGGGAAGGAGATTCAGAGCAGCCCTACGGAGAAGGACTTGGGGGTGTGGGTTGATGAAAAAATGAACATGAGCCGGCAGTGTACACTTGCAGCCCAGAAAGCCAACCGTATCCTGGGCTGCATCAAAAGGAGTGTGACCAGCAGGTCGAGGGAGGTGCTCCTGCCCCTTTACTCTGCTCTCGTGAGACCTCACTTGGAGTATTGTGTGCAGTTCTGGTGTCCTCAACATAAAAAGGAGATGGAACTGTTAGAACAAGTGCAGAGGAGGGCCACGAGGATGATCAGGGGACTGGAGCACCTCCCGTATGAATACAGGATGAGAAAGTTGGGGCTGTTCAGCCTGGCGGAAAGAAGGCTGCGTGGAGACCTCATAGCAGCTTTCCAGTACCTGAAGGGGGCCTATAGGGATGCTGGGGAGGGACTCTTCATGAGGGACTGTGGTGAGAGGACAAGGGGTAATGGGTTTAAACTTAAACAGGGGAAGTTTAGATTGGATATGAGGAAGAAATTCTTTACTGTAAGGGTGGTGAGGCCCTGGAATGGGTTGCCCAGGGAGGTTGTGAATGCTTCATCCCTGGCGGTGTTCAAGGTGGGGTTGGACATAGCCTTGGGTGGCATGGTTTAGTGAGAAGTGTCCCTGCCCATGGCAAGGGGGTTGGAACTCGATGATCTTGAGGTCCTTTCCAACCCTAACTATTCTATGATTCTATGATTGAGCCATGGTAGAAGCATATGTGAAATCAGCAGAATCACTATCACTACCGAATCAGCTTGGTATCACTACTATATGTTATTCATTGTCCCAGCTACTTCTTCTGATTCATTAGATTATAGTACATTTCACCTGAGAGTAGAAATATTTGGCATTTTGTTAGCAGGATGAAAGAAGAAGATTTTGTCTCTGTGTTATGTTGAACACTTTTTTCATTTCATTCAACTTCCAATAATTTCATCACAGTCAAAAATCTAAATACTTTAAAAGTCTTCCAGAACATGTAATGGGAAAAATATAAATATTACTACCTGGGGAGGGGGAAAGGGGAGTGGAAAAGTAAAACGGGACTTCCTGAGCAGTTTCTGAGTCAGAATCAATCACTTAAATCCATATTCAATCAATCACCTAAATCCATATTCTAGATCAAGAAGTGGTGTAACACTTTGCTTCAATGAAGTATTGGTGCTGAGCAGGAAAATTGACCTGGGATTCTTACTAGCAGGACCTGTCACTATTATTATTTTTCTTCCAAAATGTATCTAAAAGTGTAATCTTCTCCTTAAAATCAGGAATTGAAGAAATCACATATGCCTTAAAGGTGGTCTAGACTCCAGAACACAAATAATCCAATCTCATAAGCCAATATAAGTTTTAGCATCTCTAAAAAAATACAGAATACAAAAAATATATATTCTGTAAAAAAAAAAAAAAAAAAAAAAGAAACAGTTTTAAATTCTATGCATAACATTCTTATATCACTATATATTTGAAAATCTTAGAAAAAAGAAGTACAAGTGTAAATTTAAGATTCTGAACCTACAATATATCCTAATCAGATGACTTGACATCAGTTGCTATTAAAATGTATCATCTATAAAAAAAAATAAATTGTTAGGCAAACTTTAAATTGGTGTTTGCATTTTAAAAGAAAACTGAAGTGTCTCCCACTTGATGTAAAAACTTTGATGTGACCTTTCTTTCTTGGTTAAGTTAGATAGTGCATTCCAAAATATCGTTATTTTCCAGATGGCTAGAATAATATCAATGATACAGCGTGCAAAGCTGTTTTGAGAATTTTTTATTGCACCTGAGGAGATGAGAGAGCAGGCAACTGACATTTCCAATGCCTTGATATCTTCTGTTTTCTTCTACAGTATCACTCCACTAGGCTTTCACTTTTTACCCTACTGCTAACTTCTGAGCTCTTTAAAGAGCAGAATCTGTGATATGCATTTTCTGCCCAGATTGTCTGAAGTTATCCTTGATTTCTGCAGTAATTTACCACTATTCACTGACATTTATCAACTTCTTGTTCTGATATATTTGTTTAGTTTCTACAAAAATTGTTGGCACTTCTTTTAGTCTTTTACAGTCATGACAGTATTGCTTTTGTTCTTCAAACTACCTTGTTTCAAGCTTCTGCTCTTTAAGCTATTTTCTTATTTTCTTCTGTTCTTTAAGCTATTTTCCTTACTTCATCAGCTTATGGAACAAAGGGCAATGTGCTATGAACCCTTTGACTTGGTAGAGAGCGAGGCAGTGAAACGAAGTATTACATTTCAAAGTCATGTTTATTTTAACTTTTTTCTATGCAATCTTTTACCACCTTCATATTTATCTAATCATTGGTTGATTAAACTCTTCCAGGTTTTCTACTGTAATGCAAGGACTTTGAAAATCACAGACACTTACGAGGTGAGTCTTCTCACCTGACCTTATGCACCTAAAACCTACATAACTTGGAGAAATATGTTGAACTTCACAAATCATTCTAGGTTCTTTGTTTAAAGTACTGAGATTAAAGTTGCTTATGTGTAGAGGTGCCATAGTGGACACTTATTTTGGGATGAAAAAATAAAGTAAACCTTTCTAGAGCTATGCCTTTTCTCCACTTGCTAAGAAGGGAATCTGGCATTTCTAGCTCAAAAGCAAATATCTGACTTAAGATATCTAAGCCAGCTGCATTCTTTAGCTTTATGTTTGTGCTTTTTTATTAACTGGATTAATTTTTTGAAGCTTTATTTAAATTTCTGATAAGCTGTGTGTAGCTGAAGCTTATGCATATTACATGCAACTGAGGTTTCCATATGTATCTTTTAAGAGTAAAGCTGGGCAAAAAAAATGTAAGATCACCTTCACTGCTAGTTTGTTTTTAAAAAGCCTGTTCAGAAGAAGAAAAAAAATGTAACTATTTCGATTTTTATTTCAATGAATTATTGCATCTGACATTAGCAAAGGCATGTCTTAATTGATATCTAGTTTTCTTTGGCTCTTAATTTTATTTATTTAATAAGTTTTCTTTCATATGCCTTAGTAGGAACATAACACAGAATAATAACATATACTCGTTCGCAGCACAAGCTGAGTGAATGATGATTAATGAAGCTTTAGCTGTTAATCTGATACATGTTTGACAAGAACTTTTGGTACACCCACATATTTGGTACCTTTGGAATCCTTGCACCAAGTGACCACAAGAGTTTTGGTGGAATTAATCCCAGCTTAACTGTGATCTTCATGTATTTATCCTAGCTAACTTTATATTGTTTACTCTTGCATCTGCTTGGGGTCCTCATCACCTCTCCACCATCTGTTTGCAATAGGGAAGCTTCGTAAAATTCTGTAAACTGCTTATTTTCTTTGCTGTCATTTCCCTTTTTTCTCTGAAATGTCTTGAGCAGAAAGCTAATCCCAGCCAGAATACGGAATACAGTAATTTCATTAAAAAATGGTAGGAGATGTCACTAAAAGAACTCCTGTCTTTTTTTTTTTTTTAGAACTGTGTCAAGAAAAGCAAGGTCAAGTGGACTGGTAATTAACAAAAATCAAGAATTTCTGGATTATGGGAGGGAAGTAGATATATAAATAAGGGACCAAGGAAAGAATGCAAAGTTTAGGACTATTTGTGATTTTACCTTCTAAACCATTGTCTACAGATCATAAAATTAATAACATTACTTGACACTGAATAAAGATTGTGTGTGTGTCTCTATACTATGGTATAGGTAGTTCCTGTGAGACACAACTGATTGCCCTCTGCTTCTGTGAAATTCTTTTTCTATGTCAGAAGGGAAATAATTCAGGTGTACATACTGGCTTTCACCATTTCTCAGTGTGTGACTTGGATAGGATGAGTCTTCTTTTTTAAGAACTCATTTATTTTGATTTTTTTAAAGGGAAGAAACAGGCAATATTTAGAGAAATACTGAATGTGTGGGGATAAAATCAGGAATGAAGGACCCAGAATGAGCCCATTAATCAACAAATTAGGGCTAATATTTGTGAGTTAAAAGTGGTCTCCTGAGTCACTCTCTTACTGGTAATATTAAAATTCATTTTCCAATCAAGAAAGAACAAAGAGCACTAACATCTAAGGTGCTTTCCTTTATATGTCATAAATAATTTGAGTAAGTCTGAGTTGTTTATTCATCTTTTTTAGAGCCAAGATAGAGAAAACTTTCATCTGTGTCCTTTTAAATCATGAAAAACAAGAACTTTCTGTGATTGCTTGAGTAGTTGCACTGACCTGATGACTTCTGATATAAAGAAGCCAAAAGACCCAGCAAACTTAAGAGCTAGAATCTATCTAGCCAGTTTGCCAGGGATAACCAATCTGTATCATGCCAAGAGAAAATAAAGTGGAAATGCAAGCTAAGGAATAGCAGGTGAAAAGATTTTAGATGTTATGACATGGCATAACAGGTGAACACCTGCCTGCAAATCAAAAAAAAATTCCTCTTTTGTTATGAAAAATGCCTCTGTATAAAGTAGATTGAGAAAATCTACAATTCTATGTTATTTTGCAACTGAAAATATGTGTATACATGCACACACAGAAAGAAAATAACTGCTGTGATGAGAATGCTTGGAAGACAGATAAGGCAGATTACCTTTAAACCTCTGCTAAATTCATGAAATTAACAGCATAGTTTGTGCTACTGCTTAGCTACATTAAAAATCATCAATATTGGTAAGAAACGTATCAGTATTTTCAACAAAGTGCCAACACAAAGAAAGTATGTTCAAAGCATATTTTCAATTAGCGGTGCATATACAGCACCACATCACTGATGCTATGTACTGATGCCACTAATGGCTATGGTTCATGGTGATCTTGGTGAGATCAAGGTAATCAGGCTTGAGAGCTCTTTGGCAGGCTAAGTCAAAAATGCGGCATCTTGTCTTGTTTCTTTTACAGTTTTCCTCATTTGTGCCTGATGATTTCATGCTATTTGCCAGTCCCTCTCACCATCCCACCCTCAGAGGGCATATCACAGAATCATAGAATCATAGAATAGTAAGGGTTGGAAAGGACCTCAAGATCATCAAGTTCCAACTCTTCATTAGGGACTGTGGTGAGAGGACAAGGGGTAATGGGTTTAAACTTCAACAGGGGAGGTTTAGATTGGATATGAGGAAGAAATTCTTTACTATGAGGGTGGTGGGGCCCTGGAATGGGTTGCCCAGGGAGGTTGTGAATGCTTCATCCCTGGCGGCGTTCAAGGTGGGGTTGGACATAGCCTTGGATGGCATGGTTTAGTGGGAGGTGTCCCTGCCCATCTGCTAGTGATACTGCCTATGTCGGGAAGAGGGGTGTCTTTTCAGTTATTTGGTATGAAAACTTGTGTGTCTGCAGCTCCTTGTGTTTTTTTTTGTCCTCTGCTACTTTCTCTTCCTTGGATGCCTCCTGCGTGGAGCTTGTCTTTTTTGTTTTGGTGGTCACATAATCCCCATATTTATGTATAATGTTTAAGAAGTACTGTCTGGCTATGCCCTCACAGTGATACAAAATGCTTATGTACTGTAGTTGGTTACCTTTTTTTCAGTATGCTTATATTTGGATTAGTATTAATTATGCCCTCATCAACATTAATAATTTCAGATGTCATGGGCCTCTGTTTTGTCTACAATTACTTGCAATATGCTGTCCCTGTGCCTGCTGTGGAACACAGAAGCTTCTCAAAACAAAAGCCTCTTCATCTTAGCTATGCAAACTGCATAGAGTTTTTCTGTCAACGTAGTTTCAGACATTATCTCCCTACACAGGGTCAGTAGAAACCTCCAACTTCTGATCTCTCTAGCTGTAACTTATGGAATTTAGCAGTGCCATTTATATCTATTTCCTCTTTTCAATTATTATCTCTAGAATTTGGTCTTGATCATAGTGTAAATTGTAAGGAGCAATAGGGACATGGATCATAGATGTGCAGTTCAGACGTGCTGAGTTCTTGTGCCTTGAGTTTTTGCTTGACAGAAAACCTTCAATCTTACTGGCTTGCTAAAATAAATCATCTCTGTCTATGCTTTTGTGACTTGGCTCCCATTCCTCCTAAATAAAAAGCAGATTATAACATCAGGGACTTTTAAACATCAAAAGCCATGGAGATCAGTGTCGCACTGAAGAGTCCCGGCTGAGCAAAGGTGAGCGCTATACGAAAGGGATGCGGCTGTTTGCAAATGGAAAGAGACAGAAGTGGAAGCAGAAGTGAAAGTACAAATTAAACATAATATTTGGAATTCTACTGATACTAATTTTCCTTTCAGTTCTTGATACTGAGCTAACACATAAAATCAATAAATCCAACTCAGTCTTCCGTGTAGGGAAGCCACATTCTGTGGGTTGTCTGTCCACAGTGATTAGGTGCAAAGTGTACATCAGGTACACCTCTTGTGATCTAAGAGAAAAAGAACATGAAATTCCATCCCATAGGTCATGAGTAGAGGTGTTTATATGAATAACTGAGATTTGCTTAAATTATACATTACAGCTAAATCAAGTATCCATTTTTTTTTTCTCATTTAATAATGAGATGCAAAATTATTCTGGCCTCTTCACGTGTGTTGAATTATTTTTCAAAATTATTCACTAAATAGTATAGGTAAAGCAAGTCAACCTCTGGAATTTTTCACAAATTATGTACATGAAGTGTTTGCAGTCAGTATTGCATGCTCTTGGTTTCTGATGACCAATTACATTTAATTGTTTCTGTTTCTGGCTGCTTTGTCTTATTTAGGTGAGACATAAAGAATAAACAGAGCATGAAAACTGCAGTGTTCATATTAGAAATAAATTTTGTACCATCTAGAGTCTGTCTAGCTCAAAATACCAAAGCTAAAGTGACTACACTGATATTATGTGCAATGTTTTGTATTTTATATGGGTTTTTCTCCCTCCAGATTAGATTTAGTCTGTTCCCCTGGATAAATGTCACCAGCATATTTGTGATTTGAAGATGTCTGAAAGGACAAACCAGTGCTTCAAACACTTAGGTCTGCCCCAGAAGTTTAAGTGCACCTGAAGCATATCAAACTGGAGTTTTCTTGTGGTTACCTCCAAGAAAAGTTTAAATTCTTTTGAATGTATATCACTTTCAAATGGAACCAATGCTCAGGGATGGCCAGACGACTCACTCTGAAACCTCACTGCTGCTCTTTACCAAGAACGCTAATGTGTACACAGAAAAGAACAAATGTTCTTCCTTTTATGTTAATAACTTTTGTCAGTAAATGTAAGCTATTATATTTAGAAATGTAATAAGCCATATGAACAAAGGTTAACAAAATGCAACCATTCCTCCAAACATATATTTTAATATGAATATTATTATTAGGGACTAAAAGGGGCATGAGCCAGGCTGAAGAGCTTGCTATTTGCATTGTTTGGTTTCTTTTTCTTTTTCTTTTTCTTTTTCTTTTTCTTTTTCTTTTTCTTTTTCTTTTTCTTTTTCTTTTTCTTTTTCTTTTTCTTTTTCTTTTTCTTTTTCTTTTTCTTTTTCTTTTTCTTTTTCTTCTTTCTTTTTCTTTCTTTTTCTTTTTCTTTTTCTTTTTCTTTTTCTTTTTCTTTTTCTTTTTCTTTTTCTTTTTCTTTTTCTTTTTCTTTTTTTTCTTTTTCTTTTTCTTTTTCTTTTTCTTTTTCTTTTTCTTTTTCTTTTTCTTTTTCTTTTTCTTTTTCTTTTCTTTTTCTTTTTTTTTCTTTTTCTTTTTCTTTTTTTTTTTTTCTAAATGTAATGTTATTACTTGTAGCATACCAATACCTAATTCAGCTTCTGCTAGTTTAATGCAACTTCACATCATGACATACTTTCTATATTTTTAAATTCATAATTCCACTTAGTTTATTTTTACTTGGAAATAAGTGGGGTGTCTTAAGAGTCTTGCTAACTTAGTTTAAGTAATATTTTAACCTATGATGATTACTGCATGTAGCAGTTAAGTCAAAAATTGTAACTCTGCCCTGAAAGATTAAATGAATTACCATCACAGAATATATTTCTTTTCAACCAGAGCCACAATTTATTGAGCTAAAAACACAGATGCGTGCTTCTTTATGTAGCTTCTCAACACTGCTAATGAAATTACATTAGGAAAGCATCAATTACTTAACTATAGCACAAAGCAGTGTATTTACAGCAGAATTAATTTTGCACCTCCTAAATTGATTTTGACTTCCAAATTAGCTTGTTATATAAGTAGCACTCTTGTAGCATTGTTCCAGTGATAATCTATGAATTAATTATCATGTTGCAGCACTGAAGAAATCCATAAATGCAATATTGTTGTCAGTAAAAATAGGATAAAATTTTATTTGCATGGTTTTCTAAAAAGTTAGTATAAAATGTGTATTATAGTAACAGGGATAATGTATAAGTATCAAAAATATAGCTGCACTTGAAAAAACTAGTCAATATGTAAGATTCTTAAAAGTATGTGTAAAATGCCTTACTGCATGAAGCTATGTTGTTGTTTTTTTTTTTTTTTTACTTGTGTTTATGGGTTTCATCCTTTTATGATTCTTTTTTTCCATTTTCTAGCCACAAGATTTATATTAATGCAATAATTTTCTAATAAGTAATGTTAAGTTTGTGAGGTGTTTCAACTTCAGGTTAGAAATAATTGAGTTGCTAGTGATTTTAATGCCTGTGAAAATAAATGTTAATTTAATTTAAAAATATGCATATTTAGAAGCAAGAAATACCTCAGACTTTAGGAATACTTATATCCAGGCTTTCTCCTATGCTGAACTGTTATGGCTCAAGCCTTCCCACTGTCCTTTTGAAGTGCTACCACCGCTAACACGCTGCCTCTAGATGCACAAGCATTCATTTACCGGCACAAGATTTGGCTGTAAAATACATAATCTCAAAGGGAAGAATTTGTTTATGGGAAAACATGGTATTTCCTCTGAAAAAAAGTGAGATTAAATAAATGTACTCTTGAAGTCTTCCTTTGTGCAGTGTAAGGCTGTTTACCAAAATTAACATCTAGCTGTGATTGTGTAATAAATCCACTGAAGAATTCTTAAAAAATATTTATTTTTAGCAACTTTTCCTCAAGTGATGCAGATGAATCCTTATTCCATAGTTTTTTTGCCAGCTTCATGCTGGAAAAAAGCTAACTTCATGCTAGGTTTAACCTTGTTTAGCCTTAGCTCTTTGTCACATTTTGTTGCATCAGCCCAGGCGCTCCTGTCTGCCAGGCTGTACCACTGTAGGCGTAAAACCACCTTGATGCTGTTAGGGAAATGCATCCCTCTTAACTGAAGTCAAGTAAAAATCTGACAGTTTAAACTCCTATTATAGTCATTGCAGAAGGAGTTCAAAGCATCTCTAATTCATCCTGTTTAACAATAAATGTCTCTGAGAGAAGATATGAATTAGCCTTTCGAAAAGCCCACTCCAAAGACTATTTGAGGAAACCTAAATGATTACATGATGAAATTCCTAGCTTTTATAATGGTAAAGTAAATAACTTGGAACTCACTCTTTATGCCACTCTTTATCATAACTTAGTTATTCCTTAACCTAACTCCTTCCATGTCATTTCATTATTTATTGGTTTAATACTTAAAACTGCCTGCTATTTAGTTGTCTCAGTCTCTCTCCTTTGTCAACTTTCTCCATTCTTCCCTCTCACAATTCAAACAGGTGATTAACAAATCCTGGTCTTTGTTTCTAACAAAATGTCTTCCTCCTCTGTCTCCTGAAAAGATTTCCAAATTCTGTAATAGCAAGTCTGGTTGCTCCTTGCACTTTCACAATCTGAAATCACCGTGCGAAGATATTTATTACAACTCTATAAATCTTCCTTATGCAATTCTTTAATACACTGCTATTGGAACTAGAAAACACTAGACACAAAAAATTGTGTCTTTCTAATCCTGGGAACTCTTCAGTTTGACTCAGTGACCTGAATACTATTTTAATATATTGAAGGTAAGCATGCAAAATGTTGGTTTTTGCACATATGTAAACATAAAATGTGTTTTGTGAATGGCATCTTCCCTACAACATTTTTAGAATAAATAGTGTCATAAATGCATTAACAGCTAATCTCAGAGGATGAAGTATGCATTCCTAATAAGCTCTTTATTTATGTTAAAGGAGAGTGAATGACAGGGAGTGCAAGATATCTAAAAGTCAAAACACATTACAGTGCATAATAAGCACATAACAGGTCAGCTCAGATATGAACTATGGAAAAATGGAAGAAAACACTACAATAATATGCCTGAAGAGAGAGCACTTATTCTAGTTATGGGTGAGTGTGCTGTTGAGATCAACTAGATCACGTAACTCCTGCAGACAGTGAGAATAGCAGTAATAAAACCTAAAACAAAGAACATATTGCACAGCATGCTGACAAGGTCAAATTGATAGTAATGATGTGTGATGGCAGCACTGCAATAAGGTTGTCTAATACTGTATGCATCTGATATTGGTTTTCATTACCTATATCCTAAAGTACAGTCAGAAGCTCACTAAAATGATAGTGATTACCCAAAGGGCACAGGCAAATAAGCCAGGCAGTTCAGTAATTGCGTAGCCTGCAAACTGAATGAAGGCAGATAAAATTGATCCTGATGCTAGATCTACAAGGCTTACTACCACTGGGATCAAGTTAAGTTTATACTGTCTTTTATTCATTTTTAAACCAATGCTGTGCTTTAAGGTGTATGCTTAGTGAGTTTATTAAGACAGTCCATCAGAGACTAATAGCTCTCTTCAGAACAGGTCCACAATCTACATTATTAGTATGTACTCAAAATCAGTCTGTAATGCATACCAGACACAAGATGTATTGTTGCTCTGAAAGCTCATGCTTCAAGTTAATACTGGGTGACACTTAAAAGCTTGGGCCTGTGCTTAGTTTCATGTCTAGAAGAGTGTCTAGTACTTTTGTGATACAGCTTCTTTGTCATTCATTAAAACAAAAAAAAAAAAACAAAAACAAAACAAAAAAAAAAAAAAAAAAACAAACAAACAAAAAAAACAAACCAAAGCAATCCTATGCCTTACATCCAATAAAACAGCCTCCATTATTCCTTGAAATTCTTCAGTATCTTTTCTGCAGTTCTTTCTTACAAAAGAAGTGATTTAAATGCAAGTAGCTCTAGTCCCTACTGAATAAGACATGCTTATAGACAGAAAAGTTAATGAAAAGAGTGTCCTTTGGAAGTGTATATCAAGCATTGCAATGAAATGCATCTGGGAAGTTACTTCTGGCTTTATCTGATGTCCTCACAGCTCATGAAAAATGTGAATAGCTGAATAAAATTAAGCAGAGAAATTTTTCATGGGGTACTTTTCTAGCTCATTTAGGCATTTAGGCAAATAGTGGATTTTCTAATGCACAATGATCTCCTCCACTCCCTGCCCCCCCACCCCACCATCCCTGACAAACAAAACACAACACACAACAAAACACTCAAGCCTGAAAATTATGGGGTGACATTCAAAGCAGAGGTGAACATTGATAAAATGGGAACTTGGGAATTTCGCTGCTTTTGAATTTCCTCCTCATTCCAGTATTGGCATGACCACCTGCTCATTACCAAACTGCATTACATTTCCTGGGTATTGTGACTCTTCTTTTCTGCAGTGTTCACTATTCAAGGAATAGAGGCTGGCATAGCAGATTTCAATGATCTGTGTTAATCAGCTATCTGTTCATGCTCTGAATCTTTCTGCCTGTGCACATGACATTGCTTTGAATTTTTGTCTGGCTCCTCTGACACAGCTTAGAGGATTTTTGTGGCTCTGACTTGTACAGCTCTGAAGATGTAGAGGGAAAGGGGTATCAGGTTGGGAAAGCCTTCTGTGAGGAAGGGGCTGGGTGCTTAAACACAGTGCAAATGGGTAGGGACAAGAGGGAAATAGTGCCCATGGCATTTGGATCACTTAGATGAACCACTTCAAGTATTCAGTTGTTGCAGAAGGAAAAGAAGTTGGGCTCCTGCATGTTTCAAGCCCTAATTTAATGTTTTGAATAAAAGCTTCTCTCTATCAGACACAGGAAATGCATACAGACTGCAGGCTTCTGGAGCATTTGTCTTTGAGCCATGAAAAGCATATGCCACTTCCCTCTACTCAACAATTGCTTCACTTCTGTCCCTCAACAATCACTTATTATGCAGCACTAACATGGCTGTAGCTGTAATGCCATCTCCTACCATCACACTCATAACTTTCTGTTCCTGCTAATCACCTGTCCCTTGCCTCCTTCAAAAACATATTTTAAAAAAGTGTGTGGGCATTCTCTCTCTCTTCAGACTTTACGTAATTGGGGAATTATATTCTGTTTGGAGAACCATTACTGGGTATACACATTCAGGAGAGACAATTGATATTATGTTGCATGTTCTGGCTTAAACATGTCTGATACTCTATCTGAATACTGATTAAGTTTGAATTTCACCTGGCTGTACTCTTTTTCCTTCCATAGGCCTGGGTTTCTCACAGCACTTGCTGGGGAACAACAACAAAATCTTGGAAAATCTCACACTACCTTGTCTCTTTAAATAAGCGCCTAATAATTCACTTTCACATCTGCAAACAGAAGTTGATAGAAGTTCATAACCTGTTTTTAAAAGTGTCCAAACTCATATGTGCATTAAAAAAATCTTGTTACCAATTAGTCAATATTGCTTTTAAGCCTATATATGATTTCTGTAGAAAATGACACATACTGCACTTTTATTACTAAGCACAGCTTTTTTTGCTCTTGGATTTCTTCATAAAAGGAGAAAGCTACTTTCTTAATATGTGCCTTTTATTATTTTCTTCCTTTTCAGGTTAACTGTAAATAGCAGAAGCGATTATCTAGTCAGACACAACATTTTTGAAGTTTGCTAATATCTGTTTACTATCCTAACATCTTCTTACATACATTATGCACCTTTGATCAAACAAAAAGCCTAAAGAAGATCCGTCAGTGCTTCAATTATTCTATAAACCCTCCTTGTAGCAGCAGGTATGACTATGACTAATGTAGCCTGCATCAAGACAACTTCCCGAAAATGTTGAGATTAAAAAGTAGAAACAAAAGTGCATTCATTATGTTGTAGCTCAGAGTTTTTGTGCTGAATAAGAAAACATATACATGTAAGCAATATTACAATGTTGTAATCAGTTTTGCAGTAAGAAACGTATTAAAATTTACTGCTCTTTATCAGATGGGAAACCTTTTCTTCTGAAGCACTGCATGTGCTTCTGTGAAGAACAGAGCAAGAGAGACTCCTGCTGGCTCAAGGTCTGCAAAAAATTAACACCTTACCAACTTTCTTTTTTTCCATTCTTTCTGTACTTACAATTACTCACTTGTTTTAGAATAATAACCAAAGGCTCTGAAAATGAGTGAATGCACTAGACACTGTCCTGCAGCTTAAAAAAGATGACGATTAGAAGGTTTTTGGAATTTTTCAAACAAACAGGTAGAAGGAAAAAGGGCAGAAGTTGAGGTTACCCTGTACACCTTATGCAGTCTGAAAATATCTGCAGTGCACTATGAGCGTACTTATTCAGCACATGCTGTTGTTAGTGTAGAAAGTGATAATTTGGTGTAAATATTTATATATGTATATATATCCTATACCAAAGTAAAAAAATCAAATCATCAAGAAGTACACAGTTCACATTATTTTGTTCAGCTTAATTCTAGTCTCAGGCTAAATTTTAACTCACTGTGACAAATTATTAGAATTAACAATGACATTATCACATACTGTCATTTTCCTCACAGGCCATTTGTTTTATTCCATGCACAGGATGATGACTACAGCCCAGAGAATGCAACGACAGTGGCTCAATATCCCCTCCCTTATCCTCTTGCAATATGTCCCTACATACTATGCAAACCTGCACTGAATAGCGAATTATTCATTTCCTCTTGGGCTTTTTTATAGTGCTCACCTCTGTATCTGAGGGCTAGATCCTTCAAAGGATTTAAGGGATGGATAGACAAAGTTATTTAATATCCGAGTCTCAGTTAACATAGTTGGAACTACACACTGCACAGAAATTCTGCTGCGTCCTTGAGGACTGCAATTCAGGAGTGTGAATGTCCACTAGCACAGCCTATACCGCACCACAAAGACACCTATGGAAGCCCCAAATCCAGGCTGGTATTTCTAAATACAGGAGCAAACTGCATGCAAAGATAGCAGGTATACTCTACAAAATATTGAAAAAGGCAGTCTGCCTGAGCCACTAAATCCTGACTCTCAAAAAGAGATCTCAGTAACAGTTTTTTTAAAATAATAAAGTAACAGCTTTTTAAAATAATAAGTGTTTCTGCCCCTTGCTGGGTTTTGTACACTGCAAGGAGATACACCAATTCCAAAATTAAGATTCTCAAGCCATCCCATATGAAGATAGGCTGAGAAAGTTGGGGCTGTTCAGCCTGGAGAAGAGAAGGTTGCGTGGAGACCTCATAGCAGCCTTCCAGTATCTGAAGGGGGCCTATAGGGATGCTGGGGAGGGACTCTTCATGAGGGACTGTAGTGAGAGGAAAAGGGGTAATGGGTTCAAACTTAAACAGGGGAAGTTTCGATTGGATATGAGGAAGAAATTCTTTACTGTGAAGGTGGTGAGACACTGGAATGGGTTGCCCAGGGAAGTTGTGAATGCTTCATCCCTGGCGGCGTTCAAGGTGGGGTTGGACATAGCCTTGGATGGCATGGTTTAGTGGGAGGTGTCCCTGCCCATGGCAGGGTGGTTGGAACTAGATGATCTTAAGGTCCTTTCCAACCCTAACTATTATATGATTCTATGATTTGCTCAGTTGCCATTCAACCCTAGAAGTGCCTAACCTTCACTGGTAATATTTTTTTGGTGTCTAAGTATCTGCATTAAATTACTGTGTTTTGTCAACAGTGAACAGACCTTGCCTACTTCTCAGACACCACTGGTATTTAATAGTAAGGTTTTTACCCATTATGTCACCTAGGGTGATGAACAGGTTTTCTCAGAGATGGTTAACTTCACAGAAAATATAGCTGGTAGAACAATAACATTTTCTTTTATTGCATAAATTAGTAGTTAGGAATTCTTCTGAGAAATTGAACATTCTAACTAAAACCCCTTCTCAAAAGGGGATTTGCATGTGCATTTTTAGAGCCCTCCTGGCTCTTACTGATTTAAGATTACAGCTGTGAAGATGAAACATTTCTGAAAAGAAATTTTATGTACTTCATCTTGAAAAATGCACACCTACTACATTAAAGCAAAGGGAAAAACATGATTTGCTCAGTATCACATCAGATATTTACAAAAGGTTTTACCACATAATCCCTTTTGCAGAATATTTCAAAATTTGTCTTAAGTTCTGAGTCACCCTCTCTTCATCCCTCCATTCCTCTCTCTATCCTCCATCTTTGATTTCTTTCCCCCCTTCTTCTAGGAATAGGGTAGTGACTTCAGTATCATGTAGAAGTTACAGACAAGAAGGCAACAGTCAAAAAGGAAAGATGCTTTAACACTATGTAATTAAAGTCAGCATTAAAATACACAAGAGCATATTACTGCAAATGGTATGGTGCAATAGGCATACCACAAGATATGCTGTCAGGTGAGGAAAGGCTCAGGCAGTCTGTGTGGTCATATTTGTTAGCTCAGCATGGTACACCTCAGCTGAGAGATGTGAGAGCACCTCCAGGCTCCTCTGTTGGGGACTGGCTGCAAGTGGCCTTCTCCAAGGATGTGCATGACTCCATCAGGCCCTTTCTGGGAAAGAAACTACAAGCCAATAGAGAACCTTAAGGCAGGCAGCTCAGCTCCCTAAAGCAACAGCAGTCCCCAGCACTGCCACCACACACAGCCCAGCTGCAGCTAAAGTGATCTGCTCTGCCTTCATGGGGGGCTTACTAAATGTGGGGAGAATAAATACAAAGACAGCCCAGGGCAAGGTGAGCATGGCAACATATTCTGCACTAGAAGAGGTTTTGTCTCTCCAGTAGCTCATTGATCTGAACTGACAGTGAAGACAAGAGGCCAATTTTATTTCAGGCTGCTGCTGACTGGATTGTCTGTAGTTGTGTGAATCAGGTTAGTAATTTTACTTAGTGGATACAACTTGTGATGGTCAAGAGACCCCTTTTGTGTTTGTCTCAAAACAACTCAAAAGACAGAGGGCACTGGCAGCTCGTTGTCGCTAGGGAAAACCACCAGAGGCAGAGCAGGGGGACCGCTCCAGGAAGGCAGGAGATGGTTTTCTGTGCTTCTGCCCTGAGGCCGCAAAGACCAACTGCCTGGAGACAGCGGCACAGACACGGCGGCGCCCCTCAGGGCACGGCATTAACCGTACTGGGGCTCAACAGATCTCCTGCGGGTGAGTCGTACCTGTGGGAGGAGCCAAGAGAGTCTGACCCTATAAAAAGAAGACTTCCTTCAACGATGTGGCGTGTGATTCTTTGCTCTGAACTTTAGTGGGGCTGCAGCTGGAAGAATTTCCACTCCAGGACTGAGATGTTGGTGGACCTACGGGGTGGTGAGCCTATTTCTGTTTTCTTTCCTTCCTTCCTTCTCTTTTCTTTTTCTGGTCTCCTTCTGCGTCATATCTTCCATAAGAACATGCTGAGAGTTTTGTTCCTTCTAGTATAGTGTTAGGGAAGTTTATGATAAAATCTATCGTGGTTTTGATTTTAAACTCTGGAGGGTCTGTGGTTTCTCCCACGAACCTTGTAGTATTGTAAAAGATCAGCTCTCCTCTCACCTGCTGGGCAGTATCGAACACAACTGCATGTCAGTTTACTACAATATATGCTTTCAGAATAATTATCAGACTTCATGGCATTTCATACCACTAGCTTTTTTAGTAGTCTGCTGAGGTGTTAACTCACACTGCATCCAGCAGTATTAGCCTACATCCAGCTAGGCTAATTTTCAGCTAAAATATTAAGCAGGTCTTTGATGTATGAACTTGAAAACAGATTCGAGCAGGAATACAATAGGAATTCACCTGCTTTATGGAGTTGGGACAGGGCAGGGGCAGGGGAGAAAATCTCTCTTGTTCCTTTCCCATGATCATTGTTTCAGTCCTTATTTCCTAGAAGAAGAGCAGATTAATCTATTCAACACTGTAAAGGGAATGTTTTCGTGCCATTAGTATCGCCATAAATGCTTGAGAATTTGGAGCAGGAAACTGATACTCTATGAACAGGTAACAAGGAACATACTTGACTTTGTGAAGCCAGGTCTTAATAATTAATTGTTATTATTATTAATGTTGTATTATTTATAAATATCTCTCCGCAGTTACAGGCAGATACTCTTGTAATACTTTTTTTAGTTCTGCACAAATTCAAGTAACAGCAAAAACTATTGTCAGATGCTAAATATAAAAATAAAGTGGAGCTAGGTCTCTTAAATAAAGGGGTATTATAATCTGCCATCTGAAAACATTAAAAAAATGCAAAAAAACGCAAATACTCTTCTCTTGCAACTGCTGGGCCTGATCCTTAGGCTGTTAATCAGAACAAAAATATCCTGCAATTTTTTCTCAGTTCTGCCTGGATGTAGGCAATAGTAGCTTTACCGTAATATGATGCTGCATGCTATTAATCTTTTTCTTGCTCTGCACTGGAACTTTAGACTCATTAGAGTAACAGTCTGTGGAGCTGTGAAAGTTGGGTAATAAATGTAATTGCTGAAGAAAATACAAATATGTATTTATTTGTGTTTGACCTAGAGGGATTGGCATAAGCTTTCAAATCGAGGTTTTTAAAATAAATTACAGGATCCCTTAGGTCCCCATAAATTTAGCACTCCCTTTTTTCTGCTGAGAATATTCTAATTGCAGATTTCTTGCTGATGAGCATCATATTGTATAATAAGTATGTGAAAATTTCAGTGAAGCATCCATTCTTTTCAGCATACTTGCATGCAAAGGGCATTCTCTAAATATGCGGGATCCACTTTCTTAATAAAGAAAAAATATACATTGGTTATAATCAAAAAGATAAATTTGTTTTGATCGACAATTTCTAAACAAAAAGGCATTCCAAACATTATTTTTAATGCAGTTGAAAAATCTGTAATTAGCAACGTAATTAGACTCTTCTGCTTCAGCTAATAGTGTGTTTGCCCATAAATAGTATGACTGCCATTGTTAGGACAACTTGCAGGAAACATTATTGCTGCAGATGACTGAGTGACATGATTGATCCACACATGCTGTACTTCAGTGATCATCCTCAAGTACTTCTAAAGTGAAAGTAAACTTTCCACATACATTAAGGTAAAAACTTACTTTAATAATTTTTTTTTCTCATTCTAATTGTCAGGATGCTGCAAGTTTCATTCATGCATGGAAATCTAGGTAGTATTCATACATTTTTATATTTAGAAGAGATTGTACTTCTTTCTATATCTGCACATTCATGGCTCGTCTTCTCAAATAAATAGGAAAACAGAAGACTTGTTGTAATCTTTTCCATTACATTTGAAACACAGCATTAGGAATTCTGATCTAGAGGAAATAAGAGAAGATTAAATATGTGAAAGAAAGATGCTGGTAAAACTCAGGCTTCACAGAAGCAGAAACTTGCTTGATGTTGCTTTTGAAGTTAGTACAGGCTAAGTACAGTTTTCAGTACATGAGCATAAGAGCACACAAATAAAAAGTAGTTCTGGTTTCATACAAATTGTTTCCTGTTATGAACCTTTAAATTTTGTTTGCAGTATGGTACAAAAAAAATCCCCCAAACCAAAAACAGATGATCTCATTATCATTCACACTGTTTGCACAGTGCAATATTGAAACCCAGGATATTAAAAAAACAAGTAAACAATAAAATGAAGAAATATAGTTTCCTGCTACTTATTGCACTGTCTTGGTGTGTTCAGCTTTTTAAAAAGGCTGCTTGCATACTGTTCCAGGTAAAGTGCTGTTTGATAAATGAGTTCAATACACAGGTGTCTGCCTCAGAGAAAATTCTCCCTATATTTCAAGGAGGCATTTATGCATCAAATCTCTTTATCACACTGTTTAAGACAGGATGTGATCATTTTGTGTACCATGGAAAAGCAAACAGACTTCCCATTAATCTTTGCAACAAATTATTTGTGAGTTACAGGAACCAAAATAAACATAGCTAAAGACTTCATGCATTGAGAAACACCATGATACTTTTCTTTAAGTTGTTTCAGGAAACTGAAATATGTACACGGGTATGCAGATGACAGTGCTTTCTTGGCAACCAACATAGTAGTAAAGCCCCCATTTCACAGAAGACCAGAGTATGTAGAAGTTGGTTTGCTTTGGAGGTTTTTAGTTTGTTTTGTTGTGGGTTTTTATAATAGTACAAGGCCCATCTTCTTCAAAGTAAGAACTTCTTACTGGGTGGAAACACCGCTTTTCTGGTGGCTTTTTTTCATGTGTTTCTATCATTTCAAGGGATCCTCTGTCACTGCCATCTGAGACTGACTGAATGAATAAGGAAGGATACTTGGAATTTGCCCAGTCTTATTTTTCCAAAATTATTGATCACTTCCAATAATGGTGCCATCCATTACTCGATACTTTGTTGTATCTTCATATCACAATTCGCAAGAGGGAAGTTCCAGAGAACTTGCATTTTGTTATTTTCCCTTGTTAAAAACATTATTGTTTCATATAGCTCCTTGCTAATAATATTCTTGTTGTAATCACCTACATCCAAAAATCAGTCAAGACTTGCTCCATGTTTTGGTTTGATTTTTTTTTTTGCAGTACTCAGACATGGCTATGAAAAAACACCTTTTTAGCAGTAGTTCTTACACAAAAGTGGCAAAACATATTGCTACAAAAACAGAATATCACATGCCTCTTATTGCAATTTAGGTACAATAATAGAGGAGAGGTGTTTTTTTTTGCGGGAGAAACAAAAAGCAAACAACAGAAAACTGACTACAGAATCAGAGATTATAAAAATGGGACATTATATCTCTTGATATACTTAAAATGAAACTGTCCAAAGCATTAAAAAATATAGTTGTAAAACATACATTGATCAGTGGGTTTATTTTTAGGAGCTCTTAGTTTAATATTTTAAGTAGCTATTGACTTCCATGGATGTCAAACAAGTCCATATTTAGTATTTTCTTAAAAATGACAATTTTTCTGTAATTGCTAGTATTTTAAAATTTGATTTTAAAAATCAAAACAAATTTTGATTTTTAAACAAATTTTGAACATCTTCATCAAAAACTGGTCTTCAAAACAGTAATGGAGTCTTACAATGCTATAAAGTGGAGCTTTACTAAGTAAAGATGACCAGCAACGTGCCCAGACAGCATGCCCATATGGTGACTCAGTCACCAATAGCAGAGGGACACAAGCAATGCCATGGCTCTGGTGGGCTGCCAGGTATGCTTAGTATCAGTCAAAGGGTCATCAGCAGTCTGCCTATGCTGGCCACACTGGCCAAGCGGCAGGATGTTGTTAGGAGGCAGGGTGTCACTTCCACCCGTTGATTCTCACAAATCATATATTGACATTGAGTTACAGGCTAGAGTTACATATTTAGTAACCTAGGTGAGGCTGGTGCTCTGAAACCTGTGGCATACAAGTTCCACAGTCAGAAGTTGAAAGCTGGTACATTACCTGGTGGCTAACAGGGGTGTTGCATATAAAGTAACCCAAAAGCTTGTGTTTTTGTGTAAATTCCAATGAGATGTTCCTGAAAATGCATTTTCTGCGACTTTTTATGTTTTTTAATACCATTCTTTGCAAAGTAAAACTTTTGAAAAACTTTTTAGCGTGTCTGGCACATCTCAGAACACAGCTATGTAACATGATGTGATTTAAAGGCAACTGAGGTTAACTGGCAAATTCCTGCTCACTTCACTGGATTTTGTATAGGTTCATATGGTCATATATTTCCTTGAGTGGGAGAAATGTATCCAGTGTAAGTTGTAGCCAATTATGGTAACTAACTCTGACCTTCATCAAAAACAGGCATTTAATTTTAATTCTAAATTTTTTTTGTTTTGGGTAAACCCTTTTGCTTCTATTGTTCATGATAGTTAATAAAAACTTCTGTGCACAAAAAGAAATAAAGGATGACAATCTGTTTAACTGACCTAATGTTAATCAGTTGTTTTTTTACTGGTGATTGGTAATCACAGTTTCAAAATACTTCTGTCCATGACCTTACATCAACTTCTCTGAAGATAAAAGCACCTTTTTAGTTCCTGCTTTAACTTTACACTGACTTTTTAGTGATGCAGGCCAAATAAACTTTGAATATGAACAGTTTGTGAGTTACTGATGAAAATAGCAATTACAAATGAAAAATTAAAACTGTATTTCAGTCTGCTGTTGTCATCTTAGTTATGCATGTGCTACTTATATCTACTTCAGAACTCTCAGGGATTGGAACAGAAAAGGTCTGCTTCTGCTATTTTTTTGCTACTTTCTTTAAAGATTTCTTCAATGGACTTCATCTTGCCTTGCAGTCTTGTCAATTGCTAGATGTCCTAATTGCTTCAGCTTTCCTGATGTGATTACCCTTAGTATTACTTCATCCCCTGGGAAATATATGTCTTTCTTAGAGCTACCCTCCATCACCCTTTTTAAACACTGAAGCAATCCATTTTCTTTTAAGTGATATCTGCCTCTTTTGGCAATAAATTACCTTTGTCATTTTTCACAGGATGTGCTTTTTCTCTGGCTGACCCTTTGTTCCTGACATACTTGAAAATTTTCTTCTTAATCACAGCCTGTTGCATGACCTTCTTTCTACCTCCCCACCTTTGATTTTCTCATCTTCTTTTACATTTAACTTCATTCTGTGGCCTGTCTTTTTTGTGTTGTTTTTTTTTTTTTTTTTTTTTTGTATGTGTGTGTGTATTGTATCACTTGCATGGGTCTGTTTTATCCTTAATGATGTTTCTCTTTATTAATCCTCCTTCATTACTGATGTGGTTTCAGGTTTCTTGTATGTTAGTTTGCCTGGGTTTTGTTTAATTTCTAGATAAATTGTTCCTACGTTGTCCATGTTCACGTTTGAAACTTTCCCCTCATGATTTTAAACTATTCTCCATACTTATTTTGAGGACAGAACACCCACCCTCATTTTTAGAGATGGTATTGTTCCCATTCATTTTTAACTAGAATCATTATTTTAACAAAGGAGAAGGTTCACAGTTTAAGGCTCAAAAGGAAGGGAGTTTCCTTTTGAATTATTGGATTATATCTGTGTAGAAAAAAAAAGGTTTAATGATTTTGATTCGTTTTCTTAACATAGGAACACTGTAGCTACTGATGCACCATTCATCTGCGTTCTGCTGGTTTTCTGCCAAAGACAAAACCAATACAGGCACTATTTCAGAAAGTCCTTAAAATAAAATCAAATGTAGAATTATTACTGCAACTTCTTTTACAAAACGAACCTCTCTAGGTATATCATTAAGTTGAAATTCTTCACTGTGGTGAAAACAGAGTGTAGAAGGAAAATCTCTGCCGCTTTGTCAAAAGGTGTGCATTTGTGGGAATCCTAACTTTCCAATGTCCTTTGTTTTGGTCCCATGTGACTACATAGCAGGCTGCTTTCTATGTCAGTCTCAAAGAGTAAAGGTGCCGGTAAAAAAGGTATGTAGCCTTCAGTGGAATTAAAATGCCACCACTTGAGATATAGTTACATAAGGATCGATTTCTCTTTCAAAATTAAGCAATGCAGCTACAAGAAGCTACAGTTTCTGTGTACTTATTAGACATTAAATAATGACTGAGGCTGGAGAAAGCATATCACTGAAAGAATTAAAGAATGTTAACTCTATAATTTCTGGGTAGATGAGGTTTTTGTTCTGCTTAAGGAAAAAAGGTATAATAAAGAGTTACTGTAATGTCGGTTTTCTACTGCTGGCGTCTCTTCTTATCATTCCTGTCTAGGGCTTTTTTTCCTCCTGTTTCACAGGAACATGAATGGGAATGAAATAAGTGCATTTATGTGGGGTATATTTGATATTGTTATATTCTGTATAATATTTTTAATCAAAACTACAATAAACATGATAATTAGGATCAAATATTCAGTTTATCTCATTCGCTTTGGAAATGAAATAAACTAAATAGCATGGTTCTGAATGGGTGATAATTCAATGCAATTTGAACAGTCTGGTTTATAAATCAGTAAATTTCTTTACGTTTTCCACTGTATAAAAGTTCTTAATAGTGAATCGATAATATGAAAAATGGGATTAGGTAAGAGATTTTATTTGCGAAAAAGAGTACCTTCAGGAAATTATTCCTTCTCAGTGTATATTACATGACTTGAGACTATACAGGAAAAAAAGAAACAAGAGGAAAATACCTGGATTTTCTAAGTCATAGTAATAATCAGAAAATTTAGGGTTATGTGTACATTTGGATGACGAACTGTTGACCAGCCTTTAAGCAATAATATTCTTGCTGTTGGTCTCTCAAGATTTGAAATCTTGTTAGAAGGAAAAGCATGCAAATGCAAGTATGCTTCCGTAGCTCTCACAAGCTTGTCGTCTGAGATTTCACACCAAAAAAACAGCCTTTTTTGTATTCTGCATTTTTATGCATAATACACATTATCAGAGTGGAAATTCAGAATTAATAATAAAAAGAATAAGAAAAATTCCCCTTTCACCTAAGCACACAGTTAACTTTTCCCTAATGTCTAAGCTAAATCTCCTCTCCTTCAGTTTAAAGCCCTTGATTTTAATTTTGTAGAAATGCTTTACAGCAAATAATTGCCATTTGATTGTGTAAGAAAAACTTTTAAGAGAGGAAGAAATAGCCAGTCTTCAACGCTGGAAACTTAATCTAACTATTTTTCTGACAACTAAAAAAACATGCTCTGCACAATTCAGAAACTATAAATCCATAGCACTTTTGTAAATCAATATAATTGCATTTAAAAATTTCTCATGTTTAGAATTACTATTGCAAGCTGTTTATTTTCCTGTGTTACATTTAAGAGCTTGATCCTAAAAATCCAGAATTCAGTAGTTCCACTGAATATAAAATGTCCTCAACATAAAAAGGACATGGAAGTGTTAGAACAAGTCCAGAGGAGGGCCACGAAAATGATCAGGGGACTGGAGCACCTCTCGTATGAAGATAGGCTGAGAAAGTTGGGGCTGTTCAGCCTGGAGAAGAGAAGGCTGCGTGGAGACCTCATAGCAGCCTTCCAATACCTGAAGGGGGCCTATAGGGATGCTGGGGAGGGACTCTTCATTAGGGAGTGTGGTGAGAGGACAAGGGGTAATGGGTTTAAACTTAAACAGGGGAAGTTTAGATTGGATCTGAGGAAGAAATTCTTTCCTGTGAGGGTGGTGGGGCCCTGGAATGGGTTGCCCAGGGAAGTTGTGAATGCTTCATCCCTGGCGGCGTTCAAGGTGGGGTTGGACATAGCCTTGGATGGCATGGTTTAGTGGGAGGTGTCCCTGCCCATGGCGGGGGGGTTTGAACTCGATGATCTTGAGGTCCTTTCCAGCCCTTACTATTCTGTGATTCTGTGATTCTGTGAAAATGCAAATGTAAGTAAAGTTATTTGCCTGAATGCTGAATTGGGTCCTAGCATCTCAATTTTCAGGGTAGAGTGTTCATTTAGGTATGTGATCTTCTAATGGAAGTCATGCGAATAAATCTCTGAATCTTGAAAAGTAAAACATGGAAGAAAGGTATGTGAAGCTTTTATTCATAATGGTACCATAGTTGTTATGATGGATAAATGGCTGTCCTGGGTTCAGCAGTAGCAGTCATTTTTTCTTTTTTCCCTTCTTGGTAGCTGCTGCAGTGCTGTGTTTTTGATTTTTGAGCCTGGGAACAGTGCTGATAACACCAGTGTTTTCAGTTACTGCTTGGTGATGTTTAGGCTGGCCAAGGACTTGCTGAGTCTCATGCTCTGCCAGGGAAGGGTGGAAGCCGGGGGGAAGCAGAGACAGGACACCTGATCCAAACTGACCAAAGAGGTTATTCCATACCACAGCATGTGATGTCCAGGATGTAGAAACGGGGAGCAGAGACCCGGAGGGGTGGTGAGGGTGCACGGTGGGGGGTGCACTGGTGGGGGTGCACAGCTTGGTCGAGCTGGGTGGTGAGCTATTGTATTCTTTACCTGTATTTGCCTTGTCATTATTGTTACTGGTGGGGGTGCACTGGATGGCTGGGCTTGATATTGGATGGTGAGAAATTGTATTCTTTTCCCTTGTATCTGCCTTGTCATTATTATTATTGGTGGTAGCAGTAGTGGTTTGTGCTATACTTTAGTTACTAAACTGTTCTTATCTCAGCCTGTGGGAGTTGTATTCTTTCAATTCTCCTTCCCATCCCTCCAGGAGCGGAGGGAAGAAAGAGGGGGGAGTGAGTGAGAGAGCGACTGTATGGGTTTATAGACTTAAACCACGACAGTTCTTTTTGGCGCCCAACGTGGGGCTAGAACCCACTACCCTCGGTTTAAGAGTCCCATGCTATTTGACGTTTTTGATGAATAGACCTAAAGGTACTGTGTCCCTTTGCTACACAAGAAAAAAATTACTTTTTTTTTTTTTTTTTTTTCCCTTCTTCTAAAGAGTGGGTTGCTAAATTTACCTGGAATGTGCCTTCAAGTAGTACAAATAATGTTAATATTATATAATTCCATTAAAAAAAAAATCAATGTTTGGGATTATAGTCATGTTTTATATTTAAGTTTGTAATTTATACAGGGCTTAGAGTCTGGCATCTTCTTTAAATCAGCCCAGTGTTTTTCACTATGAATCTAATAACTTTGAAGACAAAGGTTAAAATAATAGCAAACCAATAATCCTGTGAAGATACAAGAAATCATTACTTTGTTAAGACTTCTCTCTAGACTTCTCCTGTTTAAATAATAGGAATCTGTGCCTCTTGTTAAATAACTAGTAGTGAGGAAAGGTGTTTGTTTTTTTTTTGCCCCTTTTTTTTTTTTTTTAAATATTTGGAATGGTCTCTTATAATTCTTTGGCCTTCTCAGTTTTTCTGAGAAATAGCTCAACTTGGCAAGGAATCTGCTGGACATTGCTTCATCATACTGCATCAAATTCCTTTTCCTGATATCCCATTCATTTACTCTGAATAACCTCAATAATATTGAATGTACAACAGCTGATGTATTTCTGTTGGCATCGTACTACTTGATATTGAGCACTGTTGGTGACTTGGATGTTTTACATATTGAGACACAGTCCTCAAAAGCAATGAGGCTAATACCTTTTCAGCATGTAGGTCTGATTAAATTGTAGATTACTTGAGCAATACTTTCCATCTGTGCCATTTCCTTAAAGACAACTCAGCTGATATTATCCATCTCCTTATACCTACAACAGGTTTTTGGTATTTCTTTACTCCATCATCCATACAAAAACAAATTACAACTATCCTTAAAGGCATAGAAAACGTAAAAGTAGTAGGCACATTTTCAGGTATATTGACCCTGACTTTTTTAGTGTTTCCCTTTTTTAAGCAAAAGTCCTATTGCTGCTGTTGCAGAAACCTCTGTAGTTTTCACTGTGTGAAACAGTTTACTTTTAATTCTAATTCATTTATGTGTCTTTATTTCCTTCTCATTTGGAATCTCCTAGGTATTTTTACCTTTTACTAGAATAAGAGAGGGCAAATTAAACTTACTGGAGAAGTGTTTACTTTCCTCTCATAGCAATAAATATGGCCTTGGGTGAGTCACTGAGGTACGGGTTCCCAGACTATAATTCTCTTAATTATGTAACATTAACCTTGCCCTAGATGTCTTTCTAAAACCAAAACACAAATTTCATGGCAATAAGTCTTGATTAAAGGTACACAGTAAAATAATACTTCATACCCTTGTCCCCTGCATCTCAGAAGTTCATCTCTGTAAGGAAATTGTTTTAGCTGATTTCATCTTTTAAAACTGAGTTTTAATAAGTGATTAGAGTACAAGAATGTTTCTGCGAATATTAGAAAATGCTGCTAAAAAAAAGATTTTGAACACAGTAACATGAATATTCAATACAGAAATACAGTCCCAAGAGTTTACTTCTTTGGCTAAGGAATTTGAAGAGTTGCATAACTGAAAACTTTCATTTGACACTGACTTATTTATTCTCCCTGGGTAAAACCCAGAATAGATCAATCAACAAAGGAAAGAAGTAAAATTCCATGTGTTCCTGACTCTGATACTGAGCAAGACAGACTCACAATGTAAGTATATACATATATATATATACACACACACAGAGGCACACACGTGAGAATACAGAAAGGAACACTTGATTTATCATTTTCTGGTGGATTTTGCTCCTGAACTCAATTGCAAATAAATTGAAAATGGGACAAAGTCTAAATCTCTAACCATTGTAAAAGACTGATCACAGACAGCTGGTCTGTTAGGTTGCAGAGAGGTTTTTACATGTGCAAAGCCAACAAAGCCCAAAGCTGGGGTTTGTTTGTGGGTTGTGTGTGTTGTGTGTTTTTTAGAAGAGCCACAATGGAGAAGGATACCTTTTGAAGAAGGCTCTTTATTTCATGGCTACAATGTGCTGCTTGTTTTTGTATTACTATAAAACTGTAGGAAATTAGATCTTTAAAATCAGTTGTCTTGACATGCCCTCATTCCTGAGGGCATCATAAATCAGTTCTGTTGGATTTATTTGAATATATTTATGCAATTCCCTTTCAGAGTCATCACTGATTTAAAATGTGCAATTTAAGATAGATATTTCTGTTGGTGCTGTTTAGTATTACTAAAATAATTATTACTTCATCACCTATGTCTATATTACTTTTATATTGAAATTATGTAGACACATGAAGACATGAATCACTTGTCAGAAAAATTCTCTTGGCAAACCTATAACACTAAGAAGAAGCTTTGAGGAATACAGATGTGAGGAGATATAAATCACAAATATCTTGTTTTCTGTGTCCCCTATTCTGTTGTGTTTTGAGACACTATAGAAAACTTTTTACGCAGTTGCCAAAGTATTCATGTTCCAAAAGTGACTGTGTTTTTTAATGGAAAAACATCTCAAATATTTATTATGCTAAACAAATCTGTCAGTAAGGCTCCTTTTCCTTTATTAAAGTTTTATAATGTTAAAAAAGAGCATTATATTCTAGTGACCTTTTGTATAAAATATTTTGATACTAAAAATTGATTATAACACAAAACATTTATTGCAGTACCTAAAAAGTCATCTTCATATAAGTTCAAGAATTAGAGGCAACGTATATTCTGTTTTGTCACTGCATGTCTCACCAAAAGTTTCTGGGTTCAGGTGATGTCTACTGTTTTTAAGAACTAGGATTTGCATGTGAAAAAGAAGCATTAAAAATTAAGAGAAGAAATTAACACGTGAAATATATGACTTGCCAGCAAACTTAAATGCCTTGATTATTATGATCAATACTAGCATGAGAAACATTCCAACCAGCACAATTCAAAAGCAGCAATATTATATAAATTTTTACAGGATAGATTAATTTTAACTGCCTCTTTGGCAACACAGCATGCTTTCAGTATACTCCTGGACACTTTCAATAGGCTCCTTTATGATGGATTTTCTCCCCGGCATTACCGTGTGTAGTGCCTGACTTTGAGCTCCCTGTTGAAACCAGGCTGATCTCCATTCCTTCCCTCCTAATATGACTACCTTCATTCATCACAGGTGTCCACGTGTCATTTTCATGTATCTTTCATCCATGCTTTAATCCTAAAACAGCATCCCACCCTACCAATCACCACCGCTCCCAACCTTAGCCCCCCGCCCCAGGATCAGACTTCTGTCTGCACCTATCTGCACCATACCTATTCCATCAAGAAAAGGTGGAACAATGCTGGTAGTTTCAAGCAAAATAAAAATACTTTCTCCAAAAAGGGCTAGGCTGAATTCTTCTATTAAAATACAAAACTTTAAATATTTGAACATAACCAAATGATTACTTGATACGCTGTACTCTTTCATATAACCTGCATATTGCTTCCCTCCAAAAAATTACCTAAAATATAATGTAACTTTTTGCTGTAACTTTTGAAAAAAACTTAGTTAATAGTAATTATCTTTATTGGTTTTGCTTCTACAATCCTGGGACACTTGATTCAGGATACAATCTTTGAAGCATAGTGAGGAAAAAAATTGGAAAGGCATTTTCTTTGACAGTGGATGATGTTTTCTAAAAAAAGTTTTATCTTGCTTGTTAAAGTAAGATGAGAAGTTTTCTGTTAACTAGGCTGGGAAGCCTTAGGGGCCCTGAAAGCTTTTTAATTGCATATTTAATTAGAAGTGTGCTAGAGAGCTCGTGTTCAGCTTTTCTGAAGCTCATGGCTCCTGACAAAATGTCTGCTTTCAAGCCATTTTGTCTATTGAAACATTTTCTAAAAAGTGGGTTAAACAGAAGAAGCTTTAATTTTGGCTATTTTCACTTCAAAGGGATTTTACTGTTTTTGAAATCCCGCTGTAAAACCAAAGTGAAATGACATCTTCAAAAGTAAGCCTTTTCAGGTAATATCAGACCTCTTAAAGAAGAAGCTAAAGATTCTGAGACCGCAGCAGCCTTCCAGTAGAGGACCTACAAGAATGCTGGAGAGGGAATCTTCATCAGGGACTGTAGCAATAGGACAAGGAGTAATGAGTTTAAACTTAAAGAGGGGCAGTTCAGGTTAAATACAAGAAGTTCTTTACTGTAAGGATGGTGAGGCACTGGTACAGGTTGTCCAGAGAAGTGGTAAATGCTCCATCCCTGGCAGTTTTCGAGGCCAGGTTGGACAGGGTCTTGGGTGACATGGTTTAGTGTGAGACATCCCTGCCCGTGGCAGGGGGATTGGAACTAAATGATCTTAAGGTCCTTTCCAAGCCTGTGCATTCTATGATTGTCTCGTTACTACAGGTACAAAGTTTGTGAAAGCAAACCTTCAGCCAGTTTATCCAGCACCAAGTGGCTGGGGCTGAACAGAAATAAATTCATAAGTATTTCCTTTATATTATGTGTAGAACAATGTTGACAACACTGCTTGCAATTGTCAGGGTTCCCAGCATTTGCTCTAAACCTGGACAAAACTTGACAAGCCAGTATGTCTTGTGCACAGTGCTCAGCCACACTGCGTTTACTGAAAAAGTTGTCTGACAGAAGTTTGCTTTAAATTTAGGTTGCCTCAGAAATGCTAGCTTCCCCTGAGGTAATTTAATGGATAAAGGAGGGCAGCCCAAATAAAGGCTGACAGCTTTTCAACTCCCAGCATTGCAGGTATGAATACACATTAGTTATGGCTGGGTAAAAATGCTTCTAAAACTTAGGTTAAAACAGTAAACTGCTGATTTTTTAATGAAACACAGTATTTGAGTAAGTACAGTCTTTTACAGGAAGAATTGAAAGCTTTTTTGTTTTACATGACAAGCCCTGTTTTCCAGGCAGTTTACATTAAATAAAAAGTTTGAATGACATGGAAAATAGTTACTTAAAAGTGTGATTTTGTACACTGAGAAAACATACTCTGAAAGATATACTTAAATAACATATTATATTAGACAGTGCTAACTGAGGAGAATGTGCAAGTACCTTTTGATACACACGAAATAGAAATCCACCAAACTTGACGTGATATATTAGTGGTCACAAAGCTCTATAAGAGCATGAAAGTGCTAATGCATTGCTGTCCTAATTTCACCTTCACTCAATAACACAGGAAGAGACTTGAGGTTCCCTGGAGTATGTCTACTCAGATAACTTCATCTATGCCCTTCATGACTAGTAAAATCCAGCAAGTAGCACCCACACCTTGTACTAACACTAGAACTGGAATTTTTCTATATTCTGAGTGAATCACTTTATGATGTGATTTATACTGTATGATAGCCTATGTCTTTGATTGTACAACATGGCAAATATATTTGAAATGTAAGAAATAAAGTTTGTTAGAAATAATGTGGTTTCAGTAAATAAGCTTGACTGTGCTCTGCTGACAGGCAGGGTGTGCCACTAAATGACCACAAGCTAGCTGTATAATATGCACAGTTTATTGAACAAGAACCCTAAAGCCAGTAAGCACACTAAAGCAAGCACGCTAATGTGAATTATGTGAATATTTCTAAATATATACAGAATAAGTATAATAAAGCGAATTCAGAGGTATAGGTGTATAATTAAAGTGCTGAAGAAAGTTGCGAATGCATTAAATCATTACTGTATAGACAGAAAGGGATTAAGAAGAAATATATCAGCAATTATCACTGAACCGCCATCCAGGCCCAAACTTCCAGACGGGAAGCCCAGTTGCAGCCAATGCCAGGAGACTCAGGCAATTGGGAAAATTCCTACATGGTGTGTCACCAAAGCTTCTGTCATGGCCACAGGAGTGTCCCACTTTTATACCCTTACCAAAGCAACCGGCTTTATGCTATATCTCTGACTGTTTACTCATGGGACTGTGCAGTTTCTCATGATCTCACCATTGTCCACTTTGAGAGCATTGGCCAGGATCCCCAGCACGGCCAAGTATGAAGGTCATAGAACAGCTGCACACCTATATTTTACTGCCTCTTTTCTACAGTCAAGATAAACATACATACTCTACTGAATACATTGTGACAAAACAGAACTCATTATGCCTCTCAGTCACGAGAGGGAATCGACTCTCAGCTAGGTTCCCATCCATTACACTATTACACAATCTTAGCTCTTATAAGGCACTCTCATTTTAGTTCTGTCATCCACTATTAATTATCAAAATTATTCAAAATGCACTCCTATTAAAAATATTTCTGCATCACATGTGAACGCTTAAATGTTGGTCTTTGATAGTAGTAGTATTGCTAATTATCTCCTGGTCTGCAACTGCACAATTTATTTGTTCGTTTGCTTGTTTGTTTGTTTATAGAAGGAGATCTTTAATATGTGTTTGCACACTATCTCCAGCAGTTGAGACTAAGGAAATACTTCAGACTTCACTATGGAAAAAGATAACTAACTATGGTTGATAGATATGTTCGTACAATAGCCAGTGTGACATTTCTAATAATATTAAGAGCAAGAACAGTATTCGTGTTTTAAATCGTGACTTACAGAAGCTGAAGTTACAGATTTAACAATTTTGTGGAATTAGAGTAGGGTAGATTCATTCATACTTTTTCTGATGGAATCAGAGTTGTATGCATCCATTCATTCTTCCTCTACTCTTCAGATTAATGTAACTGTGTAATGTAATATCACTGTGTGATATTCAGTCTTGCCATTTGCTACACAAGCCTTTAAGACACAGATGGGAAGTGAGATAATATACTTTATCATCAGTACTACAGTGATGGATGTTCAGTTCTGTGTTTCCACATCAAAACCAAACAGAATTGACTGGTAATCTGTGTCTGGCATAGATAGAGTCCTGAGGAAAAGCTGGCTGGTTTAGCCTAAATCCTGCTAAAAAGACGTGGTGTGGCCTGGCAAGAAAACTTCTTTGAAGTAGTGACTGATGGCTATGATTGCACCTTCTGCTGAAACCACTTTCCAGTGGAGTTCCAAGGTTGGAGGCAGTCCTAAACTTTTACTAGATTATTGTTGATCTTTTATGCACAAATAACCACAATAGCTGAAAAAAAAAAAAAAAAAAAAAAAGAAAAACACCAAAATAAATGAATGTGGCCGTAATATCTTTACTTCCTCTCTCATGTTCACAGGCAAAGTTAAGCTTCTATAATAGATAACCCTTTTAATTACATGTTTGAGTATGTGGGGATCATTATATACTAGATATTACCCAAAGATGAATTGAAAGAAGGCCCAGGTGATAATGTTTGGCTTACAGATGACTTGAGAGAGTGCAAAGAAAATTGTCTTAGTGGTCCTCCAATCTAGGGGCATCCAGTATATCTACTGAAAAGCCATTTGCAAAAATCCCCAAACAGCAGAGCATCATCCATTGAAAAGGCAAGTGCAATAAAGTTGAAGCTATCATCTGGCATTATCCTTTTCATTAAAAGGTATAGTGAATGAGTTATCCCACAAAAGAAAGATCCGCTGGGTATTTTGTTGCACCGCAACAGCAGATTTAGGAATCAGATTCACTGTCTTTATCTCAAATATTTTTAATCTAGATTGACATTTTAGAAATTAACAATGGGGAATGAGATACAGTTGAGAGCACTATGAATAAATGATAATGTTTTACTCACTTCATATTAGTTTCACATTCTTAAACTTCTTGGTAACGAAATTAGTTAACATATCTCTGCAGATATGCTTGGTTCATAAAACTTAAAATAAGAAATATCTTAGATGGAGCAAGATTGAAAAGCAGCCTGGCTGCTTTCCATACTGGCTAGGACTACTGACATGTTTTACACAGTGCTACAACTTTCAGTTTTGCTAGTGACAGATGGACAAAATACTGTCCTTAGTAAAAACCACTCTGCTTCCAAAAAGTCTTTGTTTATTTCCGAGATAAAAACTCACAAATGGGAAAAAAATCAGCTTAAAGTAATGACTAAAGGTTTTCTAAGGCTTCCCAGAATAAGTCCTCTTTAATTTAGAAAGGAATATTGTCTTAACATTGAATGAGATGCTCAGGCAAAAGTTCTGCAATATCTTTCATGGGTTGTTAATTGAATTTAAGAGTACCCTATTTACATGTGTTACTTTTATAGTAGGAAAGGCATACCTCTGTCAACTATTAAACAGGATGAACATCAGTGCTTCTATTTTGAATGTTTAAAAACCGTTCTGGATAAAACAAGTGATGCTGTTTTCCTGCTGGCTCACAAGAGAGATGAGGTCTTGCAATATTTTTTCAATTTATTTTTTATTTTCTGTGGGTCAAGAGCATGTGGAATGTGCTTCTCCTTTTAGGAGGCTTTAGGGGAGGGGTAGGTGCCTTTGAGTGCCTGCCCATTGCTCGAATAACAATGCCTTAACATTAGCAAATAAAAACACTAAACTCATTTGTAGATGGATGTAATCTGCAGAGAATTAATGGACATCAAAAGTATGTTAAGCGAAAAATGAAGAAGCCTATTTCTATAAGATATTTAGACATATGGAAAGAGATCTGAAATTAAATATGAAAGCCAAGGAAAATCTAAAAGAATTCATCACAGGAAGTGAAACAAGGTGGTATATGTCACTTCACTGCATTTTCAAACAAAGATTAGGATTCTCAATTACCATTTCTATATCTTTTCTTTATTTTCTGACAGCACCCAGCTTTCACCTTACAAAGAGAAATACAGTCTGCTTCACAGGAACTGCAAGAACTCAGGAAGAGTGGGAAGCTTTTCCAGGAACAGATGATTGTCTGCATCTAACAAGGCACCTGCTCTATTTAATGTTTTCTATAAAGTTCCCATTTTGAACAGACTGACAGCTTGTGTGCGAAAGGCAGCAGTATTCCCAAAGTCAAGAACTCAGCAGGAGTCCTGCAAGGTAAGACACTCTCAAGTAGTTGATCACAAGTCGGTAAGTGACAGGCTGCTTTGCACGAAGAGCCCAGCATTATCTTTTTGCAGAAAGCAGTCAACAGAAGCTCAGCAGCATACTCCCACTTCTCCCATTACCTAACTCATTAGAATTGCTTGAGAAATTATAGCAAGCCGAACACGTATGTTTATGTAAGTGTGTGCATAGCTTTGTATGTGTGTGTGTGCGTAGGTGTTTCTATACATAAACCAGTGCTTCAGGACATGTTGTAACTTGACTTTTTTCAAAGTAATTTCCTTGGTATCAAAGAGGCTGCTTGTAATCTAAGTGATCTTGTTGTCTAACCATGTCCTCTGTGTCCCAAAATCACTTCTGAATTCAGGGGGTATTTATAAGGAGGAACTCAGAGAAGCTAGTGATTTGCTTTTCTTAATCACTGTAGAGTTTTGTCAGCACTGGATTCCTATCACCTTTGGGACAATAAGGCACAATACTTGAGTTTTAACTTATCTTGCATCTTTCCTATTTAATTAAAAGAGAAGCTGCCTGATGCACCACAGTAAACAATTAAAAAATGTAAATACTTTATTAAAGTTGGTTGCAACATTTGCGGTTGGAATAAATTATTGATGCTTTGCAGTGCCATGTTCCTTTCTTCCTTCCAACCCTCTGGAGGTCTTAGCTTTTTTCATGACATGTCTAACTTTCAAATTTAGCAATCTTTTTCAGCTGTACAATCCCATTTTGATGCTGCAGTATTGGAAAAGTAGTTATATTTCCTTTGCACTCAGCAATTATACTCTGCTTAATGGACATTATGTAAAATAGATTGCTTTAAATTATTATGTATGTTTATTGGTAGAATGTATGACTTTGTAATAGATTATTTTATCTGATGTGTTACTATTTAGAAACAGGAAAACTAATTTTAAACCTTAGGAAAGTGTTGGGTTAATAAGCAAAACCTGATACTTGTGGTAGCATTCTAATGACTGTAATTTGGCCACTATGGGCCTAAAATGCATGAGAATTACACTTACATACAATATGAAAGATAACTGTCATATGCATTGATTGCTTTCATCCAAATATGAATCATTTGAGATGTGAATCATTAAGATTATTTCATTCATCTTTCACTAGTAAATTCTCTCTCCTTGTTTCTCATAGTGCGCCATTCCAAAGAATGAGATCAAAATTATGTACGTATACACATTTCCCGAAAGAGTATATGCTAATAATTTATTTGAGGGCAGATAGTTTGTGGAAGGTTTCCTGCTGAAGAAGTAGATGCTCCCTATGAAAAATAAATACTGTCTATTTTTGTAGGACATTCCAAACCAGCATCTAAAGCTTTGGAACACCTGTTTTTTTAATTTATCAGCCAAAACCAGCCACAGATAATTCATGACCCCTTGATTGGCCTCAGTGATCAAGAAGAGACTACACAAAGGAACTCTCAGCCTCAGACACACTGGCTGTGTAAGTGCTCGACCTCTGAAATGTAGTTGAAAGGAAAACACCTTCCCCGTTTTCTGCTGTGACTGAAATTTCTGGAGCAAATGTTGCCCAAGTAGTTTAGCTGGGCTAATTAAGGACAGTGTAAAGGAACACTTTATTAATTTTAATTAATAAAGCAAATTGACAATAATATAGCAAGTAATAATAATATAGCACTACACGGGGTACTGAATCACACTATGAAATACTACATTCAGGACTTTGATCCTGACTGAGACTTCATACAGAGAGTAAAAAAAAAATAATTGTACTTTGAAAAGGAATAAGAGTGATTGCTTATGCAAAACAAGTCTATAAAATTTGCAAGTGACAAGTCTAGAAGTTGTGGTATGTTTAGTAGCAAATTAATAGTGATATGGTCTTCAGACTCCTTCAAATGCACAGTGGGAAGCAACAGCAATCACTTTACTTGCTTCTTTCCACTCTCAGTTGACTCCAAAACATGCATCTAATCCCTTTGTATCATAATTAACCCTGGCCTTCCCTTAGCTGCTACTCTTTTCTACTTGACGTCCTCTGACTCCCACAAAATTACATTAAGATGCATCAGAGGATAATATTTTTATTGCAAAATAGACCACACTAATCTTCATAGGAACAAGTCCATGGGAAGCAGTATTTGGGATTATGTTTTTTACCTTAGATAAATCACAGAATCATAAAATGATAGAATGGTTTGGGTTGGAAGGGACTTTTAAAGATCATCTAGTGCAAAACCCCTGCCATGGATAGGGACACCCTCCACTAGCTCAGGATCCTCAAAGCCCCGTCCAACCTGACCGTGAAAACTTCCAGTGGTGAGGCACTCACAACTTCTCTGGGCAATCAGTTCTAGTGTCTCATCAACCTCATTGTAAAAAATTTCTTCCATATATGAAATCTAAATCTGCTGTCTTTCAGTTTAAAGCCATTGCCTCTCAGGCCTTGGTAAAATGTCTCTTTTTTATAATCCCCCTTTAGGTATTGAAAGGCTACTATAAGGTCCCCCTGGAGCCTTCATTTTTCTAGGCTGAGCAAGACTAATTCAGTCTTTCTTCAAAAGAAAGGTTCTCCAGCCCTCTGATCATCTTCACGGCCCTCCTCTGGAACTGCCCCAAGAAGTCCACATCCTTCTTTTGCTGGGGGCCCCAGGGCTGGACACAGTATTCCAGATGAGATCTCATGAGAGTGGACTACAGGGAAAATGAAAGGGAACATCATGGTATTTCTAAAACTATTTCAATGTCAGGTGGCATATCTATAAAATAAAATTGGGTCATAACTGACAGCCAAGCAAAGAGCTTATATACAATTAATTGTGCAGGATTTTTTTTTTTTTTATTATTTCTTTTATTTTTAACACATCTGCAGATGGATCAGAGAAGCAGCACAGAATGCGGTTCTAAGCTTGCCCATCAAAGTCCTTTGGATATTCTGTACATTGCCACAGTTCTACTCAATTATTATTTTGGACAAACAGCTCTTTTAGATACCTGGCATCATAGTGGTCCCCTTTAACAAAATGACAGGGTTCTCGTCAGGTACTCCCTGCTGATGCAAAGACTACTCTGGGAATGAAAGTGTGCAGATTTTAATTCTATCAAGACTATTAGAAAAAACATAGATTCTATCAGCTGCTGTGTTTCTGAATAGTATTTCTGAGCACAGCCATACTTCAGAAACCTAGAAGGAAGGATTTCTGTTCCGTAGATCCCAAATACCCTCACACAGAAGGTACTTGTCCAGATATCCATCAATCTCTCTCAAAGTTTTCAACAGAAACCTTCACAGATGTAAGAAAAGGCTACAGAGGTGGCTCTTTTTTGACTCATCTAAAATCTTTCAGAATTTAAATCTAGGTGGTCAAAAATTCTTTGATCATAAGCGCAAAGACAGTCTCTGCACTGAAAGTTACTTTAAAACATTAAGATAAATGAGGTAATTGTGGATGTTTAGACTGGCTACCAGATCCACTGATAAATCTAAGAAAACCATCCTAACCAGAAAATGATTACAGGCTTCTGGGATGTCTTCTTTAATAAACCTGCGAATAAAAATCACCTGGCTTTAAATCTTATTTTAAGAGCATTTAAATTCACTACTTACTTACTTATCTATTCCTATATCTCTAACCTTTATTTGAAATCTTAATTTTATATGCTGATGCCAACCTGATGAAGTTTAACCATGACAAGTACAAGGTCCTGCACCTGGGTCAGAGAAATCCTAGGCACAGCTACAGGTTGGGCAGAGAAGATATTCAGAGCAGCCCTGTGGAGAAGGACTTGGGGGTGTTGGTTGATGAAAAAATGAACGTGAGCCGGCAGTGTGTGCTTGCAGCCCAGAAAGCCAACCGTATCCTGGGCTGCATCAAAAGGAGCGTGACCAGCAGGTCAAGGGAGGTGATCCTGCCCCTCTACTCTGCTCTCCTGAGACCTCACTTGGAGTATTGTGTGCAGTTCTGGTGTCCTGAAATTAAAAAGGACATGGAACTGTTGGAGCAAGTCCAAAGGAGGGCCACGAGGATGATCAGGGGACTGGAGCACCTCCCGTATGAAGATAGGCTGAGAAAATTGGGGCTGTTCAGCCTGCAGAAGAGGCGGCTACGTGGAGACCTCATAGCAGCCTTCCAGTATCTCAAGGGGGCCTATAAGGATGCTGTGGAGGGACTCTTCATGAGGGACTGTAGTGAGACGACAAGGGGTAACGGGTTCAAACTTAAAGAGGGGAAGTTTAGATTGGATCTGAGGAAGAAATTCTTTGCTGTAAGGGTGGTGAGGCAGTGGAATGGGTTGCCCAGGGAAGTTGTGAATGCTCCATCGCTGGCAGTGTTCAAGACCAGGTTGGACATAGCCTTGAATGGCATGGTTTAGTGAGAGGTGTCCCTGCCCATGGCAGGGTGGTTGGAACTAGATGATCTTAAGGTCCTTTCCAGCCCTAACTATTCTATGATTCTATGATTCTATATCTTCTGTGCTAAAAATAATTTTATATATTCTGTGCTCACAGAATATGAAAGGATTTCTATCTACTGTATCTTCCGCAGATCACATACTTTTGTGATGTGGATCCTGTGAGTAAAGTTTGTGCTGTTTTCACTGCCTCATTTCTTTTAAGTCTAAACACATACACCGATAATGATTTCACAATGTCATGAGCAATGTCAAGGCATTTTCTAAGCTGAATGTGAATGTTATGCAAAGCCCGTATTAGCCCCTGTTAAAATTCAGCTATATTAACAGCAGCATTTGGCCACTGTCTAAGAATTTCATTTCTAATCAGGCCTTAATTTATCCAAAATGACTGCTCTGCAGCGTATGCATCCAGGACCTTGCACTATGAATTCAATCATCTTTTGTGTGTCCAGAAGGGAAGAAACAAAATGTTCAGGATACTACTTCACTAATTTAGAACTGGTAGCCATATAAAAACAGAAGGATGACTAAAATGCATATTGAAATTCTGAAAATGCCACCAATATTTTACATGTAAACAAAGGATTTCTTTTCCTACAGATAAAATGTTCTTGGAGAGCACTCAATTTTGAAAGATGATGTCTGTTTGCAGCCAGTCTGAGAAACCCCACTCCCTGCCCTGAAAAACCTAGAAGGAGTAAGCCAAAAGCAGTTACTTAGTAAGACATTTGTCCAGGTGCCTACCAGGGATGATGGTGAGTGGGAAGATTTTTTTTTATATACTGCGGAAAGTGTGCTCTATGTTTGCAGGCAGAATCAAGAAAAACTGTTTGCCCTGAAGGTCTTACAGGCTACTTACAAAAAGCTTTCAGTGTTGCACCTTCTGTGTAAGCCCTGAGGAGCAAAGATCTTTGAACATTATGGAAGAGTCAGAAAATATATAAACTGTGTTGTCAAAAAGGGCAAGAACAGGAGTTTATATTGTAAATGCTACAAACTCCTCCTGTTCCAAGCTGATAAAGGAAATTGAACACAGGAGGCAAGAAATATAGAACCTGGTATAAGTCACAGAAAGATAAATAAAAATTTCTTATTGCTTTCCCTGAGCTTTGCATGAAGGCTAGAGTTACGTTTTTAATCACCATGTTATTCATTCAGTTACTTCCCCTGGGAACTGAGAGCAGCTCCACCACATCTATCGATAACTTCAAGTTCTCTGATTGCTCACTATTTTTCGCAGTGCTCTGGAAATAAAAATGAATATTTCTGTCATCTTTCTTTGCAATATAACATTTTGGTACCTTTCTGATTCTTCCAGAAGGGAAAAAGAAGGGCTTAGAGAGATAGGAATATATAAGCTGTCACAAAGATTGCATTAACCTGCATTACTAAATACTAGAAAGGCAACTTCAACATTCAAGAACTCATATGAAAATGCATTCATATTTTTGCTATATAGAAATTTTTGCTTTTAAGAAGGGTTAGTACCTATGAAGCCAGTTGAGTATTTTACTTTGCCCTAGAAACCATGATTAAAAAATCAGACCTCATCCTTTTCCACAGTTATACTGACAATGTTCAAGTCCAAATTGGACAGAGCCTTGGGTGGCATGGTTTAGTGGGAGGCGTCCCTGCCCTGGCAGGGGGGTTGGAACTAGATGATCTTAAGGTCCTTTCCAACCCTAACTATTCTATGATTCTATGATTAAAAAAAAAAAAAAAAAAAAGAAAATGCTGTACTTTAGAGTACTTTTTTTTAATACTGTGGTATCTATAAGTATCTTCAATTTCTGGATTGAGTAAAAGGTATGCAACATTTTGCAAGATGTGTTTCTTCAAAGATTGCTATTGTCACATTTGTGAAGAAAAAGTTGAGATAACACCCATTATTTCAGTCTGGAAGCAATTTTCATTACAATAGATTGAATAGTTGGACAGATGACTCTTTTTTTTCCCTTCTGAATCTGAAATGTGGAAATTGAAAAAGTTTTCTAGCTTTCCCCTAGATAAAACACTGACAGCTCAATTCAGTACTATCATGGGTTCAGCGGCAGCAGTCAATTTTTTCTCCTTCATGGTAGCTGGTGCAGTGCTGTGTTTTCGACTTTCAGTCTGGGAACAGCACTGATAACGCCGATGTTTATAGTTACGGCTTGGAATGTTTTGGTCTGACCAGGGACCTTCTGGGTCTCATGCTCTGCCAGGGAGGGGGGGGGCCGGGGGGCAGGTGGAGACAGGACACCTGATCCGAGCTGACCAAGGGAGTTATTCCATGCCAGAGCGCGTCATGCCCAGGATGTAAAAAAAAACTGGGGGCCGGAACCCGGAAGAGTTTTTGTTTGAGTTCACAGCTCAGTAGTCGGGTGGTGAGCAGTTCTATCCTCTTCCCTTGTATTTCTCTTGTTATTATTATTATTGGTGGTGGCGGCAGTGGTTTGTGTTGTACCTTGGTTGCTGGGCTATTGTTGTCTCGACCCGTGGGAGTTGCGTTCTTTCGATTCTTCTTCCCATTCCTCCCCCCCACCCCCCTTGGAGTGGGGGGGAAGAAAAACTCTTCCTTTGTATTTTTCTCTTGTCATTATTATTATTGGTGGTAGCAGTGGTGGTTTGTGTTACACCTTAGTTGCTGGACTGTTGTTATCTCAACCTGTGGGAGTTGCATTCTTTCGATTCTCCTTCCCATCCCTCCAGGAGCGGAGGGAAGAAAGAGTGGGGAGTGAGTGAGAGAGCGTCTGTGTGAGTTTATAGCTTAAACCATGACAAGTACAAAGTTAATATCTTTGTAACTATCTGTGTATGATCAGTACTTTTTTGGTTCAGTGAGAGAATTTAAAAATGGTGTGAAACTTAAAAATTCAGGGAGGAATATTTTACATCTTAATGTATATTCATCCACTAAATAGTGTTCTAAATAAAGAGGAAAACTAGTGCTTAATTTCTGTCTTAAAGCATTTTATAATGTCAGCCTACTAAGCTTATGGCATTGTTTTGTATCTCTTTTTTGTTTGTTCAAACCTTTCAAAATCGAAGAACTGGCACACATTAACTTTACGTTTTAGACCAGAAGGAAAGTAACAGAAAACTGTTGATTCCAGAAGCCTTGAATATTTTATTCTGCTACCTACAGTGCTTATGTGTTCATAATGATGGTAAGGAATTGCCAATCAGTTAAGTAAAAAGAAAGAGATTCTCGAACCATAAGACCTTTCCTACAGGAGAGATTTAACATCATTATTTTTGAAATATGACCTTCCCAGCAGCATTTGTAATTATACTTCCAAATTAGAACTAATATACTCTCAGAACCAGTCTCTCAGTTACTGAGTGTATCAATTCCATTCCACAGAAAAAGTGAGCTTTCAAAATAATGTTGAAAACTTTATACTACAGAGAAATGCAGTTATTCTTGAATCCTAAATAATAAGAGTCATCTACTTTGTGAGGCACTAGCAATGAATATTAAATGCAGATTCATCTTTCTGTCATACTTGGAAGTAGGATGTAAAATGCAGTGAAATAAAATTTACAACTGTTAGGAACATTTTTTACTCCTCTTTCTACTTCTATATATTAATTTAACAAATAGTGAAATAAAAATATCTGTACTGTTCATAAGCCACGAGCTATTTGTTGCCAGATTTCTTTTGGCAGATAAGTTAACTTACGCTGTATTATATTTATGGTGTATGGCTGAATCCTGTATCATAAGTTAGTTGAGACCTTACAATTACAAGAGAGTGGACAACATATTGGGAAGACAGTGGGATATTCTAGAGATTGTTACTGAACCTCATCTCCTGCAGTAGTGGATCTTCAGAATAGAAGAAAAGCAGTTCAGGGTAATGAAAACAATCTGCTTTGTGCCACTGAAGTGATGGATTGCTCCAGAGTGAGAAAGTAAAAATTTCTGAGAGTGCACAAACCACTTTCCATCTTCTTTTTTTTTTTTTTTTCATTTTATTTGATTCTAGACTTCTAGGAAGAGAAGATTTCTGCAAGTTTTGTCAAACTTTAGCGTAATTCCAACAGAGATTAGAGGTTAGAGATTTCATCTTCTATCTCTGAGGATGACCTGATGTTCAGGTTGCAAATAGGTACTCATCTGAGGAGTGGGTGCAGATATTATACCCCGGATGGCACTTAGCTAGATTCCAGAGCATTTATCACACACAGTCACATGCACCATACACAATGCACTGTACACAATTATATTTTGAACAGCCGCATTTACACCTTTCGCGTGTGGCCCCCAGAGCTATAGTCTTTAAAAAAGAGAGAAACACCTGGAAGGAGGACTCAAAACCTTTCTCACTTAACTGCTAAGATATAGATCAATCTATCTGTTCTCCTGCTCTTATTTTCATCCTGTTATTCTTAAACTTGCAACTTTACAACTACTCGCCACAGAATAAAGGCAGGAGACTATTTTCTAGTGCACGAGACTAGTCTTCTAACTGCCAAAGGTCTTTCTTGAGGGATGGAAACAAGTGATGTGGGGTTAGAATCAAGCTGTTACTCTTCCCTGGAAAACATTTTTACCAAGAGTTACACAGCAGTATTTCTTTTGTCTTTGTTTTGCATTGACAACCAGTGCAGCTGCTGTGCAGTGAACTCACTGCTGCCTACTGCATGTGCATCTACATTTGAGTATTAGCTCCCATCAAGATTACTTTGACGCAAATCTCCCAATTTCCCCCACTTACTCTATGTTCTTTCATATCACAGAAATTACTTCTTCCTGGAAATGAACAAGAAAACATATTCTAGAAAGATAGCTAGTATGGTCTAGTTGCTAATAGACATTCATGGGACCACACAAGATCTACTTCAAAATGAAATACCTGCAGCGGGCACATCACGTCCTCAGCACCATCTGTTTGTTTTATTCTGCAGGCCTATGCCTGTTCCACCACACAAGCTGCTAATGCAGACACAGCCTATGTGCATTGACCAGTCAGAGCAGGGCTGTTTTGTTTTAACCCCAGCCAGCAACTAAGCCACATGCAGCTGCTCGCTCACCCCCCAGTAAGACAGTGAGCACACACAGAACAAGGCCCAGAGTGAAGCCCAAAGACTATTCCCAGAATTGGTGATGTCATGTTCTCAGGGAAGAGTTCACCTCTCCATAAAGGGTGCTGAAGTGACACGATATCTTTCTCATCTAACTAATACTGTTGTGATACACACCAATTTCTGTCCACGTCTGCTGGGCAGGTAATAGGTTGTATAAGAAGTGACAGAACTCAGTATGTAGGAGTCTATTAGGAAAGAATTCATACAGCTTATGAATTCTTTGTTAAGTTCCAATATTTTATTGCCTCTATATGGAAGTAAATTATCTGAGATCTATTGAGCAACTTCTAATTGCACATACTTAGCAATGTCAAGAGTGAAAACCAAATGGTCCTCTCAGCACTGGTCAGTTTAACACTGACATGGAGTTAATATCTATCCAAAAGCTAGCTTTAAAGAAAAAATCCAAGAAAATACTATGAAGTGTTCTTGTCTCAATGGTTTCACGAAGAAAATTGTACTTGTATAAATGAGAAATAAAGACAGAAAAGGGAAATTTCCAGTTAGACAAAGATAGACAGTAGGAAACCTGAAAAGCTATGAATGACTGGGAAAAGGGGCACTCTAGAACACATGAGGCAGTGTAGTGAATCCAGTTTCCAGAGCACTGTATTTATTTGGATTCATGAGACATTAATAAAATCATTATTACCTAGTACATAATATTTTCAAGTGCTTATCTTATTTAGGACAATGAATTCAGGTCTGTTTTGGAAATGGATTCTGTCCTCCATAGTATTTAAAAAAGAAAATAAAAATCTCTTTACAATGCCTACAGTCAGTAAATGTAGAATTAGTGCATCTAGAAACATGATACCAGAAGTATCGCCCTGAATGGAGATTTTTAAGCATTGTTTTCTGCTGCTTATAGCTTCCAAAACAGACCAGAAATCCATTGAGCTAAGTTTTTCCATCCTCATTTTCAACTCAATTTTTTTTTGTAAGCGTAGAAAAATATGATTTATACTGGAGTTACCTGAGCATGAGAAATTGTTTTTTGGGCCTAAATATGACATTTTTTATACTCAGATAATTTGAGAATAGTTTCATTTTCAAATTTGGCCTATGTACTGTCACCCATAGGAAGCATTGAAAAAAAAAAGTATACATTAAAAAAAATAGTCAGCTCCAGAATTTGTTACTGTTGTTTCTCCTTCTGCATGGTGGGAACTGTCCTGCTAAAACATTTGTAACTGTAAAGTCCTATATTGATGCAATTTTACTGTTGACCATCCACATATTTGAAAGTAAAAAAACCAAAACAACAGCATCTGTTATTTAGTCTGTGCCAAAACGCAATAATGTTAGCATGTATACCAAAAGAAAACATATATGCCAAGACACTAAGCTGGAAGCTCTAGTACTTGCCTTATGCATACCATATAGCATTGAAGTATTTTATTTTGTTGTGATTATGCTAAACTTTATAAGTCATTTTAATTATGAAACATATCACAACAAGCAAGCCCTTATTATGAAAAATGGACTCATTGTATAAATTATACAGCTGATTTAATTCTTGGACTTGATTACAATGAATAGGTCCAGTTTTCCTAAGGGGGACAGTCAGTTGCAAAATGCAGCATCTAAAGTCACTGTGAAAATGAGCAACCTAAGGATAAATCCATACTATACAATAAATTCCTCTGAGGCTGAATTAGGCTGGGGTGTGTCTCTGCAATCAGTCAGATCTCGGCAGGCATTTTGGAAGCTGAATTAGCTGCATCACCTATGCTTGAGCATCACCCAAGAATAAGACTGCACTTGGCAGCAACATTATGCTCCCACATGTTCAATGATTGTAGTCAAAGAGCTGGCGTCACTGTTACCAGCTGAGAATGAAGGCTCTTATCAAATGGGGCATGTAGCTCTACTCCACTATAGATACAGATAAAGCTGTTGGTTGAAAACCAAGAAAACAGTGATTATGAGTAAAATATTAGTTGTCACAGTGTAGGGAAGTCACCTAGACATCTCCCAGATCTCCAAGGTTCATATAAATATACATTAAAATAGCTATGTATATATATAAAATAAAATACCTGTGTTTTAAACCACAACATTTATATATGTGTGTATATATATATATAAAAACTGAAAAGGTGAATAAAGAATGGGAAGTTTGGTGATTTTATGAAGTAATTCCAGGGGGTAAGGACACAGCAGATCAAGAAGGACATTGTGAGATATTGTAAGGCAGTAAAATGGAAGATGAAGTTGGCTGTGGATTAATGTAAACGCAGGACACATATAGAAATTATTCCAGTTTCACATATTAACAGCTGGGCTGATGATGGACGCTACTGTTCAGAAGCAAGACAGGGAGTTTCATAAAAACATTAGCTCAGTGCTTGGCAGAAGTCAAAAGTAAACAAATGAAGTGTAAAGAATTATTAGTAAAGAAATAAGGAATATAAACAGAACATTATGCCACTGTGCAAACTCAGGGTCTGCTCACAGTTGTGCAGTTCTTGTGCCCTCAACTCTGAAAAGGATACAGGAGAACCAGAAGAGCTCAGAGGGCTACAGGAGCTAACTTAACTTAAGGGTATATTATTAAAAAAAAAAAAAAAAAGCAAACCAAGTGGGTTTAAGAGCATAGATAAGAACCAACTGTTCTCTATCGTTTCCCAGGTAAATTATAGGACCATGAAACAAAGAGTGTGAACACTGTATAAAATATAAAATTAGCTAAATGAATCCTTGGTACATTAGTCTATATTATATCTTGGTGTTCTTAGTGAACAGAAACCTTAATCCTTCCTAGATTGACCCTCATCAAGCTAGACAAAGCAGGTAGTTCATCTATGGAAATACATGCTGAGAATCTTTTTATCACATAGGCACACTAGAATAAAAATGAAAAAAATAAGGGAGCTGTTGGAGCAAGTCCAGAGGAGGGCCACAAGGATAAGGGGACTGGAGCACCTCATGTATGAAGACAGGCTGAGAAAGTTGGGGCTGTTCAGCCTGGAGAAGAGAAGCTGCATGGAGACCTCATAGTAGCCTTCCGGTGTCTGAAGGGGGCCTATATGGATGCTGGGGAGGTACTCTTCATTAGGGACTGTAAAGATAGGACAAGGGGGATTGTGTCCCCCATCTGTTTAAACTTAGTTCAGGTTAGATATAAGGAGGAAGTTCTTTACTGTGAGGGTGGTGAGACACTGGAACAGGGTACCCAAAGAAGTGGTAAATGCTCCATCTTTGGCAATGTTCAAGGCCAGGTTGGACAGAGCCTTGGGTGACATGGTCAAGTGTGAAGCATCCCTGCCCATGGCATGGGGGCTGGAACTAGATGACCTTAAGGTCCTTTCAAGTCTCACTATTCTATGATTCTATGATTCTATACTGCAGATTTCTTTGACAACCATCAGTTTAGTATGGTGATGGCTAAGATTCCTGAATACTGAGGGCAACATATTATTTACATCCACAAACTGTGGCAAGCTGCATTTCCATCATATTCCTCAGTTGAACAAGGATATCACTGCGCATGGTTCTGAAATACTGCAGAAAGTTTAGTCGTCATCATAGAACCACAGAACAGTTAATCTACCCTTTATCACTAGGTACTATTTCTATTCACCAATTTGTTTCCTATTTAATACTAATAATTTTGTGTGTATACTGTACTGCAGGATAGGTTGTTCCTTTAATGGCATCCACAGTAGTCTTCACATGCATGTAGCAAGGGTAAAAACAAGTTTATGAAGAAAAGAAAAAGTACCAGTATTGTTTTGCTAAACAAGAAGGCCTCAGATCCAACCACACAGATATCCAGAAATATTTAGCCATATCTGGGCTTATCATCTCAATCCCCAAGCAATTTGAAGAACAATGTCCAGAAACAAATTTAGGTGCAATATGAATAACTGAATCTGTACGGTGACCCTCAAGCCCTTTCAAGAATATGAATCCTTGGGATGCTAGAAGTCTTCAGGTACCTACAATTCTGTTTTCTTCTTCTCTGAAGGCACTTTGAACTTGACAGTGGTGATTTACTGACTTAGATCAAGCCTGTCTTGCACAAGAATTCACAAAAGCTTAATTTTTTTTAGTTACTTTTTTTACTATTTTACTTTTCGAGATCAGAAGATTGAGAAAAGAACTGGCAAGAGGGTGTTCACAGAATATATTTATTGAATGAGTACCATAAAAATAGCAGATTTAACGACCATTTTCCTGAAGAAGGAGGCCAGAAGAGTTGCCAGTGTCCTTTAGATAAGGATTTAGTGCTCAGGACTTTCATCCAGGACATGAGATATTCTTGGTTTAATTTCTCCTCTGCGTGAGGAGACTTAAAACCAGAGTTTCTATTTATGCGCTTTACACTTCAAATACTTAATCAGCCCTTGGAGCTGAATCCGAATTCCAGATGTCCCAGAGGAAAGTCGTAAGCACTAAATTACAGTCCTTGTTCACTCATTTTTTCTTTATCCCATCTTCTCTTCTCCAACAGTTAGTCCAGAAGTCCTTTAGACTAAGTGGAAAAACTTAAGACAGTGCAGATGGGAACCCTTACACACACACTCCTCATTTGTCAGCCTAACCCACTGCTCCCTGGCTTTAGAGGTCTATCCCATTGCTCCAGATGTAAAAAAAAATCCCTGCAGCCTACAGGCTGTGCACTCAGTGAGCAGCGCTTTGTTTCAGGACTTTCAAGCCAGGAGGGTCCTCAAACACTGTGAGTAGACAGCCTGGGCTGGCCTGAGAGAGTTTTAGTCTATGCCTATTGCCTAAACTGTTTTAGTTTGAACTGTGTCTTAAGTATGGTAAAAGACCAGCAGGTATTGCGTGACAAACAACAGCCTTGTGGTGTCAGCGAAGAGTGGGGGAAGGCTGTTTTGCTGCTCCCACTGTTTAGGCAGCAGTTAATGAGAAGTAAGCAGGTTTTCCCTGAAAAGGAAGCAGGTCGTTTTAAGAAAATATATAAAAAGTCATCCAGGTAGGCCCAAGACTGCAATGGAATGAGCCCTGGGGACCAGTAGTGGACTCCTTCAGGCAAATACCTTTGGACGCTTGCTGACTTGCTGCATTGTCCCACCTCTCTTCCTGAGGAATACAGTCACCACTGACCTTAGGATCCAGGGATCTTTGAAGGGGTTAGCCTAATACCAGAGGCAAAAGAAGGTACAGTGGACTGTTCTGTGCAACAGTTTTAGCTACATGAAGCTCTTGTGTATTAATTCGTACTATGTCTGTTATTGTTCCTGTGTCTGGACTAGTATAACTGATGATTTTTTTTATTAGGCTACTAAAACATTAATGAGATTTACAATAAATTGTTGTCTGCCTGTCCATGGGGTGTTTTCTTTTGTCCATTATAAGATTTTGTTTATAAAAAAAGAATGATTACTGTCCAATTTTTAAAGAAAAATGTTTAGGCTTTTGCTTTGGAAGAATACAAGGTATAATGACACGTGGAGATCTTACTTAACTCAGAAGAGACAAGGCTTAAGACACCTTATTACTTTGCCTTTGAATTCCCACAAAAATTCTTGTTCTATTTCTGACTTTTTGCCAGTATAGATTTTCTTGTTCTTACCATATTCATGTGAGAAACCTATTCCAGCACTCAGGCAAATAATACTTAACATTTTGATACTCAGTATTGCTCTTATTTACATTGCTCTTGGGTCTGGACCTTTCTTTCACTTTCAAAAGTCATCTGAAACTAACAAACCCATATAAGTTAAATGGAGTTTTAAATTAGACTAAAAAGAAAAAAAAATAAAACATGAACATTTACATAGATTAAGTATACCTACCACAAAAATACTGCACATTAAATTTGTTCTGAAGTTGGTAAGAATTAGGCACTTAAGTACCCAAACAGCACATGGTGGTCTTTATATTACCTAAGCAGTGGAAGTATCTAAATTACAATGAAAATACAGTATCTAAATCATGAAAACAAATTTGAATGTTCCATTTGGTTTATGTTGTAATATGTTATTCACTTAACAATCCTCCATAGATTTGGAACAGTCATTGAAAAACATCTTTGCATGGATTAGTGTAGTATGTTAAATATAATTTCATTTGCGAATTAGTAGCTCTTACGCAGCTTGAAAACATCGGGGAAGTATTTTCTGAGTACTCCAACTTTCAGAGTTTAGACCCAAAAGAACTTTTTGTTGAACAGTGGATTCAGGAAAAAAATGCAAAGAATTTGAAATACGATTGTTGACAAAATGTCAAGTTTGCTGTATTAAAAAATGTTTGAACAGCCTCTGTTATGATCATTTTTATGGAATGAAAGGACTACTAAGAAGTAGTTGTGGTTTTGGGTTTACTTTATTGACCTTTCAAAACCCCAGAATCACACTGGAGAGAACATGTGTGTTCTGAAAAATAAACGTGGTTACAGAATTCTCATCAGGTCCTCTGCTACACAAACATTTCATTACCTCATTTCACAGTCTAATATTAAAAGCTGATGATAATAAATATCAGTATAAAAAGAACATTCAGATCCCTAACAAACATGTAAGGTGATTAACTATTAGTTCCCTTCTTAAGAAATTGCTTCTCAAAATCTGCTACCAGCATTTAACAGCTGTTATATTAGCTAATGGGCAGAAACAGTTCCAAGGACAAAGAGAATAATATAAAATAGCAACTAACTTTGGTAAAGATGGATTTTTTCAAAAGATTGCTGATACTGTATATGGTAGCAAATATTCTTTAAAATGGGAGAATTTTGCAACAAGCAGTACTGTAATATGCCTATATTCCATTCTCAGTTACAAAAACATAAATGACTTTACCAAAGTTAAAAGGCCTCTTGATTTAAGTTTATTACAGAATCTTGGGCATTATTTTGATTCCAATAGGAATATTCAGCTCTTTTACACACAAAAAGATTGGTTTTGTAAGAATTACTTGTCAAAAAGGTGAACTTCCTACCAGGGTAGTAACTTCAGCAATGAACTCACTGCATGGTTTATCGAATGAAAAGTGAAATAAAGCTAATTAAAACTTGGTATATTGAATTCACATTTTGGTGCATCTTCGTGACTTAAAGAAAAGGCATTTTAGTTAAAATTAGTACATAGCAATGAATTTTCAAAAATTCACATGAAAAAGAAGATAAGTGGAAGTAAATTCTAATGCTGCAAACTGAGCACTTAAAAGTGTTCTAAACCTGTGACATTAAAGCAACACAATGTAGAGGTTTTGTTTGTTTAAGAAAGTATATATTTATATATATAGATAGATAAATAGCTTCAACTATCATTTCTCTCCACCTTTAAATAAGGGACAAGAGAGAAGAATCTTGCAGATGCAAATAGTGTGAGAAGCAATTTCAAACTAATCTTTGTTTTCCAAAGTGAATAACTACAGTTTCAGCCAGAATGTCCCATTCTGGTTTACTCTTTTCTTTGCACAGGGTTGAAACAAATAGCTGTCAATCACTAGAAACTTTGTAAGGTTTATAATATGGTTGTATTATTTTCTTATCTTAAATAAAGTTATAGAGGTACTACAACCAAGTAATTGGCAGCTTGTTTTCATGACCATTTGGATTTTCCTGGAAAAAAAAAAAAAAAAGGACAGCAAAATCTGTTACATTGTCTAATAAACCACTTGAACTGTAGATTTTTGGTTCATACATCTGTATAGCTTCAGGTAAGAATCCTCACAGAGTTACTCATGTGACCATGATATTTGCATTGCATTTGCACTTTGTTTTATTAATTCACTGAAGGTATGACTATGGAATGACAACTTCTGGTAGAACTCTAAGTGATTTACAGCTATAATTCTTAAAAGTATTTTTAAAAGGCAAGCACCATAATCATTAATAATATTTGCAATCAGTAGTGTTTAACAAGGCTATGAAAGTTAAGTTTGTGAATTTGTCTCACCTCTGTGCCTGGCAAAATCTTGGAGCGGATTATCCTGGAAGGCATGCTGAGGCACATGAAAACCAACAAGGTGCTTGGTGACAGCCAGCATGGCTTCACTAAGGGGAAATCCTGCCTGACCAATCTGGTGACCTTCTATGGTGGGGCTGCGGAACTGATGGACAGGGGCAGAGCAGTTGATGTCATCTACCTGGACTTGTGTAAAGCCTTTGACACTGTCTCACATGACATCCTTCTCTCTAAGTTGGAGAGACATCAATTTGATAGGTGGACCACTCGGTGGATAAAGAACTGGCTGGATGGCCGCACGCAAACAGTAGTGCTCAGTGGCTCAATGTCCAGCTGGAGACCAGTAACGAGCGGTGTCCCCCAGGGGTCGGTGTTGGGACCTGTCTTGTTCAACATCTTTGTGGGTGACATGGAGAGTGGGATTGAGTGTGCCCTCAGCAAGTTTGCCGATGACACCAAGCTGTGTGGTTCGGTTGACACATTGGAGGGAAGGAATGCCATCCAGAGGGACCTTGCCACGCTTGTGAGGTGGGCTGATGCCAACCTAATGAAGTTTAACCATGGTAAGTGCAAAGTCCTCCACCTGGGTCGGAGCAATGCCAGGCACAGCTACAGATTGGGCGGGGAGGAGATTCAGAGCAGCCCTGCGGAGAAGGACTTGGGGGTGTGGGTTGATGAAAAAATGAACATGAGCCGGCAGTGTGCGCTTGCAGCCCAGAAAGCCAACCGTATCCTGGGCTGCATCAAAAGGAGTGTGACCAGCACGTCGAGGGAGGTGCTCCTGCCCCTTTACTCTGCTCTCGTGAGACCTCACTTGGAGTACTGTCTGCAGTTCTGGTGTCCTCAACATAAAAAGGAGATGGAACTGTTAGAACAAGTGCAGAGGAGGGCCACGAGGATGATCAGGGGACTGGAGCACCTCTCGTATGAAGATAGGCTGAGAAAATTGGGGCTGTTCAGCCTGGAGAAGAGAAGGCTGCGTGGAGACCTCATAGCAGCCTTCCAGCACCTGAAGGGGGCCTATAGGAATGCTGTGGAGGGACTCTTCATGAGTGACTGTGGTGAGAGGACAAGGGGTAATGGGTTTAAACTTAAAGAGGGGAAGTTTAGATTGGATGTGAGGAAGAAATTCTTTCCTGTGAGGGTGGTGAGGCCCTGGAATGGGTTGCCCAGGGAGGTTGTGGATGCTTCATCCCTGGTGGCGTTCAAGGTGGGGTTGGACATAGCCTTGGATGGCATGGTTTAGTGTGAGGTGTCCCTGCCCATGGCGGGGGGGTTTGAACTCGATGATCTTGAGGTCCTTTCCAACCCTTACTATTCTATGATTCTATGAAAATAAGTCCAATAAGTAGAATGCTGAGTCAATGAGTGAGACTAGAAATCCTCAATAAAGGATTTCAAAGCAAAGAATGAAAAAAATTCCATTACTTAATTTTTGTTTCCAGTGCAATTTCCAAAACCAGTTGTACCTTTCTGTTGCTGCATGGCCTGAAACACAAGACAGATTTTCGTTATGAGTCATAGCCTACTTTGATGGAGTATCTCTATAATCATATGCGCTGCTGTTTGAACAATGTGTTAAAAAAGCATGAAAACATTGAGTTAGAGTGTTATTGAAACAAGATCTAAGCATGTCATCTCACTACAGATTTCACAATTTATTTCTTTCCAGGTCCTGCTTCTGGCTCATTCCTTGGCATGAGTAGATCACTAAGGAATGGTTTAAAAATAAAAGTCCAGATACATGAATTACTTATAGAAATAAATATACAATATAAGACACTTAAATCTGATCGGAATTAAGTTGTTTCATCCTGTTATTCATATCCAACCATATCTGAAAGTAGAAAGAAAAAATAATCAGTATATTTCTATATTGTACTTGGATTTTCCTTTATTCTTGGAGAAGGAGTCCTGCTAGAGAACGTTTGTCATTCTGGCATTGAGTGTCCTATTTGTAGAACAGAAAAATGTCACTAGGATAGATAGTGAAGTATTCTAGTTTGCCACAACCTTGCAGATTAAGTTTTGGTTTTCCATTTCAGTCTTCATCATTTACTTCCTTATAACACTATTTATCTACATTAGCATTCAAGTAGACCTATTATTGAACAGATGGGATATTGACATAGGATGTTCATTTATGCAACCAAACATGAAGTGATTTTTCTCTGTTGCTTCGGCAAGTCACAACTTTAGCCTAACACACTTGTACAAAATAATATACCAGAGACTATATGAGAACCTCTAAGACATGTTTGAAGTTGGCATTCTTTGCTTCACTTGTTATTTATGGTTAATAGTCTGGGAAGGATTAAAAATGGAAAATTTATTCCTGTGAAGATTTGGTATAATTTCTTTCACCAGTTTATGTTCAATTATGAATTCATTGTGCTTGAGTAAAAGATACATATTCAGGCATTACCAAATAAAGTTCTGGTGAGAGGGATAGATCAGTGTAGTTGTAAATTCAGTGTTAAAAAAGGTATATAAAATTCATCCTTGGAAACACTGTGTGCCAAGCTGAGCTTCTAAAAAAAAAAAAAAAAAAAAAAAAAAATCTAAAAAAGCCACACACATAGTAGACTTCATTCAAGATTCCGGAATAACACCACAACGGTTCCTTTTTTTTTTTCACATTATCTTAACCTGCCAGAACACTAAGTTGGAAGAGGCTTTGAACAACCTGATCTAGTCGAAAATGTCCCTGCTTATGGGAGAAGGAACTTCTCGAATACTTTCAAGAACCGCTTTACTTCATTTTAATTTGCATTTTATGCCAGTTACACTTTTTCATAATTAAATACACACACACACTCTCATATCAATCTCATCTGGGGCCAGGAGCACAAGCGGAATTGAAAATGAAGGTAAATATATCAATCAAAAGGGGAATTAGAACTTCTGAATGTCAATTTAAAGAACATGTTAAAAACAATAGTGTAGGTAGGACAAGAATCAGAGCAAATTTTTATTATTTCTTTTTATTCATAGCCTGCTAACATCTCATATGTTTGGGAGTGGACTATGGATTTAATTTTTAAGCATCATCTAAATGAGGGATTCACTTAGTACAACGGAAATCAAGGTCCTACTATTTTATTTCAGTGCATCCTTACTATATAACCTTCGGCATATCTTCAAATCCTAATGTCCCTAAGTACGAAAAATTATCCTGGAGATACGTATGAATTGGAAAAATGTTCAGAAAACTCTAAAGAACTTAGGACAATATGTATTTCTTATATTGCCCAGTAGTCCTTTAACATTTTTTTTTACTTTGTTTAACAGTATTAACACTTAAAACAAAACTTCTGGAAAATTGAAGTACTCAGCTCATATGAATATGACAAAAGTTCTATTTTTGCATAATGTACTTTATTGATGTAAGTCCAAATTTTTTCAATGTTCAGGATGTGCTGAGTTTTTTTTATACTAAAATAAATAACACCCAAACCTAGAATAAACTCATCTCAGTGTCTTTGGGACAGTGAAAGAGTGTGAGGTACTTGTGAGGATTCTTTTCTTTAGAATTGATTTAGAAAAAAGCTGCCAAAAGATAAATACAATACTTATTGATATGCATGATACAAACTGAAATTATTCTTAGGAAAAAGGGATTTGCTTCTGTAGAAAACATGCCAAGTTACTAAATGCTCTATTATTCAGTCACGCAAAATTTGGAGAAACAGTCACAAGGTTAATATTTCATAATGTAGTCCTATTTTCTGTGACTTTCCTTATTTTCTTCTTGGATATCTTCACCACTTCTGACAACAAAAATTACAGTGATTAGTTAAACCAAATAAATATCCTTTGTACAAATGAAATCAGAGGTTTTACTGGCATTCAGATAACTGGGACTGCAGTTTTGCCCAAGGAGTGCTTTGAGTATGTAATTTGAATTTAGTATTTTGAACAGATAATTTCAGGGATAGAGCTGAACAACTTAATATAAACTAATGGCTTTTGCAACATTTGTTTTTCTTTAGCTAGAACACTCCACTCCAGCATGGAATAAAATGGCATGTTTTATTTCTGGTGGGGTATTTTTTGACATCTGTGTTTCCCTTCTCCATTTTCCCTGTTTTGTCTCAACAAATTCAATATACCTGCAGGTTGAAGCTTTGGCCTTTCAAACGTTCCAGTTAGCAGAGCATATGTCTACCTAAGCAGATATTAAAATTATAGCAATCTCATCCTTCACCCTTATTCTGGTTTCTCTTTATATTCATATCTCTCATCCTGATTTCCATAGATTTGTCTATGGAAAGAGTAACACCTAGTTGAGCAGGAGACATGACTTTCCCTTGTGCTAGTGCAAGTTTGTATGTATGTATGGAGCTCCATCAGGAGCCAAGGACTATCTCAAGCCCCACTATTTTTTTATTCCATGGCATGCATATGTTCTCAGTCTTGCTTTATATAACAAGAAGATATAGCTAGCATAGCTGTAAATAGCTTTTGTCATGTTCCCACAGAGGAGAAAAGAAATCAAGATCGCATCTGACAACCATGAATCACAAAATAGACAAGGCTTTCTGGGGTGGAGTTATAATGAATACAGTAGGATTCTTTTTTAGATTTTACCAGTTTTCCAAAATCAGTGGAGTCTGTACAACTGGTATCTGCCTGTGGTAACAATACGTATCACAACACAGCTGTTTAGTTGTACATAATGTTGAGCAAATGATCACACTGTATCACTCATCTCACAGGACAGGTATAATGAATTCTTATTTAGAAAGGATTTTGTGATTTATTCCTTTTTTAAATACAAATTTCAAACTACCACTTTATTAATAGTCAAAATTCTTGAAATAGGACACAGAAGGGGAATTCACACAGATGAAAACTATATAATCTGAAAAGAAAAAAAGTGCATGATGACATGAATAAATCATAGGATTGACTGGAGGAAAAGAAGAGTAAGTTTCTACAAATTTACTTTTTTGTTTGCTCCTATTTGATATTAATGAATGAATTACCTGGGATTTAAGCTTCCAGATGAATTTTTAACCAGACATTTAGGTGCTTGTGTATATCAAAATCTGTTTTCTTTCAAATGAAAATTATATTAGAGGTATCATGTTTACAAATGATATTAAAGTATATTTATTCTAAAGAATGCAAAAATCTTATGTGAAGTGACTTGTCAGATTATGCAGCTATTTAAAAACTACTGTGTAAATAAGTGTATTTGAAATTTAATTCAGATGTATTTTCAGCTATGCAAGCAAATGAGTTTGTGTATCTCTTTTAGAGGTTTGGTAATTTTTTCTTCAAACACATTGGCCATGACTTTTATAAAAAAGGTGTTTTTAGTCCTGTATTGTCACTAACATAAATAGAAACAATTGATTTAATGTGAGCAAATGAGAAGGCATTAAAGCAACTCACTAGGTCTCTGTTGTGGAACTCAGACGAAGTTAACATTTCTTTCTAATGTTGCTGTGCCAGTTTTAAACCTACTGTAAATATATGCACTTCTCCTGAACAGCAAAGAGTTGCAGTTGCTTCTACAGCATCACATTGCCACTTCCTTCTGGCAGAATTTTGGCCCAGCTCCAGCTACTATGTATGTTCATATTTGTGTTCAGAAACTTAGAGAAGGAACAGTCAGAGGATGTCATAGCTTGGTAACTTCCTCAAGTTTCTTGATCCTTTCAAGATCCACTAGTTATCTCTTTCCAGAGATTACTGGGCAAAATATGGTGAACAATTGTCATGGTTTGAGCCTGTATAACTCACGCAGTCGCTCTCTCACTCACTCCCCGCTCTTTCTTCCCCCAGTCATGGGGGGATGGGGAGGAGAATCAAAAGAATGCAACTCCCACAGGTTGAGATAAGAACAGTTCAGTAACTAAGGTATAACACAAACCACTATTGCTACCACCAATAATAATAATGACAAGGCAAATACAAGGAAAGAATACAATCGCTCACCACCAATCCCCAGCCCGGCCAATCACTGCACCACCACCCTTCCGGGTCTCTGCCCTCCGTTTTTACATCCTGGACATGACATGCTGTGGTATGGAATACCTCTTTGGTCAGTTTGGGTCAGGTGTCCTGTCTCTCCTTCCTCCCAGCTTCCCCTCCACTCTGGCAGAGCATGAGACTCAGAAAGTCCTTGCTCAGACCAAAACATTCTAAGCTGTAACTATAAACATTAATGTTATCAGCACTGTCCCCAGGCCAAAAGTCAAAAACACAGCTCTGCACCAGCTACCAAGAAGGAAAAAAATGACTGCTACTGCTGAACCCATGACAACAATCATATGTGAATTTGAAGATACTTATTTCTTTGACCATTAAGAGACCATCTTCGAGTACCTCCAAGGTTTGAGGCTGCACAGCCTCTCTGGATATCCTGCGCCAGTGCTTGGTCACCCTCACAGTAGAAAAGTATTTTGTGATGTTTTGAGGGAACCTCCTGTGTTTCAGATTGTGCCCACTGCCTCTGGCCCTATGATTGGACACCACTGAAAAGAGCCTGGCTTTATGTTCTTTGTACCCTTCCTTCAGATATTTGTACATATTGATAAGATTGATCTTGACCCTTCTCCGTGCTAACAAGTCCTAGCTCTATCCGCTTTTCCTAATAAGAGAGATTCCCCAGTCCCCTAATCATCCTCATGGCCCTTTGCTGGAGTCTCTCCAGTATGTCCATGTCTCTCTCATACTTAGGACCCCAAAACTGGACCAGGTGAGATCTCACCAGTGCTGAACTGGGGGGAAGGATTGCCTCCCTCCACCTGCTGGCAAACTTTTGTCTAATGCAGTCAGAGATAGCATTTGCCAACTTCACAGCAAGGACTGCAAGGTCCTTTTCTGCAAAGATACTTTTGCTGTTGTTTTTTGTTTTGTTTTGTTTTGTTTTTTCAGCTGGGCTGCCCCTGAGAATATAGTGGTGCATGGAGTTGTTCCTCCCCAGATGCAGGAGTTCTCCTTGTTGAACTCCATGAAGTTCCTGACAGTCAATGACTCCATCCTGTCAAAGTCTGTCTGGATTGGAGCACAATGATTTGGTTTATCAGACACTGTTCCCCATTTTGTATCATCAACAAACTTGCTGAGGGCAGGCTCTGCCCATCATCCAAATCTTCAATGAAGATACTAAAAAAGATTGGGCACAGTATCTACCCCTGGAGTACACCGCTAGTTACTGGCGTCCAACTAGACTTTGTGCAACTGACAACATCCCACTAGGCCCAGTTGTTTTACATACGCCTCGCTGTCTGCTCATCCAGCCCATATATCATCAGCTACTCTGTGAAGATGTTACAGGAGACTGAGCTGAAAACATTAATGAAGTAAAAGTTCCTAAACCATGTAAAAGTAGACCCTAACTGATATCTCAGAGATGTCTTTCACTGGCTTAGGTGCTTGTCTCAGGAATGCATGCAGAATTACATCCGCTATGCAAATGGGGATGTAACACCTGAAACTCAAATATAGCACCAACTGTTTTGCACAGAAGTTCAGCATTTTCCAAACTAAACAGAGAAGAAGATACTCTTTAAGCAATGGAGCGCTCTGAGTAAAAAAATCTGTCACTTCCCTCTTCTCTGCTACTCTCAAGTTGAAAAAACTCCAAAACCCCAAAACATGGAGGTCCAACTGAAAAGTATGCATTTGTCATTATGGGAAAAGATAGTTATTCCTGAATTGGATACTTTGGATACTCTGGATTTTAAGACCAAATCAAAACAAAACCCACAATAATTTAATTTTTTAATTTTTTAATTTTTTTTTCTGAGATGTTGCTGTTCTCCCATGTCATGTGTGGGCATTCCTCAGACCAATCAGAGATGTGATTTCATCCTCTGTCAGCAGAAAAGAGACTCTGCTATTTCTTGGGTTATTAGGAAGAAGCAATATAGTATTACTACGAGCATTTGCTCAGGCTTAGCCTTCAGGAAGCTTACATATAATTTGACCACGTTTATAAACCTGGTTCTCATTGACAAATATAAGAATACCTTCTGGTTTAAGTATGAGTGACACAAAGCAAATCAAATCACTACTAGCAGGAGTTTGCAGTTTTGCCCTGTAGCTGTACTGTGTAGAATTGCACAAATGGCATTATTTTTGCAATGCAAAAGAAACTATTCAAGTATTTTAATGCATAACAAAATATGCAACTTTTCATGTATTCAATTTGTTGAATATATAACTTGCGTTTGCATTTAATGTTCTCCAATTTGTAATAGAAGAAAATTGTTACAGAATAAGCAGCATAATATTAAACTTTGTCTTATAATAATGATAATAACAAAATCTTATTAAAAAAAACAATGAAACCAACAACCAGTAAAACCAAAACTGCAGTTCAGGGACCTTAGTCTGTTCCCTAGATTAGCTGGATCCAGGATCACTTGTCTTCTTTCTCTCTAAAATGTTTTTGGCTCAACAGACTTCCACAGAACAATGGATATAATGTACAGCCAAGTCATTAGAGCAGTTAAATGGGTAAATATTTATCTTTTCCTCTCTGAGTTATGCAAACGCTGGCCAATTTCTACCTTGCCTTGTATAGGTTTTCAGTGGAACTTAGCTGACGTTCAGGTGGTCTGTCTACTTAAATTTGTTTCATAACAGAGCTAGAGACAGGAAGACAAAGCACCTATTCATTTATCTCTTCAGAATAAAACTTCCCCATACATCTGGAAGACAACAGTAGATCATGTAGACAGAAGTCAAAAGAAATATCTGCAACATTTTTTTCATTACATTCAGTAGCAGCAACACATGGGCTAAAAAAATAAACCAAAACCCTACTAAAACTTGTAATTCTCACAGATATTTTGTTTTTATTCTATTATTTGCTCATAAATCTGAGTTGGTAGAGATGGCAAAAATCCAGTTTGCAGAAAAAAAAAGAAGAAATTAGTCATATGTTACCTGCAGTTAAGCTCTGTAAAGACTCTGAAACTCACACATCCTCTTGTGTGATTGACCAAGTAGCCTAATTGTTGTATGAAAAACTTGCACACGTTGAAATGTTGCATTCAGCCTAATCTGAGAAGTTCTAGTTTTATAGAACTAGGAAGCATATGGAAAACGCAGTGGAAGAACTTACAGTAATTTTACAGATCTTATTTAATAGTTAATTTGTTCCATTTAATTAATTTTTTCTGTAACAGAAGGTACATGCAAGCCACTGTCTTTCATCACGTTGTTCATTATTATTTTGGTGCCTTTCAGTCTTGACACTAAGGAGAGCTCTGAAATCTGGATGCATATTATCTTTGGAAACTCTTACATAAGAACCAACTGATATGAAATACCAGCTTTAGAATAAGGTCCTTAGTGTCTGCCAAATTATGTTCTAGAAATAACATGCCACGTTAAAGCACTTAACATACATACGCAATCAAGAGTTAGAGCCTCAACAAAGTTTTACTATGATCTTATAAAATTATTCTAGCTCACAGTGTAGAAGGATCATCCTACAGTGTCTTTAAACCTTTTTATCCAGTTAAGAGTGACTTCCAACAATTCCTTGGTTTTTGTTCCCTCTGCCTCTTAGCAGAAACTATTAATTTTACATATTGCATATTACAAAATATTGCATAAGACACATGTCAGTAGGCTGTTGTAAATGCTCAGAGTTTTAGATTCTAGCCTTTTCCTTGCTTATTTCAGAGGTTTCCCAAAAGGTCAGCTAACCACACTGTGCTTCAAGTCTAGCTGCTCTTCACAGGGACCTGGCTGGCCACATTTCAGACTTTCACTTCTCATTGGACTATGTTTGAGACATAAAAAAACCCATGCATATTTCCTAACATATATATAAAAAATATTTAACTATTCAATTTTAACTATGTCTTAACTATTTACTATATGTGGAATATTTTCCTTGTTCAACCATGCAAGAGGCAGCTTCCCTTAAGTGAGTTTCAGTTATTGTCTCCCCAGTGATTACTCTTCCATGTCAGGGGGGGTTGGAACTAGCTATCTTGAGGTCCTTTCCAGCCCTAACCACTCTATTATTCTATGATGTTAACATGCTATCTGTATCTATGTCTTTGGGCAATTTTTCAGACATCCTACAGTTCCTAACATGGGACTGATTGTTATTTTTACTGGTGTTTTCACTGACAGTACAAATTTGTGTAGAGATTGTCTCAAGTACTCATGTTGAATTTTGACAGCATGCTAGTTACCATGCTCACGTTCAGAACCTTCATTTTCATTTTCAAAATTTGCCGAAAACAGAACATATCATATACTTTAACATTTCTGTTTATACTTTCAATTGGTTTATTTTGGGGAAATGATTGTCTTTAATTATGTATAAAACTGAGGCATAGCAGGACATCACATCTCAGTATAAATATGTTTAATTATATCTAGATTTCAAATTAGCTGACATTAGGGGATCATTCAGATGAATAATTATTGATATCTAGTCCCCCTGAAGGGCTCTAAGATACACAGTTTGGCATACAGGAGTCTGTTTGAAAAGATGCATGTTTCCCCTGGGTCCTTTGTTATAACTGCCAAACTGGATGCTAACACAGTTGGCAGAACTGGCAAACACAATACTAGCTATCTGTAGCACTAGACAACTATTCCTAAGAAACCGAATCGAAACCATTAGGTTCTTCTCTAAGTCAGATAGACATAGGTACCTCTATCCCAAGATAGTTTTCTATATAGATCAACTTATTGACTTTTTAAAGATGGTAGTCGCTACATATTACTTATAGAAGATTAACAAACTTATTTGTTTTATTTATTTTATGTTGGGGGTTCTTTTATGAGCAGCTAGAGAAGTGAGATGAACTAGCCATAACAGTTTTTTTCTACCAATAAAATTTAAAAGTCAAACCTAGAAGGAAAATAGGGAAAATTCATTTAGAAGCAATAACCCTACCCTCGAGCTCCTGAACTAAATGTGAAGACTAAATAAACATGTGACTAAGATGTCACTTTAAATTGCAGTTCTCTCTAACTGTGACATTTTCTCTCAATCTACATAAATGTTCGGATTTCACCTCTCAATGAATGCTGGCATATAAGGCCTAATTTGTTACTGAACCACTAAAGCAGTTGAAAGTTTCCAGAGAAGTTGAAATCACAGCAGTCACTCACGTTCACAAGCACTCTACTAACATGCTGAATTTGATCTGTTTTGAGGCTGAAGGTAATGCAAAGAAGGAAAGTCTGTACTGCAGCAACAGCCACATGAATACTGATATTTATTCATGCCTTCTAAAAATCCCATGCTGCACAAACTCTGCTATGTAAGAACTACTATTAAATGAGTTTTCAATCCTGGAATCTACCTTTCTCATCTCTTAGGGCATTGGATACCAAGGAAATTACTACATAGAAGATACATTTTTATAAGGTTCGAAATTAATTTATCAAAAGGCTAATGTGAGCAATATGTAGTAAATTTCACATAATGTCAAATTATTTCTTAAAGCAAACATAATGTTCCATCTTTGTAACAATGCATAACTCTTTAATATTAAGAGTGTCTTCAGGAGTTGTGAAGTACAGGGATATAAATTGGTTGGTCAATAAAATCAGCTGCAGGCATTTTTCTACTTTTTCTCATTAGCAAATCAGAAAATATATTTAGATTAAGGTTCCAATAAAACTCCCAAATCCTCCTTCTCAATTGAGGAAACTTCTTGTTGTCAACAAAGAGAAACAGATCATCCAATATGATATTGGTTTAGAAAGCATATTTTATTGATATTGTTTATTGATACATGTAGACAAACACCACACAGATTAGGTCCTCATAGTAATACACCTATGCTACTCTTTGCAAATGGCAAAAACTGACTAAAATAAAAATGCCTTTGGTGATCCAGGAACAGAAACCAATATGTAGCAGTAACTGAAAATCATGTATTTTCTTGGAAACTGCTGAGAATACTACTTTGTTTCACTGAAAAGAAAAACATGCATTAAAATAGTAAAACCTTTTCTTTCCTCGGCGCAGTTGATCTTCTTTTTAAGAAATATCAACAGAGAACACTTTAGCTTCAAATATCTGTCAAAACAATCCACAAATGTTAGAAGACTTGTTTTAAGATTAGCTAGATAATATTAGACAGTTCAGATGGAATTATTAGGTTATGGGTGCATAGATTTAGATTCAGATTAACAGTAATGAAATATGCCTACTAAGAATAACGGCCCTTTCAGAAAAGAGTACATCTAATCAAGTGTGTTACGCACCACTGAGTTTTTGTTCAAGGGTCTTGCTGTTTAATAGCTGGTCGCATTTGGAACTGGATGCAGTTATTAAACAATGTAAAAACCTAATTTGTTTCTTGCCAGGATGAGTTACCCCTTTTACTTTCACTCATATTCAAATAAAATGACCCTCAAGTTAAATAACTCCAGAGAAGGTAAAGCATATGCATGTGATAATGAAAAAACCGACAGCCTATTATTTGCAATCTTGCAATCTTCTGTTGGAAGACTTCACTGAAAAAAATATAGATACATTTCAAAGTACTCTGAACCTGAAAGTACTCTAAATAAAATTGGGAGAATGGGACAGAATCAATATTATCTCTAAAGAAAGTTTTGGTTTGGTTCTTTTTCATTTTTGTAATAAGAATATACTACAATATAGCTCATAATAGTACATTATGTTGTATCACAACAGCATAAAAACTGTAGGATGGCAAGGTGCCCCTTGCTCATTTTGGTCCTAGCTCATTTTGGATCTTTACAACTGCTTCTTTCAAAAGGCAATATGGACAAGACTGTAGCAGTTTACACTCCATCCTTTATAGCTCTCTAATACTGTTCTGGCGGTTGCTGGTCTAAGGCACAGCTTCCCTTTATTGCAGGCACTCCCAGCTGACATGCACACACAATTGTGCTTATGCCTTTGGATCATCACATATGTCCTACAAGTACCTAGAAGAAACCAAGCACCAAGATGACATTCAGACTTGGTCTCAGATTTAGAGTACAGTGGCAGGCTATGTTTTGTATAGTCATCTATCCAAGTTTAGTTATCTTTCATTTACACTGAATTATGTTGTTTCAAAGGTGTGAATGGCTGTCTCAGTATACTCGTAAATTGTTGCAATGAGCCACATAAAGAACTTGAGTCAGTGATTCCCCCCCCCCATATTTCGAGATTGATGTTTTGACATTACTTTTCCTCCAGATTTTAAATGAGTCAAAATATCAAAATTACGCAAAATTAAGAGGTTTTTTTCAGAAAAATTCTATCGAGCTACGTCATTCATTTTCACTTGAATTTTTTAATAATAAAAAAAAATGCTTTGACATTAAATATGCAATGCTTCAGTCTTGAAGGAGTTGCACAGAGATATTTCTCACATACATTATCTTTCATGTGTCAAATATTTAGTTACACTATGTCTAAGATTACTGCAGCATTATGCATCTATTCTCATGTGCATCCCTATGCACCTCCATGGAAAATAATACTGTATTAAAGCCTATTGCTGCTATTAGCCTGGTCAATAACATTTACAGCATGGTATTTTCTTCCCAAGTGTTTAACTGGATGTATCCAAATAAAATTCTGTCTGAGACAGATGTGCCATAAAGATGATTCCACAGGATGGTTTCTAGCATTCACCACTTAAATCGTGATAGCACAAAAATCCAGGACTGCGGACTCAGAAGGATCTCAATTGCCATCAAAGCCTCAGACATTTTTGATGAAAAACTGGCATTGAAAAAACCTGTTGAGAATAAGGGCTTCTGGGATTTACAAGTATTATTTTAGGGGCAGAAAGCAGAAAGGACAGGTTAGTTTGAAAGGATATTTAGAACAACTCGTGTGTTAGAAGAAACCAAGCGTACATAGCATCCCCTGTATGGCACAATAACATTTCACATATAGGCTATTCTTAATTTTCACAGTCCTTTTGAATTATTGTAATGGAAAAGGGGTAGAATCCTAAATGAATGGGAAATATGATTACTGTTCTTGTAAAGTATTTACAACATGAGGTATATATCCAAGATTTCCCATACAAGAAAACAAGGCATTTATGAATTTACCACCTCCATTTCAATACATAAAGGAATAAAATTTAGTTAAACTGGAAAATATATTTCTCACATTTTTAGCTGACTTTTACTGAGATATGTTTTGTGATTTACTTAAGAATTCCCATGTGACTTTCTCCACTTTCTGAGCTGCCAGCAGTGAATATGCAATTGTAGCCACTTCAGATTCTACAGAATATGGAATTAGATATCACTTTACAGAGAAGATTTAAAAAAAAAAAAGCATTAACCTATTTGGAAAACAGTTTCCAGGTCTTGGGGGAAGCAATATCAATATGAAATTATCTGAGTATTTCAGAATATTTACAATATTTAATTCTTTTTATAATTACTTCAAAGTAACAACGGACACTTGAACAGTCAAATAAGTTATTTATCAAACTGCAATTTATCACAACGAGGTCATATTTGGAGAAAATCAAATATAGCCCTACTGGTCTCATCAGTTTGTCATTTTCTGTGGTAGCTACCTCAGTTGTATAGAAACACTATTCTGTGAATCCACGTAATATGTAAATTGAAAAGTTAAGTGGGTTAACCAATTTTAAGTTTCTGATGCGTTTAGTATCAACAAAATGTAAATAATTCATGTTTTTTTAGCTATCAATTCTAATATTTTTATTCTTCCATTTAGGGATCTTAAAGCTAAACTACAATTCAAATGAAAGAGAATATATTATATGATAAAACTAACACATATTTATCAGATTAATTTAAGAAGCAATTTGGCACCAAATATTAGTGTTGAATAATAAGTGAGCTCAATAATCACACTTTAAAGGAACTGATACCTATAAAGGATTTTTAAGGATTCATCCCTATAAATGAAATAAATAAATGAGTTTGAAGAACTTAATCAGAAAACACCTGGGAAGACATATATTTTTTTCCTATAAAATATAATATTCCAGGCTCTCTCTTATCAAGTGGCAGCAAATAACATTTGCAGTTAGAAATACTGGTCTTGACGCTGCTTCAGTCTCAATTATATTTTTGTACGAAGCATAGTCCAGCAGAAGACCTATTATAAATCTATTTATTTTCCTGGGTCATGCCCCAAATTAAACACAGACATGTCTTCTTAGAATGCCTGCACTGAATCCCTTTTATGTAGAATTTATCTGTCAGCTCACTGTCAGGATCATCTAGGACTATCCTGAAGAGCTTCCTTCAAAATAAATATGCTACAGAAAAGCCCACTCCTCAGTAGTGTGGGTGCAAACCAGCTTGCTGTCCTATGGGTTTATACCAAGGACCAGACTCCAGCCCTCCTTTATTTAGCAGTATCATAATAAGTGTGCTATTCTGCTGTTTCTGAGACATACACAGTGTCATAGAATCATAGAATCATAGAATAGTTAGGGTTGGAAAGGACCTCAAGATCATCGAGTTCAAACCCCCTTGCCATGGGCAGGGACACGTCCTGTTAAAACAGCTTGCCATCCAAGGCTATGTCCATCCCCACCTTGAACGCCGCCAGGGATGAAGCATCCACAACCTCCCTGGGCAACCCATTCCAGGGCCTCACCACCCTCACAGTAAACAATTTCTTCCTCATATCCAATCTAAACTTCCCCTGTTTAAACCCATTACCCCTTGTCCTCTCACCACAGTCCCTAATGAAGAGTCCCTCCCCAGCATCCCTAGAGGCCCCCTTCAGGTATTGGAAGGCTGCTATGAGGTCTCCACGCAGCCTTCTCTTCTCCAGGCTGAACAGACCCAATTTTCTCAGCCTATCTTCATACGGGAGGTGCTCCAGTCCCCTGATCATCCTCGTGGCCCTCCTCTGCACTTCTTCTAACAGTACCATGTCCTTTCTATATTGAGGACACCAGAACTGCACACAATACTCCAAGTGAGGTCTCAGGAGAGCTGAGTAGAGGGGCAGGATCACCTCCCTTGACCTGCTCGTCACGCTCCTTTTGATGGCTTTCTGGGCTGCAAGCGCATACTGACAGCTCATGTTCATTTTTTCATCAACCAACACCCCCAAGTCCTTCTCCACAGGGCTGCTCTGAATCTCTTCTCTGCCCAACCTGTAGCTGTGCCTGGCATTGCTCCGACCCAGGTGGAGGACCTTGCACTTGGCATGGTTAAACTTCATCAGGTTGGCATCAGCCCACCTCACAAGCCTGTCTAGGTCCCTCTGGATGGCATTCCTTCCCTCCAATGTGTCAACCGAACCACACAGCTTGGTGTCTTCAGCAAACTTGCTGAAGGCGCACTCAATCCCACTCTCCATGTCACCAACAAAGATGTTGAACAAGACCGGTCCCAACACTGACTCCCTGAGGGACATCACTCGTTACTGGTCTCCAGCTGGACACTGAGCCATTGAGCACTACTCTTTGCGTGCAGCCATCCAGCCAGTTCTTTATCCACTGAGTGGTCCACCTATGAAATTGATGTCTCTCCACCTTAGAGACTAGGATGTCATGCGAGACAGTGTCAAAGGCTTTGCACAAGTCCAGGTAGATGACATCAACTGCGCTATTGCTGTTTATCAGCTCCATAGCCTCATCATAGAAGGCCACCAAATAGGTCAGGCAGGATTTCCACTTAGTGAAGCTATGCTGGCTGTCAACGAGCACCTTGTTGTGTTTCATGTTCCTCAGCATGCCTTCCAGGAGAATCTGCTCCAAGATTTTGGCAGGCACAGAGGTGAGACTGACTGGTCTGTAGTTCCCCAGCTCATCCATTTTGCCCTTCTTGAAAATGGGGGCTATATTTCCCTTTTTCCAGTCGTCAGGAACTTCACCTGACTGCCATGATTTTTCAAATATGATGGACAGTGGCTTAGCAACTTCATTTGCCAGCTCCTTCACGACCAGTGGATGGATTTCATCAGCTCTCATGGACTTGTGCACGTTCAGGTTCCTAAGATGGTCTTGAACCAGATCCTCTCCCACAGTGGTCCCAGGGTCCCCACTCTCACTGTCCCTTCGTCTGCCTTCCAATACCTGGGTGGTATGGTCGGAGCATTTGCTGGTGAAGACTGAGGCAAAGAAGTCATTAAGATCCTCAGCCTTCTCCAAATCCAGGTTACCCAGTTCTCCCGATAGCTTCCGGAGGGGGGCCATGTGTCACAGTGTTTCACCACATATCTCCCACACACTAAAAGAGGACTCCAGCATATTTATTTCTCTTGGCTTTATATCATCAATGATTTTCATTTTATATAGAGAGTTGAAAATGAGATTTTTCTGGTGGTGAGTTATAGCCAGAATCCAGACTGAAGAATGCAGTGATGCTTGAACACAATGCAGAGTTAAAGTAAGCTATGTCAAGAAGCTTATATTTGTTCGTTCATCAGGTTTCAATCATTTCCTTTCAGTTTGTGATTGTAGATGCTTTTTTCAAAATTGATAATTATTGATGTTTTCTGTTTGCTTTGCGAATGAAGTCTGTTTACCTTTTTAATGTCTGTATTTCACAAGTACTCTCATCTTTAATTTCTGCTGAAATAAGGTGAAACTTCTAGCAAAGTAAAAGACTGTCAGGTTTTTTGACAGTGATTGAATCTTCCATCTGACAGTCTTGGCAGTCCTGGCATTTCTTGTTATCAGGACTTAAATGGTGATTGCTAGAAGCCGAACTACTTGATTTACAATAATGGAGAATAAGTAACAATAGAAGTCAGGTACATGTAGAATGCTGGGTTAAACGAGTCAGCAGACTTCAAGGGCACCAAATATGTTGCTGCTGCTACTACTAGATCCTTTTTTCATAAACTACTTTGTACCTATCCACTACTCTCATGTTGACATGTCATGTTTTGCTACTGTTCTTTTCTAAATGAATCTTGCCCTCACACTTTTACTCCCATGCAGCCATACTGGATATTGATTAATACAAGCCACTATGGAATCTAAAGTCTAAACAAAGTACAGACTTGTAAGAGTTTTTGCCAAGACAAAATGTTAAATCACTTTGACTTTTTCAAACTAAAGGGATAAGACCAAACATTGTATTCCATTTTAAGTAACTCTGGTCATGTGATAAATGCCCTTTCACTTTAATGAAATATTTTTAAACTGTAGATAGAAATAATCTACTTGATTTCACTTTTATTCTGTGTTCATAGTGCTGCAAATGATCAAAATGCAATTGACTAAGGAGTATAGAGGAATAAGGATAAATCTTTTCTCTCAAATTTTGAAGAACAGACAAAATTGCATGCACAATTAACTAGAAGAGGCATGTAGGATTTAGGGTTTTCACTTCTATTCCATAAATACACCTTCTATTGCATCTATTCTACATTTAAAAGGATGCCTGTGAAACTCACTATTCCTGGAAGAGCATTTTAACAGGAAAAATATTAATGACTAGTACAATCGGCATTCAATTTTGTGCATTCCTATTCATCAGCCTCATTTGCAATGATGAAAATAAGAAAACTACAGATTTTATAAGGTTTTTTTTGCTCTTACTGGCATTTTGCAACTTCCAAAAAGCTGCTTCAGGGAGCTGTCAGTTTGACGGTGTTCTGCTTTTTTCTCAAACTAAGCAGAAAATCTTTATCCACAGTAGGAAAATATGCTAATAATATATGTAAAGGAACCTGAAATGGACCATGGGCAAAATTCTCACAAATTATAAGGATAATTGGACTTAGTTACTATAAAGTGTGTTAAATATTTCCACTTATTTATTTTCATTGCTGTTCAGTACTTCACATAAGCACGTACACCCGGGCAATTGCACTGGTACAGACACATATTGTAACAGAGTATGTAATTTTAGTTAAAATATTTTTTCCTTAGTAAAACTCCTGTGTTCCAGCAGTACAATATCACACAATATTAATTTCAATCAAACTGACATTCTTAAATAAAATTTGTTTGATATTTCCTTAACATATTAGCTCATTTTGTCATTCTATTAAAGAGGGAATATTTTCTGCTTTTCTATTTAAAAAAGAAATATTATTAGGAGGAACTGACAATACAGAACTTTCTTATGCCTACTGAAAAACCAGGAAAAGAAAAACATAGCATTTTTCTCTATTATAATATTTCTTTATAGAGCTCTTCTTCTTACATACAATTGCACATGCTAAGCAAAACCACCTTCATGCATCATAAATGTACCATAGGAACACTGACGGGAATGGGAGAATTTTTGCCCATATTCATACAGTACAGTTCAAATGAATTAAGAATTAACTTAGGGCTGTCCTATGACCTTGTCACAGTGGTCCCTGTTGATTTGTTGGTTTAGGAGTACACAAATATAGAGCAGAAAGCAGATGTTCTAGCTTTGTATAAAAGAACCTCCCTACCATGTATTTCTAACAATGTCAAGAAAATCAGTAGGGAAATGTCTGGACCATATGCTTGACACTCCATATCAGGCAAGAACTGACCTTCTAGATAGAAATGTTCAAGCCAAAAGCCTAAACAGTGTCCTTTTGATTTGCTTCGCTTCATATTCAGTATACAATAAGCACACTAGAGGACTGAGCACTGATGCCTGTCACATCTGAGAGGCGGTAATAGCTCTCATTACATCTGCCACTGCAACTAAAAATGCAGATTCAGCTGGCAAACCATCTAAATTTGGCTGAAGGATGGAAAGCAATTTGGCAGATAAGAAATTAAAAATATTACGATCCTTCATTTTGCTACTCTAGCTTTACACAAGTACTGGTCCAAACTCATCAAATGTACACATGCAGAGTACCATAAAACAGCAATTCAGGCCTGTGTATTTTATTGCAGGAAAAGAACCGAATCTTTCAAAATACACCTATGTTCAAAGACAAGTGCGTCTTTTGCTGAAAAGTCAACCTTTTTTTTTAAACACTACCTTCTCCAGTGTAAAATCACATAATCTGTAAAAGCAGTCTATGGGAGTGTGGTTAAAAAAGCCAGTAGATTGCAGTTGTCATAATCATAGAATCATAGAATCATAGAATCATAGAATAGTAAGGGTTGGAAAGGACCTCAAGATCATCTCGTTCCAACCCCCCTGCCATGGGCAGGGACACCTCCCACGAAACCATGCCATCCAAGGCTATGTCCAACCCCACCTTGAATGCCGCCAGGGATGAAGCATTCACAACCTCCCTGGGCAACCCATTCCAGGGCCCCACCACCCTCACAGTAAAGAATTTCTTCCTCAGATCCAATCTAAACCTCCCCTGTTTAAGTTTAAACCCATTACCCCTTGTAATCTTATGGGTCCTACTGGGAAGAGTCAGGCTGACAGACAGTGGCTGTAAAGACCCTTATTTCAGCTTGGTAAAGAGGTAATTGCATGCTTTCCAATATTCCAAAGAAGGAAAATGGACTCAGTTTAACTAAAGCCACATTCTTCTTTTAGAGCAATAATGAATCCATTTAAATGGAGACTCTACTGATTTATCTCACTGAGAAATGTGAAGTCCATAGACTTTCAACTATGCATCTACAATTTGGCCGTCTCATATTCAGTAATCTGTTGCCATAAATAAATGCTTCTTGAAGGGGTGAGGGGATGACAGACATACTTCTCTTTCTCTGGGTGAAATATTTCTTAATGCACATGTGGAACATTAAGTTGCTTTTTATTTCTGTCTGCCACTCTTTACACCTAGCAAGGGGGCCACATTAACAGCAGAGCATTCCAGTTAACAGATTGTATTATCTCAAACCAGCAAAAGCAGTAACTACATGTAAACCTGATGGCTGAGGTTTAAACTGCATGCAAATCCTTCACATTCTCCAACCTGATTTCAGAGAACAGGAAAGATGACAACCCTAAAAAGGGAGTAGCTTGAGTAACAGGTGGGTTTGTGAAAACAAAGCAAAGCAACAAAAATGGGTAGGCCTTGGAAGTGGCTGTTTTGATTGTGTTGCATCACTCTGCTTGAATGGCATTCCTAATAAAAAAACAGCTATAGTAGAAGACAGTTTGCAATGTTACCAGTGCACAGAAATTGAAGTCGCCTAATTACCTAGGTGTAATAAGGTGAATTATCATTCAGCCTAATGAAATAGCTTACGGTATTGAAATGGTAAAGTCCAAGAGGCAATGAAAACAGCAGCTTTTCTGCAAGCCTCCTTTAAGCTAGGAGCTAATGGTAGAATGTGTGTGTGCACCTCCTTGTGTGATGTGAAAGGGCGTTTATGTTTCAATTTATTTTCCAGTTCTGTGCATACTGTTTCAAATATAACATAGTAACAGTTTTTATTTTTAACTACATAAAAATGTTAGTACGAGTTTTCTAGAGGGGCTGTAAGAGTGTAGAGTTGATATAACCATGACATCGGAGCTGCATAAGGAATTGGCAGTGGTAGCAAGTAGTAGAACAAGTACTTCTAGTAAGAGTATATATGCATGGGTACAGTTAACAAAAGTAATTCCTACTAAAGGTTTTCAAAGCATTAAAATGTAAATGAAAGTTGCTGCAGGAAGGGCAAGTCGATTAGATCATCTATTGGCTTGTTTTCACAGAAGATAGATTATGAAACTATTATGATTTTATACTAAGAATTAGTTATTATTACCCTGCTTATTTATTTATACCTTTGTTAGTTTTTTTAACTTCTTGAATAAAAATATAATTTCTTTAACTTTAATTAATGTCTGCACATGAGAGACTTATTTATTTGAGTACCCAAAAGTTAATACATTTATCCCAGATTTGCTGATAGATGCTTCTGCTGGTGGTTTAGAAGCAAGCCCTTAAATTTTATTCTAGCTGTTGCTGTCTGTCAAGTCTTGGCAGGAGGGTTATGCAATCCCTTTTTTAGAAAAAGGATTATATCAAATTACAAAATTAATCCAATTAACGTATTGATAATATCGTTCCTAAATTAATCCCTTAAACTGCATAAAACAAATATGGATTGGAGGAGTTCTGCTTAGCTGTAAGTCCTCAGAAAAACAAGGTATTATCAATTTAGTGATATTTGACACAGGAAAGTCCCAGCCATGTAGGATGAATAAAGACTCAGTCAGGTTAAAGTGAATGTTGAGCCCATGGCTTAAATAGATCATGCCTGAATTATGTTTTAATTAGGGTCAGAGACTAGCCCAATTCCCAACACTGATATTTACCATGTAAGATTAGTATTGGTAATATTGAAATGACAAATATAAATTGAAGAAATAATAAAATGGTACAGCTCAACAAGTACCTGCTGCTGAGCATAGACATTATTGTATGTGAATGTTGAACATTGGTCAACAATTCCTTTTGAATTGTTTTAGATGTCTGAAAAACTCTACTCTATGAAAAGTCCATGCCAAACAGAGTTATAATTCATGTAGTCTGTCAAAAAACAAACAAACAAACAAACAAGTTTGTGTTCTTGCAATGACTTGGTAGGACTGGAGGGTTCAAAGAAAAACACATACGAAGCAAGCTTGGTTCTGTTGCAGAATAGTGGCTACAGGAGGTGGAGTTTCAATCACTTTCTGGAAGTTGATAATTTAGAACTTCAGTTAATGATTTTAAAGATTCCAGGGTTAAATGTTGAAGAATCTTCTGATAGGTTAGGGGTTACTTGCTTGTCAGTGCCTAACCGCAGATGTTGCTGAAGCCATCAAAGGCTTTTGACAGTGCAGATAAATCACAACTGTCTGTAACAAGTATTGTGATTTTAAGAGGCTAATTTGGTTTTGAATAGAAAATCGAATTTCTTCTTGCACTTATTAAGATAATGATTTGGCTAATTTCTCTTCTTGATAATTCTTCAAAAGCTGTTTAAGGAAATAGGGGGCACTTTTCTTGCCATTTCTGTCATTCAGGCTGAGAAACAAAAATAAACTCAGTACGTAAATCAGCTGTCAGAGAGGTGCTGGAAATTTGAGAGGTTAAAGCATTATTTTTTTTCCTTTAAATCACTTAATCAAAATTCTAGACTCAAAATTCAAAACTATTTTTTAAAATACAGGTTACCAAAATAAAAATTGCAAGCAGAGAAATACACCAGTCAAGCATTGATTCTCCTAAAAATACAGATAATCTTTTATATATGCATGCAATGGCCTTTTAATTGTCCTTTGGTTTTGGAACTCAGTTTTTCAACTTCTAACAGTATGCTTGATGTACAAAACCCAACAGAAATGTTATACACTAAGTTAGTCAATGTGAAAAGCTTTTCCCCCCTAAAATTATATTTTGAGAGCCTAAGATTTATATACTTACATGTCTCAAAGGGACAAGATTAATGTCTGATGCATCTCTTGCAGATGATGATTCTGGTGAAGTTCTTTTTCATGCGTCAAAACTTAACTTAAAATTAAATCTAAAGATTCCTCTTGCAGTATTTTTGTCAAACTTCATTATGACTGTGATCTATGAAGCACAATAAACTTTTAATATTCCCAAAAGGGGAAATGCAAGATATGAATCTAAATTGCTAGCATGATGAATATCTATGAATATATAAACATCTAAAACCACAATGTTGTTATACAGAAAAACATATATCCCTAATGTGCATGTTCAAATAAGGAAGACTGGACAAAAGAGTTATCTCACAGAGAAGATGGGAATTGTGTACAACTTTTGAATTAAATAGTTTTCGTAATCTTCAGCAACCTAATGAAGACTGTTGATGAAGCCTGTTGCCAAGAAAAGCTCTTCTATGCAAAGTTCACAGCACATAAGTTTACGTTAGAAATAAGTGAGAGGATCTTTGTTTAAGGAAGAAGCTTTGCCTTTTTCACTCTGCTATCCTTTTTCTATGCACATTTTAGTAGGCATTTTCTGTCTTATCATTTTCTCCAGACCTCCATGACTTTAGCGGTCAAGCTGAAACACTTGTTAAATTAATTGGTATTATATAAAGAAGTTGCAGTCAGGCTGAGGTGTAGCATAGCATTCACTGTTTAACCAAGTATCTGGGAAGAGAAGGAAGGAACAGCCTTCCTTTTCTCTCCAATCTCTGCTTCTAGCACTTTGTTCTCACTCTTCCATGCAGCAGAAAAGTAGTACTAGCTATAAGGATGTTGTGCTTATTTACTCATCCTTATAGATTCCTTTCACCCTACTTTTACCACCACATTTCTCTCTGAAGCCGTCTGACATATTTATTTTGTTACACATCTATGTACAGAACAGTCTGGGTCTCTACCACTACACCAAGTTCAAGATGATTTTTTATAAAACTGGAAATTGTGCTTTCAGAATTTTTCTAATGCTCCTCAAAGGCATACTTGGTTCCCACTTGACAGAAATGTAAAAAAACGCAAACATAAACCCTTTATTTTAAACTGCTAATTTTGGATACTAGATATATTTCAGACATATCTTATCAGAATTATTTACTGAATTTTATAATTCATTACTATAGTACTTGTACCTTAACATTTTTTAACTAACTTGAAAAATTTTGTTAATTCAACAAATGCTTCCTATTGCTAGTTAGTGCAATCTTTGAGAAGTTTTCAGTTGTCTCCCCTTTGCTACTACCTGCAACTGTGTTATGCAGATACCTCTTGTGGTGATTAAATCATGCATAGTTTTGAAAAAAAGTACAGTCAGAAATAGTTAAACACAAGAATAAAAAATGTGGCTAAAATGCCAAAACTGCTGCAGGCTCTACCCATTAACAATTCAAGACAACAAACATTCAGAGGCAATCTAATAATCTTATATTATTTTTTTCTCAAAATTATTCATATGTGTAACTTGTATGCAAGCTGAATGTGTAGTAATACACATATAGCAGAGATGTAGTTACTGGCACAGTGCAAGAATTACTGAAGAATGCTATAGAGTTCCCTTTCTAGTGTTAGTTCTTCCCAGAAGGATGCCACATACTTCATTTCACATGACGAGAAATGCTGTGACACTGAATTGTCCCCACAAATGCCAGGCCTGTCCATCTACAGCCCTGGACAATTTAGCACTAAAATTGTTCATGAGGATACCAAAAAACACTCTTCCAGATTTGATAATTAATATTTTAAAATTTTCTTTTTGTCAAAGGTTAAAAATTTAACAGACACTTCCTTGATTCCTGTACTAAAATTAGGACTGTTCTTAATGGATTTATAAAGAGAAAAATTGAAGCCAATTAAAAAAAAATATATATATATAAATAAGCATCCTTGTACAGGATATATTTGATTCATCAATACTAACAAATAAGTACTGGCAATCATTACTGAAATTGTAAAATGTTTTTTGTCATTATTTGGCTTCTCAGATGCCTGTAAATGTAACTATAAAATTCCCAGCCTAATTGGTTGGCCAATTTGAGCTGGAGATTATTTTTTTTTCACTTGAATGGAAGTCCATATAATTTGCAGTGGAAGAAACCAGACCTTTGCTTCCTTCTTTTCCCTCTTACACCAAACATAATGCTTTATCTATCAAGTAGTATATTTGAAAGATTTATAAAACCTAATAGTTTTTAAAGTTTTAAAACAGTTATGCCTAAAATTCCTGAACTGTATTGTGTGACGTTACTGAGACTTGAAATGCTTTTAAATATGAAGGGGCCTACAAGGATGCCAGAGAGAACTCTTTATTAGGGACTGTAGCAATAGGACAAGGAGCAATGAGTTCAAACTTAAACAGGAGAAGTTCAAGTTAGATATAAGGAAGAAGTTCTTTACTGTGAGGGTGGTGAGGCACTGGAACAGGTTGCCCAAAGATGTTGTGAATGCTCCATCCCTGGCAGTGTTCAAGGCAAGGTTGTACAGAGCCTTGGGTGGCATGGTCTAGTGTAAGGTGTTCCTGCCCATGGCAGGGTGGGTTGGAACTAGATGATCTTAAGGTCCTTTGCAAGCCTAACCATTCTATGATTCTATGACTCTATGATGCTATGAAAAGTGTATATTGCATAGTTGTCAGAGATTACCTTGCATCATCATAGAAGAGATCTGCATATATAGATAGTGATGCATACTTCAAACTTGTTTGAGAATATTTACAGTAGGATCTTCTAGAACTAAAGACCTCATTATATCTTTTTATCTCTGTACATTACAGTCATGATATATGGGTGAGAAGACTAACAGTTAATAGTTGTTAAGTACAGTGCGACCCATTCAGGCCTCAGCTTCATTACATCCCTAGCCACTCATTCATGGCAGAGGACAGTCATGTATATCTGGAGTTAAGTCTACAGTGATGCTTCACACTTTGGATAACCATGTTAATAAAAACTTACAAAAAGGTAGAGTAACAGGGGTGTTGTCATGGTTTAAGCCCAGTCAGCAAATCAGCCACGCAGTCACTCTGTCACTCCTCCCCTCTTCTTTCCCCCCACTCCTGGAGGAATGGGGAGGAGAATTGGAAGAATGTAACTCCCACGGGTTGAGATAAGAACAGGCCAGTAACTAAGGAATAGCACAAATCACCACTGCTGCCACCAATAATAATAATGATAAGAGAAATAACAAGAGAAGAGAATACAACTGCTCACCACCCACCGACCAATAGCCAGCCTGACCAGAGAAGTGATCTAGCCCTTCTGGGTAACTGCCCCCTGTTTTTATAGTGGGCACGACATGCTGTGGTATGGAATACCTCTTTGGTTAGTTTGGGTCAGGTGTCCTGTCTCTGCTTCCTCCCAGCTTCCCCTCCTCCCTGGCAGAGCATGAGACTCAGAAAGTCCTCGGTCAGAGTAAACATTACTGAGCAGCAGTTAAAAACATCGATGCTATCAGCACTGTGCCCAGGCTGAAAGTCAAAACCACAGCACTGCACCAGCTACTAAGAACGAGAAAAAATGACTGCTACTGCTGAACCCAGGACAAGTGTTTGTAATTTTTCATACTCTGCAGTGGAGCAAGATTGATTTTACTAGGCTTAGTAATTGATCTGTTCAGAGCATAAAGCCTTTTTTCTTCAATAAGCCATGAGATTCACAGTCATCTTTAACTAAAAGAGTGTGTCTCCTATAATTTTTATCAATCCTGTCATTACCTTATCAGTCATAGAATCATAGAATCATAGAATAGTTAGGGTTGGAAAGGACCCTAAGATCATCTGGTTCCAACCCCCCTGCCATAGGCAGGGACACCTCCCACTAAACCATGCCATCAAGCATAAACAGTTTATATAAATTATATTTTAAACTATTAGAAGTCTTTAGAGCAGTTCCATACACATTTCCATGTCATTTAAGAGCAACTAATTCTATTAAACCAGAAATTCTTCACAGAAAGATAAGCATCTTTAATATGTTTTTTACTACAGAAGACACTATTTAAGTACCTGCTTATTACATTAGGTATTGCTTCTACCACACAACAGCAATTATGTTTGCTTAGGAGAGATGGAGAGAATTGGTGGATTATTGGCCATTATGAGCAGTCATGTAACAGTTATCATATTAAAGAATAAGTAACCTGTCATTGTCCTTAATTCAATTTTTTTTTAATACCAGCTATTCAATTGAACCAACAGGCTTGGCCTTGAGAATATTATTTTCAATTGTGATATTTTTATTTCAAGTGATTTGTAGTAATCATTTAAACTCACATCTCTTACGCCTGAAGGCATGTAAAAAACCAAGCACTTTGTTGTTTTTCAGACTGGAATAGTTGCACTTCCCATTGACAATATTTAGGCACTTTTCTTAGAAAACCTACATCCATGTTCACAACCTTTCCAAGCAGAGCAGGGTTCTGAATATTGGCTTCCTTTGATCTAGCTGAATAACTAGAGGCACTACCTATAATAATTTTTGATTGCTGCTAATATATGGGCCATAACTACCTTTAGCTTCCTTAAGGCATTCATACAGTAGTGAGGCCTCTGATAACATGAAAAATTAACTCCTTTGCTTCAGAATCCTATTCTGGGCTTTGGGATTTACATTAACGTGCAATCTCAGACAGTATGTCAAAACCCAGGAGACTTGCATAAGCTCACTGGAATGTACCTAAGGCACTGTGATTAGGGTAGGTGGGGTGGGATTTGTTTCACCTAAATTTAATAAATTTAATACACATATCTACATGTGAGCTAGGCAATTAATCTCTACCAGAATTAGTGGAGATCACCAATACAATCAATGTAGTCTGGTCTCATGATAAGTAGAGACCACTCCAGACACAATTTAGATTCCCAGTCTCGTAAGCGGATACATTTTAGACATTGTAGGCAGGACTGAGTGTTCTAAAACCTAATTTCTATTACATTTTCTCTGCCTTATTAAATCCTGTCCAGCCTCCAGCCGCCACCAAGAAAGCCACAGGTCTTTCCTAAATTCTGTGTTTTATCTTTCAAGCACCTGCAGATGTGTCAGTAACTATTAGGGCATCAATAATGATGCTAAACTGACATGCTCAGGCAGGTGAATTCCTCATGAGGCTGTCTGGGTATGAACTCTATTATTCTGGCTGAAAATCTCATTCCCATACTTACACAGTTTAAAATCAGATATTAGAGCATGAGGAGCTTGGTCACACTTTTTCAGAGAAGAGACTGACAACACCTATGTTCTGATAACAGATAGCCATAAAGGCTTATAGAAAACTGCAGGAGAAAGCTGTGATGGAAAGGGTACTGAAGTACTGGTAAAGCCAATCTCAGTCTTCTTTACAAGACATTTTTAAGGGGCAGATTAGTCAAATGTCTCTGACTGTGGTTGTGAAGATATAGAATTAATAGCTGGGCTTGGATTAGATCATTTCTCAAAGTGCATTCCTGTCTTTCAGATGCATGTTATTCAAATGGTAGTTGAGTGCACAGCAGAAATTATGATTATGGATTTGTCTTTATTTAGGTTATTTACTTTTTCTTTAGATGAAAATGGAGAAGATTTCATCAGATAGAATATTTGACACTCCTGAAAAACATAACAAATATTCCAATGCTCTAAACTTTTATAAAAATTTGTATAAAATTTCACTATGATTCATTTACAAAATTATTATAACATCTACTACAAATCCTTACAATTTCTGAGAATCAATGGAGACGAGTCTCAATTTAAAAAAAAAAAAAAAAAAAAAAGGCAAAACCTCAGGAACAGAATAATGGTTACTTATACTCATCCCTCCTGAAAAGGACAACATATTCACTGGATGCTGATTGGTGATATTTTGTTTCCTTGTTTTAAACAGATACTTAGGGCTCATTTTGCCCATGCAAAATAATTTAAGGATACTCTAGATAAGCCCTTCTTTTCTCAAATACACTTTTAATTTAGGCTGTTATCAAGACTTCACAAAAAATGGAAAATTTAATTGGCCTTTTAGAGACTATATCAGCCAAATAAATTGCTTTCATATCCTTGCCTTAGGGTGCTCAGTCTTGTTTTGAACAGTATTACAATATGCAAACAAAAGCTACAAATCACAGTGTTCTATTTTCAAATATGTATAAAATCATCTTTTTGCTTGTTTTTTTTCTGGTCCAGCCAGTAGAACAAAATTACTCTTTTCATCTGGAAAACCATTTATAGCTAAACATGGAAAATGATTATAAAGGACTACTAACTTTATAATTTGAACGTGGTTTCACCATACGAAAAGAAAGGATGAATTTCCATTGTAAGAAGTGCTCACATAAATAATCAACTAGCTGATGTTGAGCATCATTTTAGACACAGACCAATGTGAATTCCTGATCCAGTAATTGCATCTGGATTTTAAAAATTCCAGTTTTAAGCCCTTCAGTGTCCACAATATAGCCACTTTCATCACAGATGTATAGCTGGAAAGGAGCCAACACAGTTTCTTTCTCTCAGGGGCTTTCTTTTGTTTTTGTGAAGACAAATAGCTAAGTGCTTCAGTCTATCCTTGACAAAAAAAAAAAAAAAATAAAAAAAATTAAAAAAAAAAAAAATTCTTCTATATTGTCCCTTAATTTTTACTCAGAAACTTCATGAACACAATCCTGCCTTCGTCACTGTAAACTGGGGAAAGGGGTGCTATATTCTTTGATCACTTCCAGCTCAAGTTGCTGGACAGAGATCTGCTTTATCTTTACATCCAGGCAGTATTGACCACTCTAATAGAACTTGTGCATCTGCAGTATCCTTTCTTCAGTGCCTTCTCTCTGGTATGAAGCTCTATCAGTTAGAAGTGCAATACCCAGTCACATGGGTAGCTCCTAAAAACAGATAGCTGAATATATTGTTAAAGTAATTCAAGTTCCAACAGATCCATTGCCTTCATTTTGGCATTGGTTTTGCAAGAGGTATGTATCTAGCCTAAAAGTGAGAAAATCAAACTTTTAAATAATTACAGAAATTCCATAGAGTTTGTCTCCTCTTATGAACCTATATGCTGGTGTCATACCTCTCAATAAAGAGAAATAAACTGATTTACAGAATTAGAAAACAAAGGGTGTTAATTTCAGGAATTAGGAATTTTTTAATATCTAGACGAGGCAGCAGCCTTGACTGATACTATATACACACAGATTTGCAAGGTTTAACATTTAGCTCTAACTGGTGGATCTGATCTTCTCGGAAGAATTCACTGACTGGATGTGAGAAGTTAACATATTTGACTTCTGATTATCACCATAAACTCATCTCCTTGCTGCTCCTTTGTAAATTCTCTCAGCTTCCATCTCCTGATGGATGGTCCCTACAATGAATAGCCCTTCAATGGTCCCCCCTGAAGGGGGCCTACAATAGGCATCCTTTTAGGCCCCCTTCAGATACTAGTAGCCTGTTAATTGTGTGGAGGAAGAGGTGGTTGGAAAGCCCATAGAAACGTAAGAAAGGTAAAATCTCAGACAGAAACAGGATTTCTCTCTTGAGTACTGGAGAATAAAAAGGGTCCTTTCCAACCCTAACTATTCTATGATCCTATAAAAAACAACATGGCAAGAGACATAATCGTAACAATCTCAGGAGACCTTCTTGCCCTATACACTGTACCTCCCAACATATGTCTCGTGGAGAAAACAGCATGTGTGCCCCATGAGAATTTCAGAAAAAGAAACTGAAATAAAATGGTGTCAATGGAAGTCAAGCAGGTGCAGCAGAAGAGCAGCTTGGAACTCCTCCTGGAACCAGGGCAAAAAAAGAAACTGTGTGCTCGCTAGAAGCAAGGTCAAGCTTCCTCAGCTTCTGCTCTTTTTCCCTTGCCCAGGGGACAGCAATGGATGCTGGCAGCCTGGAGAAGCTGCTCCAGCGCCAGGCTCAGGTCAGGGTCATGTGAGGTGCCATCTCACCTATCCCCATCTCTCACACATGGCCAGGAGCTGATGAAACTCTCCAGGGCCCTTTCTCCTGTGGGGCTCCTTGGTGAGTGCAGCCCATTTCTTTCAGGCCGGTGCCAAGCAGCTGCCAGTTCCTGTCCCCTCCCGCAGTGAAGGCGGACGTGGCCACGTGGATGGTGAGTGTGGAGAAGACAGGGGCAGGATGGCCCTTCTCTCCTGCTCTTGCAGGCAGGCACATGCGCTGTGATGGGGCTGCTGCTGCCCTTCCCACAGGGCACGTCCATCCCCATCACTCTGCAGCAGGAGAGTGCTGAGCCCCAGGGCCCCTCACTCCCAAATGGTGCTGCCTCTCCCATGCCCTCAGTGGCAGGGCGACAGAACTGAGGGAGCCTGGAAGCACTCTCCTGGTGCTTCTCCTCCATGGCTCTTTGCTCTGTTTCTCTTGGCAGCAGGCGGGACCCGCAGGAGCAGGAGTCGTCTGCCCTGGCCATTTGCACAGCCAGGGACCTTGGCTGCGCAAGGGGCACCAGGGCCATCAGTCTCTGCTGGTGCAGGAGCTCTGTTTGGCCGGCCCCTGGCAGATCTGTGCAGCCAGGATGGCATGCTGCCCCAGCCCACCCAGGTAAGCCAGCCTGCGCAGGGATTCCCCATCCTATCCCATCCCAACCCGCTGGCTCCTCCAGAGAAAGGCTGTCCCCAGCACCTGCCTCAGGGCCTGTCTCCAACCCAGCAACTCTCCTCCTCTGTGCCCTCAGGACCTGCTGGCTCTGCCCAGTGAGCACGGCCCATCCACGGAGGGGATCTTCCAGCTGTCAGCCAGCGACTCCCGAGAGCTCAGGGAGGCCCTCAACAGCGGGGTGCTGGTGCAGCTGGAAAACCACCCTGTGCTGCTGCTGCTGTCCTCTTGAAGGTGAACCCTGCTGACCCGCAGCCCTGCAGCTCCTGGCTGTCTTGGTGCTGATGTGCACCTGTGGGAGCACAAGCAGAAACCCAGCTGCCTGCTCATGAGCCAGAGGGCTGGGGGTGCTGTGGGTGCTCCTGGGGGTAGTGGCCAAAACCTCACACAGAGCCCTTGGCACGGCAGGACTACCTCCGGAAGATCCCCTCCAAACTCCTCAACATCCATCTATATGAGGAGTGGATGAGCACCATGGAGAAGACCAGCAGGCAGGAGAGGCTGGCAGCGCTGAAAGAGTAAGAGTGGAAGCAGTCAGCAGGGACTGGGACAGGCTGGGACTCCACTGCAAAGCAGTGGCATGCTTGAAATAGCCATGGCTCCTGCAAACCAGCTCCTGATGCTGAGGGATTTATGTTTGGGAGGAAAGGGGCACTGAAAAGCTTTTCTCTCCAAGGAGCACTTCCCACCGGCACTGGGGCTTGTTCCAACAAGGGCCTCTTTCCAAAGGGCAGGGAGGGAGGGAGGGAGGCGGCTTTATCTCAGCAAAAGCAGTCCCTCTGCTGTAGAACAGGCAGTGGCCTTGGGTGAGATCAGCCTGGGAGACCTGTGCTATCAGCACCTACTTCATTAGCACTGTGCTCCTGTTCCCTCAGGATGGCCAGCAAGTTACCAGAGGCCAACCTCCTCCTGCTCCAGCACTTGCTGTCGCTGCTTAGCAGCATCAGCAAGAACGTGGCCATGACCAAGATGTCTGCTGGGAACCTGGCCATCTGCGCGGCACCAAACCACCTGAGCCCACCCCAGGAGCTGCCCCTGGATGTCCTGGCTGTGGAGACGGGAAAGGTACGCTGTGTTCACCACCCAGCTGCAGCATCCCCAGTCCACCCCACTTTTGCTGCTCAGAGGGCCCTGGCTGCCTCCTCCCATCATCAAAGCCATGGGGCAGCAGCCAGAAAGAGCGGCCCCACAGCTGCACCTTCCTGCACAGAAGCACAGATCAGGCTGGGAAAGACTGTTTGAACTGTCATCAGCGCCCTCAGTGAAACCAGTGGTTTGCTGTGTGCAGGTGACACAGCTCGCCGAGTTCCTCGTCAACCACCATGAGGAACTCCTTGGAGAGCAGGCGGCTGGGCTGGTCAGAGGGGGCGATGAGGGGACACCAGCACCACAAGCAGAGCTGGAAACAGCAGAGGTAAGTGAAGTGCACAAACAGCTCGACAACAAAAACCTCCCCTCTCAGAAGGTGGGGCTGCTGCCACCACAGGGACAAGCACGGTCATCCACCAGCCTGCAACTCTGTCAAAGTGCAGAGCAAGGCTGATGCAAGTTGGCCATCCCTCTCTGTGAGGTGATCCCACCACAACTGGCTCAGCTGAGCTGAGCAAACCCATCCAAGGGGTGTGCCTTTTAGAGCTAGGGTAACAATTGTGCAGGGAGGTCCTTGCCCCCTGCTGACCTACACATTTGCATTGCAGGTGCCTCCTGTTGCTCCTGTGAGTGAACAGCAGAGGAGCTTTTCCGGGGACAAAAGGTAAAACTGCCTGGCTTTGCTTGGCTCAAGGTAATCATGGCTTCACCTGTCTAACAATACTATTGAATGGAAAGGTTCCCAGGCTCTTCACGTGTCACCAGGAAGCAAAAAGCAATCTGGAAAGAGGGCATCAACGGGCCACCGTGCTGGAAGAGGAGCAGAACTGAGCTCTCAGGGATGGGCAACTGAAGAAATTCAAGCAGTGGAAGAACAAGGCACCCAGGTATGTAGCAGACCCTGTGTTCCAACTTTCCAAGTTCTGAGTATAGGAAATATTTCTAAGGTGCACAGGATGGTCCTGCCTCGGGAGAACATGTATGTCAGGAGAAATGCACTTCCCCAGCGTTGCCTGCCAACCTGTGATTTTAGTAAAGCAGAGCAAGGGATGCTGCTGCTTGGGTTTTGGAAAGGACCATACTCCAGCTTCCCAGGGCTCCCTGCCGAGCCCTGTTGCCTGGCAAGGGGGCACTGCACATCCCTGTCAACTTCCTGTGCTCTGAGGGTGTCACATGTGTTGAGAAGGGACCAAAGCAACACTGTAGTTGCCAGTAAGGAGCCAGTAAGGAGCCTCTCTCTTGTGCTAGCAATGACCCCTTTTACAGCATGCTTCCGAAAAACCCAGGAGCCAAGTCCTGCCTGCTCCTGCCCTCATGATTTCATCAGCACTTTCTGACTCTGCCCTTGTAGGTACCCATTTACTGCTTTGGATTCCCCCCACATGCGCTCTGCTGCCTGGGCTTGGCATTCCACCCTGCAGCCCTAGCACAACCTCGGCAGCGATGAGGACAGATCCACCATGTCCTTCTGCTCTGGATAGAAGGTGCCACCACCTCACCCAAGAGCCAGAGTAGCGCCCTCAGACCCATCCCAGCCCTCGCAGGAGGTCTTGCTGGCTCACTCCTCAGCTCCGCCAGCAAATGCCCACCCTCTGGTGCATCTTCCCAAGTGGGGAGCTGGCGCCGGGACTTCAGCTTACTCTGTTCACTGCCACATTTGTTACTATCGTTGTTACTGCGCTGGTTACTATGTTTGTTACTACATTTGTTACTGTGTTTATAACTATGTTCATTAGGCTATTTCTATGTCTTTTAAAAACAAAATATTAGGATATACTTTAGGATAGATTTAGGATATAGTTTAGGAAACACATTATAGGATATAGGATATATGTAGGATATAGTTCAGGAAGCATGTTACAGGACAGTAGCTAATTCACGTTGTTTGAGTACTCACTTCATAGGACCGTAGAATAGTTAGGATTAGAATAGGGTGTGGAATAATTAGGAAATATGGGATAATTAGGAATTAAACTTATATTTGAAATGTAGCATTGTCCACACATAAGGGAAAAACGGACTTTCAGGGCCTCTCAGGGTGAGATGCAGCCGCATCTGGTATGCCAGGAACGTGCACTCCGCAGCGGCTCCCGTGGCAACGCGGACGAAGGGTGGAGGGAGGTGAAGATCTCACGGTTACTCTTTGTCCTAACTTCAGCACAAAGACGGGAACGAGATGGTACAAGAAACTGATAAACTGTGTAACTGGCAACACTGACCAGAACGAGATGGTGCAAGAAGCTGATAAGCTGCGTGGTAGAGGTAGAGACCTTGCAAAAGCTGATAAGCTGCACACTTCTTACCCTGGGCCAGCAGCCTGTCATCTTTTGACAGAATGCCGTCCTAAGTGTGGACTTTGCTTCATTATAACGTCATTATAATGCAATTACTCACGAATCTCCAATGCGACCCCGCCCCCAAAATGAGATCACCCCTCTCTGAGTAATAATAATAGTATGTATGACTACAGTCACTCAAGCTCCACCTTGAAGATAAAAAATAATATAAAAAGACCCAAGAAAGAGGGGGATATTGGGGAGGATACCACCATGGACAGTCAAGGAAGATAACATCAACTGACTCCTGGGACCGGTCAACGGGCTGGACCTCTCTTCCCCCCCCATAGGGACGCCTGTGGGTAAGACTTGCACTGTATTCGGTGCTTCCCTGGGAAAACTTAGAATCTCTATAGAGTTACTTTTACTGTCATCTGTATATTTTATAGCTATCCTGTGTTAACTTTATCAAGCACTTGTATTCATGTAATCATTATTAGCACGTGCTTTTGAAGACAGTCTCTATCACCGGCAATCCATAAGAACCTGTATTTGTTGCTTCAATAAACTCAATCAATTAACCACACTGTTTCGATAGCCAATCGTCACCATTGGTAAATCCAGACCATTAGAGGTCTGATATAAGCGAACGCGGTCGGATTAGTATCCGGACCAATAGAGGTTCGATATAAGCGGACGTGGTTGGATTGGTGGCTGTAGCTGATTGAACTGGACAGTGTGGTGCACTATCAGTAAATCCAGACCATTAGAGGTCCGATATAAGCGAACGCAGTCGGATTAGTATCCGGACCAATAGAGGTTCGATGTAAGCGGACGCGATCGGACTGGTAGTTGCCTATTAGAGAATAAAACAAGGGGTTTGTGTAAATAAACAAGAGGCTTACCACCTCCCCCCACCCCTTTTAACGCGACACAGGGTAGTTAGGGTTAGAAAGGACTTCCAGTAATTTCATGTTATGTCACAAGACTACTCCTTGAGTGGCTTTTCATCTGTATTAGTAAAAAAGCAGAAAGAATTACAAAAGACGTTTCTCTCTGCCTTGCCAGCTGCATCCTGCAGAATGGAAAGCAGAAAAGAAAGTACACTGAGAGAGTCTTTGGATTAGGAAAGAAATGACAGAAAGATATGAATGCAGAAAAGCTACTGCTCCACCCTCAAAAAGATTCAGATAAGCTCCAGAAGAGTACTGCCTGCTGTTGGAATACAGCTGCATACCTTAGACACCTGTTAAGGTCCAGAAGTAAAGAGAAACTTGCTTCTGAAAGAAAATGCAGATAGGCAGCAGAAAGGAGCACTGAATTGCACCACTGTGTTTTCATTAACAACTGCTCATGGTGAGCAGAGAGATGCTGAAACAGAAACAGAAGAAACAACAACAAGGAAAGAAAATTGAGGGAAAAAAAATCCCTCAGATCCCTCTGCACTCCAATGGAAGAAACATTGGGAAATGCTCGCAGATGTCCCAGGCATCTGCAAACAAAGCTGTCTCAGATCTGAACACCAACAGAGTGGTTTGTTGGTAATAGGGCAGAGTGACTGATATGCGCGTATTCCTCTTGCATTTGCTGGAATACGTTGTGCAGACTGCCTGAAGTTCTCAGTGTTGCTTCATATGTATTAAGCCTTTCTGAATTTTCTTTACCATTTCTGTACAGAAATAAAGTGTCAAATGCATATCTGGCCAGTCTCTGAATTTGGATGAGTCCCTTCCCTTTTTTCTCCTCTCTCCATCTCTGTGTTTCACTTCTCTCTCTCTCTGATACTTACCTGTCCAAGAAGACACAAAAAAGGTCATGCAGTGGTTGCATTTGTGTAAGCCTTTTCTTTCTTCCAGGAACTTTGTTTTTTCTCCTAAAAAACCTGAGGAAACACTTGCATCCAAGAAAAGATCTTGATAAGGAAAGAACTTGAGTATGTTGCTGCTTCTTCTAGTCTGAGAAACAAAAGCACTACTTCTGCCCAGAAGGCCACTGGTCAGTATTTTTGTGATCTTGCTATGCTTTCATTCCATTCATCTTCACATTCAGCACCAAAGCCCCAAATCTCTTGGCCATGTTTCCATACCACAGATTCTCTTAGGAAGATAATTATTTAAAGAGTGTGGGGAGCTTCTCTTTATTGAAAGAAGATTATATTTTGTCACCTGGAAAATTTGTAAAGAGCTGGTAAGTTACAAAGGGACAGCCACTTCAAATCTACCTCATCTAAAAAGTAGCTGATGAATTAAAAGCTATTCTCTCTGAGCTGGCAATGATAGGCAAGACTCCTCATCTTCCTCAAGGAAAAAAAAAACTCCAGACCCATACAGGGTGTTGGGAACAAAAGGTTGAATGAAAACTGAAGTTCCCATGCCCTTATTCCAATAAGGGGCATCAAGACAGTGGCAGCAAGGGAGTTGAAACATGTTCCTTCATCCCTATGGATGTCTTTTACCCACTGGAGCAAACTGGAGCAAACTGGAATGAATGACCTGGAGCACCAAAGTTGGGGATGATGCCCTCCAGGTGGTCATTCTCAGTTAGAATGTGCTGGGATGGCTGAATTGTGAACTACGTGCCTTACGTATGCACTCTGAGACGGGGGGGGGGGGGGGGGGGGGGGGGGGGGGGCACAAAATCACAAAATGAAATATATAAACCTTTAAAATCAATTTCAAATAATGTTAAGTTTGATGGCTTTGTAGCAGTAGCAATGGAAAATTTCTGAGGTGCATGATTCACAGAAAAAAAAAAAAAAGTACAGCTAGAGAACATACTGAGAATTCTTGTATAAGATAAACTGTTGTAGGTTTAGCACTTTGTGACCTTAGTACAAAATGAGTGTAAGAAAAGAAGGCTAGAAGAACAGGGCGTGAGGATAAGGAGTATCTGGAATGGCAGTGGTCCAGAATGGGCTGCAGTTAAACTAAGTGATAAGTAGAAGGACAGGACGATTGTTATGTCTATGGTGTAAACAAACCAATTAAGCTGGTATAAGCATCTACTGCACGTGCTTTGAAGGCTGACAGAAGTGATGAAGACTGTTGGAAGAAGTAAATGACCATCAGAGACCACCACCACATTTTTGTACACATGCGGGGAACTTTCCGGAAAATGATGTAATCCATACGTAGCCTAATGAATATGTATGTATGCCCAGCGTCTATGTAAGGAGGGCTCGTGTAACAATAAGGGAACATGTGTTAGGAGGAGCTACCCCCCGTGTCTCCCAACACTGCAATAAAGAATACCTGCTTGTCAACTTAAAAATTTGTTGGCGAGTTTGTGTCTGGAGTTTTCTCTGAATCAACTCACACTTACAAAATATGCAATTCTGATTTTATTTCTAAAACTAAGTACATACTGGGTAAACATGACTCGTTGCTCTTTCTGCTGTCTTGGAATCTGTATTTGCATCCCATGTGCTGGGAGAGGAGGAATATCAGGGAAATGGATGCTCACAGTATCACAGAAGCATAAAATAGGGTTGGAAAGGACCTTAAGATCATCTAGATCCAACACCCCTGCCATGGGCAGGGACACCCCCCACTAAACTGTGTCACTCAAGACTGTCCAAACTGGCCTTGAACACTGCCAGAGATGGAGCATTCACAATTTCTTTGCGCAACATGTTCCAGCACTTCACCACCTTCACAGTAAAGAACTTCTTCCTTATATCCAATCTAAACTTCCCCTGTTCAAGTTTGAACCTATTACCCCTTTTCCTATCACTACAGTCCCTGATGAAAAGTCCCTCTCCAGCATCCTTGTCCCCCTTCAGATATTGGAAAGCTGCTATGAGGTCCCCATTCAGTCTTCTCTTCTCCAGGCTGAACAGTCCCAACTTTCTCAGCCTGTCTTCATACAGAAGGTGCTTGCACACCCTTATCATCCTTGTGGCCATCCTCTGAACTTGCTCCAACAGCTCCATGTCCTTCTTATGTTGAGGACACCAGAGCTGTACACAATACTCCAAGTGAGCCCAACATCAGCAAAGTCGCTAGGTACTGGTTGTGCAAGACCATTCAGCCTTCTTATTTCTATCCATTCCAGTATCTCAGGAGACCTTCTTGCCATTGTAACATGCTGTGTCTCCTCCCAGAGATCTCATGGAGAGAGCAACACATGTACCCCATGAGAGAACTTCAGAAAAAGAAACTGAAAAAAAATGGTGTCTGTGGAAGTAAAAAAAACCAAAAACCAAAAACCAAAAAAAAAAAAAAAAAAAAAAAAAAAAAAAAAAAAAACAAAGCAGCAGGGCAGTCAGTCACCCATCAATATCGTCAGTTTTATTAGTGCCAAAAGATTTAGTGCAAGATGGCAAATCAGCAATGCTAAGCATCCATCCATGAAGCATGGAGCTGCTCTTGACTGATGCCAGCACTGCCAGCAAAGCTTCTTGGCTGTCTTATCAGGGGTGATGAGCAAAGAAATGCCTAAATCCTTTTTATTTTTCTGTGCGTTAATAAGTACTTGATTTACATTTTTAACTGTCTGCACCCTATTGCAGTGCACAGACAAAGATGCCCTGAGGGACAAAGGAACTGAATAGAGCTGACAATGTTTAAGGATGTTTTTCTTAAAGCACAAGATCTCTTGACTCCGATGTGTAGGAAGGCAAGAGACCATCATGGGTCAGTAAGAAGTTGCTGGTCAAACTAAAGTGTAAGAAGGAAATGTACAGGCAGTAGAACCAGGGACATGTATAATGGGAAGAATCTGGAAATGCTGCCCGGATGTGTAGGGATGGGATAATGAAAAATATGGCACAGTCTGAGGTGAATTCGACAGGGGGTGCAAAGAATAAGGATTTCTATAAGTATGTTGGCCAGAAAAAGAAGATTAAAGAAAATGTACTCCCCTTGGTAAAGAAGACAGGGGTACTACTGACAAGCTTGGAAAAGACTGAGGTACCCACCAAATTTTTGGCTTCAGTTTTCATTAGTAAACACTCTTCCCATATGTCTAAGGTCATTGAGCCTTAAGGAAGGGACTGTGGGAACACACTCTTTACTATGTTGAGTGAAGACCACTCCTGAGACCACCTGAGGAAACAACATACACTGTTCCATAGGGACTGATAATATGCTTCCAGGCATCCTGAGGGAATTGGCTGATGTAACTGTTGAGCCACTCTCCATCGTATATGAGAAGTCATGACAGTCAGGCAAAGCCCTAGTGACTGGAAAAAAAGGAAACACCTGTTTTTTAAAGGGGTAAAATGAGGACTATGGGAACTATCAACGAAACAGCTTCACCTCCGTACCTAGTAAGATCATGGAGCAGATTTTCCTGGAAGACATGTCAAAACACATGGAAGGCAGTAAGGTGATTGGAGACAGCCAGCACAGCTTCACCAATGGGAAAACATGACTAATCTAGCTGCCTTCTGCAATGGAGCTGGCATTATTCAGCCTGGAGAAGGCTCTGAGGGTACTTTGTCGTGGCCTTCTAATATCTAAAGGGGACTTATAAGGCAGATAGATAATTTTTTAATCAAGACCAGCAGGACTAGGGACGACAGTTTTAAACTGAAAGACATTAAACAGGGGAAGTTTAGATTAGATATAAGGAAGAAATTCTTCACTGCTAGGGTGGTGAGGTGCTGGAATGGGTTGCCCAGGGAAGTTGTGAATGCTCCATTGATGGCGGTGTTCAAGGCCAGGCTGGACAGTGCCTTGGGTGACATTATTTAGTGTGAGGTGCCCCTGCCCATGGCAGGGGTGTCAGGACTAGATGATCTTAAGGTCCTTTCCAACCTTAACTATTCTATGATTCTATGACATTAGATTTAGATTGAATATGAGAAAATTTTTTACAATGACACTGGAGTTGTGCAGAGCTGTTGCAGATGACCTGTCACGGGAAGTATTCAAGATCAGGTTGGATGGGGCTTTAAGCAACCTAAGCTGGTGAAAAATGTCCCTGTCCATGGCAGGGAGGTTCTTTAAAGGTCCTTGCCAACATAAAGCACTCTATGATTCTCTGCACAAAAAGAATTATCTAAAAGGGGTGGTGACAGCACTAAGATATTTTCTTTTATTCTCTAAGCTAAATTCCTATAAGGCACTATGTAAGAAAACACAAGAGAAATATTATCAGAAATAGAATTAACTTTTCGTAAAAATGTTTCACAGGCTTTGCTTTCTTGCAGAGTTTTTGTCTCAACTCTTGTTCACTAACATTCTCCTTTCCAGTTTAAATACAAAAGCATCTCAAATATCTGACCTCTCATCCCACCCTATTCCTGAGAAGCAATTTACAATAAAATTACTCTTTTTAGTCTACTTTTCCTGTTATTTTTGAATGGAGACATTGTCGCAAAATCATCCTTCTGAAGAAAAATAAAATAGTTTTAAAATAAGATGACCTGAAGGCCTTGCAATCTGGCAACAAAAATGAGGCTGTAGGTCTTGGAAAAAGAAAACATTAAGAAACTTTCAGAGAAAAAGCTTTCTTTTAAGATTTTTTTTTTAATTTTTTTTGCAGAATCAAAATTGGCTGTTAACTTAATCTGGAAAATGGTCATCTCTAAATATAAAATTGAAAACAGAAAAAAAAACAAAATTAAGTGTAACAGCTTTGAGCAAAGTGCTCACGAAGATGCATTCTAGGAATGCAAAGATATTTTTTATGTTACAATGGTGTTTGCTTTTATTTTCAGGGAGGCTGGCATCCTCCCTGAGCAAGCATAATTTTGCAAAAAAGAAAACAACGCAACCCTGTTTGCTGGATTGCTTATTGAAGTGATTATTGTTGTATGCTGTAGCCATGTTACAGCTCAGAGAACTAGTCTGTTAATAAGTAGTATCATCCTTACAGCAGGCAATAATGTAAATGTTAGCTTCATATTCAGTACTATACAGACACTGATGCAAAATGTGCCTTCTCAGATAATTCTCTTGGTCATTTCTTCAGTAATTTCTTAACCCTTAGGGCAATGAGGATCATTATACTGCAGCTTAGTGAAAACAGAGCAGAAATATGAGAGCAGGTAGAAATCAAACCCTTGGCAGTAATAAAAATGAAAGGAGAAAAAGCCTGCAGCATTCATTATGAGACATTGCTTGTGGTATGGCAAACACAGTGCAAAGTTGGGATAAAAAAATTTAGTGAGCCAAACATTTAGCTCCACTCCAAGTAGAAATAACTGATCTTAGAATCATAGAATCATGGAATAGTTAGGGTTGGAAAGGACCTCAAGATCATCTAGTTCCAACCCCCTTGCCATGGGCAGGGACACCTCCTGCTAAAACATGTCACCCAAGGCTCTGTCCAACCTGCTCTCGAACACTGCCAGCGATAGAGCATTCACAGCTTGCCTGTGCAACTCATTCCAGTGCCTCACCACCCTTACAGTAAAGAATTTCTTCCTCAGATCCAATCTAAACTTCCCCTCTTTAAGTTTGAACCCGTTACCCCTTGTCCTCTCACCACAGTCCCTAATGAAGAGTCCCTCCCCAGCATCCCTATAGGCCCCCTTCAGGTATTGGAAGGCTGCTATGAGGTCTCCACGCAGCCTTCTCTTCTGCAGGCTGAACAGCCCCAACTTTCTCAGCCTATCTTCATATGGGAGGTGCTCCAGTCCCCTGATCATCCTCGTCACCCTCCTCTGCACTTGTTCTAACAGTACCATGTCCTTTTTATGTTGAGGACACCAGAACTGCACACAATACTCCGTGTGAGGTCTCAAGAGAGCAGAGTAGAAGGGTAGGATCACCTCCCTCGACGTGCTGGTCACGCTTCCTTTGATACAGCCCAGGATACGGTTGGCTTTCTGAGCTGCAAGCGCACACTACCAGCTCATGTTCATTTTTTCATCAACCAGCACCCCCATGTCCTTCTCCTTGGGCTGCTCTGAACCTCTTCTCTGCCCAGCCTGTAGCTGTGCCTGGCATTGCTCCGACCCAGGTGGAGGACCTTGCAATTGGCATGGTTAAACTTCATCAGGTTGGCACCAGCCCACCTCACAAGCATGTCTAGGTCCCTCTGGATGACATTCCTTCCCTCCAATGTATCAACCGAACCACACAGCTTGGCGTCATCGGCAAACTTGCTGAGGGTGCACTCAATCCCACTGTCCATGTCACCCACAAAGATGTTGAACAAGACAGGTCCCAACACCAATCCCTGAGGGACACCACTCGTTACTGGTCTGCAGCTGAACATTGAGCCACTGAGCACTACTCTTTGCGTGCGGCCACCCAGCCAGTTCTTTATCCACTGAGCGGTCCACCTATCAAATTGATGTCTCTCCAACTTAGAGAGAAGGATGTCATGCGAGACAGTGTCAAAGGCTTTGCACAAGTTCAGGTAGCTGACATCAACTGATCTACCCCTGTCCATCAATTCCGTGGCCCCTTCATAGAAGGTCACCAGATTGGTCGGGCAGGATTTCCCCTTAGTGAAGCCATGCTGGCTGTCACCAAGCACCTTGTTGGTTTTCATGTGCCTCAGCATGCCTTCCAGGAGAATCCGCTCCAAGATTTTGGCAGGCACAGAGGTGAGACTGACTGGTCTGTAATTCCCCGGCTCATCCATTTTCCCCTTCTTAAAAATGGGGGTTATATTTCCCTTTTTCCAGTCATCGGGAACTTCACCTGACTGCCATGATTTTTCAAATATGATGGACAGTGGCTTAGCAACTTCATTTGACAGCTCCTTCAGGATCTGCGGATTGATTTCATCCGGCTCCATGGACTTGTATACATTCAGGTTCCTAAGGTGATCTTGAACCAGATCCTCTCCTACTGTGGGTCCAGGGTCTTCATTCTCACTGTCCCTGCATCTGCCTTCCAAGACTTGGGTGGTGTGGTCAGAGCATTTGCTGGTGAAGACTGAGGCATAGAAGTCATTAAGAACCTCAGCCTTCTCTATGTCCAGGGTAACCAGTTCTCCCAATAGCTTCTAAAGAGGACCCACATTGTCCCTAACCTGTCTTTTGTTTGCAATGTACCTATAAAATCCCTTCCTGTTTTCCTTAACATCCCTAACCAAGTTTAAATCTAAGTGGGCCTTAGCTTTCCTAACCTGGTCCCTAGCTTCCCGGACAGCATCCCTGTATTCTTCCCAGGTCGCCTGGCCTTGCTTCCACCTTTTATAAGCCTCTTTTTTCCTTTGAATTTTCCTCTTCCTGTGGGTGATACCAGAAGGAACTCACTAAAAGCACATCCTTAGAGGAAAAGTATTTGCCAAAAAAAAAATGAGGAAACATGGCTCTTAAACAGCGTACCTTTCGACATGACCAACTCAGTTGCCTTTCATAGAGTCAAGGAAGAGGTTCTCTGGGCACTGCAGATATCCCTTACCTTCTCATGACTTCCTCATTGCTAACTTCTTAAGACCAGAACCACCAACAGAACCTACAGGGAATCTGTCGAACTAGTAAATTGTATATGAAAAATTTGCGCTGCTTCTGATAAGGCATAGGTAAGAAGCGTAGTGCCAGAGAAAAGCATAAAAACTTAAAGGTACTTAGATCGAGCAATACTAAACAATTTCTTTAGACTCACATCTTCTGGAAAGATCCAATATAGTCTGGAAAAAAATGTTCTGCTTATTTGTCATAGGGAAATTGATATACTGTTCACGTGTGAAAACACAGAGGAAAGATTTGAAAAGGAAAAGACTATTTTATTGGGAATTATTCTTGCAGAATTGGACATTCAGTTTGAAACAAAAAAAAATTGCTCTTTTGCAGTTGTTGTATCTAATAATCCTCTCACAAGCCTACTCTTCCAGCAGTTGTTTGTGTAAGTAATTCTATATCTGCCTTCACCAGTGGCAGTTTGGTAGGATAATAGTCATCACAAACTCTTTGTTGAAAGTGACTCAGTATACCATGACTAGAAAAATTATTTCACTGCATTAGAATTTTACCATTTTATTCATTTTTAAGTACTTCTTTCAGCAAACAGAAGACATGTTTCATCTGTCTTTAGGCAATACGAGACAACCACAAGCAACACAAGAATGAAACAAAATATTTCAATCTAATGGAACATTTGATGTGGCATTATGTTGAAATTCCTACAGAAGTGTGTACCTGTAGTATCTGCTTTCACATCAAATGCATTTTTCATGATCTATGTCTCTATCAAGTACCAATAGAAAGATCTACAGTAACAGTAATAATGTGATGTCCAAAGTCGTTACTTATTAGCTCATTTAAAGGAATCTAAAATTCAGTCATTACCTGTTACATTCAACTGAATACAAATGATGAAGTAAAATACACTTGTTCCAGCTACCTAAGTAAAGTTTGCAACTCTGCAAAATATCTACAACCTGTACAGCTTTTTGTCTACTCAAAAGAACAAATCTTTAGTTAACATAATGACATAATGGGAGGTGAAAGTGAACATGGAAGGGAGCTTATTGTTTTTACAGGGCCAGCGGCAAGGATTAGAAGAAAAACCAGGAACCTGAGGAACATGATCATGGAACAGCTGGATGAGATGTCATACAGGTAGGTTGAAGGAGTAGGCAGGAAGCAATCAAGGTTAAAAAAGACAGGCAAATAATTATAGACATCGAAGAGGGACTGTTGTAAGTAGAGGGGTCTGAATGCACTAAAATGTTTGTTTCTAGCGAACAAAGAACGGGAATCTGTAGGAAACTAGGTACAGAGGATTTTACTGATGAAATTATTTTCTTTCTGTTTAACTGTATGCTACCTTACCAGTTCTGAGGTGTTATAGCAACTATTTCTTGATCTTTTTATGACAATGCACTGGCCACTCCTGCTAACTAGTAGTCTAATCAAAACAAATTTATTCTATTGTTTTTTATTGTTTAAATTATAGCAGAATTCATATATTTGGGTTTTATTGTGTGAATTTCTTCTCTTCTGTATGCAGGATAAATCATGTCCAGCACTGAAGAGTTCTGTATTTTGGAAAACATGTTACTGAAAAGAGAGAATAAGGTATGAACGTTATAATAACCAGAGAGAAAGATAAAGGATCCACTAAATCACCTAATACATTGCACTGATTATATTCCACTGAACCCTGCAAGATTGGATAGCATTTTGTTTAAAGCAGCAATAAGAGTCCTGTGCAAAACAGTTTCTGCAACTGCCTTAGAAATTTAGCACAGAGGTTAAAATTTCTCTTTGTCTGGAGATTCTACACTCCTGAGTCTAAATTTTGCTGCCCTTTTTTTCGGTCCATTATTTCTAATTAACCTGCATTTATAACAATTCCACTTTCTCCTTGGAGTTTAGTCTTCTGAATATTTGTAGTTGCGATGAAATCTTACTCTTTTCTTAAAGTTAACTCCTCAGATGTCATTGTTTCTATTCTTCAGATAATGATTGTTTTCCTGTACTCTGAACTCTGTCTAAATTGTCAATATCATCCTAGACAGTGGTCCTAATAACCAAAAAAAAATATTTTAGCTGGAGGAGGTAATTTTAGTTCTGTGCCAGAAATAATCCTACAAGAGCATGACTGATTACTCTGATAACAGCATATCTCAGATGAAGACAGGCTGAGAGGAACCAGCTGACCTCCAGACACACATTCCGACCTTAATCGTTCCATGATTCAGCGACTCTATAGCTTTATAAAAGACCAAAAGCATGCTGTTCTTCTCCTAATACAAATATGCATATTACTTGCACAGACATTGAAGATTTTTTTCACTTTTCTTAATTCCAGATTTTTCATTCTTATGCGCATACTGAGTATCAGTGGTTTAGAACAGATAATTATGTCTTAATGTCTTGTTTTCTGGAGAAAATCTTATGTTGCTTTCATTTCTATCTTCTGATTTCTTTTAATTGTGTTGCTGTTTCATTGACATTTGAGATGTTTCTGAAATTCTCAACAAACTTTTGTAAGCATGTTCTATGTCACATTTAAAAACCCAACTCCATTTCTCAGCAGTGAATCAGGGGAGACTGTATAACGTTCCTCCAAGAACTACCAGCTGAGACTAGACAAAGGGCAGGAGACTATGAATTCCATGTCATCTGTGCATTCCTGATCTTTGTTCCAGGACCTAAATGCCAATGTGCACATAAAGCAGCATTTAAACATTTTCTGCGTCAGCTACAAGACAGATCATCTTAATAGCAGATCCACAGCATGAGAAAATAACATGGTTCCTAGCAGAGAGATTTGCTACTTTCTTATTCTGTAAAATGTATATAGCTAGTTGACACATCTGCCAGTTCTTTGTCTTTTCACTCTCTTAGCATTTTGTTGACAGCTAGAATAGGGAAAAATATCACATACTCAGTTTACTATGTATATATTCGAAAAATTCACAACTACTGGACATACAATGTTTTCCAAAGAGACCGTAATTCTTCTTTGTGATATGGAACAAACTTCTATTTATTTTTATTTCTGTGTTAATCTTTCCCACTTACATATTGCTTTATATTTTAGGAGTCTGCAGCTTGATATTAATTTTTATTTTCCTGATCTAAATTTGCCTCTGTTGTCCTTTTATTTCTTCAGACTTCTCTGATATACATTTCATTTAAGGTCTTTCCATCTATTTCTATAATCAAAGCTGAAGCTTCCGGGAAAACTTTGTAATGCATTCTATTTAAAATTATGACAATTAAAATATTAATGTTGGGAGAGTCGTGCTTCATTACAACCATTTGGATAGAAACTAGGTTTATTCTTAAGTTTTACTCTTTTTTATTTCCCATGTGCATTTGTCTGCTCTTTCTCTATTTTGGAAACAGAAACACCTGTACCCCAAAAAATAGTGGTGCTTTTTAGTCCTTTAGTGTTTATCCCATACAGATACTGACTTCACAACAGGAAAAGACATGGGTTCTTGCAGCTCCTTCTGGACCCTAGCTTTCACAGCAGGAAACTTGGACACATACTCCAAAGGGTAAATCTAATATGTTCCAAAAGACCTTTCATCTTTTCAAACTGGTCTGCGAATTACCTGATATATACCATAATATACACCATGATACATTTACTTGACATGCTTCCCATGTCAGCTCACTGGAAAATATTTTATTATTTCCTCTCTAGCTGACCATAAAAGACATAAACTGAGCTTTCAACTATAGTCTTTTTCATATCCAGCCTATCTTTACGGCTAGTTATTATTTTTTCTCACTTTCTCTTGTACAATGGTTTCTTTCTCATCTCCAGTAATTTTTAGTATATATTTTTGGAGGGCTTCCCTTGATGTTGCTTTCTTCAGGAGCGTCAAAAACAACTCACATAAACATAGGTACAGTTAGAATTTTAAAGGTACGATAAAGTTCATTGGAACAGACTTACTTAAAAACTCTCTCAAAGTAAAAATGTAATATTTATTAGGTTAAACAGATTTGAGAAATTTGAAAACTGGTATCTCCCAAATAGTCAGAAGTGAGAAATCATAGAATCATAGAATAGTTAGGGTTGGAAAGGACCTTAAGATCATCTAGTTCCAACCCCCTTGCCATGGGCAGGGACACCTCCAACTAAACCATGTCACCCAAGGCTATGTCCAACTCTGCCTTGAACATTGCCAGCAATGGAGCATTTACAACTTCTCTGGGCAGCCCATTCCAGGGCCTCACCACCCTTACAGTAAAGAATTTCTTCCTCACATCCAATCTAAACTTCCCCTGTTGAAGTTTGAACCCGTTACCCCTTGTCCTCTCACCACAGTCCCTAATGAAGAGTCCCTCCCCAGCATCCCTATAGGCCCCCTTCAGATACTGGAATGCGGCTATGAGGTCTCCACGCAGCCTTCTCTTCTCCAGGCTGAACAGCCCCAACTTTCTCAGCCTATCTTCATCCGGGAGGTGCTCCAGTCCCCTGATCATCCTCGTGGCCCTCCACTGCACTTGTTCTAACAGTTCCATGTCCTTTTTATGTTGAGGACACCAGAACTGCGCACAATACTCCAAGCGAGGTCTCATGAGAGCAGAGTAGAAAGGCAGGATCACCTCCCTCGACGTGCTGGTCATGCTTCCTTTGATACAGCCCAGGATACGGTTGGCTTTCTGAGCTGCAAGCGCACACTGCTGACTCATGTTCATTCTTTCATCAACCAGCACCCCCATGTCCTTCTCCTTGGGCTGCTCTGAACCTCTTCTCTGCCCAACCTGTAGCTGTGCCTGGGATTGCTCCGACCCAGGTGTAGGACCTTGCAATTGGCATGGTTAAACTTCATCAGGTTGGCATCAGCCCACCTCACAAGCGTGTCAAGGTCCCTCTGGATAGCATTCCTTCCCTCCAATGTATCAACCGAACCACACAGCTTGGTGTCATCGGCAAACTTGCTGAGGGCACACTCAATCCCACTGTCCATGTCACCCACAAAGATGTTGAACAAGACAGGTCCCAACACCAATCCCTGGGGGATAACACTCAGGTCTGCGCTGGATATTGATCCACTGAGCACAACTCTTTGCGTGCGGCCATCCAGCCAGTTCTTTATCCACCGAGTGGTCCACCTATCATATTGATGTCTCTCCAATTTAGAGAGAAGGATGTCATGTGAGACAGTGTCAAATGCTTTGCACAAGTTCAGGTAGCTGACATCAACTGATCTACCCCTGTCCATCAGTTCCGTAGCCTCATCATAGAAGGTCACCAGATTGGCCAGGCAGGATTTCCCCTTAGTGAAGCCATGCTGACTGTCACCAAGCGCCTTGTTCTTTCACATGCGCCTTAGCATGCCTTCCAGGAGAATTTGCTCTAAGATTTTGGCAGGCACAGAGGTGAGGCTGACTGGTCTGTAGTTCCCTGGCTCATCTATTTTCCTCTTCTTGAAAATTGGGGTTATATTTCTCTTTTTCCAGCCATCGGGAACTTCACCTGACTGCCAGGATTCTTCAAATATGATGGACAGTGGCTTAACAACTTCATTTGCCAGCTCCTTCAGGACCCACCTGCAGATGGATTTCAACAGGTCCCATGGACTTGTGTACGTTCAGGTTCCTAAGATGGTCTTGTACTACATCTTCTCCTACGGTGAGCCCCAGGTCTTCATTCTCACAGTCCCTGTATCTGCCTTCCAAGACTTGGGTGGTATGGTCAGAGCATTCTCTGGTGAAGAAGTCACTAAGAACCTCAGCCTTCTCTAAATCCAGGGTAAACAGTTGTCGTGGTTTAAGCCACTATAACTCACCCAGTTCGCTCACTCATTTCGTTCTCTTTCTTCCCCAAGTCCTGGGGGGATGGGGAGGAGAATCGAAAGAATGCAGCTCCCACAGGTTGAGTTAAGAACAGTTTAGTAACTAAGGTATAACACAAACCACTACTGCTACCACCATAATAATAATGACAAGGCAAATACAAGGAAAGAGAATACAACTGCTCACCACCCAATACCAAGACCAACCCAGCAGTGAACCCCCCTCTTCTGGGTCTCTGCCCATCGTTTTTGCATCCTGGACATGATGTGCTGTGGTATGGAATACCTCTTTGGCTAGTTTGGGTCAGGTGTCCTGTCTCTCCTTCCTCCCAGCTTCCCCTCCTCCCTGGCAGAGCATGAGACTCAGAAAGTCCTTGGTCAGATCAAAACATTACTAAGCAGTAACCGAAAACACAACTGCTATCAGCACTGTTCCCAGACTGAAAGTCAAAAACACAGTGCTGCACCAGCTACCAAGAAGGAAAAATAATGACTGCTACTGCTGAACCCATGACACCAGTTCTCCCGATAGCTTCCGGAGGGGGCCCACATTGTCCCTAGTCTGTCTTTTATTTGCAGTGTACCTATAAAATCCCTTCCTGTTATCCTTAACATCCCTAGCTAAGTTTAATTCTAAGTGGGCCTTAGCTTTCCTAACCTGGTCCCTAGCTTCCCGGACAACATCTCTGTATTCTTCCCAGGCCGCCTGACCTTGCTTCCACCTCTTATAAGCCTCTTTTTTCCCTCAAAGTTTCCTCAGCAGCTCCTTATCCATCCAAGGAGGTCTCCTGGCCCTCCTGCTAAACTTCCTTCTAGTTGGGATGCATCGCTCCTGCGCCTGCAGCAGGTGATCCTTGAATATCAACCAGCAGTCTTGGGCCCCCCTGCCCTCTAGGGCTGTATCCCATGGAACCTTACCGAGCAGGTTCCTGAAGAGGCCAAAGTCTGCTCCCTTGAAGTCCAGGGCAGTGAGCTTGCTGCATGCTCTTCTCACTGTCCTGAGGATCACAAATTCGACCATCTCATGATTGCTGCAATCAAGGCTGCCCTGACGCGTCACACTTCCAACCAGCCCTTCCCATCAGTGGGTCGTTTCCCTGGATTTCAGAGCAATAAATATATTTTCAGAGTTGTCTAAGAAGAAAATACAATAACAAAGAATTTACTGAAACCAAAAACTGAGAGAAAATTAAAGAGCAAAAGAACAGAAAAGTCAGACTGAATAAGTTTGAGCAAATTTGGTTATTCAAACAAAATTAATTCTAGAAGATGAGGTGAAAAGCAATATATTTAGGGACAACTAACGCAAGCTAATTAAGTATATATTCTGGAAATCCCTAATTAGCCAAGCAATTGGGCATTAATTTTTAGGGTAATGTCATAGCCATGTGATTTAATGTAGTACTTATTTTAAAGCAGTGGGAAAAAAGTACCAATTTTATCGTTATATACATCACTGACGAGAGAGTGTGGAAAAAATGTTATGGAGTTGCCATTCTCAAAAAGGTGCTTAGAAACGGGAGAAGATGGAGAAGGAGTGGGAATAAAGCTTTTTGTTGATAAAGGTAATAATGAATGCAGCAAACCAAAAGGAAAGCACAATTAATTGCTTTGATAATAATAATGAGCATGATAAACCCTTGCTTTTTGTATCTGTGAAAATCATCATCACACTGTCTGTGTGTGTATATATATATATGTATATATATATTGTAAAGGAGAGCTTAATGATTCCATACTTCTTTTGGGAGAGCAGTGAGGTGCCTCTGGATGTTCCCCATCCCCTGCTTTCATACTTACTATGACAACAAATCATAAAGATTTAGCCTGAAGGATTAACAAAAGGGCAAAGCAGACAACATAAAAAGCAATCTGACAGTTCTTCACATTTGACAGTTTGGAATTAGGCCCTGTAGTTCTGAGTCACACCCTGGTAGTAATGCTTTCTGCAAGTGAGGATTTTTTTGTGCTTTGCCTATGTTGAACCTTGACTGCTAGATGAAGGCAATGACAAATATGCAGGTATTTCAGCATTGTTTTATTCTAGTCACTCCATGCAGAGCTTTCCATCTTCCCTTTATACTCACTTCCCATTATTTCTGGCTGCAACACCACATGCTTTATATGCTTCTAAATTTGAAGGCTCATATTGCTTTGATATTATTTTGATTTTTATCTTTCTCATTTACTGATTTCACTACAATTTTCACTCTTTGTTTTTCTGTATCTTTTTGAAAAATCTGTCAGCCTGGATTACTTACATACTGGTTTTCATGCTTGTCACCTCCCATTTCTCTCACTGTACCTTTTTCCATCTGTAATACATGATAACTCTTGCTCCATACAAAACAAAATAAAACAGAGATTGTGTTATGTGCCCAGAAAGCACATTAAGACATATATATATTTTAAACTAATTTCATACAGCACTTGGTTTTTCCTTCCAAACAGAGGAAACTACCATATTACTAAAACACACAGCATATGATCAAGTGAAAAGATTATTTTTTTTTTTTAAGGATACTAACCCTATAGATAGATTTATTTGTCAGCAGCCATGCCTATGGGCGGAGAATGGAACACGGAAAATGCACTTATTTCTATTCTTTGTTGTTATAACATAACAAATAGTTAAAGGGCTTGCAAGTCAGGTAGCATTACTGGACCTAGCTCACTAGTGTATTTGAAAAAAATGGAAACTAGTAGGAAACTAGTTAGGTAGTAACTAGCAGCTCAGCATGAAAGTTGCATTGTAAGGAAAGCAACAGAGATCATAGAATCATAGAATCATAGAATACTTAGGGTTGGAAAGAACCTTAAGGTCATCTAGTTCACGAACACAATCCACATCCATAGCACTGACCTACCAGCGACCTACATACAAAGTTGAACTATCATCTTTGTTATAACTCAGTTCAGAAATTGTGGCATTTTTTTTTTGCTTTTGTGTTGGACATATGAAAGCAGCAGTATTTAGAATTTAGTTATTGTATTTTGATTAATAAACATAAATTTTAAAATATGCTTTAAAGATATGATTGAACTGAGGTCTTAAACTTGATTCACAATATTCTCCTAGTGTCTGAAGAGCCTCGTTGACTTAAAAATAGTAGGCATTACTCTGATCACTGTGCATGTATCAATTGTCTCTATGTGTATGTTAAACAGAAAAAAAATGAAGAATTGTCAAAGCAAAATAGATAGGTTAAGGGAAGACAGGAAATTTTTATTGAAATAATAAAAAGGGACACTGTAAAAGCAAGGCTGCCACTACATAAATTAGTGGAGACCAACTGAGATCTAAGTCACAACATCTACAAAAATTGGTAGATGTAGATCCCTCCATATGACTAATTTTTATTTCTTTTTTACTACACAATTTCTTATTAATCTTTTAGAGTGGGAAGTTTAGCTTACTCTCTGAGAGACTATAAAGAAAAAAGGAAAGGTTTTTTAACTTTCTGTCTGAAACTGTGTGATGTTTTCAGAGTTTGAACATGCAAAAGGTGGATTTCCAGCTTAAGCATGTTTGGAAAGACATTTAAGTATTGTTCATGAATCCTTATCTGGCTTGCCACATGTCCCATTGTCTCTGAATTTAAATTCAATACCTTCATTAAGTAGAATTCCCAGTAAACATGAAGTGAAGAGTAAATCCCCAAAGTCATACTCTGGTTTTAGGTATGTTACACAGGGAGAAAGAACCTGAAAACAAATTGCATGTGTTATTTCTTAGTGCAACTGCCAGTTCTAAGCTTTTCTCCAGATGCAGCTTTATGTGTTTATACATTTTTTTGTTGTTTGTTTTTTTTTTTTTTCAGTTAGTTAGTTAATGAAGGTATCAGCTACTAAGTTCCATGTTCAATATATCTGCTAATTAAAAATGCCTGAGAATATAACCTAAATTAAGACAATGTGCACTGTGGGGCAAAGATGCCTGGTGTTACTGCTCTTCCAACTGTATGCTTTATATATTTGCAAAACTAGTTTACAACTGCAGCAGTATAGAACTCATAGTAATAAAAACTTTAGGGCTTACAAAATGTCATAAGAACCCATGGTCTATTTCTAGAAAAATCATGAATTATTTATAAGACAACTTTCAGAATTAGGTTTTCTGTCCTGCTTCCATTTATATTATATGTCGCAGGGTCATCGTTTTCTGTTTATTTTAACTTTTGAATTATAATCTTTCACTTCTGCACCAGAAAGTAATAAACTTTGGGCACAGTGTCAAATAAAAGGAAGCCAACCATTTAGGGCATACATGTAAGATATGATCGTTAATTAAACATAGACATTTAAAAAGAGGAAAAATTTAAGTGCCCACAGCTTCAAGGCAGCTGAACACTTATGACAACTTTACTAAATGATTTATTCTAGCTTTGGGTTATAATTAAAACTGAATAAACTCTTTGAACCTAACAATATTTTTCCTACTGGAGTCATCCTCTTCTTCTGTTTAAAAACTGAATTACAATACAAAGGTTCCTGTGCTGGGTTGTCCCTGCCTAGATGCCAGATGCCTACCAAGCCACTCTATTGCTCTCCTCCTCAGCAAGACAGAGCAGTTAAAGTAACAGAAAAATGCACAGAAGCAAAGGTAAACAAAAAGATCTATTTTCTATTTCCCATCACTAGACAATGTCCAGCTACTTCCTGGGAAGTGGGGCCTCAGTATGTGCAGTAGTTGCTTCAGAAGATGAACACCTTAATAATGAATGCCCCTGGTCCTCCTCCTTACTCTTGAATTTTATTGCTGAGCACAATGTCATATGGTATGGAGTTTTTCTTTGATCAGCTCAGGGCAGCTGTTCTGGCTGTGGTCTTTCCTAGCCTCTTGCGCACCCCCAGACTTTGGAGGACAGGTTTAGAGTGACAGCCTTAATGCTGTGTGAGCACTGCTCACCAGTAGCCACAAGATTAATGTGCTATCACCACTGTTCTGACTACAAATGCAAAGCACAAACTATGAGGGCTGCTATGAGGAAAGTTATCTCCATCCCTCGCAGGCCCAGTAGAGTTCCCTAATAAGAAAAATAGAAGGTTGTGTGCAATCAGCTTCCATCACATCAGCACATGAATATTAATGGCAGACTTTCTGCTTACTAAAATGCCTCATATGCTGTTGGAGCTCAACAGCTTATACTGACAGATCAACCACAGTCCATCCTTAAAGCCTAGACATGCACTTCAAAAACTGTTATTCTTCTCTACCAGTGGTGTAGCACCAACAGGTGCAGGAATATCCATGTATATCAAACACTGGTCAAAGCCTAAAACCAGATCTAGAAGGCATGCTCGTTGCTGAAATATTGTCATCTCGATTTATGAATGAGTTTTCAAGTTGTGCTTTTGAAGTAGTGAAGGACTGGGGGATGAAGGAAGTCTTAGCTGAAGGACAGTGCGTAGTTTTTGTGAGATGAAAGAGCAAACTCATCAGCTTTGCAGGATCAGGGGGAAGGAGGGTTACTGTTCACGTTTTAGTGTGGCCATGTATTTCAGATCTTCTGTCTAGACTTCCCATATAGAAAGTGGGGAGAAATTACAACTTCTATAGTACAACTTATCTCATTCTAAGGGAAGTGACTACGTTTTGTCAGATGAACTATGTAACAGATGCATATATTTCTCTCAGTTGAACAGAAATGGACTTAGGGCAGCCACCGCAACTGTAGAGGTTTAAAGCCAAGCAAAATGAATCCTCCTGGGGTCTTTGCCTTCAGAATACATATGAGCTCATAAGTTGTCTTTCAGGATTGGATAAAAATTATTTTCTAATACTCTTCAGTGATTGTGCAAACTGTAGCATACAGTAATGAATCATCGGCTGCTGACTTCTATTGAGTCACTGCATATATAAGCAATATATTGTTTTGCACTTCTGGAATTATGAATACCTAAAATACATTGAAATAATAAAACATTTTGGCAACAAAACAGTGGAAATAAATCATTGGGTAATATGAATTTTATGGGATGTATATAAAACATTCCTGGTATGAGTTGGCTAAGGACAAACCAAGATCTTCAGAATTCCATACAGTTTAACTGGTATCCCTGGCCAAAGTATAGTTTGGGGTTTTTTTTTGCACTCAAAACATTCTGAATTATCCCTCTCAGTGGGAAAATACCAGATAATATAGCACTAATGGAATGTAGAAAGAAGCTGATTTTTCTAGTCAAACATTGAATTCTCTGACTTCTAGTTAATGTTGCAGTAATTTATAAATCAAGCTAGACGTTGTAAAGCCATTATCAGAAAGGGGGAAGATGAACAGCCAAGAGTTAAAAGCGTTACTAAGCTTAACATAATCACCTTTCCTGCTGAACACAGGATTGAACTTCTCAAAGTAATAATGTATTCTTCAAAAAGAAAAGCAATCTAGACCTGGGAAAAATCATAGGGTCATAGAATATCTCAAATTGGAAGGCATTAATAAGGATCACTGAGTCCAACTCCCTGTTCCTTGCAGAACTAAAACGAAACCATATGGCTAAGAAGAGCATTGTCCAGATACTCCTTGAACTCTGACAAACTTGGTGGCACGATCACTTCCTTTGGGAGCCTGTTCCAGTGGACAATCACCCGCTCAGCGAATAACCTTTTCCTAATGTCCAATCTGAACTTCTCCTGCTGCACCTTCAGTTTATTTCTCATGTCCTATCAGTAATCATCAGAGAGAGGGCATCAGCACCTCCTGCTCTACTTCCACCCTGAGAAGTTGTAGACTATGTTGAGATCACCCCTCAGCCTTCTCTTCTCCATGCTGAACAAGCCAAGTAATCTCAGCCACTCATCCTCTTTCTCTCGAAGTCTTTCACCATCTTGACCTCGCTCCTCTGGACACACATTAATAATCATAGAATCATAGAATAGTTAGGGCTGGAAAGGACCTCAAGATCATCGAGTTCCAACCCCCCTGCCATGGGGAGGGACACCATAAACTAGACCATGTCGCCCAAGACTCCTTCCAACCTGGCCTTGAACACTGACAAGGATGGAGCATTTAAGACTTCTTTGGGCAACCTGTTCCCAACAAGTCAACATGATTTTGAATCTCATATAATGTAGGGTCTGTCATCTTTACTTTGCTCTGACACTCTATTAGATATCCACTGCAACTATGGAATTTAATATCCAAAATTGGCAGAGATTCACTCTGCAATTTTGCAATACCCTGTAATTACTTCAGACTATGTCATCAATGACTGCACATCAGCTCTCCAAAATATTTCTTTTTTAAATCCTGGCAGGAAGATATAAGTTTGTTTGCAGTACAACACCTTAGGCTTTAGACAGGGTTTTCCAAAATCTGCATGTTCAATCACTATTCCTTCGTTCTCTGATACACTGATGAAATTTCTCTAGGACATCACTAAAGAATTCTAATGACACTGGCAACCTGTTGCATATAACTGACAGCTTTAACCTTTATGTTTTTAGAAATATTCTGCAGTTCTTCCCATACCACTTCCCAATAATATCTACTTATGTGTTTCTAGATGGTGTGTTTCAGCCAGGCGCATGCATGCTAGGTTATTCAAAGCTGCAACATAACTCACAGTTAAATACAGAATTAAATGACATAGATTTCACCATCTGGCATAGGGGTTTTATCTTTTTTAGATGTTCTAATATTATTTTTCAACCAAAAATATTTCATTAGATAGCAGTTATGCAGCCATGATACTCTTCATTATGTGAAAGTATATAAAAATAACACTAAAATTAAATCTGTACACACTTTAGGCGTGCCTGTACAGCTGAGTACAAAGACATTTGCAATTATTCCAAAATACCTCACATATGTGACAACTTAGTCCTGTAAACACTGTAGCTACATTGGAATACCAATGCGCTAAAGTCTGTAAGTCTAATCTAGAGGGAAAGCAAGAATACAGTACAATTTCATATTCAATATGAATAATGATAAATATATTGATTTCAGACAGAAGTTGATCCACATGTTATTGTACAGCGCCATTAACACATATCAGGTCCTCACTGACTCAGAAATATTTCTACTATATTTCACTGCACAGACATGTCTTCTGACATCATTCTAAGTTTACAAGAGGAATAAAAAAGATAACATGATCTTAAATGCTTGTTAAGGTGAGGTCCTTGTGTCACGTAAGTATCCCCTTGGATTTGACCACAGCTGTAACAATTGAGTTCTGTCATTCACTGGCTGAAAAAGCCTATCTGAGGGTTCATCTTAATTTGCATTACCATAAACAAGTGTCATGGTTTAAACCCCTCAAACTCACACAGCCGCTCTCTCACTCACTCCCCACTCTTTCTTCCCTCGGCTCCTGGAGGGACGGGAAGGAGACTCAAAAGAATGCAGCTCCCACAGGTTGAGATAAGAACAGTTTAGTAACTAAGGTATAACACAAATCACTACTGCTACCACCAATAATAATAATGACAAGAGAAAATACAAGGGAAAAGAATACAATTTCTCACCATCTAATATCAAGCCTGACCATGCAGTGCACCCCCACCAGTGCCCCCCACCGTGCACCCTCACCATCCTTCCAGGTCTCTGCTCTCCATTTTCTACATCCTGGACATGACGTGCTGTGGTATGGAATAACCTCTTTGGTCAGTTTGGGTCAGATGTCGTGTCTCTCTTTCCTCCTGGCTTCCCCTCCTCCCTGGCAGAGCATGAGACTCACAAAGTCCTTGGCCAGCCTAAACATTACCAAGCAGTAGCTGAAAACACTGGTGTTATCAGTGCTGTTCCCAGGCCCCAAATCAAAAACACAGAGCTGCACCAGCTACCAATAAGGAGAAAAATGACTGCTGCTGCTGAACCCAGGACAACAAGGAATATTTTGCTTAGGAATCCAAAATTGGAAACAGTTCATTAGTGGCTTTTACTAGCATTATGTGCTCTCCTACAGTACATTTTGGGGAATCACAGGCTCCAAAAGTGAAATATGGTAAATTTCTGAAAAAGTTTTTTTTGTGTAGTTTTTATGATCTAAAATAGGTTGATATAAAAGAAAAACAATGGCCTCTGGTAGCAAAGAATTGAGGGCCAGTTTTCAAGAAAAAAAATACAAATGCCTACAGTCACAGTGAGATAACTGTTAGGGTTGTTAAAGATAAGCCTTGAGGTACCTCAATTTCTTTAAATTTGACTGACAGCACTTAAAAACTCCTCTGATGATACCTATGCACATCATTCACAGGCAAACTGTGACAAGCATTTTTAAAATGATTTTTTTTTTTTTAAATTGCACCTAATTATATTCTCTAAATTCATGAGAATTTGTTTAGCTCAAAAATGAAAGTCAACAGATCAGTCAAGTACCCTGCTGCTCTGGTGTCCTGACGCTGCCAGACTGGTAGTTCTTCTAAGTGACTATACAACAGTGACTCCTGGTTCTGAGTAATCAGAGAGAAGGCTGAAAGAAAATAATAAAAAATGAAGTTTATAATGGGGGAAGGATGATAAGCTTCAGGCAAAAAGAGTGGAGTGGGAAGTTGCTTTTTTCCAGAAATCTGGCATTCTGATGAGCCATTGGTGCTTGAACAGCTCTCGCCTGATTGTGCACAGAAGCAGCCAAGACATTTGAACTATGAATTTGCCATCTAGAAAGAAAACCTGAACACAGATCTGCTTGGCTGCTTTACTGCAATGCAAGAGCTCTTTCAGCTCACCAAGTACATACATTGTAAACAAATGGTATTAATGCAAACATGTGACAGATTCTTATTACCACCTCAACCCTAAGCAATTTCTTCAGCTGGCAGATGGGTGCAGGTGGATTAATCCAATCTGTATATTTTACCTGAGCCTAAGATTGTGGACACAACAGCACAGTCATGGAATACATAAAATCAATCCTCACTGCAATTTTTTTTTTTTTTTTTTTTTCAATTATTGGGACTATACTGATTCTGGCTGGGATAGATTAATTTTCTTCACAGCGCCTAGTATGGGGCTATGCTTTGGACTTATGCTGGAAACAGTGTTAATAATTCAGGGATGTTTTAGTTATTGTTGAGCAGTGCTTACAACACAGTAAGGTTTTTTCTGATCCTCACATCAGTGAGAAAGTTGGGGGTACGCACAAAGCTGGGAAGGGGCACAGCTGCTACAGCTGACCCCAACTGACCAACGGGATATTTCGTGCCATATGACGCTATGCTCAACATGTAAAGCTGGTAGAAGAAAGAGGGGGAAGTTCAAAGTTATGGCATTTTCCTTCCCAAATAACCTCTATTTGGTTACTGGAGCCCTGCTTTCCTGGAGATGTCTGAACACCTGCCTGTCAATTGGAGGTGGTGAATGACTTCTTTAGTTTGCTTTGATTGTGCAAGCAGCTTTTGCTTTACATATTAAACTCCCTTTATCTCACCCCATGAATTTTCCCACTTTTACACCCTGATTCCCTCCCCCAAGTCACCAGGAGGGAGTGAGCTGTGTGGTGCTTAGTTGCCCACTTGGGGTTAAATCACCCCAGGACAACTAACTGCACATTCATCTCTGCGTCAAATTACGCGCTAAGTAAGTACCCAGGAAAAGTGAAGGCTTGAATACTTAATTTTATCCTTCTTCTACAGCACTTGTTTCTACTAAATAATTTATGGAACACTTTTTGGTTGTCTATAGAAAGCTAAAGATATTTTTATGTATCATTAAAGAATCTAATGATCTATGATGACATGTGGCAAGGAAGTCCCATGGGCTCAGTTAAAACTCCTATCATTACCTACTTTAATTCTATAAGGTACTTGAACTGAATCTGTTATGCTATTGCTTTTTTAACATCAGGCATTCGACATGCTCAAGAGTATGAATGCAATCAGCTAAATGTTGCTTTTTTTTTGACAGTCATACTCTGACAAGACATAAATAGTATTTCCTGAACCAAAGAAACAACAGTTAGAAGGCACGGACTGCTTTAAAAACACACTAAATATGGTTCCAGCTACACAATTTCGGTGTAGATTGTCTTTTTATAATCTGGAAGCTTTAAAAAGAAAGATCTCAATGTCTGAGCTAAGGTAATTGACATGAGTAAGAGTTTCGGCATTTGGTCCTCAATCCAGTTTATATTTCAAACTGTAAAGTTTTGCTAATGGACTTTTCAAAATCCATATGATGCACTAAAAAAAAAAAAAGAGAAAACATTGTGCAGGAGTCTGAACTCCTCCTTCTGGCAAAATGCCTTATGAATCTAATGAAAATGTCTGAGGAAAAAATGCTACATACAGCAGCAAACAAAAATAATTACTTTGAAGAGTTTTACTTATACGGAAAAAAATAAATCACAAAGACAGTATTCATAGAATGTCTACTTTCTATTGATAGGATTCAACTCATTTAGGAAGGAGAATGGGGCAGGGATGGGTAATACAATAGCCTACCTTTATTTTTGTAAAGAAGTCACAGTTTGTGCTGATCTTATTTTCCTTTGCTGAAACATGGCTTTCCCTAGTAACTAGTGTTATTAGACTGCATTTCTTTTCTCACTTTAAAATAATTTATCCAGCTCACCACAAGCTTTAAGACCCCAGAGGGACCTAAAACTTCTAAGAGCTTTTGCAAAAAAAGATGCCTCAAACCAAACAGCACCTCAACAGGTAAGTTATTCGCAGTTTCTCTCAAAGAGAAGTTCATCTTTCAAGGTAAGCCAATATTTTAGAAACATGTTATGAGTTCATCGTAAAACTAAATTCATAAATTCTCCAACATCTCCGTAAACCTGGGATAAATTTTCTCTTGCTTTTGATCTGAGAGTCTTGGAAATATTTTTTGTTTATTTCATCTTTTTCCATTTATAAAAAATATGGTCTTTACTGCTTACCTAATATACCTAAAATGGATACAATTGTTTTGATTGCATAAGTTTTAGAAGCAGTTCTCTGTAACTGTGCATCCTTGCTTTCCCTGAACATCATTGAAAATGTCAGAATTTATCTGTGAAAATATTAGTCAACTAGTGCTTCTAGTGCTTCAAGAGCATAAAAAGAAAAACAAGTTATTGTTTCTTGACAGGTTTTCTTCTTCCTGAGGAAGAAATGAAGTTGAAACATTTAGGGAGAAGATTTATTCTTTTTTATGGTGATATAAGGGAACAAAGTAATACGACTAAAAGTAAGTGATCTATTCTGCCCTGAATACAAGCACAGGAGAAAATGAACTAGAAGGCGGCATTGAAGAACAAGGTTTTTTTCCATACTTGAGGTCAAAGAGTCAAAGCAACTGCATGCTAAAAACAGATCTATGCAAGAAAAACTCACAACTGATCCTCTTGTGAAGAAGTCATCATCTTCAGTGTATATACAGGCAATCAGAGGAAATACAAGAAGTGGCTGGCTTTTTGCTTCTGGCAAAGCTATTGCATCATGACAAGAGTTCAGTCTTGTTCAATTAATCATGAAAGACTTTATTTAACCCACTCTATTTCTTTTGATGAGAGCTGTTAGTGTTTTCCAAATGTGAAATTCTTCATAATAAGTCAGAAAAGGTCCACACATCTAAAAAAGCATGTTTGCAAAGATTGGGATAACCTCGTCCATCTGGTTAAAAAGTACTTGTGAAATGAATGTCTTCATACATATCAGATTTAATATGCATTAGTTAACAGGGTTATATTTTTTGTAATTATTTTATGGCAAGATGAATTTAATAAAAATTATTTATTTTGAACAAAAGAAATAAATGGTAAGATGACATTTCTCTCCCGTAGAGTAGAATAACTTACCCTTCAGTACACATTGTAGATTTTTTAAAAATATCCTGAATAATTCCAAGGAAAGCCATGTTTTTAAGATATCAGTAATGTACAAGAAAATACAGAAATGTTGAGCAAGGGAGACCCCTTGTGGCCTAATTCTCATCTAATTAAAATGCCATTCAAAGTTTCTAATATTGATTATAATATTCTATGGAAATAATTACATTTTCTATAAGCAAATATGATAAACCATACTTAAACTATACTACATGCTTCTTAAAATCAATATATAGACTTTTGGCATCAGAAATCATATAGGCTTCTTTTTGTCAAAAAACCTAATTAAGCATTGATAATATTTTAACTTCCCTGTGTTTTGTTATTCTGCTAAAGAAAGCAGTGTTTATAGCCCAAGGCATTTAATCTCTATACACTGTGTCTTTTGTTATATATACAAAAAAACAGAAAACAAAACAGAAGTGGAAGAAATTTATAATGGCTGAATGAATTGATGCAGAAAAACTGCTAGATCCCCATGTGCAAAGAATGTAATCATTAGCGTAAGGCTGAGATGACAGCAGAGTACCAGGGGTCATTGGATAGTCCACTGGGATCTATTTTTTCCATCACCTTTATCAGTGAACTGGACAGTAAGATGGAGTGCAACATCAGGAAAGCTTTTAACGGCATTAAACTTCATGGAATGGCTGGTGCAAAAAGTTGCAAAGTGTCAATTAAGAGTGACCTCAGAAAGTAGAGAACTGAGCCAACAGAAATCTCGTAAGGATCAAGAATGACAGAGTCATGGATCTTTTAGATTCAAAGGGTCATCTTGAAGTTATTTTGTTCAACTTACCCATTCAGGTAGAGTCAGGCTAGAGTACATCTTCTGCTGAGAAGAGTCTAACTCCCACATCTTCATCCCCTTCCATCAGATATTCACACACATTGTTAAGATCTTCCCCTGAGCCTACCCTTCTCCAGGTTGAACAATTCAAGCTTTCAGACTCTCCCCATATGAAAGATGCTTCAATCCCTTACCCATCTTTGTGGCTTTCTGTTGGACTTGCTTCAGGAAGTCTGTAAATTTCTCCTACTAAGGAGCCCAGAACTGGATACAATACTCTGGAAGCAATCTCACCAGTGTTGAGTGAAAAAAAAGGATTGCCTACCCTGAACTGCTGGTAACACTCTGCTTAAAAGCCCAGGACACTTTTGGGCTTGTTTGCTATGAGAAATTATTTCTGACTCATGTTCAGCTGCTGTTCACTGAGACCTCAGAGTTGTCTACAGAGCTTCTCTACAGACAATATGCACTCAGTGTGTCCCAGTCCCTTGGGTTGTTCACCTGAGGTGCAGAACTTTGCATTTCCCTCTTTTGAACTTCATGAGATTCCTCTCAGCCCATTTCTCCAGCTTGTCAAGGTCCCTCTGAATGGCAGCATCACCACCTATCAGCAACTCCTCCCAGCTTTGTATCATCTGTGAGAACTTGCTGAAGGTGTACTCCATCCCAGCATCCTAGTTGTATATGAAGATATTAAACAGTACTGACCCAAGTATGAGCCCCGGGGTTATACACTGCTCAGCTAAATATCATCCGCTGTTGAATTTGATCTATATTCAAGAGGCCTTTCTTCTTTTCAGAAGAAACATGTTCAGTACTCTTTAGAATTCTGGTTCTTTTATTGCATTATATTTGTCAAACAAAAACTAAAGAACCCCAATCAGTAGGTGATTGAGAAACCTTTGAACAAGGCATTCTTTTATGAGTAAAATTCTAGCATAATTTGAATGCTAATATTATAGTTCAAATGTTAATATTTTAACTAAAAAATTACTGTTCTGTATATATGTGAATTTACTATCAATTCAGTGTGCTTACAATCTCACCTATATTCAGAAAGAGTGCAAGTACATTTCTCGCTCTTCCTTGACGTTGTTTATCTAGGTATAGGTAACTTGTCAAAGGCCCAGTTCATTAAATTTCAGCAAGGACCACCAAATTCTGTCTCCAATTCAGCAAGATAATAGAGGTCTGAAATCACCATAGAGGAGAATGGATTGATAAAAGAAGTGAAATCATTAGGTTGCAAGCAATGCAAGATTGATTTCATTGAGAAATCAATGAAAAATAAAATTCTAGTGTGAAAATATAAGAAAAAAACCTATTAATATTTCCTATCTTGCCAGTGAATGTGTTAGCAAATGTAATTAATATGTATGTTATTTGCAATTAAACCTACACATGCCATTTCAACTTTTTTAAAATACTGGTGTTTTTCTGTTCCTACTTTCCTGATGGTGGCACTTAGGCAGAAGGAGTAATAAGTGTCTGCTCAAACTTCAAGTGACAGGATATCTGATGCGAATTATTAGTGACAAATAATTAGGCAGGAAGAAGCTTTTTTGTCTTAATTAATGCCTTATGCTTTGATTAACAATTACTTTCATCATCATTAATACTCTTGCAAATTTCCATTATTTATAAAAGACAAAATAATAAGGTGGCTTCATTACATGGACAATCCCAAATTATTCACTTCAGTTACTAATACATGAATGAATCATTCTTGAAGATTTTTACCTTCAGACGGATTTTTATAAACAGAAGATCAAAATCAGTAGTATCTTCCTTCTATTGTTTATATTTTGTTCAAAAAATAATAAACTGCTAAAATATTTTTGTAAAACAAAATAGATCTGTACTTATGCAATTCATTGTGTTTTGCCATGTTCGGTTTCAGCAAGAAATGTAGTTCAGCATATAGAATAAGTAAAGACAGCTTAAGAAATACTTTTTCTGCCAATCGGTGTGGTCACCAAAAGCTGATGGTTCGTTGTTAAGGAAAACAAAAAATCAACTCTTAGAAATACTCCCTAATTTGTTAAGTTTTCTAATCCAACATGAAGACTTCCTTATCTAAACATGGATATTAATGAACAGGATATAAAATAGACTTAACTTGCATTTGAAACATAACTGATCCAAGCTTGTTTCTGGGCCATGCAAGGCCATCTTCTCTTTGAAATCAGGTGCAGTTTGGATTTTTTCAGTGATATATCTGGACAGGCTCCTATCTGTCATTTCCTACTGTTCCAAAATAGCTGGAACAGTACTGTTCTGGGTTGAGCTGTCACAGTTATTTGTCTCCTTTTTAGTAGTTGGTGCGGTGCTGTGTTTCTGCTTCAGTCTAAGAACAGTGCTGGTAACACACCAGTGTTTTAGTTGTTGCTAAGTTATGTTTACTCCAATCAAGGACTTTTTTAGTCTCATGTTCTGCCACTGTGGAGGAGCACGAGAAGACAGGAGGAGGCAGAGACAAGACACCTGACCCTAACTAGCCAAATGGGTATTCCATACCACAGCACGTCATGCCCAGTATATAAACTTGGGGCTCAGAGGCCCAGATTGCTGCTCTGGTCAGGGTATGGGTTGGGGAGTGATGAGCAACTGTATTGTGCATCACTGCTCTTTATTGTTGGTTTTTTTCCCCTTTCCTTTTTGGTTTTATATTCTCTCCCCTTGTTATTTCCCTTATCACCATTTTTGGTAGTGGTAGTAGTAGTGGGTTTGTATTATACTGCAGTTATTGGACTGTTATTATCTCAATCCATCAATAGGATGGAAATCAATGGGATTTACATTCTTTTGATTCTCCTCACCATCCTACCAGAAGTGTAGTGGAAGAAGGAGAGAAGTGAGCAAAAGACTGTGTGGTTATGAGTTACCTGTTGGGCTTAAACCAAAACAAGTACATAAAGTAATATTTTAAGATTTCGCAGAAATAGTTTATAAATCTTAAAAACAGTGGCAGTTTTGCAACTGTTTATAGGGTAAGGAACATTCTTCACCATAGTTACTTTTTAAGTGGGGAAAAATAAAATCACAGATGAGAAAATCTACCCTTCACAGCTATCTCATATGTATATGCCTTTGTTAATTCTTAAAAACAGATTTGGTCTTATTTTTTCTATCTACAATGCTCAGATATATTCCAGTTGCATAACTTTTTAAAATTATGATTATATCTGCTAAGCAGTTATTACAGGAGCCTTCTGTAAGATCTGGCACAGAGCTTACTAGCCTGGACAGGACTAAGTGTTGCTTCTCAGTAGAACTTCACAAAATAAAATTCTGTGAGAAATATGCAAGTATTTATATCTTCAAATGGCTTTGCACTTTAGTTGCCTTCTGCATACCTTCCTGTGCCTCTGACACATAGCTGTAAATACCTGCCTGTTGTTTTTGAACAGGATTAACTATTAACAGAAAATCACATTGCTACTTTGCACTCTTTATGACAGGCGTTGCTGATACACAGTCCACTTACTTGGTCTTACGCTGTTTACAATTTCTTTCTCTAATCTCTCTAGGTCTAAATGAAGTTTTTTGCTTGAAAGTAAATGTATTTTGGCTCCTCTGTCCTAGATTTATTTTTAATTGTATCACCTAAAAAAAAAATAAGTCCTAAGGCAAAGCCTCCCAGAAATGTTGAGTCACTTTAGTCAACACTTGTATGCTAGGATGTTGTTTAGTGTCATACAAGTGTAACTTTGATGGTTTTCCTGGTAGGTCACTTTTATTTTTCCAGAAGAGTCAAAATATGAGAAAAAAAAAATACAAAGGCATTATGAAATGGAACGTTACATGGGATTTTCGCTTTAAATATTGTTGTTTTGATCTCAGTGAGATACTCAAGCTACGTCTTTTTATACAGATTCCAATTAAAAATAAGACAGAAAACTCGTTGGAGCAAATACAAGAACACCTGTTTCTCAGGTGAATTCTTTACTTTCTAGATTATGCACAGGATTTTTTTTTTCTTTTTTTTTTTTTTTTTTTTGAGCTCTCTTTTCATGGTACCATTAATTTTTTATGCTCATCTACAAAAGAAAACGTATGCACAGTCCTCAGTCTGTTCTTGATGATCTTTTCAGCCAAAACAAGGAGGCTATAAGCATAACCTTGAATTCTCCTTTTTCCAATACACAGAAGAAAGGAGCAATTTAACCAGGCCTTGCACTTCATGCTCACAGTGGTACTAGGGAATGAAAAGAATAGAGGTATGCACTGCTTTTTTTTGAAAGTGGGGAGAAAACTCTTCCTTTCTCTGCAAAAAATGGATAGAAATGTTCGTCATAATAACATGTTTCAGGGTCGATTGTCCCAAATAGTTTAAATACCTAACCTCTCATGAAAAGCAGGATTTCAAACACACATGCATGCTTAACATTTTTTTCTCAGCTACCTCTAATCTAACTAATGTTTAGTACACCATTTGACCCAGTCTGAGACACAAAACTCTCCTCATGCACTGAATAAGACACATAGTTATCAGCATTTGGATTCTAGATAATATTTTTGAGGGGTAGAAAGTGAAGCAATAGTACATTGACTTGGTGGTGTCGACTTTCTGTTATGAATGAAACCCATAGTCTGCTGTAATGTTTTAGCCAAATATATTTGAGTATGTTAAAGAAAACAAAGACTATCATAGCAGTTTGATTTTGATTAAATCATTGAATGAGATTGGGAATAAAAAAATTATTTTATGTTAATTTTCTCTTTTTTGTGTGTGCGTGGAATAAGTCATGTTAGCTAAAAATTATGGTGGTCTCTCTCACCATTTTTATTTTACTTTTGAGCATTTCTACTTCCTTATCGTTAATTAAGTAAAGCTAGAATTATTTATGGTTGTGAGTCTCATGTAGTTGGTCTATAATACGCAACAAACTCTTTCACAAGCACAGAAATACCTGTATTATTAATAACATATGAACCAGGGAGCACGTTTGGTCACTAGACCCCTTATCATGCACATAGCTATTAGTCCTTGGCTGATTTAGGCTAAGTTTTTTGCACCACACAATAGCTCAACATGCCTCGTGAAATCATTCACCAAAGGAACCGCTCCCTACAGCAGTAGGGGTGAGCTTTCTCCAGGTCTGCTCCTAAATTGTCCTCAGACACTGACTCGGCAGACTTTCTGCTCTTATATGCTTTTATGTGCCATCCTACCCTCAGGACACCTAGCGCATATTCTTTGTTTTGCACTGCAGTAGGTTGCAGTAGTCGTAACACTTTTTTCAATACTTGCAATGAAAAAATACTGATAGGTAATGATTACAGCCATTTGGCACCTAGAAAAGACCTAGGGCTAACAGTTCCGAAGTGTTAATGAAACTCATCTGCTGCACAGATGAGTTGCTGTACAGGGACCTAGTATTCAGCCTGAACATTTTTGGCTTTGAGGTCAGTAACTGATCCCTCTTTACCAGCATAGATGTAGCAGCATAGGCGCTATCAGCATAGATGTAGCCTTCTATGTAATGTGGTACATTGAGGTTAGAGCAAAGTTCTAGAGCTGAATGCCAACGTATTTTTTTTTTTGTTTAGGAGCAAACATGAAAACACCATCTTGTTCATATTCTGTTGAGTAATTTTCTGGATTACCAGCTTGCTTTAATCAAATACAATTACAAAGAAGAAAGCTTAATGGAACTGATGGTTACACGAAGACAGAAGCAATAGAATATCCAACAGCTCAGGACCAACAGCAAATAGACTTTGAATCTCCTGAATTTTGCATGAGCCACTTGGGAATCAATAAAACTTAAAGTTAAAATGAAGCCAACATGATTCAGTGAAATTCAGTATGAAACCTGAAGCCTAAATCTTACAAATTATGTAGTCAGTCTCAAACACAATCTTAAGATGGCCTGTTCTTCCTCTGGAAGTTCCCTAAGTCTAACCAACTATATCGGATTGATTTACTCTTACATTTTCCTTTTCCTTCTTTGGCAGTCAATAGCCAAGGCATTCTCAGCAGGGCCTACTGATTATTTCCCGCCCCCCAACTTCTAGGTAGCTTTATCATGATTCCTGAAAATTACTCCTATGTAGAACACGAGCTCCATCAGTTTCCTGGTATACTGTTAGAGCATTTGCACAATTCAGTTCATATATTCACATTTCTAAATTAAAAAGCCACACACTTTCATTTGAAATTGACCTAGTTCTTTAGGACAAGAAGGTGAGTAAGAAAAAACAAACCAAATAAAAGCTAAACAAAAAAAATTTTCTGCTCAGCTCTTTCCATAGAATAATTCAAATGGATTTATTTTTTTCTTTTATTTGGCTTTATTTTTATTCTGTAACTCTCTTTTTCAAAAAAGAAAATGATTTCTTCCTCGTCTTCTTAGTCTTTTGGGTTAATAGCCAAACTTTTTTTTTTTCAAGTTTAACAGTGTAACTTTAACAGTATTGGAATAAGGTTTTGATTCTCTGATTCTCTGTCAGTTGTTTTCTGCACTGAATAATGTTACTAGGAAAAGAGAGAAAACTTTCATCACCAGCTGCTGTGGTTTCAGCCCAGCCGGCAACCCAGAACCACGCAGCCACTTGCTCACTCCCCCATCTTCCTCCCCGGCTCCCAGAGGGATGGGGAGGAGAATCGAAAGAACGTAACTCTCATGGGTTGAGATAAGAACAGGCCAGTAACTAAGGTATAACACAAACCACTACTGCTACCACGAATGATCATAATGATAAGGGATATAACAAGGGAAGAGAATACAACCACTCACCACCCGCCGACCGATACCCAGCCCGACACGAGCAGTGATCTAACCTTTCCAGGTAACTGTCCCCAATTTATTTACTGGGCATGACATGCTCTGATACGGAGTGTCTCTTCGGTTAGTTTGGGTCAGGTGTCCTACCTCTGCTTCCTCCTGTCTTCCCCTCTTCACTGGCAGAGCATGAGGCTCAGAAAGTCCTTGGTCAAAGTAAACACTACTGAGCAACAACTAAAAACATTGGTGTTACCAGTGCTGTTCCCAGGCTGAAAGTCAAAAACACAGCAATGTACCAGCTACTCAGAAGGAGAAAAATGACTGCTACTGTTGAACCCAGGATACCAACCAAGATAGGTTTCTATCCAGCTCATTTCAGATTGATCTGGGACACTGCCTATCAAAGACAAGATACAAAAATTTGTTCTGGAACTGTCAAGAATCTTCACGTTTACAATCATTCCTTGAGGGAGAAATCTTTTTTCTCCCTCTTTTTAAAATGTTTTCCTCTGACCTTGTTAATATGTGTTGTCTGATCATAGCTGACTGTGGAAATTGATTTTAAAAGAAAGGAAAACATTCCTTTGTCAGCAGGCCAGGAACAGTTTGCTGTAGCACAGTTAACACTTCCACCATTGAAGAAGTGACTAAGGGCAAAATGTAGGTTTGTAACCTGGGTATTTTGCTCCTATGATAGATTATATAGGAAGGAAGTTTGAGGGGAGCTGTAATAATAATACCAGCTCATAAAGACCAAATAGAAAATTCTTGTTGGGCAGATACTATATGATGTGATGGAGACACAAAAATAAAATAGACTACAGCACTGTCTTGACCCAGCACTGGAGAGACCACATCTGTAGAAGTATTGTGCCTTGTTTTGGGCTCCCCAGGACAAGAGAAGTATGGAGCTATTGGAAACAGTCCAGTGATGTGCCACAAGGATTATTGAAAGACTGAAGAATTTCTTCAATGGGTAAAGGGTAAGAGAACTGGGACTGTTCAGCCTGGAGAAGGATCAAGGGAAACCTCATTGATGTGTACAAGTGTCTGAAGACAGAGCCAGGCTCCTTACAGTGGTGCTCAATAAAAAAAACAGATGCAATGGGCACAAGCTGAAACACAGGATGTTCCCTCTGAACATCAGGAAACATATTTGCACTGTGAGAGTGACTGAGCATTGACACAAGTTACCCAGAGAGGCTCTGGAGTCTCCATCCTTGGCAATATTCAGAATCTGAAATGGTCCTGGTAAAGCAGCTATAGGTGGTCCTGCTTGAGCAGGTGGGTTGGACCACAAGAACTCTGAAGGTCTCTTTCAACCTCAACCATCCTACGATTCTGTGGTTCTGCTTATTTTTTATTTTTGCTATATCTTTAGCTTTTTCTTTTCTTTTCTTTTAACCTTTCTAGGAGGATGGAGCTGAAATGCTCTTTAAACCAAAGCTGATCAACTGTAGCAGTTCAGAGGTTAGATATAGCCATGGAAGAAAATTAAAAAGTCTGGCCTCAAGGAATGTATGTTTCCCAGCTAGTACATGTACTGGATGCAATTATAGCTCCCAAAAATGGGAATATAGAATTCCAGTATATTTGCTATACCTTTTATTTAAAATTATTATGCCAAGAGATGCCAAAGACCTTAAAAAATCCAAAGCTAGGAGATATATAAAATACTACATATTTTCATTTGCAAGAAATTTATATAAATTTTTATATGTGTGATATTGTTATAAAATAATTATTTTGTTACTGAACGTAAGTTGGAACTTATTCAGCTGCAGCTGAACATATGTCTATAAATACGCATACCAGTGAAGGAACTGGAAATCATTCTCATGGGAGTGTTTAGAAGACAATGATTCACGTAAGTTTTAAATTCCCTCATTAACAACACACTTCATGTTATTGGTTTGTTCTTATGCACTGTTACTCACCATCACTACAGATACAAGACTGCTAGTTTTTAATGGTCATATCCCAAATTACCTGTGAGTATGCAATACCATGGAGTTGATGTCATATAGTCAGCTTTGATGGCTATGGTACAAGGTGAGTCCTAGTAGCAATAGTCAAGGTGATCAGACCTGAAAACTCTTTAATGAGGTAATTTAAAACTGAAACACACTTGTCTTTTTTAATTTCCATCTTCTCTGGGCTATCCTTAGTGATTTATGCTTCTCGCCCCCTCTCCCCTCCCTAAAAGAAATGTCTGAACTGCTTGTTGTACTGCTTGTCTTGCTTTCAGTTTTGCTCTCACCCTTCTTGAGCTTTCAGGATGATGTCCGGAGTGTTTGCAGTCATAGGTTTGCATGCTGTGTTTTGTATTGCAACTTTTGCTACCTGTATATCTCCCACATGCAACTACACACTTAATTGCTTGCCTTTTTTGTGGTCACATTGCACACATACTTACATAAAATGCTTATGGATTTTGTCTGGTACAATAATTTAGTGCTGTGAAACACATGGCATTGGTGGCTGTACTTTAGTTTGTGTATATTTGTTCTTAGCACAAGGTGAATTATATACTGATTAGTGCATTTTTAATTTATAGTTGTCAGATATATTTGACTACAAAGGAACTCATTAAAATTGAGACTACTCATCTTTCAAATGAGACAAAACAATAGTTGAAAAAAGGGATTCCTCCTGCCCACTATGTCTTCTCAGGATGGGTTCTTCTTATCAATACTCTTCTTAGTCCAACAGCCTTCATGGTTTCTTTAAGGCTGTCTAAACTCCACATATCATTTTCCAGGTCATCGGATCTGTTTTATTGTTATGTTCAAGACAATTTCTTAGCTCTGGGTTTACTTCCTAATGCAAGCAGGCAAGTGGGCACTCTCAAGAAGTGGCTGAATGTTGTTTCTGTTGCAGTCCTCTTTCCTGCTATCTTATTCAGTACTTTTCAGCCTGTCCTGAGCTCCCAGAGATTCCTGAAGCCTAACATGCACAACTACTTTCAGCTGAACTAGAGGGAGGGGTTCAGTCAGCCAAAAATGCAGTTTCACAATCAAGCCATGCAAAGTCTGTGCTTTTGTACTTTGCTATCAGCCTCCCTTACGCTGTCACCGGCACTTATACAGTCATGACATCCCAGAACTGACCCAACTGAAACACTGCCCTCAAAAAAAGGGCAAGAAAAGAAAAAAATTCATATTTCTTTTCAGCCAGATCTGATTCAGCTACCTTGCAGCCACAAAAATATTAGTGCCGAAAGAGAGCTATCAGGGACTTAAGGAGAAGACGAAAGAACCACTTCCTAGCAACATAGGTGCTAGCCACCTATGAAACAACACAGCTAGTGGTTTTGTAGCCAGAAGTGGGGCAAAACACACAATCCTACTCTCTACCACCCAGCTATTCCTGTTGTGAGAAAATGTGCTGGCAATGAGCATGTAATAAGCCACGAGCAGAGAATAAAAACATCCATCACCATACAAAAGACAATTTTATTACATTCCCAGACCCAAAAGAACTGTAAAGTCAGGTGTAGGGACATCCTAATACAAAGCTTCACTGCAACAAGGATTGTCAGTTCTGCTTCACTTCCAGCTTTACAGGGCTCAGACAGCTTCCTGCAGAAGAGCTCAGCTGTTCCTCCTAAGCTCCACAGAGTCAGAAGGGCTCATTATCTGGGACATAAGAAAAATAGACAGCTCTTGCCTGTCTTAGTACTGCAACTGACCTAATAAGCTTGCTCAGAATTTGGTGCTCTGGAGACCATGGACAAGCACAGCTAACATTGAACCAGAGCTAACAAGCTGCCAAACTTTGAACCTGATTGTTGTGTGTTTGGATCTGTTTCTGTCATTCTCCTTCATGCTCCCCATTCTAGAAACACAGTGGAGTAGAATCAGTGGCTTTTAGAACTGAGCTATCTCTGGAAGTAATAAACTAATAAGGCATCATAAATGCATAATGTGTTGCAGCTCCTTTATTAAGTAGTGTAAGAACTCATTCCTGCCATTCCTAAATGAATGCACATACACTCAAAATTCTATGAGTTTGTTCGGATTATACTCTTACTGCTTCGGTGCCCTTCATCACACTCGGCAGAACTCAGATGCAATAGCATAGTGCGGGGATACTTGAGCTGGTTCTTCATTGTGAAATTTAGGTAAGGGAGGAATTATAGTAACCACTATTTCTACAGTCTTCCTTAACCTTTCACTTATCTGTCAGAGAGTGTTTCTTGGCATGTTCCCTCCAGTGTTATTATTAGCTCTCCCACAGTGGAAGACGGAGAGGCAAATGGGTTAACTGTCAAAAGAAGAAACGTAAGAAATTTCAAGAGACAGACATGAGAAAAAAAACATAGCAAAAGAAGAAGCTGAGCTCCAGATAATTGTATGCAGAGTGAAATTGACATCTGACACAAGCATGAATATGCTAAAAAGAGCGTAGTAGATGAATGTGAGAAGTTAATCCCATATAATGCCAATATTTCATTTAATGCAAAAAGTCCTGATAAGGCAATAACGTGATTAACAGCTATTATTAATTGCATGGTTAATTTGTATTTTGTCTAAATAAAGTTTTTTAGAAATTATACTTGCTGCACATAACCCTTTTTTCTTGGTAGTCAGATTTTTTTTTGTGTGTGTGTGTGTGTTTTTGTTTGTTTGTTTTTGTTTGTTTTTTGTTGTTGTTTTTTAATTTTTTATTTTTTTTTTACTTTGGTTTTCTCTAATATTTATTCTTTCTTTTTAACCATCCTTATTTTTTTTTTATTTTCAGCTCTGCCCATTTTAACTTTGCCTTTCTTATTTTTTATTCTATGTTTTTCTATACCAATTTCTTTGTTCCATTCTTTCTCTCTAGTCACTTCATCTGTCACCTCCTTTGTCCTAGTCTTCCTTCAATCTGCTGCTTAGAACTTCCGTTCCTATACCCCTTTTCATATTGAAAATGATTCAGGAATTAATTAGAATTAATTAATTAATTAAGAGACCTAAAATTGCAGACAGTTTGCCCTAAAACAGGAACCAAAATTATGATATCATAGCATTCAGTATGCTACATGAAACAGAAAATAAATCCCATGTGTGAATCCTTAGGAACTGAAAGCAGCAACCTCCTTAAACTAGCCAGTGGGGGAGTTTGTATATCTTTTAATTCAATAAATCCAAGGAAGTTATATGAAAACAGCTGTATCAGTTTTGTCCTTGCTAACGCTCATGAGCCAGAGGAGCATCCAGACTCCTTGAAGTGTGCAAATATTCTATCTGAGGATGTGTCCTCTTATGCACACATTGTCATCCCAGAAGCCAGCTGATGTGCACTAGCCAGTTTTACCATCCAGTTAACAACATTTCAGGAGTGAAATTCAGAGACCTGTGATGTAATATAGACATTCATACCCCAATTAACTGGAAAGTCTGTGCATAAGACGTGAATTGGCTTAAATTTTGCATTCAAACATATCAGTGGCATCCTGGGGACCTAGTAGCCCTGTCAACAAGCCTTCTACTGTTCTCTATGGTTTTAAGCCAGGCCTTACAAGAGTCAGTCTACCCAGTGTGCAGGAAAAGGCTAGAAGGAAAATGTTTATTCTCTTTAAATTTAAATGTAGGAAAAAGAAATCTGGTATCTGAGAGTTCTATCCAGAAGGTAGAAGCAGAGCCAAATCCTGTGGTCAGCCGTTACTACTAAACTTGCTTGTCCTTGGCAAATCTTAGTCAAACTTTGGAATTTATTCTATCTGCAGATGGAAGTTGTTATCAGGGGATGTGTGCACAGAACCACTTACTGAATAAGGATATGAAGACCTAATGTAACAGGAAGACTAAGTGCATGACTGTGGACTAGATTGCACCATCTGAGCTCTGACTTGAGGGATGACAGAAAATACCACTGAATGGGAACATACTTTGATCCAAAACTCAGTGAACCCCTGGAGAACCATTAAATTATAGGAAGATGCTTTTCTTCTGAAAACAACTCATAGAGGGCATCAAATCATGCCCTGAAATGTTCCTAGCAGGATATATTGTCTCCGTTTAGGTTGTTGTGTACTTCTAATTACAGATGTCAAATAAAGGAGCAAGCATAACTGAAAATTGCTAAATAGTAAATTCCATGCCACTTATAAACACCTGATTATGCTGAGATTGTTGTATAATTTTCCATTTATCAATGACAGTACTGTAAAACAAATAAGAAGAATCAACACCAAGTTCGGAAAACAAGTGTTTCTCATTTAATATAGTTTCAACTACAATAAAAATATTAGGAAGTAAAATATATTGGTAGCAAAAAATATAGTATACAGTCTAGATCCCTGAAGCAAGCAAAAACAAGCTCAGGAAGGGGTGGGTGGGGGAAGATAACTATAGTAATTAATTTATACTACTATGGTCAAGTTAAATAAAGAATATTGACCAGGCTAAAACAGTGGCAGTGAGACTTACACAGTGCTTAAGATGATGTACAATGATGCCAGGGTCAGTGGTACCTGGAGAAGACATTAAACTGTGTAAAATGAGCCATGAAAGGACACTGTTAACAGCCTGAAGATGAAGAACATTGCAAACATTTTCAAGGGCAATGTTGGCAGAGCACTCACATTTTAAATTAGCACTACTATCAGGAGATAATAGGTATGGAAGTAAATTCTTAACTCTGCGGTAAAAACTTTTTTCCAGCACCTCCATAGGAAAATTAATTAGTTCTGTTTACTGATAAGTCTTTAAATTATTAGATAGATTATAACACATTTCAAAGGTTAATATAACTGTAACTATAAATCTATAAGGTATTACTCCCACTGCAGGAAAATAAAAATTAACACATTACTAAGTAAAGATAAGACAAAATTGAGAGCAAATGACAGCATCACATAGTAGAAAAACAGGACAAATTCTTCATCCATAAAATGGCTTAAAAATAAGTATTATAGAGTGCTGTTGCAAGGAAAAGAGATTTATATTAGAAATGAAAAAAAAAAAGTCAAAGGAAATAAAAGTTTTAGCATTGTTAACAGCTTTCTGTGAACATTAAAAACTGCATATGGGTTGCAATCTCTTTCCTAATAGTGACTGAAATAATAAAATCTGGTGTGTATGTTTTAGTTGTCACTATTTACAACACCATGAATGATATTTCCACAAAAAACCCCGTAACTACCAATATTTTTGCACAGTAGTTTAAAAGAAGGTCAAGTAGCTCCATGTTAATGACATAATCTTAAACATATCTTGATTTAAATGGGCTAAATTCTACCTGTTTTCTCTTTGAGTGTTTACAGTTAGGAGCTTTCATTGGCTTAGAGCCCTCTCAGTGGAAAGATGAGGAACCAGGGATTTTATCATAGTAAGCCATCTGGGCCAACTAGACAGCTCATGACTATCTAATGTCACGAGCCTTATCTCAACTGCTCAGGACAGCACTACAATCTGAAAATGGTGCTTTTAATAGAGAGAACAATAATTCAGCATAACAGCTTCCCCAGGGACATGGTGGAGTCCCATCACTGAAGATTTTCAAGATATGTTTGGAAAGGGTGCTGGATAATCTCATCTAGGCTCTCTTTCCCACAAGAGGTTGGACCTGATGATCTTTTGAGATCCCTTCCAACCAGGTAGTCAAATATGAACTTTTTAAAAACCTTTAATGAAAGGCTGATAGATGGCTTTCAGAAATCAGCTTCCCCAGAGTTAATTGATTCAGACACTAAAAATCACTAGTGACTTTGCAAATCTTAATTACTATGCTTATAGCATAAATGCCGAGAAAAAAGTCATACAGAACTTAATCTACACACATAAGTCTGAAAACTTCAGTCTTTTCTTAGTTACATATTCTCACCTGCAGTGTTTTGAAGAAAATATGGGGTTTGATTATTGTTTTTCAGAAACAAATCAAATTACTGTTCCTAGAAGCAATTATTTAATATCAGTGTCAAAGCAGCCAAATCTTGGTCAAAACTTTAGAAAAGTTAGAAAAAAATGTATAAGGCAACCAGTACTAGTAGAACAAAAGTTAATATTTTAAGCATTCATAAACAGGAATCTAAATAGAATATTAAATACAGTGCACTGTGGTGAGTTGACCTTGGCTGACTGTCAGACCCCCACCCAGATGCTCTCTCATTCTTTCTCCTCAAAGGGGCAGGGAGAGAAAATAAGATGGAAAAACTCAAGTGTTGAGACTAAGCCAGAGGGATCACTTTACAAATTACTGACACAGGCAAAACAGGGAAAAATAATTTAATTTATTGCTAATAAAAATAAATCTGTATCATTAGAAACAAAGATGAATTAAAATAACACTCATTCCATTCACCCCCTTCTTCCCAGTCTCAACTTCACTCCTTCATTCCTGACTGCTCTACTTCCTCCCCACAAATGGCGCACAGGGTTGTGGGATTGGGGTAGTTAGATCTGTTCATAACAGTTTTTATCTCCCTCTCCTTCCTCCTCACGCTTTTCCTCTGCTCCAGCTTGGGCTCTTCACAGGCCACGGTTTCTTTGGTATACATCCACCTGCATCAAGCCTGGAATCCTTCACAGTCTGCAGTGTGAATATTTGCTCCACTGTGCCCCTCTCCATGACCTGTAGAGAATACCTGCTCCACAGGAGTCTCACCAAATGCTACAGCAAAATACGTTGGAAGACCATGGACCATGCTTGTCCATGGTCTTCCTTACTGGCTGCAGTGGAATCTCTGCTCTGGCACTGGGGCTACCTTTTCTCTCATATTCTCCAAACTGTGTGTTCGTGAGGTTGTTTCCTCACATTTTTTTTTTTCAATTGGCACTGCATGTGTAGAATTTTGCTTTCACAGGCAGTGAGGATTGTTAAGCACGTTTTTCTGGAGGCTCCATCATCTTGGCTGATGGGCTCAGCTGTGTTCCATAGTGGGTGTTTTGGAGTCTGCTGGAACTGTGTCCAGTATACGATAGCCCCTTCCCTTTTCTCACAGGAGTCAACCTGCAGCCCCTCTGTGACCAGCCCCTTGGCACCTACACCCAATAAAAGTGTTCATACTGAACCCAGCATACAAGGCTTTGCTGTTTTTTTCATGTAGTATATTTGTGTATGCGTATGGATACAATCATAGTATTTGAATTGATGCTTGTTTATAGTCCACTTATTGGTTATAAAGATCCCATGAATATAAACCCAAAGCAAGAAGCATTGACATTCAAATGAAAATAATAAAATCCTCACTTTATAACTGTGATAATAGATATGAGGGGAAGAATGTGAGGAAGTAATGAACATCAGTTCCTACATCTGTGATCTCCAGAGACAATGGGAACAAAAAGAGTAATTTTGGAAATGTTGTTTAAGAAAGTATTTACCACAATAATACATATATGTTATACATTTTCACATATAAGTGCTTTATATAATTAATATTTTGGGACGTGATAAGTCTGTTTTTACAGGATAAATATCAGCCTTGTTGGCTTTTCTTAATGATGTCTGTTGTTTGCACAATATTCATACTTTATAATATAGTAACAGTATTTAATATATCCATCACTGAATTCTCAATCTTGAAAACTTTTATTCAGGTACCTGATTTTACTAGTGAAAAGAATGTTGTTGGATAATAAAGATAAGCACATAGAGAATTTGTGGATGTCCCATCCCTAGCAGTGTTCAAGTCCAGGTTTGACGGGGCTCTGTGAGACCTGGTTTAGTGGAAGGTGCCCCTGACTATGTCAGGGAGGTTGCAACTAAGTGATCTTTAAGGTCCTTTCCAACCCAAACAATTCTAAGAATCTGTGATTAATATGACTGCAAGGCCAGGCCTGGCATACACATTTTAACTTATGGTAGGTAGAAGTCAATACAGAATACATATGGTAAGTTCCTGGACTTTCTCTGAATCCCTAATGGTTCAGTTATGCTAGTTACAATATCAAGTAACTGAAATTAGAACAAGTGTATGTTTTGTCTCTATTAGCACTGTTCTTCATGAGAAAGCCTAATAGCATTTTTGGTGAGTAAAGATTTAGTAACAATCTTTTTACAATTGTGTTATCTCTGACTTTTTACTGTCAGAATCAATTTACCAATTTTCATGCCTTTTGTCTGTCTTAACAAACTGTATCTCAGCTGATACCCTCAATCATTTGTATCAAGCCAACAGAATAAGGAAAACATCAAATATATGGTTTATAATGGAAATGCTGGCAAACCATTAAATGCACTGATGCTGTTGGGCACCTCTCTTTTTCTTTTAGCGTTTCTAAGTAATAATTTGTCCTGTGCCAAACGGTATTACAATAGGAAATAAATCTATTCAATCTGAACTGTGTCCATTTAGATTTCATAAGAGAATTTGATATCAAGACTGCAAAGGAAGCAAATTAATCCAAAAGGTAAAATTACATTAAGGCAACTAGTTTGATATCCTTTCTACTTTTATGCTGTCTGATTTCATAGATAACCCCAAAGCAATATTATTGATTGGAACAAACTAAGAGCTTCACAGGTGTTTAGATTCTGGAGTAAGTACAGCTCAACTCTCTGCAGTTATTTTATTCCACATTTTGAGGTCTGAAGGACCTTTGGAGGCAGAAATTCATTACCCAAACCTTCCTTGACTGACGCAAAGCCAGTAAAGGTCTAGTAAAAGAACAGAATGAATAAAATTCATAAAAGTCTGAAAAACTGTGGTGTTTCCTACGGTTTGTAGACTCTTCAGCAGTCACTTCCTAACAAATAGATTTTGTGTATCATTTTGAACTCTTGTCCGTAAAGTAATGACGTGCTGCACTTTGTGCTGTGGTTCCAGTTATGCTGCGCCAGCCCCATTAGTCTGTCATAACTCCAGGTCTTCCTTTCCCTATCCTATTCACTACTGTTATTTCCAGACACAGCTCAAGCTGCAGTTCCTCCAGTCTGTCCATGCTAAGTGAACAAAGCACAAAGCACCTGGACTGAAACACCAGGACACCAAGAGAAAAATAATCAACTTTTTCCTTTTTTCCTTTCATGGAGACACAAAAAGCTAGTGTCAGGTTTTCTCACCTCTTAAATATGAAACACCAGTGACAGAAACACCTAAAATAGTATGCCAGCATTGTACTGAGAATTTAATTAATTCTACTGCATGCATAAATGGAAACCTTGTAAACAATCCTAGTGTACAGTTTGAAGGCCCTATTCCTATTAATGTAAAGCACTTTATTATTACTTTTTTTAGCTGAGCCAGTAGAATTTCATTGACCAGAGGGACCATCATTTCATTCAGCTGAAGAATGGTTTGAAAGAACTATTTATTTACTAAATGAATTTTTCTTCCTTCCTAATGATGACAAAAAGTAGTAATTTTACACACACAGGAGTATTAGAGCTTACAACTTTCTTGCGACCATGCATGTCCTTATCATGAATCATCCTACATTTAATAATTTTTTGGAGTCCAAACTCATAGAATTTTTTAAAAAAATTAAATCTCTAATGCATTTATTTATTTACTTGTCTATTTATTCAATTATTTATAATGGAATATGTGTAAAGGAGATGCTGGGAGTGGAAGAAGAGCTCTCATGCATCTCAAATACTAGCACTTCAAAAAAAAATAAATTGAAATCTCAGAAGTTGGACACTTCCTAACATTCTTATGACTTGATGTTTTCAAATATATTGTTAAATGCATCTCAACTACAAAACTGAAATTTGGGAATATGTCTGGAAAACAAAAATTATAGGCATGGATTATTAAAATATTTTAAAATTAATTTTTGTATTTAACATAATTTACACGCACATTATAAAGTTTCATATAATTAAGTTTCATATGTATTACTGGCCATTGTTAGGATTATTCTTGAAACTGTATTTCTATCTTGTTTGCTTCCTTAAAATGGATTAGCAATTAAAGATTTCCTGTGACTCTTTAATGAAGGTGTGATTCTAATTATATACACTTATTATGTAAATTAGTTCTAAATTACTCAGTTTATTAATATCGTATTTGGAGTTGCAAAATAAGTGTCATTTAAATTACATTAAGCACGCTTACAGTTTTGAGCTTTTACAGAGTATGCATATTTAATTATGTCACAAATTAACAGATTGTTTTACTGGTCAAAACACTATTTCTTGTAAACTGATTTAAAGATTTGCAATGTGGTACAGATGTAGGCACTTTTCTTATATCAAAGCTAATAGGAAAAAAATCTATAAAGTTAATTTTCATTTCAAAATGTAAATTAAGTTACCCTAATTTCCCCCTTGAATTTCAATCTGTAATCATATTAAATTAATACCATGGTCCTTCATGCATTTCTGAACTACATTTTCTGATGCAAATTTGTTCCTAGTGTGTGAATTAACAGTTTCTCGCCATGTTGCATAGTATTTGACACTTAAGAATGAAATATATGGGATTAAATATTTTTCAAACCTTCAGAATGTTATAAATGATCAAGGCCCAATTTATAAAAATAAAGTAATTTATTGTAATTTAATACAAAGAGGCAGTAAGCAAAGCAGTGAAGGGTGCAAAGCAGCACAGGATGCGCGGGGAGTCTCCGCTCCACCAACACGCACACCGGGTGGGTTAAACAAGCAGGTATTTATTACACAAGTGGGGATATTACAATTAGTTCAGGTACTCATTATCATAAGTTTCCTCCTCTTTTGACGCTTGCGCACTGCCTTCCAATAATTGTGGGCCGGGGTCTTCAAGATGAGGTAAGAAATCTTCCTCTTGTGGGAAGGGGTCTTCAAGTGGTCTTCCTCAGGCTGCCCTTTTCACCTTTAGCAGGTTGAATGCCTCAGTTTTCACAATTAATTAAATATTAGCCATGCCTGCAAGCTTCTGACAATTGGTTAAAGTTTAGAACAGTGTGGTTGTCAAACAATTGATAAACAAGCCAGACGAGGGATGAGGAGTGCACAAAGTTAGCAGATTCATGGGAGACGCTGTTTTAGGGGAACTACTAAAATCTCATTAGCACATCAAGCAAGCAACTAACAGGCCAAACGCGGGATGAGGAGTACACAAAGTTTGTAAAGAGGGCCATTATCCCTTCACAGACTTGTAACATTGTAAAAGAGCTATTTCTACTTCAAAGACTTACTTTGTTCTCTAAGTTAAACTAGAAATATTTTGATCTCATGTTTTAAATACTTGCTTATACTCAAGGGAGTTACAAATAGTTATTTTTATTAACGTTGCCTTAACAATGTGAACATAGTAACTCAGAGTTTCGTATAGTTAATTATTAATGGTTTCTCACTTCATAATTTTCCTCACCATGTTTTATAACAAACTATTACTCTTAACACGAATCATAGTCTTGTTATAGCATAATGCTAATCAAGCTTAACTTACACGCCTTGCTTAACTGGCAAATTAATAATTCAAGTTTATTACAATTTATCATTATTACAATTTATCAGCAAATTAACTGTTTACATTTATCACAAGAATGTTTGAGTTACATTTCAAGATTTAAAAATGAGGACAAATTATATGTCAATGTAATAAATACAATTCAAAATGAAAAATTAATTAATATATCTTCTGTTTACTTATAATAATAATAAAAAAAAGTGATAATAGTAATTCTTCCTATTTCTATTGCGACTTTTTTTCAGAATTTGAAAGTAATAGATAAACATTAAGTAAGCATTTTGATTATATTTCCATTTTCAAAAGCCATAAAAGATGTTGAGAGGTTGAAAAAATTCTTTAATGCTTCACAGACAACTAGTAACATAAGTGACATTTAATGTCGAAGCTTTTTAATCATTAGGTCATAGAATAGTTAGGGTTGGAAAGGACCTGAAGATCATCTAGTTCCAACTCTCCTGCCGCGGGCTGCGATGCTTCACTCTAGACCATGTCACCTAAGGCTCTGTACAGCCTGGCCTTAAACACTGTCAGGGGTGGAGCATTTTCTTCTTCTTTGGGCAGCCTGTTCCAGTGCCTCATCACCCTCACAGTAAAGAACTTCCTTATATCTAATCCTGTGAATTTATAGAGTCATATCAGTTCTATATCTATGAACTTCCCCTGGCTTACTTTGAACCTATTACCCCTTGTCTTATTCCTACAGTCCCCCATACAAATGTTCCCCCAAAACCAGGACAACTTCCCTCCGGTATATGCAAACAAGGTTGCACTTCATATGTTTGAATCCGTTCCAGTAATAAATCTAAATAATTTGTATATTTTCCTTTAACCCTTGCTCTGTCTTTAGCATGGAATGTCTTAGTCCTGCAAAGACATTCTCTGCAAAGAAGGTTCTATGCAGTATGAACTGCTGCAGAAAAGTTTCTGGAGTAGCTCACAAAAAATAAAGCTCATCATATGTAATTTCTTATAAACAAAACCCTTGTTTCAATATCCCTATCTTATTTTATGTGTTGTGGACAACTTCCTTCCTACTTTTTATAAATATGCTTTCAGAAAGCAGCTATATTATAGTGAAATGAAAATGAACATTTAATTTAATTAGGAATTAGAGTGAAAAGTCTATTATACATATCTACATTAAACCAAGTGAGTTTGTCACGGTAAGTACTATTACAATACATGACTAATGAAGGCAAATTTAGAATACCGGAATGAAATTCTGGTGAAATTTTATTTCTACTTTCGAAGCAAATGGAAGGGGCCTTACAAAGCTTTTGTATCTCCATTACTAATATTAGTACAGAGCTGATAAGAAGTATTCAGTTATTATTCTGGAGCAGGAAGGTGACAGATTAAAGCACCTTTTCTCCTATCTCACTAAATATGTTTCAGTCCCCAATTCCTCCCATTTCTGAAAACTCTTCAGTCCCCTGATGCATATGTATTTCTGGTGGTAGATAAAGGAAAGCTCAGCCAGGGCATGTCTGCCTAAAGCTCACTTAGTGTCAAACAGCTATTTAGTCTGCCCACTTTTCTAGGTTAGCTAACCCTGTTAATTCCCTCTTTTCAGCTGAAAGCTGTGTTACCCAGGCATGATCAGACCTGCTTGTTCTGAGAGGATGGATGCTTGCCTCTCAAAGAGAACAGCACTGAAATTCAGGTTTAGGAAAACAGACACCTATTTTGTGGACTGTGTTTTGGAAAAATAATCTCATGGTAAAAACACTGATACACAACGTGGGAAAACCAGAGCTTTCCCCTAGGTTTGAGAGTGTTTGAAGAGACATAGCAGAATAGTAATCTGGAGCTCCCAACAGCACTCCCCTGAATTCAGTTTACATTAGATGAATATTGAATAAAGAGAAAAACATTCTCAGTAATGAAACATGGACAGACCTCTTTGACCACACAGGTGACTGACCTATGTGCTACATAGTAACTGTGCTCGCTCTTACTGGTTTTGCCTTTGGTTGGCGGGTTTTTTTGTTTGGTTTGGGGTTTTGAGGGTTATTTTGGCTCCATGATACCTGGTTATATTAAAGGCAAATTCAGTGTCAGGTAAAAACAACACAGAATCGAATTTTTCCACTTTCAGGAGGAATTGCCTCAATTAACTAGATTATTATGTGAAAGATAGGCAGCGCTGTCACTATGCTGTTTTGTTATATTACCCTATTTGACATTTCTATTCAGAAGGTGACTCATCCTGTACATGCCTACAGGACCATTCTGACATATATATCTTAACCCTCTACTCTGCTCTTGTGAGACCTCACTTGGAGTATTGTGCGCAGTTCTGGTGTCCTCAACATAAAAAGGACATGGAACTGTTGAAACAAGTCCAGAGGAGGGCCACAAGGATGATCAGGGGACTGGAGCACCTCCCGTATGAAGATAGGATGAGAAAGTTGGGGCTGCTCAGCCTGGAGAAGAGAGGGCTGCATGGAGATCTCATAGCAGCCTTCCAATACCTGAAGGGGGCCTATAGGGATGCTGGGGAGGGACTATTCATGAGCGACTGTAGTGATAGGACAAGGAGTAATGGGTTCAAACTTAAACAGGGGAAGTTTAGATTGGATATGAGGAAGAAATTCTCTACTGTAAGGGTGATGGGGCACTGGAATGGGTTGCCCAGTGACGTTGTGAATGCTCCATCGCTGGCAGTGTTCAAGGCGGGGTTGGACAGAGCCTTGGATGGCATGGTTTAGTGGGAGGTGTCCCTGCCCATGGCAAGGGGGTTGAAACTAGATGATCTTTAGGTCCTTTCCAACCTTAACTATTCTATGATTCTGTGTTCCCATTAGCCAATGGACATTGCTGGGAATTTAGGTGATTACCAGAAAGGTAAAATGTATCACGGCCACTTGGGAACACATAGAATCATAGAATCATAGAATAGTTAGGGTTGGAAAGGACCTCAAGATCATCTAGTTCCAACCCCCCTGCCATGGGCAGGGACACCTCCCACTAAACCATGCCATCCAAGGCTCTGTCCAACCCCACCTTGAACGCCGCCAGGGATGAAGCATTCACAGCTTCCTTGGGCAACCCATTCCAGGGCCTCACCACCCTCACAGTAAAGAATTTCTTCCTCATATCCAATCTAAACTTCCCCTGTTTAACTTTCAACCCATCTAACATTTTAGTTAGGCAACAAGCAACAATTACTTGAACTAGTCATCTAAAGCTGGATTCCAAGGTTTCTTCAAGTTACAGCAACATAGATCTTCTTACTTTGTGTTTAAACCAAGAGATAGACAGGTTTCTAGAAAATTGCATTTTAACTAGAATCTCACTGATTACATCAGCCAAATTAGTGCTGCAAGATTTCAGTGAGAATAGATAGAAAGTATTTAAGCAAGCTGAAGAGTAATTGGGAGATATATATACAGACAATGGTATCTGTAGAACTATTGAGGTAATTTTGGAAAATTTTTGGTTTTCACATTATTAAATGAAGTAAAACTAAACTTCAAAGTGTTACCCAACTAATTCATATTTTAAATCAGGGTCATTTTAGATTTAATTTTTTTTTAATGTTTCATTTCACCTCTTCCTTAATAGTTTAAAGTATTAATCACATCACACTAAAAAATCTTGATGTGAAAGTCCAGTGTAAAACTAATCTAAATGTCAATAACCTGTATTTCTATCTATGCATCTACTTTGTGTAGTAGATTTTGTTATGCATATTTTAGCTGCCAGCTGACAAATGCTCAGAAATGGCTGCTGTTTTTTCCCAAGTGGATGTTTACCTTAATATGTCTTTGCTAAACTACTATTCAGCAGCATTCACAATAGACACAATTGGACTTTCAAATGGACTTTCAAACTTGCATAATTGCATGTATATCATTAGAATTCTATTTCAACAAGTCCAGGCCACAAAATTTTATGCATCTTAGACTTCATTTTTTGGACAGGCTATCAGAATAATTATATTCCATTGTGAATTGTTTATCAGAATAAAGACAAGTAAAATGCCTTTTAAGACAGTTATTATTTTAATTTTTGAACTCAATCTTGCTCACCATTAGACTGCTTATGGCATGTGCCCTTAATCACTGACACAGAAACGCTATTTAGACTTCTCACTTGGAAGGGTTAGATGAGAAGCATGATGAGAATAGACTTCCTTGAAAAAATGGCATAGTAGTGTTTTCTGAATGTAAGCATATTGACTGTGAAAGAATAAAGCCGTAATCTAAAAATGGCATTAGAAAGAATCAGGTGAGAAAACCGATTAATAATATATTTCTCAAAATAAGCAACCACAAAGGGAAAGTTACAGAATATAGATCTTTGGCTTCTGTCACTTCATTCATTCAAACTAACTGTAGCCATTACACAATAAGGCACAGGAGAAATTCCTCCACCCGTGAATCTCTCTTATACTAGCTCCCAAAATTATGGTATAAGGGGCAAAGCCAGAGTCTGGACAGGCATTGAATCCAGTTGACTCCAACTGGTCTCAAATTAACAGGATATAAAATGATTTTTAACTGATCCCTGAAAAACATGAACATAATATAAAACGTATATTTAGCTTTCAGGGCTATATGTTTGACTACTTGCTCGTTTGTTTTTAAATCTGATTCTATCCTAGTTACTGTATAGGCTCTAGCACTTTTAGTAGATTTGTTGTAACTAGTTTGGTACAAAGATTAAGATGTCATTTTTCATTTACCCTCATAGCTTCACTGATTATTGGAAGTAGTCACTCACTGTTTCTCCAGCACAGATGCAGGCTTTATAGTCACACCTGGGATACCATTCTCTAGTATTACAAGATATCCAAGCTAAGCCCTTCATAACCTTTTAAACATTCCTTTCCACTCTTTGGTTTTCTCTCTTCATTCTCACACAAAAGCTCAGTTAGCTCAAGGGACTGGTCCTGCAACATAGAATCATTTGTTTTCAAATGGCCTTCTTGCTGTTCAGTGGTCTGTGTGAAACAAGCAGAAGCTGAAATTCAATTTCTGCTGCACAATTGTTCCAGAAAAAAGGAAAGTTATCATCAGTTTCTTCAGAAGGATTAGGCATATCCTTACAGCTTGTTAGCATTGAGATATCTTTCTGTTAAGCAACTTATAATACTATTTCTTTTTTTGTACTTACCTGTAAATACCTGGAGCACTACAGCCATAAGGAATATTTCTAATCTTTCAAGCACTACATTTTAAATTATTATAAATCTGATATTAATTACCAGACAGCCCTAGATCAATATTTGTATGCATGGAACAGGGGGAACATAAAGGATGACAACCAGGCTTTCTTCTGTGTTTTTATTAACAAGATTACTTTTAGCATTATCCGTCAGCATACCAACTATTTCAAAGACAGAACTTAGGTACCTCCTTTGGGGACAGTTATAAGTCTTAAGGAGCAGTGTAGCTGTTGCACCACTTGCTAGAGTTTCAATAGTCTGTTCCAAGACTGCACAGCCAAGGTTTACATCTCTATCCTGACACTGCACACTAAGGGCACTACTGGAATGCTTCAGTCATCTAACCAGAGTTTTTTGATAATGCTGTCCAAAGGTCTTCATGCCTTTGGCTGATTAGCTAGCCGCTACTCTGAAAGGGTGTGAGGTCTCCTGTAGATCCATGCCACATCTATCAGATCCATGTCAATTCTTCAGATACCTTAGGCATTTACAATAGCATTAAAAAAAAAAACAAAAAACTTTTAAGTATTAGAATCTTACCTCATCTGACTCTTATTTTTCATTTGAGGTGTTTTTGAAAAAGTTATTTTTATATGGTGCTTTCTTTGTAATTTCTCTGCTTTTACGTTACTCTTGAAACTTCTTTTTTTTTTTTTTTTTTTGCTGTGTGGTTCAGCTTAGGTTTGGTTTCTAAACAGAAAAAAAAATCCACCTAAAAGTTAATATAAAAAAGGATGTCCACTGTGCTGACATTATAGATATATGTATACAAAAAGTATATATTTTTATATATATCATATATATAAAATTTATATTACAAATTATTCTTTGCAATATACACAAGACATAGTCATTGTTTTCAAATTTTTCTTTTTGCTTAGTTTTAAGTTAGTTGGACTGCACACTTCCTGAAGGCTCATATTACTTATCTAGAAATGTATTAACAGTTCAAAGTTCATCTGGCTTCAAGAATGAAGTGTATATCTTGAAGGCAATTTATCATATATGGGCTTACAGATTTCTAGATTTTTCTGTTGATAGGTCACAGAGCATAAAACATGCAATGAAAAATTTGTTTTGTGTGACTTTTGAACTATTCTGTCAAAACACTTTATCACTCAGCTATTGGAGCTAGCTTTGCAGCTGTGAATTAGCTGCTCTTCTCTCTTCTCCCTCTTAAAGATTCATGAAGCGAAAGGGTGAATGTTGCCACATTAGTCATGATCAAAGAAAGGGTTGAAAGCTTAATATGATATACAACGTGAGATACATCAGGGTGCCAAGTGCTATTTTAGTAGTGTTGAAAGGAAATAATTTTTAGTTGCTTAAGTGCAGGATAGAACCGATTCAATAACTAGATAAGACAAGGTAGCTTGAAAGTACATGTGTTGGACTTCTGCTCTCTCTAATTTCTGAACTTAGGGGTTGTGTTTGATAAAATCCTTTATATATTACTCACCATTTACATACTTATATAACATGAGCTGATTTTGGTTTTGTTTGGGTCTTTTTTTTTGATGATTCACAATGCAATTAACATAAGTAGCAGGCACGTTATTTTTCATATTTCCCTGAATATAGTTGAGAGTAAGATATTGGAAGCTATATTGTCCAAGTCCATATTGTCCAAATTATTCTTTTTAGTTATGTACTGCAAACTTAATACTGATGCCATATTGAATATAAAATCTTTCATTTTTCTTTCCTAGATGACTTACTTAGAAAAAAAGCATCGAAGTTATTAGGGTTTGAGAAATACAGCAGGAGTGTAACAAGGTCTTCTGAGAAAGCTATCAACATTTTGTGATTCCAATTTTTAGGACCTTTGAACAACCCAGGAAAAATGTAATAACTAGTCTGGATGTAGAAGTATTGGAGATCCAAATCTATAATAATTTTCCTTGTAGAAGTCTCATTGAAGTTGATGTAGCTTTGAACCCTTATCAAAAGCAGAATTAAGCCTAATTTCATTTCTATCTTTTTTACTCTATAATAACTTCTTTTTTTCTCATGTAAGGCAAGTACTGAATTTAGACGTTTTAAGGCAAAGAAAGGTTAAAAGGTTTTGTTCCTGCAGAGGTTTGGTAAATGCAAATATCATTATATGTGAACACCAGGATCCTTATTTAAAAGTCTAGAAATAATCAGAGGAGTTATTCAGAACACTTCTTACAGATTGAAGCACTATTACTGCTGTGGTATAACAGTTTAAGGGAGCACACATTCGTGCCACTTGCTAAAAAGGACTGCCTGTTTCTAGGACTTAAGCCAGTCAGTGAAGGGAAGCTCTCCCAGTGACAGCAAAGTAGATTTTTGTAACAGTTTCTTTTACTCATAGCAAAATATTTCAAGCCTTTAACATGATCAAAATGATGGGGATGCTATACAACTCCAGTATAACTGTTTTCTCAGATAAAAGGCAGTGTCTTAGAAACCTGCTGCTGCTAGTGCTGTTGCATACTATTACATGACTTGAACATGGCAATTGTTGATAACTTGTGCAGTAATCTGGAAAAGACAGGATATATTGAGCCTTTTTGTGGAAGGTCTGTAACTAAAATGTTCCGTGAGTTGAATAATATTACTTTCCATCATCCTATAAACTAATTTGTCTATAGTATTGCTTCCTTGCTTACTTTGAGGTATTGTTCAGCCATCTTGTATTTAGGATTTATCATCGTTTTCTCCCCCTCTTCTTAGAGGAGCATGTTTTTTTTTACAGATTTTTTAAAACTTCCCAGGAAGGCTAAGTGTACACCAGTGAAATAAAAAGGATTCAGACATAGGCCATAGCAGCTGTCCACACTTTTGATTTTTAACATGGGTCATGTCATATTTTTAGCCCATGCAGACTACCATTTTCCAGATCAGATTAGAACTAATCCTGAGGTAATATAAATCATAGAATCATAGAATAGTTAGGGTTGGAAAGGACCTTAAGATCATCTAGTTCCAACACACCTGCCATGGGCAGGGACACCTCACACGAAACCATGCCATTCAAGGCTATGTCCAACCCCACCTTGAACACCACCAGGGATGAAGCATTCACAACTTCCCTAGGCAACCCATTCCAGGGCCTCACCACCCTTACAGTAAAGAATTTCTTCCTCATATCCAATCTAAACTTCCCCTGTTTAAGTTTGAACCTGTTACCCCTTGAGTGCTCTCCCATATTTGGGGAGGAAAAGAAAATGCAAGCATGATACATGTATAGGAGCTGCATGGGAATGGTCGCACCATGTCAGCTGGCCCAGAATCAAAGAACACTTCCTAGACCTTATTAATAATTAAAATAAATTTAAATGTTGAGTACTGCATTGCACATTATAAAGTATTATTAGTATTCATTTGAAAAGTAAAGGAAGTTGCTGCATAATCTACGATAAATTTTCATATCAGAATCTTATCACTATTTTCATGCTAATTTTTTAAATTATCTACAACCAGTTATAATGAAGGAGAATGAATAAAAAGAACTACAACTGCACCAATAGTATTATTCCTGCAAATTAGCTATTCAATCATTTCATCTCTTTGTTCTCTTGGGAATTTGTTTGCAAGCAGGTGTTGATTTCTATAAATGTATTCATTTACTGAAGAGCTGAAATACAGTATAGATTTAATGCACACAATATTTACTGCACAGATAAAACAAAGTACAATTTATGTCATGACTAATGTGGTGTGTATTAGCGCATAAAAATGCAACTAGTGCTTTGTATTAAAAATTATTAAGGATATAGTACAATAAAAATTTCTGCATTAAAAAGGTGTCATTGTAGCAATGGTTTACTGCCCTTATGCTGTTTAACAGTCTACTGATACAAACACAAATGCACTGATCTGTGTTATGAAAGCCATGTCCTTCTGCCTTTCAATTAACCTGTGATCCTGTTTGCAGTTTATAATGATGAATTTGGGGTATCACCAATTTCAGAGCCTATTGGTGGAATTAAAAATCTTATTTATTGTAGAAGGAATAAACTGAAAGAGGCTTTCTGTACCTTTTCTTGTGTTATAATCTCTTTATTCTCTAATTGTCATGAAGTTTAAACTTGAATTTTAAACATGTAGGGTTGAACTGAAAAGCAGGAATTGAACATAAAAGGATGAAAGTTTCTAATTTTTGATGCCTTATTTCATAGGGAGCTAATGTGATGCTCTGCTTGTACATATTTAGTTAAAGTATTGCTTACCATTAAAAAAATTATTTTCTGATTCAGCTCTCCTAGTTTAAATTCACTAGCAAGGATAAATCCATAAAAAGAGAAGGACTTTTTCACAGCACATCTCAGCCGTAGGGCATTCTTAATAAACTTATTTATGTTGGATTTCTCCACTATGAAAATGTTGCAGAAAATGAGATAGAAACCAATAGAATTTTATATGATTTGGTAGTAAAAATATCCTTCTTTCACAAATTCTATGGATGTGTTTTGAAAGTATCTATAGATGTGTAAGGGTAGAATGTCTGTTACATTCTGTAATAGAGGAATCTTTATTCAAGCAAATTCTAAATAACAAGTTATTTCACAAACCATTGTTTACATGGCAAATAAAATTACCTGTGTATTACATCTGCAACATTTCAAATTGTATTTTTAGAAGGATTTTGTGAAGTTGGATAGTTTACAGCAAGAAGTTCCTCCAGTCAGTATATCTAGCAAAAGAATCACTGCATGGATTTTCATAAATCACTTGCATTTAAGCTGATGAGCAACTTCAGTAGGGATTTAGGACCTAGTGGAATTAACTGTAACTGGCAACATGCATCTTCTTGCTTAACATTTTGTTTACTTTTCTACAAGGCTTGTTAAGTAGCCTGAGTTTGCATTAATCCTTCAAGATCTACTTCTGACAATTCCTGTCAGGGAAAAGATGAACATAATCAGTGGTGTCTCTGGAACTCCCCATGAATAGGAGTCTGTTGCTCCTCTGCTACTCTATAGCAGACACTGCTGAAAAACTTAACTGAGTCCATACTAAAGGAGTTTAATGCTTTAAAACCTGCATAAGTTTTCCTGTTTCAGGAACCAAGTGTTGTTATTTTTCTGGTTTTATGAGATTCATAAATTGATGTAGTTTTAATAAGACTGCAAACAAATTGAATAAGGGTTTGAGAGCACAATAATAATAATAATAATTAATTATTATTATTATCATTATTATTATTATTTAACCAGTCTTTGCTTGCCAGAAGTTATTACATAATCTTGTATCAAGGAAGAATTTTACTCTTCCTTACATCTTCTATTTACAAAGCAAATTCTACCTTTTATTTTCCTATGCAGCATTTTCTTTAGAATTAGAAATAAATGTGAAGAAGGCAAACACATCTTTTCTTGAATGTAAAAGTATGTATCTTTTGAAAAGCTGTCAGACTTTTTTTACAAAAAAAAAAAAATCTGCAAGTGAATATTACACAATAGAAGTGAGGCAGCATAGAAAACAAGGACTCCTTCAAAAAAGAGATGATGGGGCAGTATATAGTAAAGAATGTTCATGTTCCATGAAAAGCAGGAGTAGTAACAGTTTTGAGATCTATTCTTGAGATCAATATTTTGCACTGAACTATGAAACAGAGAAACTATCTCACTGCTGAAAGAAAACCCACAGAGACCCAAGGAAATGCAGAGGCTGCATAAAATGTAAAGCTAGAATAAGACTCAGTGCTGTAGTTCCATAAAACCCACATATTTCTCCCCAGGACAGGCAATCAGTGTCAAAGAAACACCATCATTGAGACTGCATAAATATTAATAAGTTATATAGAAAGGAAATAAACTATGGGTTCAGAATATTTGTGTGAGTCTGCGTGGGGAGGACATGAGAATCTCAGTGAGGATTTGAATTCCTGACAAGGTATTTTTTGATGAGTCTACAACATCAGAACAACAGAGCATAGAATTAAAAGGAATTTACAGAGTTCTCAATTCAGTCGTTTTTCCTGCAGACAGTGCGTTATATGGCCAGTTCCCTAGCACAATCTTCCTTTTTAAAGCTGTTATTTGTCCCATATTTTGTTCTTCCACCATTGTGTTTGAAAGGTGGTTTAAAAAACTTACTTTTCTCACTTGTAAGGATCTCTTTATTCCTACTCTAACATTTGTTGTGATTTTTAATTGACTGGGTTAATTCAAATCCAAAACCTTTGGAAACAAAACAGTAATAGACAAGTGTTATCTATTTGTTATTGATTTCACAGTTGATGCAACACATTTGAGAAGACCAAGGGAGTGACAGGAAGTATGGTGACAGCTGCTAATTGGCATTACATGTGGAGAAAGCCCAGGAGCTTGACCTAAGACTGCATGATTAGTTATGCCGTTAGTGGCTTAAGCTGAAACTCTAAATTAGAAAAGAATAAATAGTTAAAACAAATGGTGCAGGAAGTGGCTCCTCAAATGGACACCTGACACTGCGTCAATGGTCCAGTATAAGGCGGATCTCAGGAGCAGTTGACAATTGTCCTTGTTTGAGTGACATGTTTTCCACTTCTTTCTGAGAGAACTGAAAGAATGTTCATGGCTGATTATATATTTTATCCACAGGTATCTCTTCCAGAATAAATTTGTTGATTGGTTAAAGGATTCACATAGGTGCGCCCATGATGTTGCTCAGCCCCATTGTTTTTTTTTTCATCCTAATAAAATATTAAAGCAAATGGTTCAATACTTAAAATATCTTGAGGCCCTAGTAAGATACTATTAGGAATGTTAAGATTATGGTGATTGGAGGTGAGAGCTGATCGAAAGACCTTCAAATGGCATAGACATATGCTTTATATCAAAGGTTCATTTCCCTTCTTTCTATGGATTTTTACATTTTCTTCTTAGTTTCCAGCATGCATACCTCCAACTAAATATTATTGCTTTGAATAATGAACAGTGGAATACATCTTTGGAAAGATAGTCAAGATTTGCCTTATATAAACATTTCACCTTTTACTGGAAGTCTACCTTCCCCAGCAAATAAAAGTACACCATACTTTTACTACATTTTTTACTACCATTCCCACATTCTGCAATAAGCATGGAAAATGCATCATCGGTATCTCTGCTGTGTTGTCAGCAACTCAACAAATCTTTTTCACAAGCCTCCCCATTCCATTATGAAAAACAAACAGATAAGCAGGTGTCTGCACTTTCAGAAGAAAAAAACAAACACAAACACAAAAATCCAGCAGAAACAGTATTTTTAAGTGGGGACTTAAGTTCCTATTTTTAATAGGAGAAACGATCCATACTAACCTGAAAAGTGTGGTAAACAGGTAACAACTAACCCTCCCAAACTGAGAGAAATTCATGGTGCTTTTTAAAACACAGCAAAAACCCTTCTACAACACCCATCAAAAATTACTTTAAATTTATTCATTAAGATGCCATGGTTAATAAAAAACAAATTATTTTTTAATATCCTACAGCTTTGCCATGTGCCTAAAGTCTCAGCAGGGGTATTCACCTGATAATATAAAGTTCATGGTTTATTCAACCACAACAGCTGTTATAAACCCTAGGTTGCAATTTATTTTCCAGCTCTTGAAAAAAATTTCTAATCTGATTTTAAATGCAACAAATATTTAGCCTTTAGATCTATATCAAAACAGTTACACTGACAACTAGAACTGGAAAAAAAAAGGGGGGGAGAAATAGCTTCATAATAACAAAGAAATGAAGTGAAAATAGCTGGGGTTTACTTTTTTTTTTTTCTTTTGAAATACCTCTTCTAAATCTTCAGTAAAAAGAGAAGAAAAGCAAACAAAAAAACAAAGCCAACCAACTTCATGTCTTTTTTTTCCCTTGCTAGAATTATTCTTTTTGGCAATCTGGGGCACACAAGATTAGAAAGGTTTAGACCATACAATGACACTATTATGCTGATGATTGAATCAGATTAAATAAGGATACCCTTTTTTCCAATTTTTAATATAAGAAATTGACACCAAATTGTGCCTTTTGACTGAAAGATCCATACCCCAATTGCTTATACCTGCCAAAATATCTCGTTTGCTAAGAATTATATGCTATTTCCTGATGTTTTCTCAGCTGCAACCATTCCACAAATATATTAGAGGCAGATCCATGTCCATAGAATCATAGAATAGACATGGTTGGAAAGGACGTTAAGGTCATCTAGTTCCAACCCCCTGCTGTGGGCAGGGACACCTGACACTAAACCATGTCTCTCAATGCTCTGTCCAACCTGGCCTTGAACACCACTAGAGATGGAGCATTCAGAACTTCCCTGACTAGCCCATTCCACTGCCTCACCACCCTTACAGTAAAGAACTTCTTCCTTATACCCACTCTAAAAATACTATCCATACTGCGTGGGCCTCTAACTCCATACCTAAGCCACTTTTTTAACTATTTATACAGGTTTTCTGTCACTGTAACTGTTTCCTCAGTGTTAAGAAGTCAGGTTTATGTTACTAAACTAAACTAAACTAAACTAAACTAAACTAAACTAAACTAAACTAAACTAAACTAAACTAAATTAAACTATAAACTAAACTAAACTAAACTTAACTAAATTAAACTAAACTAAATGCATCCTGGTCTTGCACATATATGAGAATTCTAGTTCTGCTGTAGAAAGAGTGTTATAGTGGAGTCTCCAGGATTTAAAGCATATTGAGCTATTACCAGAATGGTTTATTTTACTTATTAATGTAAATACTGAATATGTTTGACAAGAATTTTCTCTGTCCTTCTAAGCAATGGAAAGAGGTGCTCAAAATGATAATTATTTGGAATGAATATTGCCATCCATTAGAAAAATAGAGAAGAATTTCCATAACTTAAATAGATGTTTTTTCTGGGTTTAAGTAAAAATTAAACCTCCATCATCTTCTTTGATGCTTTAGGAAAATTTTAAAGGTATTTTAAAAAAAAACAGAAACGTTATCTAAGATCATTTGAAGAGAGCAGGCTTTCTTAAACTCATAGGGAAAGATTTAGTTGGAGAAAAAAGATGCATTGTCTGAAATAATAAATGTTTGTTTATGACTAACATTATAGGGTGAAATTTGGAACCAGTAGAGCAAGTAGCATACTATGAGCAGTAATTACAGTACATATGTATCTATCACTGTGTATCACATGATGAATAATTAATCATTCCTTGAAGTCTTGATGCTCTGGTTTTAAAATATCAGACACACCTACTGAAAAATAATCATAGAATCATAGAATAGTTTGGGTTGGAAAGGACCTTAAGATCATCTAGTTCCAACCCCCCTGCCATGGGCAGGGACACCTCACACTAAACCATGCCATCCAAGGCTATGTCCAACCCCACCTTGAACACCGCCAGGGATGAAGCATTCACGACTTCCCTGGGCAACTCATTCCTGTGCCTCACCACCCTTACAGTAAAGAATTTCTTCCCCAGATCCAATCTAAACTTCCCCTCTTTAAGTTTGAACTCATTAACCCTTGTCCTCTCACTACAGTCCCTAATGAAGAGTCCCTCCCCAGCATCCCTATAGGCCCCCTTCAGGTATTGGAAGGCTGCTATGAGGTCTCCACGCAACCTTCTCTTCTGCAGGCTGAACAGCCCCAATTTTCTCACCCTATCTTCATACGAGAGGTGCTCCAGTCCCCTGATCATCCTCGTGGCCCTCCTCTGCACTTCTTCTAACAGTACCATGTCCTTTCTATATTGAGGACACCAGAACTGCACACAATACTCCAAGTGAGGTCTCACAAGAGCAGAGTAAAGGGGCAGGATCACCTCCCTCGACTTGCTGGTCATGCCCCTTTTGATGCAGCCCAGGATACGGTTGGCTTTCTGGGCTGCAAGCACACACTGCTGGATCATGTTCAGTTTCTCATCGACCAACACCCCCAAGTCCTTCTCCGCAGGGCTGCTCTGAATCTCCTCCCCGCCCAACCTGTATGTGTGCCTGGCATTGCTCCAACCCGGGTGGAGGACCTTGCACTTGGCATGGTTAAACTTCATCAGGTTGGCATCAGCCCACCTCACAAGCGTGTCTAGGGCCCTCTGGATGGCATTCCTTCCCTCCAATGTATCCACCGAACCACACAGCTGGGTGTCATCAGCAAACTTGCTGAGGGCGCCCTCAATCCCACTCTCCATGTCACCCACAAAGATGTTGAACAAGACTGGCCCCAACACTGATCCCTGAGGGACAGCACTCGTTACTGGTCTCCAGCTGGACATTGAGCCATTGAGCACTACTCTTTGCGTGCGGCCATCCAGCCAGTTCTTTATCCACCGAGTGGTCCACCTATCAAATTGATGTCTCTCCAACGTAGAGAGAAGGATGTCATGGGAGACAGTGTCAAAGGCTTTACACAAGTCCAGGTGGATGACATCAACTGCTCTACCCCTGTCCATCAGTTCCGTGGCCCCTTCATAGAAGGCCACCAGATTGGTCAGGCAGGATTTCCCCTTAGTGAAGCCATGCTGGCTGTCACCAAGCACCTTGTTGGTTTTCATGTGCCTCAGCATGCCTTCCAGGAGAATCCGCTCCAAGATTTTGGCAGGCACAGAGGTGAGACTGACTGCTCTGTAATTCCCTGGGTCATCCATTTTCCCCTTCTTAAAAATGGGGATTATATTTCCCTTTTTCCAGTCATCGGGAACTTCACCTGACTGCCATGATTTTTCAAATATGATGGACAGTGGCTTAGCAACTTCATTTGCCAGCTCCTTCAGGACCCGCGGATGGATTTCATCCGGTCCCATGGACTTGTATGCATTCAGGTTCCTAAGGTGGTCTTGAACTAGATCCTCTCTTACAGTGGGTCCAGGGTCTTCATTCTCGTTGTCCCTCTGTCTGCCTTCCAAGACTTGGGTGGTGTGGTCAGAGCATTTGCTGGAGAAGACTGAGGCAAAGAAGTCATTAAGAACCTCAGCCTTCTCTAAGTCCAGGGTAGCCTGTTCTCCCGATAGCTTCTGGAGAGGGTCCACATTGTCCCTAACCTGTCTTTTATTGGCAATGTACCTATAAAATCCCTTCCTGTTTTCCTTAACATCCCTAACCAAGTTTAAATCTAAGTGGACCTTAGCTTTCCTAACCTGGTCCCTAGCTTCCTGGACAATATCCCTGTATTCTTCCCAGGTTGCCTGACCTTGCTTCCACCTTTTATAAACCTCTTTTTTCCTTTGAATTTTGCTCAGCAGTTCCTTATCCATCCAAGGAGGTCTCCTGGCCCTCCTGCTAAACTTCCTTCTAGTTGAGATGCATTGCTCCTGAGCCTGCAGCAGGTGAGCCTTGAATATCAACCAACAGTCTTGGGCCCCCCTGCCCTCTAGGGCTGTATCCCATGGCACCTTACTGAGCAGGTTCCTGAAGAGGCCAAAATCTGCTCCCTTGAGGTCCAGGGCAGTGAGCTTACTGCACACCCTTCTCACTGTCCTGAGGATCTCAAATTCAACCATCTCATGATCGCTGCAATCAAGGCTGCCCTGGAGCGTGACATTTCCAACCAGCCCTTCCCTGTTGGTGAAGACGAGGTCGAGCATGGCACCCCTCCTTGTCGGCTCCTCTATTACTTGCAGAAGGAAGTTGTCTTCCACACAATCGAGGAACCTTCTGGATATATATTTATCAACCAATTTATTGCATTAAGACATTCTGTTGAGTCTAAGTATATGAAAATGGTAACAGGTACAAATAAGCTGCTTTTCACAAGAGGGAGTATGTCCTCTTGAAACAGTAAGCAATGTGTGGAAACAGCCGTGCTCTTACAGATTGCTCTTCATGTGAAAGCTGCTGTACCTGTGACGCTGCAGCAGGGCTGTACTCCAGGTCCCCAAAGCCTTGCCCTCTCCAGCCATACACAGTCCACAGGCCAGCCCAGCCTTAGCCTGATCCTTTCCCAAGGAAGGTGACTAAAGCTCTGGGCTGGAGTTTCCCTGGTTCGCTGGCTACCCTGCTCCTGGATGGGGTGATGGGACAGGCTCTGAACCCTTTCACTATTCTTAGCGCCCCAGGAAGCAGTCAGCACACAAAAGTATCTTACAGAATAATATTACCTTGACAGAGGGTACTCTGTATTTTAGACTACAGGTTTTAATAGCAGAGCTTATAAACCTGCAAAACAGAGTTAAATAAGTTCAGCATTTTTGTGTTTATATTTAAAAAAGCTAAATGCCTGGAAAGTCATCATAACAGAACTTCCCCAAAACATCCTTTTTTGCAAATATAACTAGATATGCTACTATAGAAAAGCGATATGAATACTGACAGTAGCTGTCAAATTCAGTTTGGATTCATTAGCAAAAAACATGCATAAAATAAGAGTATTTTCACATGAAGAATAGAACCATGCTTAAATATGCTTTCCATGTCTACCACAAGCTGCAAATGAATAGTTTTAATCTATATTCCTAACAACTGACTGTAAGCCAAATCTCAGATCCATTAATGCAAATGACTCAGATCCTTCCTCAGGCCAACAGAAAGTAGATACACACCAAATTTTACTTTTTGGATATGCGCAATCATACTTCTGCATCTTCCCGTGCATCCAAAGAAGTACTGTTTTTTAATTAATACTAATTATTTGAGCATGCTTGGCTTCTGGGGAGCAATAGCTGAATAAATAAATAAGATGCTGAGTTTTATATTCATTTTCAAGGGTTAAAGGTTAAATAGGTTGAAAGAGTAATACACATCATACATAATAATTTCTCAATATGATATACATGAAAATTTCTCACTGTGATTCTAAACCGAGCTCTTGCATTTAAGCTTTTAAAAAGTTATTTAAGACCCCTAGGTAAATTGTCCACTTCCCAAAGTCACTAGGCATTCTAGTTATGTTGCAATACTCTGAAAATGGCATCACTAACTTAGCAGCTCAGATACAAATGCACAAGACAAAATCACAGAATGCACTCATGAAAAACTAGACTGTCATTTTCCTTTACTGGTTTAAAATAAGAAATATTTTCAGAAAGTTATTGAACTATTTTATTAACCATGAATGAATTAGACAATCTGGTGTTCGCTCCTCAGGTCATTCAATGAAGGACATGTTTATGACTGGTTTAGTTACAGGATTTTCTTCAGCCTGTTAACAGATGTATATCAAAGTTGCTAATTAAAATAAATATGCAACATTATAAATTGTCTTTCCTTTATTGGCTTCAGCTATTTCAGCTCAAGTATTTGTCATCACATTACTTTTTTATCCACATTTGTATTAATTAAGCGGATTGTTTACTGACTGTCTATAAAAACGTGTTTCCTTGTGTTTAGAACATCCTCTAGTTCTTTTCTTAATCCACATGTATTTACAGTATTTTTCATGTGTGCAGTCAGAATATGTTCACCAGGAGAAGTGACAATAACATCTTCTTAGTGCTTTTTCTCCAGTATTACCTGTGTGCACATTTATATGTAATTTAGAGCACATGAATAAGAAGTCTTTTTGAAGCATTTACGAACAATGTTAGCAATCCAACATGTTTTTTATTTTACAGATGTGATTGTCATCATTCTTAGTTTGGATCTTAGAAATTGTAGGTCAATTTCCATGTTAAATCTCATCTTTAAAAGGTTCGATTAGGCAAACATACCATTTGCAGCTTTCTCCTAAACCTCTGAATGAGGACAGCAGAGGAGGCACAGGGAATTAGGATATGCTACAATGTAAGTACAAGTATTCATCCAATAACATAGCAAGAAATAGTACACTTCTTGCTGTAAGACAGAATTCAAATATGATATGGGGCTTCTCAATACTTAAAAAGGGCCTATAAGAAGGGTGGGGAGAGACTTTTTAGCAAGGCCTGTTGCAAAAGGACAAGCGGTAATGGGTTTAAACTAAAAAAGGGGAGATTCAGGCTGGATGTCAGGAAGAAATTTTTTACAATAAGGGTAGTAAAATACTGGATCAGGTTGCCCAGAATAGATGTTCCATCCCTGGAAACATTCAAGGCCAGGCTGGGTGTGGCTCTTGGGAGCTGGATCTAGTTGAAAGTGCCCCTGCTCATTGCAGGGAGGGTGGAATAGATGACCTTTAAAGGTCCCTTCCAATCCAAACCACTCTATAATTCCTATTTTATGGCTTATTAATAAACCTATTCCAAAGGTCACTTTGCAAAGATGTCAGTTTTAGGGTAATAACGCTGGGATCATAACCTATGTGTAACACAGGATTAAAATTCTGATAAACTCAGTCCTTCAGCTAGCCATGTGGGTAAGCCTTCAGAGCATTTTAGTATATGCGCAGTATCAGGATCTAAAATGTTAAAATTAGGAGGAGCCATAGTCAGTTGATACATCAGAGATGCAGCTACACCCCAGCCCCTGTAAGTGTCAAACAAGTCTGTGTTTCATAGGTTTCCTATTCTCTTTCCTTGTGTACAAAATAATGAGGGAAGCAACAATCAAGTCAACCACACTCCTCAGTAAAAAAGTAAGATATACTTTCTAATTGATTCTACTCTTATAATCCTCCCAAAATAATTGTGGCTTTAAATATTGTCTAAGTTTGAAATCAATATCAAACTTTGTGCATGTAAGCATTAGTTCTTATCTCTTGCTTGTTCAGCTTTGATTATATGACAGTATTGTAAAAGGCATCTATCTTTTCTAGTGTCTTTATCAGTACATATAGCTGATTTCAGTTCTACCTTTTACTTTTTTTTTCCTAAGGAGGACTATTCTGCTCTTTTCGTACATTCTTTTAGAGCGTTTTTCTGGATTATCTTCCTATTGTATACATTATCTCCCTCATTTTCTGAAGAGTACTTTTCATATACATTTCATGCAACTTTTCTTCCTGCAAACTTGTTTTTCTTTTTTTATTACTGAGTAACTTATTTACTTTCAAGATCCTATTTTTTTCCTTCCCTGGAACAATGGGATCACTATTTTTCTTTTTTTTTTGGGGGGGGGGGGGGGCGAGGGAGGGAGCAGGAAGAGGGAGAGGAGGGTTGAGGGTTTTTTTTCCAGAATTATCATTTCCTGTGTGGAAGTGATTAGTCAACCTAAGTTACCTTCCACATATCCACTATGATTTTCCCCAATACACAGATGTATTTTTGCTGTACTGCTTTAAAATGAATGAATTTCCATGTCATGATCCATGTTAATCAGTATATAATTCCATTCATTGTCTTCACTAAATTCTCACTGTCTTTTTTTTTAGGATTGTTCACTTCATGAATACCACAAGGTCATCTTTTCTATTTTTAAAATGTTGATCACCCTCAGTAGGCTTTCTTACTGTTCAGTATTTGAACTGCATGAATCCCACAAAAGCCCCTGGATTAAGACCATAAAGGTACTGAATTTAAGCCCACCTTTACAGCCAGTGGAAAGGGAGACAGGGAGGGAAAACTAACATCAGTCCTGTGCATTTAAATTCAAATAACCTATGTGTGTCTGCGCCTCTTTGTGTTATGTGTTATGAGTAAACTCTGGTTGGAAAGCAGGTGCCCACCAAAGCTAGACGGGGAGAGATAAGGACAGGCAAATCACTCACCAATTACCATCATGGGCAAAACAAACACAATTTATGGAATTTAATTTAATTTATTGCCAACTAAATCAAAATAAAATAATAAGAAGTAAAAAACAAATCTTAAAAACACCTTCCTCTACCACTCCCTTCTTCTTGGGCTCAATTTCACTCCTAATTTTCTCTACCTCCTCCCCTGAAGCAGCACAGGCGGATGGGGAATGGGGGTTGTAGCAACCACTTCTTATTTCCTCATGCTCTTCCCCTACTCCAGTGTGGGGTCCCTCCCATGGGAGACAGTCCTCCATGAACTTCTCCAACATGAGGCCTTCCTATGGGCTGCAGCTCACAAATTACCCCAGGGTGGGTCCCTTCCACGGGGTGCAGTCATTCACAAGCACACTGCTCCAGCATGCGTCCCCTGTGTGGTCACAAATCCTGCAGCAAACCTGCTCCAGCGTGGACTTCCCGTGGGGTCACAGACTCCCTTGAGCATTTCCCTGTTCTGGCGTGGGGTCCTCCCTAAGCTGCAGGTAGATATCTGTTCCACCATGGACCTTCATGGGCTGGAGGGAAGCAGCCTGCCTCACCATGGTCTGTACCGCAGGCTGCAGAGGAATCTCTGCTCCCATGTTAGGGGCACCTTCTCCCCACCTTCTTCACTGGTGTCTGCAGGGCTGGTTTTCTCACATATTCTCACTACTTTCTCTGTTTCAGCTGCTATCTCGCAGCATTATTTTCCCCCTTCCTAAACACATTATCCCAGAGGCACTACCACCATCCCTGATGGCCTCAGCCTTGGCCAGTGGTGGGTCAGTCTTGGAGCCAGTTGGCATTGGCTCTATTGAACACAGCAGATGCTTCAGGCACCTTCTCACAAAAGTCATCCCTGTAGCCCCTGCCCCCAGCTACCAAACCTTGCCATAAAAATCCAATATACTATACAGGAAAAGCATACAGCTTAACTAGAATATTAACTTAGTTACATTTTTAAATGCCTGCATTTAGATAGGCTAAAGGTCATCAACATAATTACTTTTTCACGAAAATTGCACTATAATAGAATTGGTAGTGGCAAAACCAGATATTGATATTTACTTCTGAATTGCATGAAAGAAAAAAGTTATTGTCCTTGCATAGAAATTAACTTTTCAATCATTTTTATCAAAACATAATGTTAGAATCATGTTTCTTATAAACTGAGAGAAGCAATACTTAATATTCATCTAACTTGTCATTAAAATCTCCTTTTGTCTTCTAGAATAAAATTTATTTATGTCATTAGGTGTAGTATTTGCAGTGAAGTGTACACATATTTCATTACTATGAATGAGCATTGTTCCAGACGTTATAGACCACATAGGGAGGATGTATTCACAGTTATAATTGTAAGAGGGAGCACCAGCCACATTATTGCTACAGAGACAAGATTTCTTTTTTTTTTTCTTTCCTTTGTAATCCATGCAAAGAGACCAACTTCCTTCCTTTCTTTTTAGATTGGTTGTTTTCTTACCATATCTAGTAGCTGATCTCTTTATGCTATACAAAGTTCAGTAACAGCAGTGAGCTTAAGGCTGGTCAACAGCTGTAGAAATGAGAAGAGAAATAAGACACAAAGACAGAAAAAACCTTTCTAATTCACAGAATATTGTCCTTAAAACTGATTTAAAAATTAAATTATTCATTTTATTCCACAACTAGATAAACACTGATATCAGCAAGAAAGAAGTTCTCCTGAAGCTTTTCTAATTATTCGGTACAACAGTTTTACCATGTACCTAATGATTCTCATTTCCAGTCTTTTAAATCATCTACCTAATGAACTCTATGCCATGTGATGACCCTGGAAGAACAAAGAGAAACTATTTCCTCTCTGTTGCCAGAGAGAGCTATATAGTGAAAGTTTCAATTTTCATTCTGATCTTTTTTAACTTGAACAAGTGAACAACTATATTTCATGTCGGGTAGTATTAAGTTATTAAATGAATTGAAAATACATTATTTTCATCCAAACTTTTCTTGTGTTTTGTTTTTTTTTTTTTTTTTCTTTTTTTTTTAAATCATTCTAATGCAATAAACAAAGATTGTCTTCCATCCTGTCTAGGCTGTCAGGTATACTTTCTGATTAATTCAAAACTCTGATTCCTTGGATCCTCGTCACACAATTTTCTATGCTAAGGACAGATGTAGCTGCCACCATTGCTTCCAGAGTGACCTGCATATTTCCTTCTAGAGTGAAAACGAAGCTCAGTTCAAAGGGCAACATACTCCAGAATATGAATGGATATAGACAAAAACTACAGCACAGTTAAAACATACCTGCAATGAGTAATGTGTGGGAGAGAGGATATGCATTCTTCCAGAGGAGATGCAAAAGCAAAATTCTTGATATTAGTAAGCTGAATTCCTTCAGTCTTTGTGGATACCATCCAGCTCCAGATTGCAGACATCTAAAATTTGGCACCCATACCCATATTTAGTCAGCTAAATAGATCTTAAAATTTCATTTACCAGGTTGACTAGGGACTTGATTTACTTCCATTCATGTGGGCATTTAATGCCTGTTCATATACTCTGGGGATCAAAAGATGTATATATATATATATATATATATGGCAGATTTAATATGGGACAAACAAAAGACCTGTACTGTTCTGAAGTTATGGTTAGATAACAGGGGGAGATCCTGGGGCGCATCAAGGAATATTAGAAGACTATGTTTAGGCAAGTCCATTATGCCCTTGACTTCCAATGACTTTAAGGTCTTAAGCATGTAACTCAGGTATAAATCCTTTTGTACAGTCCTCTGAATTTGGTATCCTACTTTGGAACTTGAATCTCACTCTGGGCATCTACACTCTGAAGCTGATCTGAAATATTTAGTGCGTGTCCCATTTGCATAAGCATAGGCAGGTAGACTAATTTCAGATATATAAGGTATCCAGGAAATCCACACAAGACTGGTAGGTATAGTGCCTGGCCTAAGGGAGTGCAAAGCCTTTCTGGGCAAGCAGATAGACAAGGATGACCAGACACATGATTACATCCTTTGACAGAAAGACATCATCTAAAAATTGCCATAGAAATATTCCTAAACACCTGGCAGGATTCACCTAAGTTTGGGGCAGCTTAAGTTCAGTCAATGAACATTATATCAGGTGACTGCCATAGATTCTGTAACATTTTTTCCAGTAACGGCATTGTGCTAATTCTAACTCACTAAACTGCAAACTACATAGCTAAAAACCCTCTGGGTGTTATATTCAATACAACTGGTTTTCAGTTCCTTTCCCAAGTTGTTAAATAACTATCTTGCATACCTTATTTAGTCAGCTTTGAATATCACATTACTGTAGGTTGAATTTCAGTAAGCAACTACATTAGATGTGTTGGGGGAGGGGGGCAGCATTCCATCCTAACACACCCAGTCGGTTGGTAGCACCTATAATAAACATTCGGAGCAATGTAGGGATATTCCACCTGCTCCAGCCAATGAGCCGGCTTCAATTGGATCTCGGCTCAAATGCCTCTACACAAATGCCCGTAGCATGGGGAACAAACAAGAGGAATTAGAGATGTGTGCACATCTACGGGGGTATGATATAATAGGAATCACAGAAACATGGGGGGATGGCTCCTATGACTGGTGTGTTGGAATGGAAGGTTACCAGCTCTTTAAGAAAGATGGGCCTGGTAGGCGAGGAGGGGGAGTTGCTATTTATGTTGGGGATAGGCTGGAGAGTAGGGAGCTGTGTCTGGGGATAGGGGAGCAGTCGACAGAGAGTTTGTGGGTCAGGGTTAAAGGGAGAACAGCGATGGGAGATATTATTGTGGGGATCTGTTACAGACCGCCTGACCAAGGGGACTCTGTGGATGAATCGCTCTATACACAGATAGGAGCAGCCTCATGCTCGCAGGCCCTTGTTCTCATGGGAGAATTCAACCACCCTGATATCTGTTGGAGGGAAGGTACGGCCCAACACAAGCAATCCAGAAGGTTCCTCAATTGTGTGGAAGACAACTTCCTTCTGCAAGTACTAGAGGAGCCGACAAGGAGGGGTGCCATGCTTGACCTCGTCTTCACCAACAGGGAAGGGCTGGTTGGAAATGTCACGCTCCAGGGCAGCCTTGATTGCAGCGATCATGAGATGGCCGAGCTTGAGATCCTCAGGACAGTGAGAAGGGTGTGCAGTAAGCTCACTGCCCTGGACTTCAAGAGAGCAGACTTTGGCCTCTTCAGGAACCTGCTCAGTAAGGTGCCATGGGATACAGCCCTAGAGGGCAGGGGGGCCCAAGACTGTTGGTTGATATTCAAGGCTCACCTGCTGCAGGCTCAGGAGCGATGCATCCCAACTAGAAGGAAGTTTAGCAGGAGGGCCAGGAGACCTCCTTGGATGGATAAGGAGCTGCTGAGCAAAATTCAAAGGAAAAAAGGCTTATAAAAGGTGGAAGCAAGGTCAGGCAACCTGGGAAGAATACGGGGATGTTGTCCAGGAAGCTAGGGACCAGGTTAGGAAAGCTAAGGCCCACTCGGAATTAAATTTGGTTAGGGATGTTAAGGAAAACAGGAAGGGATTCTATAGGTACATTGCCAATAAAAGACAGGTTAGGGACAATGTGGACCCTCTCCAGAAGCTATCGGGAGAACAGGCTACCCTGGATTTGGAGAAGGCTGAGGTTCTTAATGACTTCTTTGCCTCAGTCTTCACCAGCAAATGCTCTGACCATACCACCCAAGTCTTGGAAGGCAGACGCAGGGACAGTGAGAATGAAGACCCTGGGCCCACTGTAGGAGAGGATCAGCTTCAAGACCATCTTAGAAACCTGAAAGTAAACAAGTCCATGGGACCGGATGAAATCCATCCGCAGATCCTGAAGGAGCTGTCAAATGAAGTTGCTAAGCCGCTATCCATCATATTTGAAAAATCCTGGCAGTCAGGTGAAGTTCCCGATGACGGGAAAAAGGGAAATATAATCCTTATTTTTAAGAAGGGGAAAATGGATGACCCAGGGAATTACAGAGCAGTCAGTCTCACCTCTGTGCCTGCCAAAATCTTGGAGCAGATTCTCCTGGAAGGCATGCTGAGGCACATGAAAACCAACAAGGTGCTTGGTGACAGCCAGCATGGTTTCACTAAGGGGAAATCCTGCCTGACCAATCTGGTGGCCTTCTATGAAGGGGCCACGGAACTGATGGACAGGGGCAGAGCAGTTGATGTCATCCACCTGGACTTATGTAAAGCCTTTGACACTGTCTCCCATGACATCCTTCTCTCTAAGTTGGAGAGACATCAATTTGATAGGTGGACCACTCGGTGGATAAAGAACTGGCTGGATGGCCGCACGCAAAGAGTAGTGCTCAATGGCTCAATGTCCAGCTGGAGACCAGTAACGAGTGCTGTCCCCCAGGGATCGGTGTTGGGGCCAGTCTTGTTCAACATCTTTGTGGGTGACATGGAGAGTGGGATTGTGGGCGCCCTCAGCAAGTTTGCTGATGACACCCAGCTGTGTGGTTCGGTGGATACATTGGAGGGAAGGAATGCCATCCAGAGGGCCCTAGACACGCTTGTGAGGTGGGCTGATGCCAACCTGATGAAGTTTAACCATGCCAAGTGCAAGGTCCTCCACCTGGGTCGGAGCAATCCCAGGCACACATACAGGTTGGACAGGGAAGAGATTCAGAGCAGCCCTGTGGAGAAGGACTTGGGGGTGTTGGTCGATGAAAAAGTGAATATGAGCCGGCAGTGTGCACTTGCATCCCAGAAAGCCAACCGTATCCTGGGCTGCATCAAAAGGAGCATGACCAGCAGGTCGAGGGAGGTGATCCTGCTCCTTTACTCTGCTCTCGTGAGACCTCACTTGGAGTATTGTGTGCAACTCTGGTGTCCTCAACATAAAAAGGACATGGTACTATTAGAACAAGTGCAGAGGAGGGCCACGAGGATGATCAGGGGACTGGAGCACCTCCCATCTGAAGATAGGCCGAGAAAATTGGGGCTGTTCAGCCTGGAGAAGAGAAGACTGCATGGAGACCTCATAGCAGCCTTCCAATACCTGAAGGGGGCCTATAGGGATGCTGGGGAGGGACTCTTCATCAGGGACTGTAGTGAGAGGACAAGGGGTAACGGGTTCAAACTTCAACAGGGGAAGTTTAGATTGGATCTGAGGAAGAAATTCTTTACTGTAAGGGTGGTGAGGCACTGGAATGGGCTGCCCAGGGAGGTTGTGAATGCTTCATCCCTGGCGGCATTCAAGGTGGGGTTGGACATAGCCTTGGATGGCATGGTTTAGTGGGAGGTGTCGCTGCCTATGGCAGGGGAGTTGGAACTCGATGATCTTAAGGTCCCTTTCAACCCTAACTATTCTATGATTCTATGATTATTTCTTCATAGTCTTTATGTTTCTCGAAGGGACGCTGTGAAACCTAATTAATATGCTTGAGATTTTTGGAAAAATTCTGATAGAAACCAATGGAGAAAACTAGAAAAAATTTAAAAGGCAGCTGAGAAAAATAGGCAGGTATCAGGTGTAAGACTAACATAAGTACAGGGGAATAAACAGTCCTATTATAGAAAAATAGTCTCCCATTGTAGATAAATAGTCTTACCATAAGTAAATGCAACAACTGCCCAAGCATATACATGTGAAACAGAAAGTTTTATTTTCATTCCATTTGGATTAAATGCAGAAAATATGTTGTTATTGAAACGGAGGGTGTCCATAGTATGATTTCCACTAGTGTAACTAAACTTTTTTAAACCCATCTACAAGAAATCATTGTAAATTCCATTTGCAACAAAGTTTCAGAGTATACCACTTCTGAATTAAAATATTATGCTCTGTCACAGCTTCACCTATAACTTCCAATAATAACAAATAACAAAACTTTTCAATAATAGCAAAGAATAATTTTTAAATTTCAAATATAGTTGAAGTTAGAAAAATTGAAATTCAGTGATATTTAATGCAAATGGAAGAGTAGTGATGATATAACCTAAGCAAAAACAAGATGAAGTCAAAATCAATAGAAAAGAATGAGTGGTGAGGAATGTGTGTGCATGATTAGAAATTCTTACCTCCTTGTGGCATTTCAGAATATGTAAGGCTGTAAGAATAAGGACGAAGGGAGACAGAAACAATACCATAAGAAATGAAAGTATTCCCTGCTTATTCAAAAACCAGTAAGAAATCCTTTCTCCTATAATTTTAGACCCTACAGAATACTCGGGAGAATACAAAGCACCAAAACCACACAAACAAACATACCATAGCACAGCCCCAGCCTGCACAAAAAGAAGAAAAAAATCTCACTTCTACAAAATAACTGAGGGAATAAAAAAGCACGACTACTTGATTATGTAACTCCCTTCCTTAAGAACTTCATGTACATTATGTCTTCTAATTCAAGTTCATATATTTGCAAATAAATTAAATAAAGAGGAAAAGTCGAAGGGGTAGAAAATAAGACTTGCCCTACTATACAGACATGAATCATAGAATCATAGAATAGTTAGGGTTGAAAAGGACCTTAAGATCATCGAGTTCCAACACCCCTGCCATGGGCAGCGACACCTCACACTAAACCATGCCATCCAAGGCTATGTCCAACCCCACCTTGAACGCCACCAGGGATGAAGCATTCACAACTTCCTTGGGCAACCCATTCCAGTGCCTCACCACCCTCACAGTAAAGAATTTCTTCCTCAGATCCAATCTAAACTTCCCCTGTTGAAGTTTGAACCTGTTACCCCTTGTCCTCTCACTACAGTCCCTGATGAAGAGTCCCTCCCCAGCATCTCTATAGGCCCCCTTCAGGTGTTGGAAGGCTGCTATGAGGTCTCCACGCAACCTTCTCTTCTCCAGGCTGAACAGCCCCAATTTTCTCAGCCTATCTTCATACGAGAGGTGCTCCAGTCCCCTGATCATCCTTGTGGCCCTCCTCTGCACTTGTTCTAATAGTACCATGTCCTTTTTATGTTGAGGACACCAGAATTGCACACAATACTCCAAGTGAGGTCTCACGAGAGCAGAGTAGAGGGGCAGGAGCACCTTCCTCGAACTGCTGGTCACACTCCTTTTGATGTAGCCCAGGATATGTGGCTTTCTGAGCTGCAAGTGCACACTGCCGGCTCATGTTCACTTTTTCATCGGCCAACACCCCCAAGTCCTTCTCCACAGGGCTGCTCTGAATCTCTTCCCTGTCCAACCTGTATGTGTGCCTGGGATTGCTCCGACCCAGGTGGAGGACCTTGCACTTGGCATGGTTAAACTTCATCAGGTTGGCATCAGCCCACCTCACAAGCGTGTCTAGGGCCCTCTGGATGGCATTCCTTCCCTCCAATGTGTCCACCGAACCACACAGCTGGGTGTCATCAGCAAACTTGCTGAGGGCGCCCTCAATCCCACTGTCCATGTCACCCACAAAGATGTTGAACAAGACTGGCCCCAACACCGATCCCTGGGGGACAGCACTCGTTACTGGTCTCCAGCTGGACGTTGAGCCATTGAGCACTACTCTTTGCGTGCGGCCATCCAGCCAGTTCTTTATCCACCGAGTGGTCCACCTATGAAATTGATGTCTCTCCAACGTAGAGAGAAGGATGTCATGTGAGACAGTGTCAAAGGCTTTACACAAGTCCAGGTGGATGACATCAACTGCTCTGCCCCTGTCCATCAGTTCCGTGGCCCCTTCATAGAAGGCCACCAGATTGGTCAGGCAGGATTTCCCCTTAGTGAAGCCATGCTGGCTGTCACCAAGAACCTTGTTGGTGTTCATGTGCCTCAGCATGCCTTCCAGGAGAATCTGCTCCAAGATTTTGGCAGGCACAGAGGTGAGGCTGACTGGGCTGTAGTTTGCCTGGCTCATCCATTTTCCCCTTCTTAAAAATGGGGGTTATATTTCCCTTTTTCCTGTCTTCGGGAACTTCACCTGACTAACACCATATATTTCCAAAATACTTGTTACTTCTGTGCTTAAGACATGCTGATAAGTTTTAGGCTCATATATTATTAAAATAAACAAGTAAACCCCCCAGAAAATCAAACAAAACACCACCCAACCTCATTGATTTGAACTGACTGATGCTGTCAAAAGGAAATTTATTTTTCAGTAATCATCTTGGAAGTATTTCATTGTAACTGACAAAGTTAGTACTAGAATGTTGTAACTTGCTCTAAAACAACTTCTTTAACAGTCATCTTAAAAGCAATTTTCCATGGCTTCCAAAATAAAAGTAGCTAGTCAAACAGCATTCAAAGCACATTTTCTCTCAAAAAATAGTTGGTAACATGAAAAATTGCTTTAAATAGTTCTAGGCTTCATATTGTCAATAAATTCACAAACTTTCTTACATTTAAGTTTATATTTATTGCTGTTTTCTGTAGGCTTACACCAAATGTCAAGAAAAATGAATGAACAAAACAAAACAAGCAAAAAACAAAAACAAACAAGCCAAAAAAGCAAAAAAACCCAAATAACAAACAAAAAAAAAAAAACACAAAAAAATAAAATTACAAACAAAACCCAAAACACAAAAAAACACCACCATGAATTTGCATGGACCATAGAAAAATAAAACAGAAGCTTTTATTGTTGCAGCACCTGTTGCTGGTCTGTGCTAGACATCTAGATAAGCTAAACATTCGGTCTGAAGCAGTACAGTAATTCTATTATTCTTATGGCTAAGTGTCGTGGTTTAAGCTTCTATAAACCCATACCGTCTCTCTCTCACTCACTCCCCACTCTTTCTTCCCTCCGCTCCTGGAGGGATGGGAAGGAGAATCGAAAGAATGCAACTCCCGCAGGTTGAGATAAGAACAGTTTAGTAACTAAGGTATAACACAAATCACTACTGCTACCACCAATAATAATAATGACAAGAGAAAATACAAGGGAAAAGAATACAATTTCTCACCATCCAATATCAAGCCCGACCACACAGTGGACCCCCACCAGTGCACCCCCACCGTGCACCCTCACCACCCTTCCGGGTCTCTGCTCTCCCTCTTTACATCCTGGACATGACGCGCTGTGGTATGGAATAACCTCTTTGGTTAGTCTGGGTCGGGTGTCCTGCCTCTCCTTGCTCCTGGCTTCCCCTCCTCCCTGGCAGAGCATGAGACTCACAAAGTCCTTGGCCAGCCTAAACATTACCAAGCAGTTACTGAAAACACTGGTGTTATCAGCGCTGTTCCCAGGCCCAAAATCAAAAACACAGCGCTGCACCAGCTACCAATAAGGAGAAAAATGACTGCTACTGTTGAACCCAGGACACTAAGTATTCAGAAGTCAAAAAGTGCAGTCTGTTTAATGTGCTACTGACTTCATATGAGAATAGTTGAAACGGAATAGTGCATTGGCAGATGTTATTATACGGGATTGATGAGGGAATTCAGAAGGAAACTAAGGGCCATTCAATTGCATTTAGAAAGCAAAGTGCATAGAACATTGCCTTTGAAGCTGACCAGAATGGCTTAGATGAAAAAGTTGTCTGCTATGCTTTACTTCTGCTGAAAATAGATGAATTCTGCTATGGCATGGAATTTTACTACTCCCAGACACAGACTATACAAAGCAAATCAGATTATTTTAAAATGTGCTATAATTTCTGTATGACTCTCTGGTATTTCATCTACCTGTTCCTTACATTTTACAATATTGAAGTATGGATCTGTTTACAGAGCATTGGTGTGCATTTTCCACAACATTATTATCCTGCTCTATAATTAACCTTTTGTTCAGCAATAGCAATTATAATTAAATTAGCGTGCTGAACTATGTAATATTTCATGCTAAGCCTGCAGCTGTTGACTTCAGTTCAGTTTGAATATAGCCAAGGTACTGAAATATATTTTCCCCAGTATCATCTTATTAAAATAATTATAGGATTCTTTTAAAAAGAACAATCTTAATGAACTTCCATTAACTTTTAATTTCAACAACTGATTTTGTCATTATTTAGAATAGATGTTGTGTCACCACTAAACATGAACACTTAAAGAATTAAATGGACCGCAATTTTAATTAACTTCTACATACCAAGATCATAGAATCATACAATCATAGAATAGTTAGGGTTGGAAAGGACCTCAAGATCATCGAGTTCCAACACCCCTGCCATGGGCAGGGACACCTCCCACTAAAACATGCCATCCAAGGCTATGTCCAGCCCCACCTTGAACGCTGCCAGGGATGAAGCATTCGCAACTTCCTTGGGCAACCCATTCCTGTGCCTCACCACCCTTACAGTAAAGAATTTCTTCCTCAGATCCAATCTAAGCTTCCCCTCTTTAAGTTTGAACCCTTTACCCCTTGTCCTCTCACTACAGTCCTCATGAAGAGTCCCTCCCCAGCATCCCTATAGGCCCCCTTCAGGTATTGGAAGGCTGCTGTGAGGTCTCCATGCAGCCTTCTCTTCTCCAGGCTGAACAGCCCCAATTTTCTCACCCAATCTTCATACGGGAGGCGCTCCAGTCCCCTGATCATCCTCGTGGCCCTCCTCTGCACTTGTTCCAGCAGTTCCATGTCCTTTTTATGTTGAGGACACCAGAACTGCACACTATACTCCAAGTGAGGTCTCACGAGAGCAGAGTAAAGGAGCAGGATCACCTCCGTCGACCTGCTGGTCACGTCCCTTTTGATGCAGCCCAGGATACGGTTGGCTTTCTGGGCTGCAAGCGCACACTGCCGGCTCATGTTCATTTTTTCATTGACCGACACCCCCAAGTCCTTCTCCACAGGGCTGCTCTGAACCACTTCTCTGCCCAACCTGTAGCTGTGCCTGGCATTGCTCCGACCCAGGTGGAGGACCTTGCACTTGGCATAGTTAAACTTCATCAGGTTGGCATCAGCCCACCTCACAAGCGTGTCAAGGTCCCTCTGGGTGGCATTCCTTCCCTCCAATGTATCAATCGAACCACACAGCTTGGTGTCATCGGCAAACTTGCTGAGGGCGCCCTCAATCCCACTCTCCATGTTACCCACAAAGATGTTGAACAAGATCGGTCCCAACACCGATCCCTGGGGGACACCACTCGTTACTGGTCTCCAGCTGGACATTGAGCCATTGAGCACTACTCTTTGCGTTTGGCCATCCAGCCAGTTCTTTATCCACCGAGTGGTCCACCTATGAAATTGATGTCTCTCCAACGTAGAGAGAAGGATGTCATGTGAGACAGTGTCAAAGACTTTACACAAGTCCAGGTAGATGACATCAACTGCTCTGCCCCTGTCCATCAGTTTCGTAGCCCCTTCATAGAAGGCCACCAGATTGGCCAGGCAGGATTTCCCCTTAGTGAAGCCATGCTGGCTGTCACCAAGCACCTTGTTGGTTTTCATGTGCCTCAGCATGCCTTCCAGGAGAATCCGCTCCAAGATTTTGGCAGGCACAGAGGTGAGACTGACTGGTCTGCAATTCCCTGGCTCATCCATTTTCCCCTTCTTAAAAATGGGGGTTATATTTCCCTTTTTGAAGTCGTCAGAAACTTCACCTGTCTGCCAGGATTTTTCAAATATGATGGATAGTGGCTTAGCAGCTTCATTTGTCAGCTCCTTCAGGACCTGTGGATGGACTTCATCAGGTCCCATACGATCAGGTTCCTAAGGTGGTCTCGAACCAGATCCTCACCTACAGTGGGCCCAGGGTCTTCATTCTCACTCTCCCTGATATTAAATTGATTCTGCTTTAAAGGTTCTGTTAAATACAGTTTGTTTGGTTTTGATCTAATTATATAATTTCTGTTTTGTTCTTTTTTCCCTTGTAGCTTTCTTGACACTTACCTTTTTCACAGAATTGTTCATATGCCTGATAATAAGACTGTGTCCTGTAACAGTCCAGCAAGTTTATCTGCTGCATATGCTCTTCTGCTGCATTAGATAACATTTCTTACTTCTTACAGGAGTCTTTAGATCAAACCTGTTTTATTTTATATCATATCAGCTGTCATTCACAGCTCCTGGCCTCCAGAGTCATCTGCTTCTGCATATATTTTTTTTTCCCCATTCTGGTTTTGTGAATACAGTATCTTGTTTGAATGAGGATGATTTTTCTCATATTTGTATAGAAATCTAGAATAGGTGAGATGACTCATATTCTATTTCCCCCATCAATAGAAAGAGACAATATTTGTCACTTGAATTACTTGTAAGTATTCTGCTTTGGCTAACTCCACAGTTGTATTTATTTGTTGGAAACTTTTCCACTATGTAACTGACTGGCCACAGCCAGCAGCTAAGCACCCACACAGCTGCTCACTCACTCCCCCCAGGAGTTTTTATGCTCCAAGCATAGGAACCTACCTGTTCAGCAATAGCCAAACCACTGATGTATTATAACACATTTTTAAGTCAGAAACCCAAAGCACAGGACCACACTGGCAGCTCCAACGAAAGTTAACTCCATCCCAGCAAGACAAAGTACACTCCATCTCAGAAAATTAACAAACAGACAAACACCACAACTTTGGCCCTTATTTCCAGTCACAGTAGTTTAAACTGTAGAGTGAATGAAGGGAAATAATATCTTACAAATTAAATTTCCATCGTTAAGGAGAAAGCAAGAAGCATCTTTTGTCCTATTTATTTCATGTTGTGTGCTCTCTCCCATACAGAATACACTGCTTGTGTCCTTTCTTCTACTAGCAAAAACTGTGTTTAAGCAAAGTAACTACTAATCTCATCTCCTCTACCTCATCAAACATATCAAAGACAGTAACGAGTGGCCAGTTTTCAAACTGAAAACAAAAGCACGTCCTTAGCACTTCAGATATAAATAGTCATCATAGAGTTCTTTTTACTTGGCTTATTTTCCATATAAACTCAGCTATAAACCCGGTACAATTTTACAATTGAGTTATAAATCTTAGAAATTGAAAGCAGACATGACAAACCTGCCTATAGATTAGACTTGTGCTTCATCTCTCTATTTGCTACATATAGTTCTATGAAGGTGCTTACTAAATCATATCTGCTCCAGAAACAAATACACAGCACTCCAAAATGATTTTGCGCTCTAGAGTATATTTTCAGCACAAATGAGCCTACTTTGGGGATAGTAGTGCTAATTGCATAAAAAAAACTGTGCTCTGTAATTGCCTTTTCTATCTCTTCACATCTTCACTGGGCTTGATGACCAGCCTAAAATAAACAAAAAAATGTCTCTGCAGGTAGTTTTGCCATCTCTCTGCAAAAGTAAGGATGAAATTAATCTGCCTTATGCCTGAACTATCTACCCATTATAATCACTGGAGAGAAATATATATGTTCAGAGACTAATTCACCTGTCCTTTCTCAGCTTTTTGTCTTATGAGAAGATGAATCAGCCCCGAAAGATGACAGTTTCTCTCTTTTGAATGTAAAGGTTGACTGGAACGACCAGATAACTTTCAACCAGTGCACCAGAACAGAGGACTGAGGATTAAGAATACACACTGCATTATGCTCTGTCTATAATCAGAATTCACAGCTGTAAAAGCAAGCAGCAATTGATATCTCAATCCCTGCTTCTAAAAGGTGACTTATTTCTTCAAAGTATTGCAGGAGTAGCTAGAAGTAAAATTTTAGTTCCATTCCTTACTCTTGTCTTTTCATTTATGTACACATACAAGCACACATATGTAGTGATCTTTGATTAAATATATAATCTACCTCAAAAACAAGGACTTAAACCTGGAACTCACAGTGTAATTGCGTAATGAAAATGCTTCACGAAAACTAATGTTGCCAAGATGAACCACAATAGATTTCTAACTAAATATGTTACGATGTAGCAGGGTGCTCCACTGGATAATATAAGTTCAACCAACCAAAGCCCAAACAGTAAACTGGACTTCAACCTCTGCAATTTAAAGTACAAGTATTCCTTTAGCTTTGGCGCATTTTATACCAAACAGGTCAGTGGCCCAGAACAAAGCACAAATTGGAATGCAAAAAGACTGTGCTGGATACTTCTGTAGTTGTTTCTATTACTGAAGTCTTCACTTCACTCTTTTCATCATCTCTCTTTCATCAAAACCCTGTTTTATTAGCATCTGAGAATGCAGGACAGATCTGACTTGGTAGACAAGGTATGCAGAGGAGCAGGCTGTAGATGTTGCAGTGGGGGTGGACCTGCTGTACAAGAGGTAAATTCTGCAGTACTAGAAGTAAAATATTTGTGGTGCACATTCTGATATTAAAGATCTCTCTGTTGTGTAACAATAAACATTTTCAGAGTCAGTCAGCAGCTAATGAGGGTTAGAATGCAGGATTTAGAAGTTTTAGATTAGGAAAACATGTAGAGATAGTGAGATATTTAAATCTCATGCAAGTCTCCAAGGTTTCTAGGCATCACGTCACAGTATTTACACATATGTCACTGAAAAATATAAGCGTACACTTTGAGATACTTCATGCTACAACTTTTGGTTAATCTATTCATTAATGCATATTAAATGTCATCCTTAAGTCAAGCACATTGCTCCAGACATACTATTAAACATTATTTGAATTGTACAGTGGGCCTAGAGCTCTAGTGACTTGATGCAATTATTGTTGATTTACACCAGAAAGACTGAAATGAAATTCAAAGGTCTTAAAATCCAGGAGGACAAAACCTACGATTGGCGAGTTCTTAAAAAATTAAATTAATGTTGTGGTTTAAGCCCCTCACGCACTTCGTTCCCTCACTCCCCCCTCTTTCTTCCCCAAGTCCCGGGGGGATGGAGAGGAGAATCAGAAGAGTACAACTCCCACAGGTTGAGATAAGAACAGTTCAGTAACTAAGGTATAACACAAACCACTGCTGCTACCACCAATAATAATAATGACAAGGCAAATACAAGGAAAGAGAATACAAATGCTCACTACCTGATACCAAGCTGACCCAGTAGCGAGCCCCTCACCCTTCTGGGTCCCTGCCCTCCATTTTTGCATCCTGGACATGATATGCTGTGGTATGGAATACCTCTTTGGTCAGTTTGGGTCAGGTGTCCTGTTTCTCCTTCCTCCTGGCTTCCCCTCCTCCCTGGCAGAGCATGAGACTCAGCAAGTCCTTAGTCAGACCAAAACGTCACCAAGCAGTAACTGAAAACACTGGTGTCATCAGCACTGTTCCCAGACCAAAAGTCAAAAACACAGCGCTGCACCAGCTACCAATAAGGAGAAAAAATGACTGCTACTGCTGAACCCATGACAATTAACACTGTTTACTGGAAATTCTCTTACTAGTTACTTTTAAAAATAATTATATAATATATGCAATTAGGACTGCTGTTTATATAAATACTTGACTTTAAAATAACATTGCATGTTAATTATCTGCATTTCAAGCTAACAACCACTATGGGAAAGAAACTGATCTTTTTAGGCGGTATAAATCATCATAGTCCATTAACATCAGTACAGATAACTGTGTAGATTACCAAATTTATAACAGCAAAGAATTTTAATTTGCTTTTTCTCCCTTCCCTGGAGTAGATTGGTGGTTTGGATAGATCTGAGGTCACTACTTAGCACTGCTTTGCTTTCTCTCTGAAGATGATTTTCACTGTACAATGAAATTATGCTGATAAAAATGTGACAACAGATAGCCCTTGGGGAAATTGCTTTGTCATGTCACCCAGATTTAATTAGCAGAAAAGAGAAGGGGGAAAAAAAAAAGCTTAACTGGTGTTGAATGCCGTTCATGTATTTCTGAGATTAGAATTGCCTGTGACTTGGAACTCAAAAAAATAGAAAGTCATTTTATACTTAATTATGATTCGATTTTAAGAAAACATTTTATTTTTTCAATGTAATTAATTGAATAATGAAAAAGATATGAATCAGCTACATGGCAAAAGTGGTTTTGCAGCTCTCTCAGACACTTTTTGATGCGCTGTGTATGTTGCCATTTCTGAGTTTTGGTTTGGGTGTCATCTCCCCCTTTTTTATGAGATAGTACATGCACCATCTACAGACATGGTTTCCAACTCAGACTTTCATGTTACTAAGCCAGATGCTGAGAAAATTCAGGTTTACTTATATCACAATAATATAACAGTTTCATTTTCCAACACTAAAATAGATTTACAAGAATATGTTATCTTTCATGTTATATGACTGCTATATGAGGCGAGGCCTTTTAAGAAACACTTTTTTTATTTAAGTATTTTCAATATGGAAAAATTAATGAAATAAGACTTACCAATCTAAGTCATTAAACTGAATGGTTTCTGTCATAAGCCACGGTAGTTGCTAGATGGATAATGCAGTAACAACCATTCTCTTGGCTTCAAAACTGATAGCTAAATATTTTGCAGAGAGACTCAATTACAGGAACTCTCTCATCCCATTTAAACACTTGTGATTATTTGCTTGTCATAGTAAATTGTCTGTGCTGGATACTCCATAGACTTCACATAAATAAAGTTCCTAAAAAGCCAAATGGACACTGAAGATGACATTATTTAGGAACATACCCTTCTCATTTTTCAATATCACTTTTTAAAAAATTCCTATGGGCATCTTGCACCTGAGCTAGATATGACAATTTTAGTTATTTCCTTCATTATATTACAACTTTTTCTAGAGAAAAGACAATGCATTATTATGAATTATACATAAGCAATATGTATATGTTCTATGATTCTATATAACATAGATAAAATGCATCAGCTTTTATTAAAAGGGCACCCCTGTGCTTTCAGGAATATGCCTCTTTTTTTTCATTACCAATAGTATCTAGCAAATAATTTTTGTTACTTTTATAACCTGTGTGAATTCAGTAGCTTTGCAATTGGATAATACTGGCTTGATATTTCCTAAAGTAAGTGACTGTTTTGTAAGCTTTCCTTGCAAATTTTGCCAGTACTAGTCCATTCAGTGTGGCAGCCCCAGAGGCTTGTTTATATGCTCAGATTCAAGGCTGTCCTCTCTACTTAAAAACAAAAGCAAACCAGAGGTTTAGACATGTGCATAGCAAACATTCCTGTTGACTTGATGCACTTTTTTTGAAGCTAAATACATGATTGAAAGGAATGAGCCATGTGTCAGTTTAACTCAATTTTATTAATCAGACTTATAGGCTAACTTGTGTTATGCAGTTTTGAAGATAGTAAGTTCCGGAAGTGTATAAAGTGTCTTTGTGACTGAATGGAGGCTTGCTGGTTTTCTGATCTTCCACATTCTGCATAGGTTTAAGCAGTTGAGGCTGATAATAGCAGTTTTGAGTAAGACAAAGGTCTATCTCTTTTGTTAGATAAACTATGCTCAAACCTCGACTTCTGATCACATCCATACAACATTTACAAAGTGGATTAGTCCCTTTTTCTGTGCTGGGGTGCTTCAACTACTCTCCTGTCACCAGGTAGGTCACGTTCTGGAGAAAACTCATCCCACACACTGCTTTGAAAAAGACAACTTAGAATCATACAATCATAGAAAAGTTAGGGTTGGAAAGGACCTTAAGATCATCAAGTTCCAACCACCCTGCCATGGGCAGGGACACCTCACACTAAACCATGCCATCCAAGGCTATGTCCAACCCCGCCTTGAACACTGCCAGCGATGGAGCATTCACAGCTTCACTGGGCAACCCATTCCAGTGCCTCACCACCCTTACAGTAAAGAATTTCTTCCTCAGATCCAATCTAAACTTCCCCTGTTGAAGTTTGAACCTGTTACCCCTTGTCCTCTCACTACAGTTCCTCATGAAGAGTCCCTCCCCAGCAACCCTATAGGCCCCCTTCAGGTATTGGAAGGCTGCTATGAGGTCTCCATGCAGATTTTTCTTCTCCAGGCTAAACAGCCCCAATTTTCTCAGCCTGTCTTCATACAGGAGGTGCTCCAGTCCCCTGATCGTCCTCGTGGCCCTCCTCTGCACTTGTTCCAGCAGTTTCATGGCCTTTTCATGTTGAGGACACCAGAACTGCATACACTACTCCAAGTGAGGTCTCACGAGAGCAGAGTAGAGGGGCAGGATCACCTCCGTCAACCTGCTGGTCACGCCCCTTTTGATGCAGCCCAGGATACGGTTGGCTTTCTGGGCTGCAAGTGCACACTGCCAGGTCATGTTCATTTTTTCATCGACCAACACCCCCAAGTCCTTCTCCGCAGGGCTGCTCTGAACATCTTCTCTGCCCAACCTATAGCTGTGCCTGGCATTGCTCCGACCCAGGTGGAGGACCTTGCACTTGGCATGGTTAAACTTCATTAGGTTGGTATCAGCCCACCTCACAAGCGTGTCTAGGGCCCTCTGGATGGCATTCCTTCCCTCCAATGTATCAATCGAACCACACAGCTTGGTGTCATTGTCAAACTTGCTGAGGGTGCACTCAATCCCACTGTCCATATCACTAACAAAGATGTTGAACAAGACTGGCCCCAACACCGACACCCTGAGGGACATCACTCATTACTGGTCTCCAGCTGGACATTGAGCCATTGAGCACTACTCTTTGCGTTTGGCCATCCAGCCAGTTCTTTATCCACCGAGTGGTCCACCTATGAAATTGATGTCTCTCCAACTTAGAGAGAAGGATGTCATGGGAGACAGTGTCAAAGGCTTTACACAAGTCCAGGTAGATGACATCAACTGCTCTGCCCCTGTCCATCAGTTTCGTAGCCCCTTCATAGAAGGCCACCAGATTGGCCAGGCAGGATTTCCCCTTAGTGAAGCCATGCTGGCTGTCACCAAGCACCTTGTTGGTTTTCATGTGCCTCAGCATACCTTCCAGGAGAATCTGCTCCAAGATTTTGGCAGGCACAGAGGTGAGACTGACTGCTCTGTAATTCCCCAGGTCATCCATTTTCCCCTTCTTAAAAATAAGGATTATATTTCCCTTTTTCCCGTCATCGGGAACTTCACCTGACTGCCAGGATTTTTCAAATATGATGGACAGTGGCTTAGCAACTTCATTTGCCAGCTCCTTCAGGACCCGCAGATGGATTTCATCCAGTCCCATGGACTTGTATACGTTCAGGTTCCTAAGGTGGTCTTGAACAAGATCCTCTCCCACAGTGGGCCCAGGGTCTTCATTCTTACTGTCCCTGCGTCTGCCTTCCAAGACTTGGGTGGTATGGTCAGAGCATTTGCTGGTGAAGACTGAGGCAAAGAAGTCATTAAGAACCTCAGCCTTCTCTACGTCCAGGGTAGCCAGTTCTCCCGATAGCTTCTGGAGAGGGTCCACATTGTCCCTAAACTGTCTTTTATTGGCAATGTACCTATAGAATCCCTTCCTGTTATCTTTCACATCCCTAGCCACTTTTAATTCTAAGTGGACCTTAGCTTTCCTAACCTGGTCCCTAGCTTCCTGGACAACATCCCTGTATTCTTCCCAGGTTGCCTGACCTTGCTTCCACCTTTTATAAGCCTTTTTTCCTTTGAATTTTGCTCAGCAGCTCCTTATCCATCCAAGGAGGTCTCCTGGCCCTCCTGCTAAACTTCCTTCTAGTTGGGATGCATCGCTCCTGAGCCTGCAGCAGGTGAGCCTTGAATATCAACCAACAGTCTTGGACCTCCCTGCCCTCTAGGGCTGTATCCCATGGAACCTTACTGAGCAGGTTCCTGAAGAGGCAGAGTCTGCTCTCTTGAAGTCCAGGGCACTGAGCTTGCTGCACGCTCTTCTCACTGTCCTGAGGATCTTGAATTCAACCATCTCATGATCGCTGCAATCAAGGCTGCCCTCGAGCGTGACATTTCCAACCAGCCCTTCCCTGTTGGTGAAGACGAGGTCAAGCATGGCACCTCTCCTTGTCGGCTCCTCTATTACTTGCAGAAGGAAGTTGTCTTCCACACAATTGAGGAACCTTCTGGATTGCTTGTGCCGGGCCGTACCATCCCTCCAACAGACATCAGGGTGGTTGAAGTCTCCCATGAGAACAAGGGCCTGCGAGCGTGAGGCTGTTCCTATCTGTCTATAGAGTGCTTCATCCGCAGAGTCCCCTTGGTCAGGCGGTCTGTAACAGATCCCCACAATAATGTCTCCCATCGCTGTTCTCCCTTTAATCCTGACCCACAAACTCTCTGTCGACTGCTCAACTGTCCTCAGACAGAGTTCCATGCTCTCCAGTCTATCCCTAACAAGACTGGTCCATCTTGATTCCCTCTACTCTCAACAGCTCTCCAACGCTACTTCAAGAATTACTCCGTTTGCAGCCCAGAAAGCCAACTATGTCCTGGGCTTCATCAAAAGGAGTGTAACCAGCAGGTAGAGGGAGATTATTCTCTCCCTCTACTCTGCTCTCATAAGACCCCCACCTCCAGTCCCGCATTCAGCTCTGGGGTCCCCCAACGCAAGAAGGATTGGTGCAGTTGGAGCAAGTCCAGAGGAGGCCATAAAGATGGTCAGAGGGCTGCAGCGCCTCTCCTATTAAGTGAGGCTGAGAGAGTTAGGGTTGTTCAGCCTGGCAAAAAGAAGGCTCTGGGGAGACCTTATAACAAACTTCCAGTACCTAAAGGTGCCTACAAGAAATCTGGAAGGGGACTTTTTACAAGGGCATGCAGAGATAGAACAAGGGGGAATGGCTTTAAACTCAATGAGATTTGCTGATATAAGATTGCAGAAACCTAGATGATAAAATTTTAAGACACATGTAGCCAAGATTTCCTACACATTTATTTTTCCAAAGCATAAAATTCACTAAAAAATTCAGAGGGACCAAAAAAATAAATTTCAGACAAACTTACCTGGAAGCTCCCTTTTATAGATAAATATCTCACCCAACAGACCTACAGTATTAGTAGTTTTACATTAGCACATTATTCAAATTCTAAGCACATTCTTGAGGTGTTGAACAAGATATTCTGTGACAGCCAAAGACATAAATTTTGTTCAGTCACCCACAGACATGACAGAATTAAGCAAGAAGCGATGAATTGCAGATATCACAGAAATGCCCACTGTGCATATCTGGAGATAATTTATGGTTTAGAGAATACATCAGATGAATTTGAAAGGATCTGGGAGCAATTTCTAAAACATATGTAAAGGGCTTCACTTAATTCTAGATTCAACGTTTAACTGCTAGCATACAGTTTATCAACTCATGTAGCATATATAGCTGCTGACTGTCTGAGATAAAGCAATTTTTTCATTGTTCATTCATATATGACTTCCTATTTCTTTTACCTTTCAGTGTGTACATGGAAAAGTATTTAGGGAATCCAAAAAAGATTCCAGTAAAAATTATGGCTCTTATCATGCCAAGACTTATTCATGTGGGTTAGTTGGTAGCTGCACAAAATGAAAACTAAGAAACCTTACTTTATAAACTCTCAGTTTAAAATTATTATCTTCAGTATGAACTATTATGGCAGCTGTAATTATTCTAGCTTATTTCTAGCTACAGTACCACAAGTTTTATGAGGACCCTTTCTTTTTGAAAATATTAGTGTAAACATTAAAATTTAACATTTTCTTTGTTTCTGATTGGGTTCATAAAGTGTCTATTTAATTTATAATACATGTTTTAACTAAATTTGGCCCACAAATTGTACAAAGATTAAATGTTGCACATATATTTTTTCATTCAGTATTACTCTTTTGTATTATCTGAAATCATTCTAACCTCTCAACAGTTCTCCAATGCTGCTTTCCTTCCTCCTGTCTCTTACATCAACCTGAGTACAGCTTCCTCTGGTTTTACCAGATTACAAAGTGATAGATTTTTATACCCCAGAAAATTTCCTCTCAGAAACAGCATGATGTTTAGATGGGAGCAGAAGTTCAGGGTCTGTTATGTCTTTGATAAAGACTTCCTTGATCTGTTAAAAGTCACTGCTCCAAGTCTCTGTCCTGAGGTTAAGAACTGCAAACAAAAAACCCCATTTTACTGAAATGATCCCTCTCTCACTTCTGACTGCCTATAAATCCTCTTGTAGCACTAGTATTGATTATCATGTTAATAAGTATCTTACTTAGACACCTTCCACTACACCTGGTTGCTTAAGGCCCATCCACCCTGGCCTTGAGCAATCCCAGGGATGGGACATCCACAGCTTCTCTGGACAACCTGTTTCAGTGCCTCACCCCCCTCACAATAAAGAATTTCTTCCTAATATTTAATCTAAACCCACATCCACTTTAAAGCCATTCCTGTCCTTGCTTCTATGCTCTGAAAGCTTCCTTACTGTGTTTGGATTTTCCCAGGAGCTGTTTATTTGTCCATGCAGGCCTCCTGATGTTTTTGCCTGACTTCATCTTTGCTGGGATGCATCACTCCTGAGCTTGGAGTTGATCCTTGAACATTAAGCAGCTTTCTCAAGCTCCTCTTCCCTTCAGGATTTTATTCCATGGTGTTCTATGAGGCAGATCCCTGAAGAATCTTAAGTCTGCTCTCCTGAAGTCCAGCCTAGCAAGCTTGCGCGCTCTCCCCTCCACCTTAAGCATCTCAAACTCCACCATTTCATGGTTATTGGAGTCAAGGCTGCCCTTGAGCTTCATATTCCCCACCAGCCCCTTCTTGCTAGTGAGATCAAGGTCCAGCATAGCATCTCTCCTCATTGGCTGCATTACCACTTGCAGAAGAAAGTTATCATCAACGCATTCCAGGAACCTCCTGGATGAACACAAGCCACCCACAGAAACTTTGTCACACAAAATTCCCATGCACATGTTTCAGACATTGAGATACCATGCCCATCCACCTTGCTTTCACAGGGAAGAAATCTGTGTGGGCAGGCTAGAAAGGACCACAGTACAATCTTAATGCTGGGATGCCAGGGACAGTGAGGCATCTGGGAGTCCATAAGTCACTCCACCTGGCAAGTGCAGCCTTGGTACTAGTAACGGAATGCACAGAACCTCCATTATCATATGCATCTTCTGCAGCACAAACTATATTGTGTACAGGTAAACATGTTATACAGATTATGGGTACAACTTTTAGGGACTATTGCTATCAGAACATTCACAATACAATTCTAAAATTATCTCCTCACATTTATTTGGGAGAAAAAAAAAATATATTTATTGGCAAGCAGACTGAGACCTAAAGGATGATCCTGATCTCCTCTGAACATTCATTTAGTATGTATTCTTTTGTAAATTCACAGAGTGGACATTGAGGAATAATAGCAGTCCTTAACTATGCAGATAGCAGAGTAAGCAACAGTCTGTTATCTGCAGATATTCCAGCCATAAAATGAAAGTGTCTGTGTAAGGAATCAAGCAGAATATAAATAGCATGTTGTTCAAAGTTGTTTAGTTTTTTAAACACATAAAGGAACATACTGACAATATGCTGAGAAACAATTTTCTGTCTGGCAAAGATAATGTCATATATGTAATGGAAATACTGTTTCAAAAATCACTTAGGAGTCTAAGCATACACACTGTGTAACAGCAGAAGAATGAAGAAATGATATAACAGATCACAAAAGGGATTCAATAGATTTTAGTAAAAATATTTTTTCCATTTAAATATTGTTTGAACCCTTTACGAATAATACAAGAGTAACAAGAAATAACATAAACAACTGAAACAACTGAAAAATTGCAATTTTTCTTAATTACCTCTCAGCAAAACAGAATTTTCTTCATGTATATTATGTGTATATATATATGTATTTTATGTAGTTCTCTATATTATTCTCTGTAAGACATTATCTTATTTTATGATAGACAAAATTTGTTTCATCATCTCAAAGTTCCCAACATATACTTAAAAAAAAAAAAAGAAACAAAAAAAAAAAAAACAAACAAAAAACCAAAAAAAAAAAAAACACAAAAAAAAACAAACAAAACAGAAAAAACCTACACTGTTCTGTCTGTATATTCTAGAGAGAAACTTTTCAGAGACACAATTCAAAATTTGATATACCATGCTCAAAATTTTCTCTTTTTTGGAGGCTATATTTTAATTTCATCTTCTAAATAAGAAAAGATTTCAGGGTCTTTTTTCTTTGGTAACTTTGAAAAATTGGTTAAAGGACATTTGTTCTGCATTGTAGCATTGGGTTAAAAAATTTTTTTCCTGGCATTTGTCTAAATTGAGATAATCCTGTGAAAGTGCATGAACCTTTGCAATATTATTTAAATTTCCAATGCTTTTCAAAGACCACCTAATATTCAAAACTTCATTGTTAAACTGTATGCTGGTAATTGACCTCAAAAGAACAACATAGAATTATGAAGATTTCTTTAAATTTTTTCAATTGGTTCACACACAAAATAAAAGTCAGGTTAGGGACAACATGGGCCCTCTCCAGAAGCTACCGGGAGAACCGGCTACCCTGGATTTGAAGAAGGCTGAGGTTCTTAATGACTTCTTTGCCTCAGTCTTCACCAGCAAATGCTCTGACCACACCACCCAAGTCTTGGAAGGCAGACGCAGGGACGGTGAGGGTGGGGAACCTGGGCCCACTGTGGGGGAGGATCTTGTTCGGGACCACCTTAGGAACCTGAATGTATACAAGTCCATGGGACTGGATGAAATCCATCTGCGGGTCCTGAAGGAGCTGGCAAATGAAGTTGCTAAGCCACTGTCCATCATATTTGAAAAATCCTGGCAGTCAGGTGAAGTTCCCGGTGACTGGAAAAAGAGAAATATAACCCCCATTTTTAAGAAGGGGAAAATGGATGACCTGGGGAATTACAGAGCAGTCAGTCTCACCTCTGTGCCTGTCAAACTCTTGGAGCAGATTCTCCTGGAAGGCATGCTGAGGCACATGAATACCAACAAGGTGCTTGGTGACAGCCAGCATGGTTTCACTAAGGGGAAATCCTGCCTGACCAATCTAGTGGCCTTCTATGAAGGGGCTACGAAACTGATGGACAGGGGCAGAGCAGTTGATGTCATCCACCTGGACTTATGTAAAGCCTTTGACACTGTCTCCCATGACATCCTTCTCTCTACGTTGGAGAGACATCAATTTGATAGGTGGACCACTCGGTGGATAAAGAACTGGCTGGATAGCCGCACGCAAAGAGTAGTGCTCAGTGGCTCAATGTCCAGCTGGAGACCAATAACGAGTGGTGTCCCCCAGGGATCGGTGTTGGGGCCGGTTTTGTTCAACATCTTTGTGGGTGACATGGAGAGTGGGATTGAGTGCTCCCTCAGCAAGTTTGCCGATGACACCAAGCTGTGTGGTTCGGTTGATACATTGGAGGGAAGGAATGCCATCCAGAGGGCCCTAGACATGCTTGTGAGGTGGGCTGATGCCAACCTGATGAAGTTTAACCATGCCAAGTGCAAGGTCCTCCACCTGGGTCGGAGCAATGCCAGGCACAGCTACAGGTTGGGCGGGGAGGAGATTGAGAGCAGCCCTGTGGAGAAGGACTTGGGGGTGTGGGTTGATGAAAAAATGAACATGACCTGGCAGTGTGCGCTTGCATCCCAGAAAGCCAACCGTGTCCTGGGCTGCATCAAAAGGAGTGTGACCAGCAGGTCGACGGAGGTGCTCCTGCCCCTCTACTCCGCTCTCGTGAGACCTCACTTGGAGTATTGTGTGCAGTTCTGGTGTCCTCAACATAAAAAGGACATGGAACTGTTAGAACAAGTGCAGAGGAGGGCCACAAGGATGATCAGGGGACTGGAGCACCTCTCGTATGAAGATAGGCTACGAAAATTGGGGCTGTTCAGCCTGGAGAAGAGAAGGCTGTGTGGAGACCTCATAGCAGCCTTCCAATACCTGAAGGGGGCCTATAGGGATGCTGGGGAGGGACTCTTCATTAGGGACTGTGGTGAGAGGACAAGGGGTAATGGGTTTAAACTTAAACAGGGGAAGTTTAGATTGGATGTGAGGAAGAAATTCTTTACTGTGAGGGTGGTGAGGCCCTGGAATGGTTTGCCCAAGGAAGTTGTGAATGCTTCATCCCTGGCGGCATTCAAGGTGGGGCTGGACATAGCCTTGGATGGCATGTTTTAGTGGGAGGTGTCCCTGCCCATGGCAGGGGGGTTGGAACTCGATGATCTTGAGGTCCTTTCCAACCCTAACTTTTCTATGATTCTATGATTCCATGAATGTTGCACTTAATAATCCTCAATCAAATAGATCTGAAAGCAAGGAAGCTGTAGGAAATGGAAATCACTGCAAATCTAATGGATTACACTCTGATACAAGAGAAAGAGAAAAAATAATATGCATTTTTTTTCATCCTTAATTTGGGACTTAATCCAGCTTTCACTGAAACCTGTGAAATTTTCTTATAGTCTTATGAGACTTTGGAAGACAGTCTATTGTGTCCGCCTTTGGTATTTATAGTATTCATAGCATGCTGGTACCCATGATTCACGTTTTCATAACCACATGGAATCTAATTTACCTCACTCATTTTTGAAACCAGGGGAAATACCCACAAAATTAGATGCAGTTTCTTATGAGTAAGGGTGACAGAACATTGTGCTTGGTTTTTGCATCTTACAAGCTCTAGTGTCAGGTTGGGGTTGGTTCGTTTTTTGTTTTTTGGTTTTTTTTTGCTTGTTTGTTTTTTATATTATTAACCTGTAAATAAAATAGAAGGGCATATGATGGTCTTGTAAGCAGACAGATAACGATAAATATCATACTCAAAATCTGAAAATGAGAAAATAAAGTGTAAAATTATACCTTATCTAAACTAGCTATTAACTACAGTCAATGTAAGCTTGACAAAAACAAATCTCTGTTAGAAGAGTAGAATCTTAAGCACTATTTAATTCAGGTTTCTGAATTAAAAGATAATATTTATTTTCTTTTTTGTCATCTGGTGCATCTCCTATCACACTACACAAATATCATTCTGCTAGAAATGGTATTTACCATTCAAGATTTGAGTAACCCAAATAATGAATTCTCAGAAGAAAATTATATAACTATTTTATGTGTATTAGCCTTGAGACATATGTTTAGTCTCTCTTCTTAGCACTTTTACCAAAGATGCAAAACGATGCCTAGGAGTGAATCATTTACCAATAACACAGACATGAGTTAAAACCAAGACAGAAACCACTTCAGCTTTTAAATTTCCCATTGTGATTGCATGTATGTCTCAGAATTCTAGGCCACTAATTTGTTCATCCCGTAACTTTTATTTCCTTGTTAACTAATTGCTCTGAACAACTTTGCTACTGGTAAATATTAATTGCACAGTGATGGGTCCATTACTCACTTCTAGCAGAACATCCTTGTTCTCATGAATAGCTCCTGAATTCTTTTTTTTTTTTTTTCTGAAAACGTATTGCTAGTCCAGTTCATTCTTCTTAACCAATAAATAAGACTGCAGCCCTGAGAGTTGTGTGCATTACTGAATTTTAGCCTAAACCAAGTGTTCCCCAAATATTATCTGATTAATATTCGCACTCTTTCCATTCTTCAGTGTGAAACAACAATAGAGCCTTTCTCTTTGAATACCCATTCAGTCTGCCGTGTATTGTTTGTTCATACTCACAAAGAAACATAGGTACTTAAATGTTTTGTAATGTTTAGCCCATTCACCAGAACTTATGCAAGGTTATAATGCGATTGCAGTGTGATTTAATTTCTCAGACCCCTAGTTAAACCTTCAGGTACCTGATTCTCTACTTAAGATGCTCAAACTGCAGACTTTTTTCTCTGCAAACCTGCAGTCTTCACACAGATTTCTTTCGTAAGATCTGTTGTTCTTCACAAATTGTGTCTACCTCTAAGTTTCGCCAAGAAGCTCAATCTGTAAGGTATTATATTGAATCCAGCATGTTGTAGACAGTGTTTAAATTGCTTTACCACTTCAAAGAATTGATGTTTCTGCCTCCCGTTTCACCTAGGAGTTTGCACTAGCTATCAGGCATTCAGGTGTAGCGGCATAGCTGATTGACTGTACTGGTTTTGGCTGGGCTAGTTTTAATTTTCTTCATAATAGCTTGTATGATGCTATGTTTTGCATTTTTGATGAAAATACTGTTGATAGCACACTGATGTTTTAGCTGTGATGGAATAGTGCTTGCACAGCATCAAGGCCTTTTCTGCTCCTTACCCTACCCCACCAATGAGTAGGCTGGGGATGCACTAGAAGTTGTGAGGGGACACAGCTGGGACAGCTGACCCCAACTGACCAAAGGGAAATCCCATACACCATGACATCATGCTCAGCAATAAAAGCTGGATGGGAAGAGGAGGAAGGAGGGATCTGTCTTCCCAGGCAACCATTGCATGTAATGGAGCCCTGCTTTCCTAGGGATGGCTGAACATTTGCCTGCCAATGGGAAGTGGTGAATGAATTCCTTGTTTCCTTCGCTCAAGTACGCAGCTTTCGTTTTCCCTGTTAAACTGTCTTTATCTCAATCCACATGTGTTCATACTTCTACTCTTCCAATTCTCTCCCCCATCCCCACTGCACAAGGGGGCATGGAGAGGATGAGTGAGCAGCTCTGTGGTACTGAGTTGCCAGCTGGGGTTAAACCACAGCGTTCACTTTGTGTACAAAGGGTGATTTAGGGAGCTAAAAGGCAACTGAAATGAAATACAAGACTGCTACGTTCACCAAGAGCATGGGCCATGCACCAGTGTGGAAGACTGCACCTAGATTTCAGTCCTCTCTTCCAAGGCTGTCAATGACGTCTGTGAAGTGTTTAGGAGTGGAAAATTCAACCCGGTGCTGCTCACTAAATGGGTGTCAGTGTGGTAACAGAAAGCCTTAATGCTTCCAGAGAAGATGGATCAGTCTGTGAGGACAGTTTCTTGGATGCATGAGACCATGTACCTGCTCTGTTGATATTTCAGATAAACATTTTTAAACTGAAAACACCAATTATTTAAGTTTGATAGTAAATGACATCAGGAGGGGAGGCAAGATGTTTGGCAGGAAAAATTATGCTACACAGTGCCAGAAACTGCAGTGATGTCTTACAAGTCCCAGAAAGGAAAATCACAAAGAGACAACACAAAATGCCTCTGTTTTGCAATGAGTGAACTGTGATCTTACTGAACACTTTTCTCCACTCAGAAAGCTGGCGCACAGCAAATGTTCTTTTAGGTGCCCAGCAGCCCAGCAGACATTGACACATAATAAACTAAGCAGAAAAAGGAGCCATTCTTTGGTTCACAGGCCAAGTGGCATGGCACGGCTACCTCCACACAGCAGAGCTCTTGGCTGCAGATCTTTTCTAGGCTTTATGTGGTGCACTGCTGGCAAGGACACCTGATTGTTACTTTTTATCTGTATTTATCAGTTCCAACTCTCTGGAAATACTTCTGTGTCTGACTCCAAGATTACATGATACATACACTGAAGATCTGCAGTGTAACGTGAAAAATGTGTAGGGGAGTTTGAGGATTCAAATCCTACTAAGACAGTGCTAGAGAGCAGAATAGAGCAGATGGACCCGAACACAGAGCAGTGCTGTCCGTAACGCATTTTGGGAGTGCACCTGCGCTCTTCAATTTGTGCCCAGGCAATATTTGAGAGAAGGCTGTTTGGCACAGCCACAACTGTATTTGTGATGATACTAAGAATTAAACAGCCAAAACAATCACAGGTTAGTGCTGAAGACCATCCTCTGACCCTGTTTGATTTTCTTAACATTGACATAGACTACAAGGGTTTGGCTGAAGTCACAACAAGAGCTGGTGAGAGCTGCCTTATTTCAACTAGGAAAGACAATAAAGTTCTTGCTGATGTAGTTTTCAGGCTAAACCAAAGGCTTGATACTGTTCATGGGACATAGCCATTAACTGGATGCATAGATGTAGCTAGTGTAGGGATCAGCATGCTGGCCTTGCCTCACACTGTTTGAGCATGTACTTGTTTCAATGCCAAGAGGTCCCAAAGACAGAGGTTCAAGATATTCTCTTCCACTCATTCTTATTACAGTATCCTCAAGCCTGCACTCCTTTTTGTTCACTGTGTGAACAAGTTTGGTCTGGATGACAGTCCAAAGCTTTCAGGACAGACACAACAAATTCAAAAAGAGCTTATCTGCAGCTCTAATTCATATATGTCAGCTAAGCAGACAGCTGCAGTAAAAATGGTCTTTGATTTGAGTTGCTCAGTTAAGTTTTTTTGGAAATGGGAGAACTGATGACACGTAGTGTCATTACTAGTGTTTTACACCTAAAACTTAATCCTTATTTCTCAAACCTTAATGTACAGATTCTGCAGATTCTAAAAGCATTCCTTATCACTATTCAGATCCTTACCACCAAATGCTTTTCCTTTTACAATGATTGTCCTTGCAATTTGAAAAATTAATTTTTTCATTAGCCCAGCTTAAAACACTGTGCAACTTTTTCTTCTTTATTTAGTTTTTCCATAAAACTTTTCATTATTAATTTCTTACCTCAGATTTCTTAGAATATCTCCCTTTAAGACCTCTCTGCTTTGTCTTGGCTGTCTTTTTAACATTAGCAAGTAGCACATATTTCAGTAATAGTCTGGGCCTATTATCCAGAATGGCTTTCTTTTCAGCTGATCATCAACACACCTCTTCTGATTTATTCTTTACATTTCTCTTATCCTCTTTCATAAGTTATAACATTTGTTTTCTTCTGTCTGTATTCATACATTTCCTCTACAATTAGTGTCTTCTTTGTTTTTTCTCCTCTGACAAGGACCTATCCATTTTGTTTTCCATTTTCATCTACTACATTAAACCCAACTAGTGCTGTCATTTAAAGCATAAGCATACAGCAAGGACAGGAATTACTCAGTTTAACCAGAGGAATAGACTATGAAGGCAACTGGCACTGCATCTGTAAAACTGCTTGTGATCATTTGTATTAAATCAAACTGTTAGCATTTTGGAACAAGACATTTGGCCTTCCACCTTTTCCGCTACAGTCTCAAAGACAAAAACAATCTACTACTCAGCAGCCCTACTAAGCTTATCAAGAACTGAATGCTCAGAAGTACACCACATGTCCCCAAAGCCAAAAAAAAGTCACTTCTGTTTAAGAAATACTGACATGAGCTGTAACTTTTCACAGAAGATGTGCATGCGTGAGACCTCACTTGGAGTATTGTGTGCAGTTCTGGTGTCCTCAACATAAAAAGGACATGGAACTGTTGGAACAAGTGCAGAGGAGGGCCACGAGGATGATCAGGGGACTGGAGCACCTCCCGTATGAAGATAGGATGAGAAAATTGGGTCTGTTCAGCCTGGAGAAGAGAAGGCTGTGTGGAGACCTCATAGCAGCCTTCCAATACCTGAAGGGGGCCTATAGGGATGCTGAGGAGGGACTCTTCATTAGGGACTGTAGTGAGAGGACAAGGGGTAACAGGTTCAAACTTCAACAGGGGAAGTTTCGATTGGATCTGAGGAAGAAATTCTTTACTGTAAGGGTGGTGAGGCACTGGAATGGGTTGCCCAGGGAAGTTGTGAATGCTCCATCGCTGGCGGTGTTCAAGGTGGGGTTGGACATAGCCTTGGATGGCATGGTTTAGTGGGAGGTGCCCCTGCCTGGCAGGGGTGTTGGAACTAGATGATCTTAAGGTCCTTTCCAACCCTAACTATTCTATGATTCTATGATTCTATACTGATTTTCAAAATATCCTTCCACCTCACTTCCTCACTCTTAATTGTTCTGAATTCCTCATGAGGTTTTTGAACTCTGACACGGTCCTGTTTCTTCTAACCATCTTTCCTGTTCATTGACAGTAGTGCCTTTCTGAGACTGCGTTAAACTAAATTCTTTCCAAGAAAGACAGCCTTTTTGAATTTCACAACTGCTTTTCCAGTTGGCAGTAAGGGTGTGAAAACCTTCCCTTTATCTAGGAATAATCTTTTGTTGTTTCTTGCTTCTCTTGAACTGCTCCTGGTTTGGTCCATTGTTACCCAAGGTTTAGATCTTAGGAGCAGCTCAATACCTCTCCTGATCCAAATGACACCTAAATGCAAAGTAATGAAACACAATATACAGAGCTAAACCCAGGATCTGGAAGGCAGTGACTACAGTGGACCCAGGTGCAACAATGTTCCACGTTTCCACACGTTTCATACAGAAGTTAAAATCCAAGTATACGGATTGATGGGTCTACTTGAACAGGAGGGCTGCGCCAAATTACCTCCGTAGGTCACTTCCAACTTCAACCATTCTGTGGTTCTGTGACACACCTGCTTGTTGACTGGGTTTATGTAGCTTGACTATAATAAAAGCTGTCTTAAAGAAGAATCAGTGAAAGAAAATGCTCTAGGTGATACTACATGATGAGAAATTCAGAGGTCTAGACTTTCAAAGCAAATAATACTTCAGAATAAATTTCCGGAATGGAGATGGATTTTTCTCCTGTTTTTTTTCTGTTGACAATAAGTAACTGGTGAGACAAAATCCTACTAGAGTTTTGAGTAGAATTTATAGCCAGCGCATGAACTGCCTATTACAAGTACACCTCTGTACTGGAAAGCTCTCTAAAAGTGACCAGACACTTTCAGAATCTATTTTTAATTCTTACAGGAATTTGAATTTGTAGCCATTCAGTCCAATCAGTATCAGTGAAATGTCCCACAAAGCTTCCAAAATGTGTCATTCAGCCGTGGTTAGCTCTAAGAAGAAAACTGTGGCAGAAGACATTCAAACCAGTGCCATTGTGGAAAAGGAGCCACACTAATTATCCTCAATATAATATGGCTAATGTTAAAGCATTTGATGGGAGATGGCTCCTCCAGCTGGTTCCTCTTTTATCTCACAAACCAAGTCTTACCTAGCTTGGAAATAAACTGTAAATCATAGAAACATAGAATAGTTAGGGTTGGAAAGGACCTTAAGATCATCTAGTTCCAACTCCCCTGCCATGGGCAGGGACACCTCACACTAAAACATGCCACCCAAGGCTATGTCCAACCCAGCCTTGAACACTGTCAGTGATGGAGCATTCACAACATCCCTGGGCAACCCATTCCAGGGCCTCACCACCCTTACAGTAAAGAATTTCTTCCTCAGATCCAATCTAAACTTCCCCTGTTGAAGTTTGAACCCGTTACCCCTTGTCCTCTCACTACAGTCCCTCATGAAGTGTCCCTCGCCAGCATCCCTATAGGCCCCCTTCAGGTATTGGAAGACTGCTATGAGGTCTCCATGCAGCCTTCTCTTCTCCAGGCTGAACAACCCCAACTTTCTCAGCCCATCTTCATACGGGAGGTGCTCCAGTCCCCTGATCGTCCTCGTGGCCCTCCTCTGCACTTGTTCCAACAGTTCCATGTCCTTTTTATGTTGAGGACACCAGAACTGCACACAATACTCCAAGTGAGGTCTCACGAGAGCAGAGTAGAGGGGCAGGATCACCTCCGTCGACTTGCTGGTCATATTCCTTTTGATGCAGCCCAGGATACAGTTGGCTTTCTGGGCTGCAAGCGCACACTGAAGCTGGCTCATGTTCATTTTTTCATCGACCAACACCCCCAAACCCTTCTCCGCAGGGCTGCTCTGAATCTCTTCCCTGCCCAACCTGTAGCTGTGCCTAGGATTTTTCCAACCCGGGTGGAGGACCTTGCACTTGGCATGGTTAAACTTCATCAGGTTGGCATCAGCCCACCTCACAAGCGTGTCAAGGTCCCCCTGGATGGCATTCCTTCCCTCCAACATATCAGATTCATTGCTGTTAAAAAATAATCTGGGGTATGTGTAGATGTTGATAATTTCTGTGTCATTGCTACAAAGTCTGTAAAATGAAACAGAAAAAATTGAAGTCCTTTATATGCCTTAGTAATGGGCTTTCCCATCTGAATTTCAACAAAATATATGGGTTTCAGTTTAAAGTACCCGAATTGGGATTTTACTTTTTCATGCTATTTTAACCATGCTGTTTCTGTTATGTATACAGCTAGACTGGTTTTCTCTTACCTTTTTTAACCAGATTATTTCTTATCATTATTTTTTCAGAGTATAAGAAAGGTACAGCAGTAAGAGCATGTGTTGCATTCAGACAAAACACATTGAGACTTTTCAGATAAGTGGTAAAGTGTAGAGAAAAAAAGACTAAGATTAAAAAAAAAAAAAAAAAAAAAGCCAAACCAAAACCAACAAAAAAAAACAACAGAAAAAACAACAACAAAAAAACACCCAAGAATGAGGAAAGGGTATACATGCTAAGTGGCCTTGCATCACACAAAAGAAAGAAGAAACCTCCCAAGCCTGAGGAGTGGTACTTCAAATGAGCAATAAAGCGAACAAGAGCAGAGTGCACAAATGGGAAGAGAAATTGATGAAATATTATTCTGAAAGAAACTGAATTGGAAGTGCTATTTTTATTTCTAGTTGTCCCTGAAGAGGGCTTACTGGAAAGGAAAAACAGCAGTAGGGAACGCAGAGGGTAATATGAGAACTCAGATGTTATGATAACTATTCAGAAAGTAAAGATAAAAGCCCATATAGGAAAAAAATGTCACAATGGCTTATTCCAGTGGTGGTACAATTCTGAAAACACTTGAAATTACTCTGAAACTTAGGGCTACTACGTACTAGGACCAGAAGAATACAGAGAAGACTTCTTCAATATTATGAAATATTTTCAAAGTATTTATGCTCATTTTTGAACAACTGTTACAGAGGAATAAGCAAAGATTATAACCTATAGACACATACAACATACATGCTCCTACCTTCAGATGTACAATGCTTCTAGGAGTCCACTTTTAAAACATACAGTTGCCATTTTTTGGGTAACTGGGATGTAGCATCTTTAAGAGAAGATATGGAAAATAGGTCCAAATGTATCACTCCTATTTGCAGACTCATTTCATCTCAGGCCTCAAAGCACACAATAGGGAAGAGGGTGACTGACTCAATACTTTCCCTCACCGCATGCACCTGATACCTTAACATTTGCAGAAGACAGACTTTGACACGTGCTCTCCAGTGGAGTCCTCTGCTAACTAACGTTTACTGGTCTATCTCTGTATCATACTGTCAGTGCTGGAGAAGCAAGTCGCGCAAGCTTTCATCTGAAAGAGCCTCCAGCATCATCAGATTTGTCAGAAGGGGTATTTCATGCATGTGAAGACATATTGACCATCTACAGAGATAAGTGGTAAGAGAACAAGAGATGATCCTAAGAAAAATAGCACCAAGTGATTGTATCCACATTGCTTAGATTTTGATCCTTGTAGACAAGTTTGTCTTGGAGAGAGCCAGCTCAACCCAGAGACAGAGAATAAGCTACCATTTAAGCAGGGCGGGCAGCCATGCGTCCACTTCCTAACCTCTCTTAATCTAGCAACACTCACATATTCTGTGCAGGGTAGATCAGAGAGGTAACCATTTGCCGGATTAAGAGTTCATGTAACTGAAGAACACTTGTAAACTATCTCATTAATGTTTCAGCTGTGGTGTATCACAGTGCCTTTTTCTCCCCTTAAAACCATAGTACCACAACAGCTGTTCTTTCTAGGACTGAACTATGTGATTTTCTTCTCAGTGAACACCGGTTTACAAGTCCATTTATTTTCAGACACATCACTTAAATGTTTTTGTAACTAGCAAAAAGGAAAACCAGACTAGTAAAAGGAGACCAGAGATTCTATATCTGAAGACACTGAAAAATAGCTTTCTTCAAACTAGAGTAAGAAGAACTGAATCCCTACATTACCTTCATCAGAGCTGGTTAATAATTTATGCTACAGTATAGAATTATTACAGTGGCTTTGAAAATTTTAAGTGTCAATGTGTACCTGAAAAATAGAAGGAAAGAAAGTGTAGAAAAAGACTTTGTTTTTACGAGCTTCATCTGAAATTTAAAATGGATACAAGTTCTACCACACAAGTTGTACTTAAGTACTTACAGCACTTAAGTAATCTACAAGCAGAGCAGCGTTACCTGAAGGAATAAAGTTGACTATGCTGTAAAGAGTATGTCAGGCTTAAAAAGTCAATGTAAACGATGTTAAAAAGACAGTTTGCTTTAGTTATTTAGTTATCCCTAGAAAAAGATTTTATCTATAGTTCCCCAGTATCAAAGATAAAGCTATAACTTGAGTTCAAATATTTTACCCCAACAAAATATTCACTCTGAACTAATATATGCCTGTGCATACAGTGCAAAGAGCAATTGCCTCCGTGTTTTTCAGTTCCTGATTAATGATCTAAAGTACTGACTGAGATTCATAATCTTGCTTTATAAATTCAACTTCGATGTTTTAACATATTGTTTATATTCCAAGCAGTTAATAAAAAAGATTATTACCAATTCTTATAAAGATAAGAGCTTAAAAAAATACAAATTTTTCATAAAATATAACTGAAACTGTAGCCACAGTTAACCATTTCACTGTAGATTGTAAGCAAAGATTAAATTTTATTTGCAATAATGAATCCATGAACTTCAAAGAGATTATTCTTTTATATAAAAGTATGCATAAACTGAAGTATCTTTAAGATTCAGGACTGAGTCTGTGGGGTTTTCCTTTTCTTTTTGTTTTATTCTTTGCTTAATTGCAGCTACTGATCTGATGTTTTAACAAGTATTTTTGCTAATCTTTTTTTATATTTAATAGCAGCAAATATACATATATATAACAGCAAGGATCTAACTTGACAGGAAAGTGAAATTTCAGTGTCTTAAAAGTATCATGGATTTTACTACCTGTCCATGAAAAAATATGAAAGAAAACAAGTTCAGGTACATCTCTATCCCAGATGAAAGTTGGGGAGGGGAAAAGAATGTCATACACATTATTAAACAGATTTCATCACTGCAGATTTAATGAAAGGTGCGCCACACTGAACCCTAGCATTTATTACTTACAAAAAAACCCCATAAGCCTACATGAGGAAAATCAATGAGACTGAGACAGCTAATCATGCTGCAGTTTTAAAGTCTAGAGGAATAAAATTACTTTTGTTCACTTCAGTCATATGAACGTAATAACAGCTTTTACCAATATCTGATTAAACTATGCTTAAAAAGAATTAATTTCCCAAAGACATAATGACAGTGATTGCTTTCTATCAAATGTGAAAACATAATGAGAGAAATACATAGACCAAAAATGCAACAGAAACCTCAGCTACTACTCAGAGAACATACTGCTGAAAAGCACATATCATTTTATTGGCTGCAAAGCAGGTTTCTTGAACAGAAAACTCAGTTAAGGATATCTATGAGATAGGGGCAGGATTTGTTGGATCTGTTGTGGTGCATCTCTGTCTTTTTTTCCAAGGTGGTATGTAGAACACACAAGTAGAAACTTCTGTGTTGTGTTATAAACTTAAACAGAATATTTGGTAAAATTCTTATTTTAAATAAAACAAATCACTCTGCAGGTGAGGACTTAAAATTGCTCTTGTGCCTGGCGGCGTTCAAGGTGGGGTTGGACATAGCCTTGGATGGCATGGTTTAGTGGGAGGTGTCCCTGCCCATGGCAGGGGGGTTGGAACTCGATGATCTTGAGGTCCTTTCCAACCCTTACTATTCTATGATTCTATGATTCTATGATTCTATGCTTTAGCTGGCTTCTTCTGTAACCGATAAGAAGTCCATAGTAAGCCCATAGAAGACAAATTTTTAGGATGTTAGAAAAGCCTATGAAAAAATTATACCTGATAAAGAATGGAAACAATATACAACTAAAATGTTAACCTTTAACAAAACCAAAATGGATTTATCAAGAGCAAGTAAATAACAGATATCCAGAGAGATAAGAGCAAGGCTAATATTAAAATACAGTAGTAATGGAGAGACAGTTAATATCTTTGCCTCTGTACATGAGATATATAGTCTAAATATTCTCAGGTTTAGCTACTATATCAAACTTACTAAAGGTACAACACAACACTAATAAAAAGATGAAACCAACTAACAGATCTGAAATAGTGAGAAGGCAAACACAGGAAAGGTAAAATGTTTCCATTTAATAACTTTCCAAACAGCAGCATCCAGAACCATGGTATAATAATAGATTACACTGAATCACATTTGATTGTGATTAATAACTAAAAATCAAACATTTATACAGGAATGGTAAATGCATCATAACTTTGCATAAGTATGGTAGAATATTAATAGTAACAAAACACCTGGATTTGTGATTTCTATGAAAGCACCTGCAAAGTTAAGATGTGGAAATCAAATATGCAGGGTAGTTCTTGTAACGGCCCTCACATAACACAGTGTATGTAATCGTGTTTCATATAAAGAGAAATATATCCCCACAAAAACATTTGTCCTATAATTTGAGAATGATACAGTATAACAAAAAGAAAACCCAGAGAAATGGAAGCTAGACTTCCTTTGAATAAACTGAAGTGACTGGTCAAGAGTTCTAAATCTTATCTTGCCATCAATGAATCAATAGTACCAGGATTATTCTCACTAAAGCTTTTTCAACACCCTGGATCACTGAAACTCAGCCTACAGTGCTGGCTCAGGAACAACTTGTGTCAGAACAAATATGTAAGATTTCCTGCTTCTTCAGCAGCTTTGTTCATCAACAGTGGTTTTGTCAGTCTACTGATTCAAATCCAAGATTAATTAAAAAACTCACAATAAAATTTGTAGGCATAATAAAAATTTTTCCAGTGCTTTTTTACCTTTTATTATTATTATTATTAAATTATGCTAATGTCTTGATTGTTCAATTATTCTGTAATTGTGGTGTTTCTTGGATTTCTCTGGGTATTCATTCTCACACTTTCTCTCGTGACCCTATAATAAATTTCCTTTATGTTTATGGAAGACTGAAATGATTTTATAAATTATCATGACCATCAATCCACTATGAAAAATAAATAACAGGAGTGATCTGTTGCTGAGTATATGGAAAATTTGGATCCTTACTCACTGACACCTCACCTGGAACAGGTAGCTACTACACAATCTTTGCATCTATGAGTCACGACTTTCAGTTTACCCACTGGTTCATACATTAGACTAGCTATTTTTCTGATTTTCTCTACTTGGGAATTAAGAGACACTTTCATTTTATTTTATCTTGTTCCTTGACTAAAGCTTTCTGATTGTAAATTTTATCCTTCCAGAATCTTTGTTGCACTTGATAATGTATCTGACTCATAATCTGAAGAAAACTGCAGAAAGTCATCAGGATATTCCTTCCTCCTTTAGGAACATGGGAGAACAACCACAACCCCATTGAAGTGATTATATCAAAATTACACAGGGTGATTTCCAGAGAGTAAATCAACAATCCTAAAACTCCCTCTTAAACTACCAAGAGAAGCCAGCAAATCAATTTGCACCCATTTGAGCTGCAGTTTCTGTAGCCAGACAATCCTCTGCATTCCTGTTTCTGTATTTTACTGTCCTCATAACTTTTTCCTTTCTCTCGCACATTCTCTTCTCATCTTCTGTCTTTTGGGCCTTACCAGCCTTGAATTCTGTTCTGCACAACATTTCAGCTCAAATAAAGAGCAGGAAGGTGGTTTCTACCATACTAATTTATAATCTAGTACTGAAAAACATTATCAGGGAAGATGTGTCTTCAAACACTTTCATGCTGATGAGAGCACTGAATTCAAGCCTCTGGTTCTCATCTTCTCCAAATTTCTGACTAGATTAAATAATCTGAACTATTATTAAAACCGAAGTAAGAACACTATCAGAACTTGTTTTAAAGAGGTGACTAAAGTTATTACTCAGGTTATAAGAAATATGTTCTTAGGTGCAACAAACAATTCCAGACCCAAATCCAGTCTCACATGGCTCTTAACTCAGTGGTAGTTAGGTATGCAAGAGAGGAAGGTGATTTCAAACATGCCTTTATGATCACGTTTTTATTGGTTGACATAGCAATCTACTTTTATAACACTTCTTCTACCAAAAGGCTGGGAAGGGTACAGCTAAATGTCTGTGTTCTTTACTGGCTCTGGGTCTTGAATTCCTTTTTAAGATGAAGATACCTGGTTTTCCACCTTTTATTTTTTCTTGTTTTTCTTGCTTATATATAAAAGAATGCTCTTTGAGAAGTAAGCAGTTTATTTTTAAAGCCCAGTAAGAACCACAACAGCTGTCAGGGCTTACATGTTATATGTGTGTAACATTACTTCCTTAACATTAATTGTAACCAGTCCATGAGACACAGTCGCTGATTGATGAAATTAATGGTCGGTTGCTGGCAGATGCTAAGTGAAGTTGTGTGGTTCACATATATCTATTTAACTACAATACTATTTATTTATTAATATTATTTATAATATTTTATTCATCAGTAATTAATGGATATTCATTAGTAATGAATGCAGGTCACAGCTGCATTGTCTCTACATGCTTAACAGAAATTCGTTTTTGACAGGGCAACCAGGGAATGTTAGGGATGGCTGCTTTTACTACCAACCTCTACGTGAGGAACAGACAGGGTACCTGAAGAGCAGTAAATTGTTCTCTTTCCTCCTTCCAACTAAATCTCTTTTTAGCAATGGTACTTGAAGATAGCCCACTGAATTAAGTTTCTGAATCTGCATCTTCTCTCCTCCCCTCCCCTAGTCTTTTTTTGCAGAGAGGGCTGGCCATAATTTTGCTGGGAGCAGCTCTGCACTTCTGCAAAGATGGGCTATGGCAGTGCAGTTAACCAAAACTCTTATTCTTGCTTCAATATTTTTAACACTCAAGTCTGTTCCTTATGAAACAAATAACATTGACATGTCGATGGAGATTCTGAGGATTGGGAAGGAAGGCTTCAATTGCTTATTTTCAAGGGTGAGTAGCAGTCTTTCTTGCTTTTCTCCCCCATTAGCTTCCTTACTCCTTATAAGACATTTCATGCTTGCAATCTTTATTAGAAAAATACTGCTGCCTTATTCCATATTGTCCATTTCTTTTCTACTAATCTTAACTTCATTCGAAAGTTGGCTCTTTATTACCACTTTTACTCTTCTAACCAGCCCGAAAGAAATTGCTTCTTGTGCTCATGGCATTGAAATCACATAATCTGGTTGTTTATTTACCAAGATCCCCCTGAAAGTAGTCAGGCTGCTGTCTCCTAGTCCTTTTAGCAGAAGGCTGTCCTAGGACCTCATCCTTCTGTTCTGGGCTCTGCAGTAGCAGTCATTTTTCTCCTTCTTAGTAGCTGGTGTAGTGCTGTGTTTTTGACTTTTGGCCTGCGAACAGCGCTGACAACACCGATGCTTTTAGTTGTTCCTCAGTAGTGCTCACTTTGACCAAGGACTTTCTGAGCCTCATGCTCTGCCAGCAAAGAGGGGAAGCCGGGAGGAAGCAGAGGCAGGACACCTGACCCAAACTAACCAAAGGGGTATTCCATACCACAGCATGTCATGCCCAGCATATAAACTGGGGGGCAGTTACCCGGAAGGGCTAGATCACTGCTCAGTTGGGCTGGGTATCAGTCAGCAGGTGGTGAGCAGTTGTATTCTCTTCCCTTGTTATTTCCCTTATCATTATTATTATTGGTGGTATTAGCAGTGGTTTGTGTTGCACCTTAGTTACTAAACTGTTTTCATCTCAACCCGTGGGAGTTACATTCTTTCGATTCTCCCCCCCATCCCTCCGGGAGTGGGGGGGAGGGAGTGGGGGGAGTGAGTGAACGGCAGCGTGGTACTGAGTTACCGGCTGGGCTTAAACCACAACACCTTCTCGCAATTAGAATCTTCCTAATCTCCACTATAAATGTATTAAGTGGCAATTCTCAACCCTGTTTCTGAGCTGTTGTTTAAGTGCTTTTTCCACCTACTTAGTATGTCTCAAATATATAGATAGCAGTCAGTCTTGGTTTATATCTTCACTAAGCAAAATATGTTCCTTGACTAGCTACTTCTTAGATGGATTTTCCATTCTCCTCTACTATTCTAGCAGTCCTTCCCTACATCTTTTCCAGTAATTCTTCTTTTCTAAAGACTTGTGACCAACCTCATACAGTAGCAAATACAAAATGGCAAACATTTTCTTTTTTTTTTCTGCTGAGATCTGTGATCAAAACATAAATCTGAAGCAAAAGTGTAAGTATACATCTTTCTTGCATAAGACAGCCACCACTTTCCGAAAAGATCATGTGGGATCACAGCATTATCTAGTCAAGTTCAATAAATCTTAACAGTTAATACAGAATGAGTTATGAGCATTTCCTGTTGAATTTTTTATCAGCTATTTCTGAAATTACTGTGTGGAAGTTGAAACTTTTCAGGAAGAAGTGTCATTAGATATAAACAAGTTTCAAGCAAAGTTTTATGGTTTTAGTTTCGAACTCCAGTGAGCACAGATAAGGAAGGAGTTATTTCTGGCTAACTGTGTTTCCTGAGGATGAACAGTTGGTGGCATCGATTATTCAGTGAATTTCACATGCTTTTTTAACCCACAAAATGATTCCCAGTCTTTCCAGAAGCAATCTTGATGAATTGATCAAGAAGCATGTAGAGTATAATTTTTCACTATAATAAAGTGAATGTTTTCTAAATGTCACAGTTTAAATTTCATGGGGCATGAAATCAACTTTTGAAATGAAATTTAAAGCCCTTTTCCAAATAAGAAGTCTAATCTTATAGTTTAAAACACTTTGCATTTCCTGACATTATTAACCTTGGATGGCTGCCTGTAAGATGATAACACTATCTGGCGTATTAAAACTGTACATCCTTTTAAATAATTATGTTACAGAATATTTAAAATAGATAAGGTTGCAAGAAAAATATTAGCATGCATTTAGCTGTATTTTCATTTACTAATAATAAATCTAACTGCCCTTCAGCATGTTAATTTTAACACAAATGATAACATATTACTTCTAAAAAAAACTAATTTTGGACTAATCGTGGTTAATGTCAGAAGAGCTAACTCTTCACAGTAATCTCAAGGAAGCTCAACTTTAAATATACTCACTTGCTACGAAATCTGTAATACGTGTTGCATTGTTTGCAAAATAAAGCTGAACAAAGTTTTTATCATATTCTAAAGAGTTTTAATAGATCTCACATTTATATAACAAGCCAAAATTAATTTATTCATTATTGTGATACCTAAAACCAGGCTTTTCTTTACAGGGATTTGTGAAAAAAAGAAATATATAAATAGAACAGAAATATTATCACAAGCTTCAACTCTCAGTTTCTAAAACCCAGACTAGGGAAAAAAAATGCAACATTGACAAAAGGAAGTAATATGTCTTTGGAAGCTATCAGGTCTTGATAAGAATCAAATTATGTTTTGCCTTTTTTTTTTTTTTACTTTTGAACTTTGGACTTGGTGGTATTTCCATGTCAACCGTCTGTTGTATAAGCAAAACAGCAAGATAGACAGATGTATAAAAATAAAGATTGCTTTTTATGTCAGCGTAGCATTCTCCCTTGATGCAGAACAAACAGTAAAGACTTTGATCCCATGTTATTTAATGTCTTATTTTGCCATAGAGCAGCCATATATTCAAGGATAGTACAACTTGAAAAAATAAGCATGAAATATCAATTGTGTTCACAGATTTTTTATAGTGGACAAATTTTGGAAAGTTACCAGATTATTCTCGTAGTTATCAATATAGTGTGTTTCCAGTTACAGAAAACATGTTTAATTGGAAAGGAAGAATAAGGCTGATGTTTTAGCCATTAGGCTGAAATTTAGAATACCTGGATTTAATTTCTGAATTCAGCACTGCTCTCCCTCTACTCATATACTTGTTAATTTGATCATGATCCAACAAATTCTATGAGAGTGTCCCAATAATTAGCTCTGGATTTGGTCCTTCATATTCTGGATGAAATCTGTGCTTCGCTTGTCCATGTAGACTTACAAATCTTCTGTTTACCATTTTTTTGGTGGTCATGCATCTTGCATATTTTTTTCCAGGACAAAGCTGCACTCAAATCAGTCTGATGGAAATTGCTGCAGCACTCAAAAGAGCAGCTTCAGATGTATCTCTGGTCTTGGGTGTAGTAGGATCCATCCACATCAGAAATTGACAGCCCTCTGTAAATCTTGCTGAGTTTCATTTCCCTCTTCGGCTAAAGGCAGATGGCTAGTGCTAATGTCAGCGCCACAACACATCATGAAAGGGAGTACAAAGCAGCACAGGGAGCCTAGATCACAGCTGGGATTCCCCCAGCTACCCTCAAAGTCACAGAGGTGGGTATGCAATGACATGAGCTGAGCACAAAAACCAGTGAGTTGCATTGTCCTGCTACCCCATTTATCCTGTGGTCTCATGCATAAGGTGATTTGTGAGATTTTATTCTGAAATTGTGGAGCTTTAGCCCTCCTTTATATGATGAAATTGAATGCCAGGGTTTTGGCAATGAAAAAACAAATTAAGTGACAACACTACCAAGTTCCCATGCTTTTACGCACCTGTGCTGTAAACCCCAGTGCTGTGGAGTGCAGGCTGTCCTTGGGTTCTTAGAAATGGGCATGTGACAGCAGGAGCTGAGGGTGAAAAGAGACAAACAGGAGAAAGCAGCAATATCCCTTAACCTTGATCATGGTCATTTTGGGGGTTCCAACACAGAGCCATTAAATATACTCCTGCAGTTAGTATTGTCATGATAACTTATGCAATCAAAACTGTTATAGAATCATAGAATTATAGAGTAGTTAGGGTTAGAAAGGACCCTAATAGCATCGAGTTCCAACCCCCCTGCAATGGGCAGGGACACCTCACACTAAACCATGCCACCCAAGGCTATGTCCAACCTGGCCTTGAACGCTGCCAGCGATGGAGCATTCACAACTTCCTTGGGCAACCCATTCCAGCGCCTCACCACCCTTACAGTAAAGAATTTCTTCCTCACATCCAATCTGAACTTCTCCCATTCAAGTTCGAGCCCATTACCCCTTGACTTCTCACCACAGTCCCTCATAAAGAGTCTCTTCCCAGCATCCCTATAGGCCCCCTTCAGATATTGGAAGGCTGCTATGAGGTCTCCACACAGCCTTCTCTTCTCCAGGATGAACAGACCCAACTTTCTCAGCCTATCTTCATACTGGAGATGCTCCAGTCCCCTGATCATCCTCGTGGCCCTCCTTTGGACTTGTTCCAACAGTTCCATGTCCTTTTTATGTTGAGGACACCAGAACTGCACACAATACTCCAAGCGAGGTCTCACGAGAGCAGAGTAGAGGGGCAGGAGCACCTCCCTCGGCCTGCTGGTCACGCTCCTTTTGATGCAGCCCAGGATACAATTGGCTTTGTGGGCTGCAAGCGCACACTGCCGGCTCATGTTCATATTTTCATCAACCAACACCCCCAAACCCTTCTCCGCAGGGCTGCTCTGAATCTCTTCTCTGCCCAATCTGTAGCTGCGCCTGGCATTGCTCCGACCCAGGTGGAGGACCTTGCACTTAGCATGGTTAAACTTCATCAGGTTGGCATCAGCCCACCTCACAAGCGTGTCAAGGTCCCTCTGGATGGCATTCCTTCCCTCCAATGTAACAACCAAACCACACAGCTTGGTGTCATTGTCAAACTTGCTGAGGGCGCACTCAATCCCACTCTCCATGTCACCAACAAAGATGTTGAACAAGATCGGTCCCAACACCGATCCCTGGGGGACACCACTCGTTACTGGTCTCCAGCTGGACATTGAGCCACTGAGCACAGCTCTTTGCATGCGGCCATCCAGCCAGTTCTTTATCCACCGAGTGGTCCACCTATCAAATTGATGTCTCTCCAACTTAGAGAGAAGGATGTCATGTGGGACATTGTCAAAGACTTTACACAAGTCCAGGTAGATGACATCAACTGCTCTACCCATGTCCATCAGTTCCTTAGGCCCATTATGGAAGGCCACCAGATTGGTTAGGCAGGATTTCCCTTAGTGAAGCCATGCTGGCTGTCACTAAGCACCTTGTTGTTTTTCATGTGCCTTAGCATGCCTTCCAGGAGAATCTGCTCCAAGATTTTGGCAGGCACAGAGGTGAGACTGACTGGTCTGCAATTCTCCGGCTCATCCATTTTCCCCTTCTTGAAAATGGGTTTTATTTCCCTTTTTCCAGTCATTCTTGTTTCCAGTTTTTCTTGTTTTGTTTGATACTCTTCTTTTAAACTTCCAGTGTCTTATACATAAGCATGCACACACACACACCTACTACAAAATATTCTCTTGAGATTCCCACTAGACCACAAGCTGGTTTACAGACACCATTTGCAGTTACCATCTGTACAAGAGCAGTGGTGAGAGTCCCCCATGACAGTTCCTTATCTCACTTCAGAAGAAAAAAATAAAACCAAAACCAAAGCATAAAATCACCTTTATTAACTGTTTAAACTCCATTGTATTTGACATGAAGCAGGTAAGGGGTGTTCGTATCATCTCTTGTGCCATCTTAAGTTTCTGGTATCTTCAAGTATCTAAATCTAGAAGCACTCAAGAACAGGTTCGGCGTAACTAACTTCAGACTTGAAAAAGTTACACTCACATCTGATGCCAGAAGTCCCCTTGTTGGGAGGAAGAGACATTTCCAAGCATTTCGAGGGATATACCTTAAACACTCCTTAGGAATGAATCACCCGCAGGGGTTACGTATCTTTCTTACTTGGCTGATGGGGAGTCTAGGCTGACTAGCTAGTATTTAAGCATCTAACTTGATTAAATGAGCACAGATGAAGCCAATCCCATTCATATATGGCTTTAATTGGCACTATGAATTGTTACAACAGAAACACCTAAGAAGTGGGTTTCTAAAAAATGCTACTTTCCTGCCATTAAGAATCTTAGAGACAAGGGTGATAACAGCTATTAAAGTGAAATATTTTATCCAATATCCTCCAAGATTTCTTATGTGAACCTGAGACTCAAAGTCTGCTATATGCGCAGATGCAGGACATGGTTTTTAAATGCCAGATAAGGTAATAAAAGACATCAAGGCATAAGGCAAGGCACAATATCTGTCTGAATACTGTATGACCTGCAGGAAATGTAAAGTTGTGACTGTGATACATGCCAAAAATTCATGTGGCATGCCACAGAATATCTGCAAAGTACAGTAGCCAAAAATGTTTTGAAGATGTATGATCAAGGGAAACACATTCCCATTTTATTGCAAGAATTTTCAAATTACAGTGCTGTCTCACTGTTACAAATATAAAGCTGTGACTTCTTTTGGTTTTCTGTATCATTTCATGCAGCTTTTTTTACTAAATGCTTGTGAGACATAAACGTTTTTTGAGACCAGCCCTATCAAAGAAGCTCCAACTGAGCTTTCATGCAGGGTATAAATAAGTATTCATTTGAGGAGCACTGACTTTTTTATATTTATTATCTGTTGTATTTTCTGCTGCAATCAATAAGGTGAATGTCTATGCAAATGGAACATTTTCGGTGCTGAGCTGAGATACGTAACTTGCAGAAGGTCACTGTACAAGCTTTACGGATCTGACGCACATTGCAACATTTTGCTGTTGAAATATAAAGTATCTTTCAAACTCTTTACCAGATTATGCTGTTGAAAAAGAAGTAAAATTTAAGCAACTCATATGTTGCCAATGAAATATATTTGAATTTAATCTCAGGAATTATAAATTATTTCTAACCAGGTGTAAAAATACAATCACTGAAAACTGCAGTTTTTCATTTTCAGGGGAAATGAAAAGGGAAACAAAGGAATACAGACATTGCAGAGAAAGAAAATAAACAGAAGAACAAACTTGAGGGCTTTTTAACTCATCAGAGAGGACTTTCTAAATAACAGAGAAAGGAAGCTTCTTGATTTATGTTTAATAGTATTTGACTCCGTTTCCTCTCTTATAATATAAGTCAGAAAACCAACTTATTTATATTTTCTATGATCAGTCTGTGATGGGGGTTCTTACTTTTGCTGGACATGGGTTATGCCTAAAATCCTAAGTTAGCACTGTTTCATACTGCACTACTGAACATGAGTTACCCAGTAGGTATTAATATTATAGGTTAAATAATTTTTCCCATGTTCTTTGCAAACACAAAAGATCCAACAACAGTCACTAACTTGCCAAATAACTACAGTGAGCTAGATCCTCCACAGGCTCACTCAGTTTCAATGAATTTGCACTTGAGGGTACAATCAGAACTTTTCAGGGTGTTTTTTCCAATATGTCTTATTTTTCGCTGTCATCTGCTCAATAGTTTGGCTGCTGAAAACTATTAGATCTTGTACCAGAAGATTTTTATAGCTAGTCAGACTAAACTCATATCACTAAATTAATGTATTTTAAAGTGAGTAAAATAAAACCAAGTTAATAATTATCCCTTATATTCTGGAACAATTTTAAAAAGAAAGAACTAAAGCTCTACTTAAGCCAGAGTGACTTGCATTTTTGAAATCATGGCCTTAGTCAACTAAAATAAGGAATTAATTTCGTACAGTCTGCCTCTCCTAATCAGATCAGGCCTGCAGCTTTATATGTTTCACATCTGTTTATACTGAAAGAGAAGCATAGCCTGTTGATGTGCGTTTCTGTAGAGCCTGACAAAATGAGACTGTGAGCTCAGCTGGGGACTCCAAATGTTCTTGAAATATTTTTCATCATATCATTGATCATAATAGTTGATGATAATAATAACAGACAATAATCGATGCCAGAAAGATCTTTATGCATGTAAGAACTCAGCAAAGTATTACAACCTTTTCTTGTAATTTATAACAAATATTATGATAATTAATGATAATATTAGCAATAACTAACAGTAAAAGTAATCAAAATGGTATCTCTAGATGCCGTATTATAGAAACTCTATGAATGTTTGCCAAGACTAAAATAAAACTCTTTTTAAACTCCAAATAGTTGGGCTCAATGCTTAAGAAGATTTGTGTGCCCTGGAGTCTGCAGCAACTGCTTAAAATTTAATGGATGTAAGTATTAAGAATTTAAGGTTCCCATTACCACAATTATCATAATTTACATGGCAGTTGAGGGAAATAAGCTGTTACCTGAAAACCCTTGTGGAGCACCATTACAGCTTCCAAACTGAAGAATACTCCACAGTCATGTATATGTAGTTCTTCCAACTTGTAGCTTGCAATGAATTATAATCTTGTGCCAAAAGAAAGTGAAGGCAGCTTCTCTCCAGTATTGGGATTTCACTTAACTGTGTTCCTTCCCTCTTGAATAAAGCCCAAAATTTACAATAAATACATTGACATCCTAGCTTCATATAGCTGCCAAAAGCACAGAAAGAGTTTCTGCTCTTAAAAGAGACCAGGTCTGAGTAGTGTTTAATAATAGCCTTGGAAAAAAAAAAAAAAAAAAAAGTATTCATACATTTAGCTCAGATTCCTTCCACCTAACTTCAGGCTTCTAAATTTAATTGTTCCATGCTTCTGTTGTCAGTGGGGAGGATTTCCATAGGCAAATTCGGATTTTACTCGGACTGAGCGGTATAAACTGGAACTCTCTCCCTTTTGACCATAGAGAGATCGTGAGCCCCTGGCACACAAATACTAGTTGTCTAAATTCAGGTAGGCCAAATCTGGGTCTCAGTGAATATAGTTCAGTTGAATGATTGAGTTAAAGCTTTAATATACCTACTTTCAAACAAATAGGTATTTAGAATAATAAATTTACATACAGACAAGTAAAACCAAGAATTTTTTTAGAAAATATCCCCCTAAATCCTCTGTGAATCTTAGAGGCAATTTTGATACTTAAGAATTGATTTCTGAAGAGGGTAAAAACAATCAAGAATCCAGGCCATTCAATGGCAACTGGTGACAAAAGGGACATATCCTCTTTTTAGCCTAGATTCTTCACTCCTATGTCTGTTTCTGTACTCTACCTACTAACTCTTCAATTTAAAACATACAGAATATTCCCAGGTCTATACCAGGGCTCTTTGCCTCACCTCTCCCAGTGGAAAAGTCTGACTGCAAGACCACAGCCCTTCTTGCATTCTCTCTCAGTGGTCCATGGCACACATTTTATTTCTGTCACTGGAATTGCTTCCATCAGGACAGGGTAAAAAAACATACCCGTCTCACCCTCGCAGTACTTTGTGTTTTCTATGGCAGTCTGAAACTTACCAGTCTCTGCATCTTATTCAGTATTTAGAATAGCATTTTCTCTTGACAATTCTTAAAGTCTTCCTTGCCTATTCTAGGCTCCTAGACACGCACACACATACTGAGTGAAACAATTTTATTCTTCACACAGGAATGGAAACAGTTATATTCAAAGTCAATCTTAATTTTTTTCTTCTTTGTAGTACAACTGTCTTTCATTGCTTCAAAAAACATCTGGATGAGCATATTTTGGCTTTCTTTATGATTTAATAAAATAATGTCTTTCTGAAAATAAGCAAGCAACAAGTATTGAGGTCCTGAGGCTTGGATTCTGTATGATGTTTAGGTTGTGTCTTCTATTGAGTTCATTTCACATCTGCAACATGGAAAAGAAAGCCCACAGTCTACTGTGAACTCCAGAGGAAGCAAGAAGTTGGGTAATTTGGGCTCACCCTGCCCTTAAATGTAAGTCAAAGACTACTTGTAGCTGCAATTTAGACACACAGGGCCATTCTGAGTTAACTGTACTAAGTAGAGATCCATTTTATTGTCCAACCCAGCAGAACAGCAATGCATAATATGTCTAAAAAAATCCAAAACAAAGTAAGCCAAAAACCAAATCAGAACTATGTAAACATCTGAAGCACTTTTCAAGACCTAATTCAGAATAATAACCCCAGATGCTTTTAGTTTCACCAGATAATTATCTCTTTTCTTGAAGGATGACCATGAACAAAACACTTTCAAGAATTTAAATACACTGAGCAGAATTAAATTAGCATGGCTGTTCAGAGTCAAAGCAGATGGACTAGATCTACAGGAATCTCACTGCTTAATTTGAAATTAATTGCAAAATTCCAATTTATTTTCATAATCTCAAATTAGTGCTGGCGGTAATATTTTAATACATAAATACAAATGGAGACACAGTGGAACACAGGGTCTAGAGTCAGCCAAAACCATTGCACAGTAATCCACAGCAAAAAAAAATACCAGAATACAGATTTAAATAATGCACCACAATATTAATATTAATTGAAACAAAACAAAACAAAACAAAAAAAAAAAAAAAAAAAAAAAACAAAAAAAAAAAAAAACAACAAAAAAACATTCCAAGGACTTCAGCAAATCCTTTCTCTTGGGGGGGCAAGCATTTGCATTTGATTTAGTTGATTGTCAGAATTTTTCCCTGCCTGCTGGGCAGCTAAAATCAGCATATTTTGAATGTCATTAACTTTTTTGCCCCATAATTTGATTGAGAATTATTGAAAACTGCTAATGAGTGAAGACTACATTCTTTTGACTTAGTAAGAGACTGGATTATGTTTGTGTTTTAATGAAATGTAAAATTCATCATTCAAAAAGGTATAAGGTGTTTCTGCAACCCTTTCTTAAGAAAAAACTAAGGCCAGCTTCTTGCAGTCTCATACAAGATGCTGAGATGGAAATCTAGCCTACAATTACTACTTTATTTTCTTCTCAAGGGCATTTTATTGTTTACGAAGAATGATCCAGCTATTCCACTGCTGTTCATGGAAATGTTTACCCTGTGAAGACACCAGCACCCCAGTGAATACTCAGCAGAGGTGCCAAGAAGCAGAGATGAGAGGTAACCCCACAGACTAAGTGGCTCATGAAGGAAGGTTTAGCATTATTATAGCTATAATTTCCTTTGGATGTTTCTTGGTGTTGTTCGGTGGTTTTTGTTTGTTTGTTTGTTTGTTTGTTTTTTCCCCTTTTCATTCTGCATATGAATGGAAAGCCAGGATTGCAGCACCTTCTTGCAATTAAATTTAATGCGTTTTGGAAGCTATAAATCCCTAATTCAGCATTTAAAGGGCATAAAGACAATCTGACATTCAAAATATAACCCTTATTTTTCTTAATAGAAATTCGCTTCTTGCCATTTATTTCATACGCTGATTGTAGGCTCTGAGAACGATTTCTGTTTTGTCTTTATAGTACCATGCACAATGGGAATACTGGGACTACAATTCTTAGATTCTATGATAACACAAATAATTAGCTGTAAGAAAAATAGAAAATGAAAAAAACTGATTCAGTTATTCTATTTTTCTTATTAGGGATGAACAAGAGATTTGTTTATTTATTTATTAGCCAAAGAAACATAATTAGACATTCCAGATTCTAAATGGCTCTCTAACAGGAATAAGACATACAAATGATCATAGAAATTACTATTCCTCTGTACCTGGTATTGCAAAACATTGGTAACTGATGGATAAATACATTCAACTAATAATAATTATTATCAAGAATTATATCAAATGGAGTAATCTGTAATTTGCATAGGAAGAAGGTATGGTGAATATTGAAATCTATAAAGGGAGAGAAAATGTGCTCTGTTTTATTTATTTTTTTTTTAATGCAATTAGAGTAAAATACAAACCAGGTTTGGATAGGATCCCGCATCACTACTTCAACAGATTTTTTTCTTGGTTGCAAGAGAAGAGTTTGCATCCATTCCATTCACAGCGCTAATTGTTATATAAAGTGTTCAGAATATACCACACCTACAAAATTGCTGTATATATCCTTGATTCCCAGCAATAGCAAACATACAAGTGTGTGTCACCCTTCGCTAATGTGGTAATATACCCATCTGATGAGCAAGGACAGAAGGAATGATGAAAAAAAAAAAAGCATTTTTAAGATAACACACTTGCTTCTTGCAGAAAAATTCTAAATAATCCTTTGTATAATATTGGCAGCCCAAGACTGCAACATTTAATGATATTTAAGTTGCACAGAAAACATAATAAAAAAAAGAAAAAAGAAAAGAAAAGAAAAGAAAAGAAAAGAAAAGAAAAGAAAAGAAAAGAAAAGAAAAGAAAAGAAAAGAAAAGAAAAGAATAAAAATTAAAAAATAAAAAATAAAATACTAAAATAAAATAAAGTAAAATAAAATAAATTAAAATAAAATAAAATACAGGATACATTTTCAAATAACACAATTGCTTCCTGCAGAATTTTAAGCAATCCTTTGAATATTGACACAGCAAGACTGCAGCAATTAAAGAAATATAAATTGTATAGAAAAACAGTGTAGAAGTTCCTTCCAATTCCCATTGTAATTTTATTGATTCTACTGCAAGCCTATTATATAAGCATTTACCATTTCTGTGTTCACAATCATGAATTAAAATTTCTATAAATATGCTCTCATGAGACAATGGTGCTTCAGCCGTTTGCAAAAGACCCAGATGTACAGAAAATACAGCTAATAAGAAACTGCAAGTTCTACCACAGGAATTAAAGAATCATCAGATTGCTCTAATTAGAAGGCATATTTCTTGGAGTGTGCCTTCTCTAGCACATATCTCTGTGCTCCTGTGCGTTGCTTTAATTGCCAAAAGAAACTCTCTCTCACACACACTTGTCTTCTTGGGAGAAGCTGTCTGTACAATGTGCAGTGGATGTTAATTATTCAGTGCACTACCATAAAGCACTCAGGTATTATGACGATAAGCACAGCGTAAGAGCACATATAAGAAATAATAGAACAACTCACACTTCAAGAGTCTGACAAAGCTGGAATGAATTAAAAGCTGAAGCAGCAAGCAAACATTAATATCTTTACTAGAAAGATGCTCTTTAACAGACTTCAAACACCTAATATCCATGCTTCTTTCCTGTCAGTAAGGAAAGCCTGAATGTTTTTCAGACTGACTCATTTTTTCTTGTTTTTTTTAGAGTACTTAAGAATTATGTTTCTCTATGAGGTCAGCTACAGCTCAGCAAGGCACATACCATGTGTGCTATGGCTCCATTAGCTGCCACTGAAAATACATGTGCAATACTTCAATTTGTTCTTTAAAATTCTGCAACTGCTACTCTGTTCTGATCAATAGGGGTTATGTATTGTTGCATAAAGCTACTTGAAGAAATTAAACCAGGTTTAGATAATGATGCATTACATGCTAGATCTAGCATACTGCTTGTTGTATATGAAAGCAATATTTATTTTTACAGAAACATTTTTGCTCTTACTTAACTCCAGGAAAATGAAAACACTAGAAATGAACAACTTTGACTTCAAGGTTAATGCAGCAGAATTCATTTCATTCTAATCCATTCTCATTCTCACCTGTGATTTATTTATTATTATTATTTTTCAGCACTGTAACAGTTTAGTGATACTTACAACAGAGTTGTTTTTGCAAGAAATATGATTTTTAACATGCAGATATTACCAAACACATACAGATTTTCAGAAAATAAGCCTCTTTAGTTATTGCTTAGGCATGAGTAGACTACATCTGCCATCTACTGTAAGAAGAAAATACTGCAGGTCTTCTACTTGAACCAACATTAAAACAAAAGAGATTAGTAGATTGTCTACCATTTAGACCTATTTCTGAGCTCAAATCATAATTTCTTTACATATACACCAGTACAACAGGGATGACACTATACATTTACTAAGTTTGCTGTTTGGAAAACACGTTTTCAATTTGTTGTAAATTTTAAAATGGGGATTCAAATAGCACAAAGAAAACGAGCTTGTAATTTTAGAGATTTTGTCATCATGGAGAGGCAGTGTGTCATTCACCACTATAAGCATCTTAGTGGAAGTATGAACTATTAGGCTTTTTCTTCAATGCTTGCATACTTCTCTTAATACATAGATAGAAAACCAGCTTTAAATCTTATTAACATATCCAGCTTCCATGAATAGTAGGTAAAATAACTTTAAATTGTGGTGTGCTTTAGGCAGTCCTCATAGATATGTCCATACACCAAGAAAAAGTGCAGGGAGCAGTTTCAAGCATTGAGTTCCCTGTAATTTATACCATTTTTTTAACTTTCTCCCTAGACCTGTGCTAGATCACTCCAGCTAGGTATCTGCAGGTGTATAGGCTTCGAAGTCATGGATCTTTCTCTCACCATCCTATTGGGCAGCAGAGACCCAGCTTGTGTGAACTGAGTAGTGAATCACAGTCATCAACCCCCTTCGCCTGTTTAGGACAATAATAACATCACCTGGGAAAGGGGATGATGTCAAAGAGATATTAGTGCTGCCTTAGCAGAGCTTTTTTTAGAGTACAGGAAAAATTTAGTGTCTACCCAGGCAGATTTTGATATATTCCCTGATGCATACTTTTCAAGGGCCCCAGACTCAAGGTAGAGAAGAAACAACTTCAGTGGTCAGGTCCTCCTAATGACTTCTCACTGCCAAGTTTGGGAATAAAAAAGCCAAGATGACTTTCTTAGGCTTCAAAGACCATTTTTAGAAACCTATCTGAAGGAGAGCATTAAAATAAAATTAAATTAACCTGGAATAAGACTGTGACAAGGCTCACATAGGTATCATTACAGTGCCTCTTCTCTGCAGCATTCAAAGGTAGGCATCTTCATCTTGCTACATATTGAAAAAAGACCATCTACTAGCTGTATTAAACTTATACCACATTAAAAATGTCAGGTTTTTTTAAACCACAAAAACGTATTCTAACCTATTTCTACCTGCTATTTTGCATTTTCAAGCAATCTATCTATCTAAATTTATACAGCATTTGTCATGCACATAATAGTTATAAGACTTTTTCCTCACTCTTTGTGTATGTGGATGTCTCACAAATGAAACTTTAACCTTGAACATTACAATGTTTTTGAAACAGAGCAACTTTTACAGATGTTTTTCATTTGAAAAATGCCACCAGTTTCAGGAATATATAGAGAATTTTATATATATATATATAGCCATCTGTGTTCCTTTTTTTCTTTTATAAAGTATTGCTCAGTAGTTCTTTTAAATTGTGAGCATACAATGTGCCAGTTGGGGGGACTTACATCAAGCAAAACTTTTTCTGTTCTTTTCCTCTTCTTCTCTTGGTTAAATTTCAGTTCCTACCCTCCAAGTCCAACTATCATGCTGGTCTCTTTTCAGAAAGCAGTAAGATTTTCACTAAAATACCAGAATGAACAAAGCTACTTTCATTATTTACTTCAGTTTTTCCAGAAAGGAAAAAGACACCGAGGATTTTGCTTTTGCTAACACTACTGGACACAAGACAGATCAACTTGACAGGCTGCTTTCAGCGTTATCTGATGGACACTTCATCCTCCAAGGAGCTTGTTTTCCACTCTTCTGGATCAGGGAGATGCTGCCCCTAATTCCTAGCTCAGATACCCATCTTTTTCTCTTCCATGGAGACTGGGGAGCAGGTGAGTAGAGAGTGATGTACACCACACATCACACTTTCGTACAAAATCAGGACTTGGACTGAAAAAGTAGTCTCAGGCCCAGCAGCTCATTTCTGTCCCACTTGCTGCTTCTTGTCAGGTACGCAGTGAAAATCCCAGCTCCTCTTAGGTACCACTGCACTCATTTCTGCTGAAAGAGAGAGATGTGAAGAAAAAAAAAAAAAAACAAAACCATGCTAATGTAAAAAAGCCTGTCTTTTGCTCAAAGATCCAGCATGAGCAGAGTGTCTGAATTAGTTCTGCATGACAAGAATCCCTCCTAAACATGACAGGAAGCTATATTACCCAAATAATGAGGATTCCAGCTGAGGTAAGTTGGAGAAAAGCATGGACAACTATATGCTAATACAATGCCTCATTTGACATCTAGAACATAGAGACAAGTCCAAGTCGGCTCAGTGTTAATCAAAGCATATTAAAAGATTTTGAAAATATGCAAAATCCAAACACATTTTGCAATAGACATACCTATCCTTGAAATTCAGTACAGTCTCTAGGGGATTTACTGTATATTTCTGAGCAGCAGAGCAAATACATCATGGTTTATAAAGATTTGCTACCATGAAAATGCATAAGGCAGTGAGATGTATAATTGCATATAAGGCTGCTATCCAAACTTTGCATTAAGAGGAATTTCTTTCTTTCTCCCTGTCCCTCTGCCTCTGGGGAATGGGATTTATATTGCAGATAGCATCATTCATCATAATGCAACACAGCTAATTACCTGTGTATTTTTGGGTACTAGACACCAACTTCAACAGAAAACTGCTCTACCAGAAGACATAACATCTAAGAAATAACCCCTGCATTTTCCTTATTAGGAGTTTGTTTCTACCTGTTTTTTCATTTTATAGAAAACCCCTTCTTAAACTCTGTTCTACACCAAGAGACATTGGGAACTTCAGTACTTATGGAGAGGGTTGCTTTGAAAATCACAACTGAGTGCAGTTGAAATGCCCAGACTAATTGGGGTGAGGGTACCTTACTGTTCACAATTGAAGAGCGCATATGAGAGAAATTACATACACCCAAACTTTTGCCTCCTTTCACATTCATGGAAACTGAAAAAAACATTTGCCAGTTTCAAGTTTTTTTCACTGCCAGTGTACTGAGAAGGCTACACATCCGGTTTTGTCTCCAAACAATTATTCCTCCCAAAATAGTTTAAAATTGCAAGACCACATAAACTGTTTTATTTCATTCACCACTCACTATGAAAGGCTCTTCTGACACATCTTGGGCTGAATGTCACCTGAAAACCATATGCCTTTCTTATTTTTCAGTCTGAAGGGTAAGTATACAAACACCCTTTCTCACATGCTGTTGCAGTATTCCCATAAGGCAAAAAACTAGCGGCAGTAACTTGCTTACCCAATCACTAAGTTTCCTAATAATTAAAGGAGTTAAACATGGAAAGCAAGAACATGTTGATGTATTTCTTATTAAGATAACTGTGGCTTGCATTATTTTCAACAACTGCCAAAGAGTTCAAAAATTACATATTTATTTTTAAAAATATTAAAAATACTGTCCAATATATAGTTAAATATTTCTGATGTCTTAGAAACATAACCTACATTGTAACTGTGGTAGGAGGTAGAGAGGCAAGTCGATTCTATTTTTTATCCTCCAAATATTGATCCAAGGCTTGACTTCTCTATTTCTGACACAGAACTCAAGTTTGTATCTTATGTGTGTGTATAAACCTTGGAACTAGTTTTGTCCCAGATATCTACTCTTTATCACAACAGGGTTAAATGTGGCCCAGTACTTTGGTTTAAATCATTTCAAATAACTTTCAGAAATAGCTGGTGAGCTTCTAGCCATCTCTGTCTTTGGAGGTCTTACTTCATAGAATCATAGAATCATAGAATAGTAAGGGTTGGAAAGGACCTCAAGATCATCGAGTTCCAACCCCCCTGCCATGGGCAGGGACACCTCACACTAAACCATGCCATCCAAGGCTATGTCCAACCCCACCTTGAATGCCGCCAGGGATGAAGCATTCACAACCTCCCTGAGCAACCCATTCCAGGGCCCCACCACCCTCACAGTAAAGAATTTCTTCCTCACATCCAATCTAAACCTCCCCTGTTTAAGTTTAAACCCATTACCCCTTGTCCTCTCACTACAGTCCCTAATGAAGAGTTCCTCCCCAGCATCCCTATAGGCCCCCTTCAGGTATTGGAAGGCTGTTATGAGGTCTCCACGCAGCCTTCTCTTCTCCAGGCTGAACAGCCCCAATTTTCTCAGCCTATCTTCATACGAGAGGTGCTCCAGTCCCCTGATCATCTTCGTGGCCCTCCTCTGGACTTGTTCTAACAGTTCCATGTCCTTTTTATGTTGAGGACACCAGAACTGCACACAATACTCCAAGTGAGGTCTCACGAGAGCAGAGTAAAGGGGCAGGAGCACCTCCCTCGACCTGCTGTTCACACTCCTTTTGATGCAGCCCAGGATACGGTTGGCCTTCTGGGCTGCAAGCGCACACTGCCGGCTCATGTTCATTTTTTCATCAACCCACACCCCCAAGTCCTTCTCCACAGGGCTGCTCTCAATCTCCTCCCCGCCCAATCTGTAGCTGTGCCTGGCATTGCTCCGACCCAGGTGGAGGACTTTGCATTTAGCATGGTTAAACTTCATCAGGTTGGCATCAGCCCACCTCACAAGCACTTCAAAAGTGAACATAAAACAAGTTAGCAATGCAAGATTGAAATATAGTATAAATAAATGGTACTATACAAAAAATTAATCAGGCTTCTGAAACCTCCATCCCAGACTGACTTATGGTTTTAATATTTCACCTAAATTAACCTACGACTGAGGAAACCATGAGAAATAGATCAGCCCACTGAGTGTTGTGGCCTCACGAAAGCAGGATTATGTTATAAAAGGACTCCTTGCTAATAAATTACCAGGTTTACCACTAGAGAATGCAACAAAGACACAGATCCTTTGAAAATAAAAATGTCCATTTTTACAATCACAAAGAATGGACTAATTCCTATCACTCTCTAATCTTTGGTCAGTGAAACATTCTTGCTCCTAGTTACAAGATAGCAGAATCGTTTACCTTATGTTGTGCTATAAGGCTATCAAAAAAGAAAGTAAAAAGGCAAATGCTTTACTCTATTTTCCACACCTATTGATAAAGAAAGCCACATAGCTACTTTCTCACCTAAAATCCCTATGTGTATTTTATCATTCAGATTAAATGGATTATCCCAAGCAAAACGCAGACACAATATGAATCACAGTTTCCCTCCTGCAAAAGAAAAAAAAAAAAAATAAAGCTGCTTTGTGCTGCTCCTGTAAAGCGAAATAGTGATTGAGTCAGTGAATCCATCTCCTTTAGGATCCCCTCTTCCCCAGAGACTGCATGGATGGTACATGTCTACAGCGATAACTCCTATACTGCAAAACAATTCCCTTTTCCAGTGAAGATGGCACTATGGGGAGTACGCAGCTGATTATACACCCTTGTTTTAGAACATGAGGACTCTCAAGGGGCAAGTGAGTCTTTGAAAGACAGCTAGACTCATCATCTCTGGTTTACTAGCTGTGATAGAAAAGATCTGCATTGCTTTTGAATTTTACCGAAAAAAAATCATGGAATAAGAAAACAAAAATTAATTCATAATACCGCAGGACCGGTTCTCCTGAATTCCGCTGAATTTCATATCACTCTCATTCATAAAATGAAGACCTCAGGTGCTACCCACTGAGAGCCAAGGCCATATAAAATGTGTTCCTGCACTTATCAACCAGCAGAGGGAGCACTACCAGCAAGGGACATTCAACTAGAGTAGCCGGCTCATCTGCGCTTTTGTTTCTTAGGGACGACACTGAAAAAGTTATTAAAATAAGTTTTGAAAAGTAATCAGCTCCTACAACTAGTGGTGTCTTCTCTATATGTAATTCTGATAAGTGTACAACGTTATGTCAGCAGTTCTGCACTAACATGCACTTTTTTCAATGGAAAGGGGGACTGGAGGTGACGGATTCTGCAGTAAAGGAACAAACTTCATAGTCCTGTGTTAAAAAGAGGTAGGCGTACACAGCCCTTTGCATGCACTAAAACCTTTGAAGAATTCTAATTTACTTGATTTTTTTTTCAGGTGTTTCTACTTTAAAGATAAGAATTGTGATATGTTACTATTAGTTCTAAAATCAGCAGAAAGATGATGTCACTTGACAGGAAATAGTATGTAAACACTTCTTTCTCAGAATTAGTGTTTCTAAAACCTACTTTTTGTCATTTTTGACTAAAAGTCAATGACTCAAAACCTATGTGTTTTGCTCCCCACAAAGATTGTGACCAGTGAGCATAGATGTAAAATGCTACACAAAAAAGGGTAGTATTCTTATTACTTTTATTTTATTTTACTGTGCAAATGCTTACACATAAAGCAAATTAGCAAGGAGAAAAAAATACCAAAACACATGTAGCCTACAGCAATGTCTAGGTATCACAACAGAAATTATATTTATTACTTTCACATACAGCACTACAACAGTGTAGCCTCCCTACACTCACTGAGAACTGGTCCTTGTGTGGGTTATGCTCTCCTGTACTAGCACAAAGAACAGTGTTTGTCTCACCTAACCTGAGATGCCAACAGCATGAGCTGTTTACTGCAGGCTCTGTGTATAATCAATGGCGAAACAGGCAGTTCTAGAGCACAATCCATCTGACTTCTTTCAGACTTACAAATGAGGATAAAATGAAGTGTACCCTAGAAAGTGGCCTAGAGTGATTAGATCAGATGTAGGAGTCTGTATTTGGTAAATGAAGCCCACCCACCCTTTATGCTCTGGAGAGCCCCTCGTTTCTACAGACTAGGCAGGCAAAGAGCAAAAGCTGAAGTCCTGGCAAACTATAGCAGTGCTCTTATAGCTCACTGCTCTATACAATGAAAATGCAGGTTCTGGGGGAGATTTTGTGTCCACAGTGTCTTTCTTATGTTACGTTGAGCAGTTTCAACTTAAATGAGTGAATTTGTCTCAAATCCAAAAGTTAAGAAAAAATTATAATAATAATAAACCAGTATTATCTCTAAAAACTGACCTAAAGCTGTCTTCATGCTTCATCAAAGAGTCTCTGCCAAGAATTTTGCTCCAAGCTGGCTCATTTCCTGATACAGCTGTAGAGAAAGATTACAAATATGGTCACAATTTGTACTGTCATTACAGCTCTACAACCAGCACATTAAGGTTGCAATTTACCTGCTATTGTGAGACTTAGAACATTTCAGCTACTATTTTAGCAAACTGCCTTAATCATGAAAGTGATGGAGTGGTAACAAATAAAAAAGTCTGGGATTTGGAGATCCTGGTGGTCATTTTGTACTCAGACTGAATTGCAGCAGGATAGGCAAGGTTAGAGTGGGTGGAAGAATTCCTGTGATTGCAAAATATAAAAGTTGTATTCGATATTACAGGGTTTTTTTGAGGCTCAGAAGTTTTATTTGATGCTAAGATTGAGCTAATAGTTTTGCTGGTTAAATCTCACTGAGACATCCAGATAGTCCTGGTTTTTAATAGGGATTCTCTGAAGGGAACAGAACAGCAGGGCGCATCTTCTGTAGTTTCCTGTTTCTTTTTTTTTTTCTTCTGGTTTTAGAAGTTTATTTCATTTCACATAGTTTATTCCTCGCTAATAAGGCTATTTCAAATGCAGTGTCTAACATACATATTAGGAGAAGTATGTGCTATAGTTGTAGGACTGTTTTTTTCTGATAATAGTAGGTAAAACAACATTCATCTGAGAGCAAAGCATAACAGAGTTGCTTTCTGTGCAATCCCCAGCAGTAAAATTATTACTAATATTTTTAAATACACTGAAAATATGTCTCTTTGCATGTCTGTTTCATATGTAGTGCTTCTACATTCATCACTTTGAATATGCAGGGACGGTGGAGTTTTGGTTGAGTACTAAGAAAAGAGATCATGTTCTTGCTGACATGGCACATACCCTACTGCAATCACATTATTTTCTCAGGCTCCATGATTCTAATATTGCATTGAAACAGTACTCTAAAGCTGTACAGTGGCATAAAATAAGTTAATTAAATATCAGGTCTCTGCAAAAGCAGCCCATATGCTAAGGTTCTGATTCACCAGGGAATTTTAACAGGTAACTAACTTCAGGCACGCACTCTTTCATTTCAAGCAGCATTTCTGAAGTAATGTACCTCCTTCAGTACCCCAGTGAACTGGGATCTAAATGAATAAAAGACTATATACAACTGAATGTATGACGGTTATTAAGCATTCTTATAGAATTATTTTGGGTTTTGAAGAAAACAAATATTCTGTTCTCCTTAGGATCAGTTTGGTGGGTGTTGCATCTACAGAGTATAAGTGGATTATTATAGCTCTTCTAAAAAATCTGGAACCAGAGTTTTGCTCTAAGGATAGAAAAATCCTTCCACCAAATTTCCATGAGGGAAATTAAATTCTCAATAAGCTATATTCTTGAGGTGACATGAAGGATATCTTAGCTTTAATGTACAGAACAGTCATATATGTATGCATATCAGACAGTTTGAATTTCCAATAAGCAGTTATTTATATAAATAACTGGGCAGTTACAAATTTATTTATATAAATAACTGGGCAGTTACAAATTTATTTATATAAATAAAGGGCAGTTACGGTTGAGGCAATGCACCATGCACACAGATACACTATACTTCTACGGTCCAAGAGTTTTCATATAAGCTCTTGTTTTTTGCGATACTAATTATCCCACTGTTAACACGAATTGTTTTGGTGCTGTTTTAGTATCAGAAAACCCTCTCTGTAGACATCAAAGAGTTAAGTTAGGTACTCATGGCTTCAAAACCCTGTAATCTTCCTGTTTGAACTCCTTGCCTGGGTCCCACAAAAGCATGTTAAGCTGACCCATAGTAATCAATTCTTATTGCCCTTATCTAAAAGGATTCCCTGCTGCAGAACAGTCCTGCACTGCAATGGGAATGGTAGGAAACTGAAAACAGACTCTTTTATAACAACAGGAGCTTCATTTATAGTGCACGCATACTGTAAGAGCAGTCCTGAGTTTCCTACCAGCATGCCTGAGCCTAATTACACCTGCTGAAGTCCTGAATCACCAGCCAAAGGCCTAAAGTAGTACTTCAGTGCCTTGCTGAATTCAAAGAATAGCTGAGATGGAGCCTGCAGACAACTAATGTGCTGTAAGAACAATGCGACAGTCATTTCATGGGGTGAACTGAGGGATTTCAAGGGAGCTACTGCAGAGACTACACGTCGCTGAGCAAGAAGTACTGTTTTGTGTACTGCACTTCACTCTAACACTTACACTTGAAAACTAAGCTATTCAAACCCAAATAAAGCACTAAGTCTTTTGGACTAACATTTAACATCAGGGGGTTTGTTTGTTTTTTCAGCTGCTGCTTTTTTTTGTTTGCTTTTTCTGTATATACATCCATCATTTTCCTACCTTGTAAATAACAGTGTCTCTTTCTGGTTGTCCTTTTCTCCAGTTTCCTATGTTTTCTTCATCTTTTATGTGTTTGTTATGCTTCCTTTCACACTTGATATACTCAATCAGCTTCTGCTGCATGGCACAAGTGAAAATCAGGGGCAGCATTCTGGTTTTACAGCTAATTCTGCAGTCTGAAACATCTGCTTCTTTTTAATTTCACCATTCTCTTACTGCAAGGGTGGGCAAATTCTGACTCTTGAGGCATTCAAGTCACAAGGCTTGCTACTGGTACAAGCAACATATCTTGCTTGTCAAGGCCAGTACCCTCTGTGAGGCAGCATCTGGCCTGCCTTTTGAGGGGAGAGGCTCCCTTTCTTCATGTAGTCATTTCCATCTCCAGTGTCCTGTCACCTGCATTCAGCATTGGGAATGTGAATGGCTGTCAACTAAATTAAAAAATTTTATTGAAGTGTTAGGAAAGCTGCGAAGTCCTACTTGACTGTGTTCTTTTCATAACTGCCTCTTGACCATATTCTAACATAGGCATTTTCTGTGCTAGATCAGATAAATGATTCATTTTGTCCACAGTTTCACTTATGTGCTCTGTTAAACTTCTCAGTTCTTCATTGTGGTAGAATCTCATAAAACACAACTGTAACTGTTGATTGAAATCTCTCTTCCACTGACAAAATAGCTGTTGAAAATGCAACAGAATAGAAATACAGACTATAGTGAAAGTCACTGACAAGCTACGCACGATTGCTGTTGTCATATATTATAGACCAACTGTAAGGTATTCCAGCCAATACAAGACATATCTTCAAGGCACAGAAAATAGAGCAAATAGTCTATTAAATGAATTTTCAAGGTTTTTTGTTGGGACAGCAGACTAACAGAATTAAACATATATTCTAGAGAAGAAACAATGAATGAGAAAGGGTAATTCTCATACAAGGATTCAAAAAACCTAGCGAAAAGGAGCCCTCTGGTTAGCTAATCCTAACATGAAACCACTTCAAAATATAAACATGCCTTTAAGAAAAATAGAATACTCATCCACGCTTGACCACACTTTAAAAACTCATTCCAGGATTTGGCTTTGGATAAAAAGTAAATGCATCACCTTTTCAAGTTACCTTCCCCAGAAACTCAAGCAGAACTTGTATTATAACCTCAGTGAGAAAACAAGGTTTCATTTTGTCTGTGTGTGAAATATTGCTAAATAAAATAGGTTTGAGCAGTGGTGATCTCATCACCTGAACTGCTTAACTCTTAGCTACAGAAGTTGGATATATACTGTGCCAGCTAGCAGCCACTGGGGCAGTGCCTGGGAATAGTTTAGGAGACAGTATATGATGTTTGATATTCCCAATATGTAGTCCGAACTAGACTGCACAAGGTTTGGCTTCCTTCACACTCCATATCTCAGCAGGATCTACAGAGCCTCAAGCACCCCTGCTTGCCCTCATGCCACATTGCAGAGCTTGCAAAAGATATTTTCAGTTTTATGGTATGAAAATACCAACCTAGTGGGCTGCCCTCATATTGTGAACTGAATTTAAAAAAAGCCACCAACCAAAAAGCCACAAAATTATAACTATGCCCTGGGACCAAAGAAGCATGGTATGAAGCCCAGAAGAGATGCAAAGCCAAGCAAAATTTGATTGCAGCCCAGAAATAACACTTCGTCACAAGGCCAGAGAAAAGTCCCTTATGTTTTATTTAGCAGTAGAGATGCAGTTATCACATCTCTCTAGCCTATCATCTCCTCAACAGTGGCTAGTAGCAGATGTTAGGGAGAAATAAGTGCAAAAACTTCTACAAGCACATCCTTCCAAATTCTGGCAGTCCTGTTTTACGACTTCCAGATTCAGATGTTGAATCCAGACCACTGTGCTTGATAGCTGAATTTGTTCAATTCTCTTTTCTGTACTAACATACAGTTTTGGCTTCCAGAATGTCTTATTACAAATAAACCCTACAATTTAATATTTCCCTCTGTAGAAAAAAAGAAGTCTCTGTTTTTTTAAAAAATCTGCCTTTCAATTATTTCGTTTGATAAAACCTTGGATTTTCTTTTCACTAACAAGACTTTATCTTCAAAGCTTCTTCCCTCTGAAATTCTTCCATACTTTGGTACATACTTCCTAATATTTCTTATCTTCCCTAGCACTATGTGGGCCTCCTGTGGACTTTAAATGCATGCATTAATCAAGATGTGGGTGCATCATGCACAACATAGCACAACAATGCTCTTTCACAATAAGTCTAATTATTCCTAACACTGCACTGCGTTTTGACTGCTATTGAGTAAGGAGTGGATGTTGTCAGGGAGTTATCACAAGGTCTCCAACATTTCTTATGGGAGGTAAAAGATAAATAGCAGCTTAAACATGTACATATAGGAAGTATATCAACAAACTACCACCTGCTTTTACTGGCCATTTTTTAATAACCTGCAAAGCACATGCTCAGGAAAGTAATTATTAGGTTAAATATCATCTAAAGGTACAAAAAGATTATACACTTACCTGAAAAAAATAGTGATTTTCATCATGTTACTAACTCCATTGAACAAATAATTATCTCCAAGAACAATAAACATTTAGTTCATTAAATAGTTATACTTCTAACACTTTCAAATTTACAATCCTGTGTTGTGCTGATGCCTTAAAACTGATTCTGCACTACTTGTAAGTTATATAAATCAAAAGCAGAATAACTTAGATAATATGACTGGTCAACAGAATATAAAAGCTTCTACTTACAAAATACACTAGTGGCTATGGAGAAGCACAATTCCCTGTCATTAATAGCGCAGCTGCATTTGCACTTAAAACAGTACCATTTTCTGTCCCTTTTTCACTTATGCAAGTTACTTCATAAGCAACAAGACAGTAATGGAGCATTCCTTTTTTGACTCACTTTTGCTGTATGTCCCATGGGACTGTACAAGACAGGTCTTTTGTTCCCTATAACTTTCATTAAAAAAGCCAGCAATATGTTAAAAAGGAAAAAATATTTTAAAAACCACTAATTTTATTACAGGTTCACTTTAAAGAGGTAGTAAAAAATGAAGATTTTTCCTGTCACATAATCAGCCTCCCCTGGCTACTGTTTGCTTTTCTTTGACTTAGACAACTTGACTAGCTCAAAAGAAAAAAAAAAAAAAAAAGGACAAAAAAACCCAGAAACAAACAAAGAAAACAACCCACACAAAGCAAAACAAAACAAAAAAAGCAGAAACAAAACCAAAGGAATTCCATGTGGCAACGTTTTCCCAAACAGAGGACCAAAGAAGTCCCTATGGACTTATGCAGTGCATTCCTAATAGACAACAGTAATATAAGATGTATTTAAAGCAACCGAATAGAGACAACATCCAACTTGTATTAAAAAAAACATAATATATTTAATTATTCATTAAATATATTCCTTATAAAACTCTGTAATTTCCTATTCTGAAACTATAATCCATATGCAAAATTAAAAATAACTTTTAAAAATCATAATTCCACTATAATTTTATTTCTCTTCTGTTAAATTACATTCCATTGAGCAATAACTGTCTTTACATGTACTTAATAACTCATTTTTAATATTATACAAGTTCTTTCAGGGCTTTTGTATTGTGTTCTGGGGTTTGATTTTATTAATTTCTAATATAACCATTTTACAGAGTCTACAAAGAATAATTCACACAATGAGTTGGCACAGTAATGTGCCTTGCAATGGAAATAGATGATTTTTGGAGAGAGTGCACTCTGTGAGATGTGAACGTTATCATTATCCTTACAGGGTCAGTTCAATTTAGAACTTCTCAAATAAACTCAAGTTAGTAAATGTACTTTAATAGGCATTCCAAAGAACACAGGAAAGACTATTTGGAGCTTTCAGAAAATGCTGGTGACATTAATATGAAAAAGTAGCTACACCTTTTCATATATTTGTTTCAGTACCCTTGTGTAAATTAAACTATTAGTACTGAAGTAGGTAAATACTGAATAAGATCAGAAATCAGCAAAACAGCTTTCTATGATTTTTCTAGGCAACTTTACTTGATCTCAAGATATATAAAGGATCTAGGCAAAAAGAGTTGGGTTTAGTCAGTCTTTCCCCACTCTTGCTTGTGTTATACGAATGGACAATTGGGACTCCTATTTGCTCTTGCAAAAAATGATTTTTGCTCTTGCAAAAAAAAAAAAAAAAAAAAAAATAGTGTACAGGCTTATCATATTTTGTTGGGAAAAAAACAGCAACAAAAAATACTTCACAGTGGTGTATTTGGCAGTTAGAGACCTAATCAGTGTGAAGCTCCCCTATTACATTCAGTATGCCTGGAGTTTTTTGATCAGCGGAAAGTTAACAGTGAGTTTGTCACAACCTTGTGCTTTGTAGTTAAGAATTAATACTAATCCTAGAGCTTTGTTATTAGGCTAAATTAAAGGCTGCACAAATGTACATTCAAATATTTCACAGAAAAAATGTTTGTACAATCTCCTCAAAAGAGAAGACAGATTGTTTATTGCCACAAGCATTCACCTTCCTCTTCCTTCTAAAGACATGTGTGCACAGCTCTTTGGGGTGGAAAATCATGTGCAGCATGAGAGATGCAGGCCCACATTTAAGACCAGGAAGAAATAGACTTTAGTTAGCTATTACCTGTTTATGTAAAAACAGACACTATGTTCTTCCTAATTGCTGAATCAAGTACTAACTTTCAGGTTTTCCCTAGGTGAAATGCTTAAATTATCTGACATCCAGTTTAAAAATTTAATATTTACATACTGGCATCAAGCTTTTCAAGGCATAGATTAATAGCAGAAAAAACCTGCCCAGACATAATTACTATATTAAAAGACAGCAGGTAGCAAGTTATGGGAAGCATTTTTACTTAGAACACAGCAGAGGGTAAAATTAATTTCTCCGTTATCTTTAAGCCAACCTGTTATTATAACACACTTCTGAGTTATGGGTACACTTATCAACACCATCAATTTTTTTCACTAGATTTCTCCATTTCTTTTCAGTCCCAGAAATGTTAGCTAGACCTCCTGGTGAGCATCAATCACAGTTACATTGTGCACTTCTTCAAAGGCAAAGTTTATTACTCAGTAGTAGGAGTGAGAAAATGTATCAAGAGGAGTTTTTTGTTATTCCCTTTTCTCACCTCCTCCTTGTCTCTCCTCCCACTGCCTTCTCTCACCCTTCCCTCCCTCCAGGAAAGAATCACAGGCAAAATTCCACAAGTTCATAATTAAACGGAACAGTGGTTGATCGGAATTAATTTTAAAATGTAATATTGTTGAAAACTTTTAGATGACTAAACACACCTAATTACCTATTTAGACATTTCTGAAGCTGATGAATTATTTTTTCAGAACAAAGTCCCACCTCCACAGGCAAAATGTCTGACACAGTGCTCTGCATGTTGCTGACTTACTCAGCACCTTGTTCCTGGTAGCAGACTAATTTAGTATTCTTTACAAGTTCATAAGTATACTCAAAGGAGCGAGCACTTGGCAAATTTAAGTGTTGAAACAGCCAATAATCACATTGCAATATCTTAAAAAGTATAACATCTGAAAAAGTATAACATCTGAAAAAGTATAACATCTGAACGCCTGAATTTTTCACTTTCTGTCGTAGACAAGCAAGTGATGAAGATACAAGTTAAACTAATCTAGCTCCTGCAGTCTGGATCTATGGAGAACTCTCATTCATTTAATTAGCAGTTATGCGACCAGTAAAAGCCAAAGGAAGAGAGGGCAGTGAACAAATCAAGGCATTTTCAAAGTCACCCATGAGATATAGCATTGTGATTTTGTCTAGGATTAAGATTTGCCAGTATTAGCTGTGATAAAAACTCAATTTACCTTGCACAACTATAACATTAAAGAGCAGTTATTAATAGTGAAAATACCACTGACATCTTAAACAGAAAGACAACAGAAGAGGAACAAATGCACCTCTGGAAGGAACTGACCACTTCTGAAGATGATTCAAAAAGTGGATGTGAAGCTTTTCATTAAAAACACTGAGATTGAACTTTCAATTACTGAAGTGCAGCTTATGATTTTTGGCTTGATTCCTAAAGTCTGTAACTGAACAAAAAAGCACTAATGAAGACAAAATAGAACTTAAAACCAGATTGCCATCATTAGAAAAGGGACAAACACCCTGTACATTAATTTGAAAATTTGGGGAAGTGAAACATCAATAAAATCCCTGAAAACAATTAACACTTTCCATATTTTTTTTTTCCCTGCTAATGTATGAAGGCCATCAACTTAGTGGCATATATTGCTGAGAGGCAAAAGCAATTATGATATGAAACCTGTTGTGTTGTTAAAATTCAGTGGGTTAACCCTTGATTTTGCTGTAATTTTGTGAGCAAAACCTAAACAGCTTTGGGTGCGGCAAGCCCAGAGCAGGGTCCTCTAGGATCTGTGGCTTGCATGCCTTATAAATATGGACACAGCTGTACAGTATCTGTTGTAGGGTGGCAAAGATGTGTTTCCAGGTATCCTGGCACAGGCTTGCTAAGGCCATTCCCAGAAATTTGCTGCTGTCAGTGAATGCTTTTTATGTCAATGCCTAGAGCTGGCACTGAAAGACTCATAATTGCAATGATTCAGCTTAGAGAAGAAACTCTTTGCCAGGTTTTCTACGTGTCTTAGAGCAAAAATGTTAGCATTCTTTAGCTTAACTTTATCATGTATAATTCAAAAATTATGCCATCCTTTAATAAAACACTTTGAGATATACCAATGCACTCAACTATAGAAATGCATAATTATATTATGCAGGTTTTTTGCTTGCATGAATTTCAGAGGTATCAATGCGGAGATAAAAGGCTCACAGCACTGAAAACAGCAAGTTGCAGCTGTAGCCAAGGAACCTTTGTTATTGCATGCTTTAAATTTTAACAGTCATAAAAATTATAATGGGAGATCCAACAGTCTTTCAGGTAATGAGAGATACTGATATTTAACTTTTTTTAGCTTGTGAAATGTTAGGTCTGAGTACAGTGTCTTTCTTCAGATTTTTGATATATGAATCTTCACAGTCAATTATTGTATAATTACTTATATAAAGAAAAAACCCTGCTACTTCTGTTTCTGTAGAGTTCTTTCATACTTAAACATACGGATGCATAAACACTCCCCACAGAAAAAACCTTGTCACAGTACCAAAATCCATAAAAAATAAAGAAGAAAGGCGCAAACAGGAGTTTAGATATAAATTTTGTCAGGAAATATAATAATAATGAATTTGGAGGAAAAAAACGTTTTCCCTTTGGCACACTTTATCTGATGACTGAAAGATTTCCTGCCATGATTATCTGAGATGGGCCAGATACCCAAAGCCCAAAAACCACAAAAAACACTTCGTGGTCAACATGTGACAGAAAGTTAGAATAAGATGTTATGAATTATACTTCACTGTTGCTCTTTATTGAAAGAAATTATTACCTTAGCTCTGTTTTATTTCTTTTATTTGTAATACTCAGACATTCAACAAGCTCAACAATGGCATGCTACAATGGCAATAGTTTGAGGAGCATGATTATATCTTCATACAAATCAATAATTATCACTGAGAAGAAACTCTTAAAGTCAGGACACCTTTTTCCTTTTATTTTTTTGTTCCAGAAAGACTGGAGAGCAACTATCTGCTTTAGACTAAAAGGGAGAAACATTACTTCCCTGCACAGTTAATCCCATAATAATTTTTTAGGGTTCTCAAGATTAAATAAAGTCGTTAAGGTAATCAATCATGTAAATGGGCATTAGAGAAATAAAACATTTTGAAAACCAGAGAATAGACTGGAAATTGAACTAAGTTAAGAATTGCTATCAAATATAATAAAAGACAGGTGTTTAACAATTAAAAGGGATGATTGTTGCAACTGGGGCAGCTGAAAGTGGTAAGAGAACAGCTGTCCCTGAAATTACTTCTATATTAGTTCTATATGAAGAAAGAATGTTGTCTTTTCAATTGCTTTCCTGAAAATATTACATGACTCTTAATTCATAAAGGAAATTGGAAGCTGATGATAATACCTTAACTAGCAGCTTCTCAGTACTATGAAATTGTACAATAAAAATAATTTCTGAACAATTGTGCACTGGTCTTAAGCATCAGTTGGGTGGCTATTGTGTAGTTTTTCGTTAGACTGACTGAACACTGAAGAGTGTTTCTCAATGGCAATTTTCTGAAGATATCATATTGTAGAGGAAACAAAAAAAAAATATTTGCTAGAGAATCATCTGTTGACTTAACAAATGTGTTTCCTCCCTCATTCTTTCTGGTCTAAGCAAGCCCTAATGATACAATATCTCAGTATTAGTCTCTTTTTTCATGAGACACTTTAATGACCAGGTATTTTACATTATTTATTTTCCAACTGGTGAAACATTAAGAAGAATTATTTGCCACTCCAGCATTTCATAGGACTAAACTCATAAGGATGATTCACATTTTGTCAAGGTAGTTTGTGAGAGGTTGTCTAATGTCTATTGCCGACATTATATACATCCAAGCATACAACAGTTATAAAGTTAGATTTTCTTTTTAAGACTTAGCTTATTTTTGCAGATACAGTTTTGCACACACAGTTTAATTGAAAAGTCATTTCTATACTCTTGATTGACTACCTCAAACTTATCTGTAGCTTATGAGAATTTATCTTTTCTTTCTTCCTTTCTTCCTTCCTATCTTCCTTTCTTCTTTTCTTTCCTTTCTTCCTTTCTTTCTTTTCTTTCTTTCTTTTCTTTCCTTTCTTCCTTTCTTTCTTTCCTTTCTTTCTTTCTTCTTTTCTTTCCTTTCTTCCTTTCTTTCTTCTTTTCTTTCCTTTCTTCCTTTCTTCCTTTCTTCTTTTCTTTCCTTTCTTTCTTCTTTTCTTTCCTTTCTTTCTTTTCTTTCCTTTCTTCCTTTCTTTCTTCTTTTCTTTCCTTTCTTCCTTTCTTTCCTTCATTTCTTTCTTCTTTTCTTTCCTTTCTTTCTTTCCTTTATTTCTTTCTTCTTTTCTTTCCTTTCTTTCCTTTCTTTCTTCTTTTTTTCCTTTCTTCCTTTCTTCTTTTCTTTCCTTTCTTTCTTCTTTTCTTTCCTTTCTTCCTTCTTTTCTTTCCTTTCTTCCTTTCTTTCTTTCTTCTTTTCTTTCCTTTCTTCCTTTCTTTCCTTCATTTCTTTCTTCTTTTCTTTCCTTTCTTTCTTTCTTTCTTTCCTTTATTTCTTTCTTCTTTTCTTTCCTTTCTTTCCTTTCTTTCTTCTTTTTTTCCTTTCTTCCTTTCTTCTTTTCTTTCCTTTCTTTCTTCTTTTCTTTCCTTTCTTCCTTCTTTTCTTTCCTTTCTTCCTTTCTTTCTTTCTTCTTTTCTTTCCTTTCTTCCTTTCTTTCCTTCATTTCTTTCTTCTTTTCTTTCCTTTCTTTCTTTCTTTCCTTTATTTCTTTCCTCTTTTCTTTCCTTTCTTTTGTGTCTCTGCCCAGTCTGCTTTTTGAAAGTAAATGAACTCTACTTGCAGGACTGAGCAGACTGAGAATAGGCCTGTGTTGTTCTGTAATAACGTGATCCATCACCCAAACATTAAGTGAGAAAGTACAGACATTAGCTGTTGATTGTATTGATTGCTTCAAACAAGAGGATTCACTGGGGCCACAGCAAATATTTATTGACTCTCCTGTGAGCTGGCATTGCCAAAAGTGCACCCCTAACCTCAGCAGAGCTCCCTACCGAAGCCCTGGCAACAATTTACCCCCCCCCCACAGGTACACAGTCACTATGTGTCCATGTCTTCACCACTGTTCAGCAGTGTTAGCATTATAAACTTTATTCCTTTTACTAACTCTAATCTTTATACGCAGCCTATGAAGTAGTGGATATGCTTTTCCTCTGAATTCACTTGACATCCCTGACACTTATCATAGAAACTGGAAAATTGTATATTGGGGATTTTTCAGTCTTGAGTCAGGGTGAATTTTGAAGTTACCTTAGTTATTTACATAGTTACTTCCTGCTTTATTGTGTGTGGTTTTTCATAAATTTTACAGAATTATCAGAAAAATATATCTGAATGTGTTTGTTTATTTTTTTAGGCGATTGGAGTTGATCATGCATACATGAATGAATTAGAGGGAAAAAATATTCATATCCAGTCTTAGCTTCTTGAAGTGCATTTTAGCTAAACTGAGGTTTCTATCTTCAATGTCATTAGTTAGGTCTAATACAGCACATGTGCCTAAAAAATAAGAGATTACAATGAATAGATTTTAGAGACCTCAGGGGTTATTTCAGCTCATAAACCACATGAAAAAAATCATTGTGAAAAAATGTAATTTTTATGTTAATATTGGATTGTTTAATTTTTAATTTACTAAAATGAAATTGAAAGTTTCATTCTCAAAACAACTGAACTGACGTTCAGTCAACAAATGGTACCAAATCATCAGCTTCTAATGTCACTTTTTGAATGGGAGAAAAAAGACAATGATCATATAACAGAATATAAGGGAAATGTCAGTTGGGAATAATCTGAGACTGATGAATTTGTGTAATGATTGAGACAAAGCTTTAAAGTGAAATGGCTTTCTCAGTCTGCTTTGATATTCAATGTCGCTGAACAAAATGCATAATAAGATTAAAAGGCCTTTTTGCTTCCAATATTGATTTCACTAATAATTATTTAGAAATAACTGTTCAAAGCAAAATGGTTGTTTACTGTTTACATCATAATTAGAAATGTAATTTGAGACATAATGTCAAAATTTAGAGGTGCACAAATTGTTCCAATAATACAAAAAGTCTTGGTATGAAAGTAACTTGGTGCTGAGATTAAATAATTGTATTGTCTAAGACTTCTACCTTAATAGTGCAATTAAATAAGAGCAATTAATATATTTCAGTGGTTCTAAACAAAGTATAAACGACTAAAACAGTATATTTACATGAGCATGACCAATGTGTTTGGCATTCTGTTCATATAATTAATAACACATTGAATATAAAATTCTTTCATATAGTTACTACAATGTACTTTACTTTGTAGTTATTAATAAAAACAGGTTTCCTGACACCATATGGACCAACAGCTATCCTGAGATGAAAGTGTTTGTTCTACCTGAGTATAGATTTTCCTGGTTTTGTAGCACTGACCTAAATGGGATGAAAATTTTACATCTGTGATTATCCTAACCTGATGAAACACAGTTTATTCCTATTCAAACTGTCTATCACAGAATCAGGAATTGGTATGAGTGATCCCCAAACTATTTTTAAGACATTTTACAGTCTGAATGCAATGTGAACAAGGCTTTTTAGCAACTGTATTTCATCAAAGTGAGTTAAATGTTATAATGATTTCATATTGTCACTTTCTCAGTGTACACAATAAAAGTGATTCTATGCCAGAACAATATTTATTTTGATTCTGCAAGAGCCACTCACTTAACAGCAGGAAAGGTGCCTGTATGAGGTATTTGGAACAAAACTTACCTCTAGGGTTATGCTTTATATGGGGAATATCTTAATTAAGTTCCATTGCAATATTGAAACTGGAGAATGAGGTTGTAGCCTGCTGCAGCATGAAAGCCTTTAATTTGCACACTTCTGTTCTATTGAATAATCAAGGAAAGTTTAATTGAGCACTCTGGAGCCCTAGGTGTCCAAAGCTTCTATGTACTTATATTGTGTTCTCTGTGCTGTTGTTTAACTCCACATAGTTATTTAGGAGCTCATTTGAGGCAATTAAAAACTGCAGCTGGGGTTTTGTTGGACTGGCAGTACTCAACCTGGTTCTGTAATTAGACTCAAATGGTTACTTTGCACCCACTTCAGACTAAGACTAGCAATGCTTTGTGTGTGAAACAGAAAAGGTTGGGTTTTTTTTTTTTCACTAAAAGGTTTTATTCTTACAAAGAAAAAATAATGTGTGCTTTACACTAGAGTCATAAAAAATGTTTCTCTGCTGCTGATAGCAATTCACACTGAGGTGACATTTAAAAAGAAACCCAGGTAGCTTATACAAAATATTTTGGCACCTCTTGGGTTTTCTTAGTACTGGCCTAAATCCCATTTCAGATTCTTTAAAAAGCTTACTAGCCTCAAACCTCAATAACTTTAACTGTTACCTGGGGCTCATAGAACCACAAAAGTGCCATTTATCTGTCAGTAGTTGCCTGGATCTAAAAAGTAGGTCCTCAGGAGCCTATCTCTGCTGCTGGGCATCCTCCGGGCTCTTGAATTACTTATGCAAACAGCTCCTGTGAAGCAAGTAGGCTGGCAGCTGAGCCTGTGCTTCCAGACATGCCCACGAACCCCTGCGCAACGCCCTGTTCATGGCCATCAAGATTATTTTACAACTATGTTCTGCAGGGATTTACAAACTATATACTGCTGTACCTGGTCTTCCTCAAGCAACTGGGAAGCACAAAGAGAGAGACGTTCCAAGGACATCCGTGCTACTAGGTAGACAAGGGCCAGGGAGCCAGCTCAAGCACTGGGGCCTTGAGCATTGAAACTGACCATTTGTGCTCTGGCCATGCTTTGTACAATCATAGAATCATAGAATCATAGAATAGTAAGGGTTGGAAAGGACCTCAAGATCATCGAGTTCCAACCCCCCTGCCATGGGCAGGGACACCTCCCACTAAACCATGCCATCCAAGGCTATGACCAACCCCACCTTGAACGCCAGGGATGAAGCATCCACAACCTCCCTGGGCAACCCATTCCAGGGCCTCACCACCCTCACAGTAAAGAATTTCTTCCTCACATCCAATCGAAACTTCCCCTGTTTAAGTTTAAACCCATTGCCCCTTGTCCTCTCACCACAGTCCCTAATGAAGAGTCCCTCCCCAGCATCCCTATAGGCCCCCTTCAGGTATTGGAAGGCTGCTATGAGGTCTCCACGCAGCCTTCTCTTCTCCAGGCTGAACAGCCCCAATTTTCTCAGCCTATCTTCATACGAGAGGTGCTCCAGTCCCCTGATCATCCTCGTGGTCCTCCTCTGCACTTGTCCCAACTAACTCCCTTAAGGTAAATCTGCAACATAGTGGGCTAATCCTAAGTAGCCTAGAGATAATCTTGTAAGGCCAGGGGTCAAGTTTTGACCCAACAGTGGCTGGCCAATGCCAGTGAGATCCTATTCATTGCACTGAGCTTCCTTCTAAATGCAGCTGGGGAAGGCAACCAGGTCTGTGTTTTCCTGTGATAACAGTCAGAGGTTTAATTCACAGACCTACCCAAGGAGATAGAGGACATTCTCAGCCCACAAATACAAGTTATTTTAAAGCAGAAATCCCCTCCTAAAATTGCTTAGTAGGGGAAAAATCCCATAAAATTAGAAAAACTAAACGGAAACACAAAAAACGATTTTACAGTCTTATGGTCTGTCATTGAGTTGTCAAGCTTCAACTGGAGCACAGGAGAAACCAGCTTTAAATTGTGTCCCCCAAAGACTATGTATTTTAAATCATGTCCCCCAAATACTACGTATTTTGTGTGAAGTAGAATAAATTCACTTGAGGAGATTCACTAAGAATAAGCTGCCTCAAAACACCACATAGGAGCAAATAGGGAGCAGTTTTAGATAGCAGGAGTTTGGAGTCAAGAATCTACTCCAAATCAGTCAAAATTCTATCTAAAATCTAACTTAAATCCCATTGTGCTTTACTGAAGAAAAGCCTGAGAGACCTATCCTGCTCTTTAATATTTTCTGTTGATTAATTTATACATTCTCCTTCTCAATAGAATGACATCCGCTAAACTCATCCTCAGAATCTGACTTTCCTCAGGCACACTCACAGACGTGTGTGTCTTGGAGACTTCAAATGGCAGAAAACCAGCTTAGAGTAATTCAATGCATTGCCATGCTTAACTACTCTGAGAAATTAAAGTAGTATAGGTATATTTTTCCCCTATTTGGATTTACACAATACACTTCACAGAGTTAGTTAACCTGTGCTAACTGCTGTAGCAGTGTCACTATACTGCTTTCCATAATATTGGTATAAGATATGTAGAAATTTCTAAAAAAAATAAACCATCACAATGTCTGTATCAAATTTAAGTTTCTACTTTCAGTTTTCAGAAGAGCATATATCTACATCTATTAAAGAATGTAGGTGACTATGTCTAGCTAAACAAAGAGCAAAACATCCAAAGAGATGACGAGGAGAAATACAGTAAGAGCAACAGAAAAAAAGAAATCTACTCCTAGTTGTAGATCTGATGTGTTCTGAAGAGAAAGAAATATTGGGGAACTAAAAAAAGAACAAAGTAGCTGCAATAGTAGGAAGAAAGAGAAAAATACAAGAGAGGATTCATGAGGTTTCCCATAAAATATTTATTTTCTTGTGAAGTACTGCAGCTATGACTTACATCAGAAAGAAAATTGGTATTAAAGCTCATTTTCTTTCTTGAAGAGGGTTAGGCTTTCTGCCCCATTTAGTTATTCCTTATGATACTGAGCTCTGACAGAAGAGAACTCATACTGATAATACTACTTGAAAGATAATATACGAATAGTAAATGTGTCTAATAAAGAAAATATAAAGGAAAACTATTTTTAAAAAATTATTTCAATGATCAAAAAAAATATAGTTTTTTTTTCTTTCAAAAGCACAGAATTCATCCAAGTTCATAGTACTATAACTACAAATGTAACTTCGATTAATACTTCTGCTCAATACTTTTTCTGCATTTTCTTTGAGAGATTCAAGTCAATCGCATCAGTTTTACAGCAGTTTTTTCCTCACATGAAATCTAAGAAGATTTTTATTATAGCTTTCATTTTACTGTAAATAAGTAAAAATTAAAAGAATTCTGAAGGGTTATTAAAAAGGATATGTATATATCTGCATGCACATTCATCATGGCTTTCTTAGTTATATTAATAGGGTTGAAGATGCAATAAAACTGAGGCAGGCCAAAATCTTCCCTGATTGTGATGATTAACAAACTCATAAATCACTCATTTTTTAATTACCTTCATACTTCAACAGATTCAGGTGTTTAAGTATTTACTGGACATAGTGTGGAAATGTAACTAGAAGTACACAACTTCTTGGATTTAAGGTTAACCAAAGAGAAGCCAATAAGAAACAAAATATTTCTATTGAAAATTTTCACAAAAGGAAATCTGGCCTTCAGGACAGCAGATTTGTCATTCAGCAGTGTAATAGGAACCATGTGCATTTTTTAATTGGCTTGTGATTCCTTTCCAATTTCCTGAAATTATGTTGATTGAGACAGTTAAGAATATAATCAAGCTTGCAATGGTAGCTGATAAATTGCCTCTATTATTAATATATAACATTTGGATTAAAATCTTAATTGAATAGACACAATTAAAAGACAGTTCGTGCATACCCTAGTGTTCCACTAATCAAAAGGAAATTTACCAAATGTGTTCAATGAAGGGGAACTTGTTTTGAGAAAAGACTAACTCAAAATTTTTTTGAAAGTCTGTACCGTTTGAATTTGAACACCTTGAAAGTGGATAGTGCAAAAATTTAGCAGATTCAAAGTCCCTTTAACTACCAGTTAATTTGCTTCTCATTCATTCCTTTCCCCTGAATGATTTAATATCTTCATATTTTACTCCTGCTCACTTTTGGCCCATACTAAGAAATGGACTGCCCATTAAATAAACCTGGACTTCTTTTAGTCCTTAAGAAAAGCAATCATTCTATGTATTCATGCCCTTTCAGTGGGTTCAGAACTCATTGATACATATTCTTTAGTAAATGATGGGTATTGAGCGATGATTCATGATTGATATGCTAAAAACTGAAGAGAAAAAAAGTGTAAGCCTTTCAATCTTGTAAAAGAAATTGAGAATGTTAGTTCACATCAAAGTAACTGAACTGCTCAGGACAGCGGTCAAAAATTCTTAAACAATATATAATGAGTGCTAGGTAGAAACCAAAGAAACAGTGCAAAAAGGATGTCAGCATATCAACAGCTTTCTGATTTGCTACTTTTCATTTGTAATATAGTGAAGTTAGTCCTCACTCCTACCTCAGCTCTGTTGCATCCATTCATCTCAGTTCACATCCTATCCTTCCCTGTCAGCAGTGTTAACTTCAGCTGGAAAAAGTGTGTGACAGTGAATTCAAAAGATTTAATCTTCCACGTAGGAGTTCAGAACCAACATAATTTTGTTTTTTGAAGGAGTCGCAGAATGAAATCTTATGACCTGCTCTGTGAAAGGGGTCAGGCTAACTTCAGGATAGCTGGCTTTAAAATCTATTATGTCGAGGATTCTCCTTATCAGGATACATTTGAGACAAAATGCACAGTGCAGAGGTCAGAATTTTTTTGGTCATAGCTTTTCTTTCCTTGGGTAAGAAGAATACTCTCAACTGCCATGAGTCAAATCCTGTACAAGATATTTGCAGACATGTTCACCAGAAAGCCAAAACAGCAAAAAGTCCCTAGTGTATCTTGAAGAGCTGTTGCTTACAGACTCAATGGAGCAGTGGGCCAGGGAGCAGTCATATCACAGTGTCGTTGGTGTACCCACAGATATACCCACTGTGGTGGAAGATAAGCTGCCCACACACAGCACTGTGCATAAGGCAGTGCTGCCTGAGATCTGAGGAGGTCCGCTGTTATTATTCCGTTTTCAAACAGACAGGAGGTAGGTCAGCTCTGATCCAGAAGACTATATTAACAGTAACTTTATACGCTTCCTCTTTGGATGTGATGTCAGTGTTGATGGTTTTTGGTCATCTTAGAATAATCCCACACTCTTATTAAACTCACATCTGCCTTATACCTGCCCCCTATATAATATGTCACTCTTCAATCTGTAGAATAGCTAGAATGTCCTAAAAGGCTGTATCATCATAATGTGCTATAGGTAAGGGCTATGAAGGATCAGGAGACTATACTGCAATCTTCACATTTTGAAATATACAGGAAGACAAATTTACATTTTAAAAACATTCCTAATCATGACTACAATTCCTATTCTGTGCTTTGGTACAACAGTAATAATTACCAAGAAAGTCATAACCCAAGAGAGAGTATTTAATAAGCACATTTTTCAGTTAGCAGTGTCTGTTGGAAATGAGCAAGAAAAAGACAAGTCTTTGGGGAATGGCAAAATACAGGGCTCCCTGTGTTTTCTTGTGATGAGCAGTCATCAAAGTTTAGATCTGTAATTGCACATATGTGACTGTGGGTGAATACACTATATTATTTGACAAAACTAGAGAGTGTAGTAAGGTTGCATTGTCAGAAAGAGTTACTAAGAAAAAAAAAAGGAAGTTGTTGACTACAAGCCTAAGATTTTAACCACTAACGTGGAAGTCCTAAGTCTAGGAAGTATGATTAGCATAATACTGAACCAATTATATCCCTTTTTCTAATAATTTCCTAGGGTGCTTCTTTCTGCTTCACCTGAACAAAGTTTCTTGATATTTCCACATTGCCTTTAGAGGACTTTGGCAAGGGGTAGCTCATAAGATACACATCAGCACCTCATCTGCTCAGGCAGTCTGTAACAGGTGAGTGACAGAAGTGGCAACCTAAAACCACCAAACAACCAAAGTTTAAATGGTTTTGTTTTTTTCCCAAAGCACAAATTTATAGAGAGTGCTCCTGGTCAATGCCTGATTTTCCCCATCCCAATCTGTAGATTCCTACACTGTTCAAATTATTTTGTACTACCTCGTCATGGGTTCAGCAGCAGCAGTCATTTTTCTCCTTCGTAGTAGCTGGTGCAGTGCTGTGTTTTCGACTTTTGGCATGGGAACAGCACTGATAACACCAGTGTTTATAGTTACGGGTTAGAATGTTTTGGTCTGACTAAGGACTTGCTGAGTTTCATGCTCTGCCAGGGAGGAGGGGAAGCCGGGAGAAAGCAGAGACAGGGCACCTGACCCAAACTGACCAAAGGGGTATTCCATACCACAGCACATCATGCCCAGGATGTAAAAATGGAGGGTAGAGTCCAGGAAGGAGGGGTTTGCTGCGGGGTCAGGCTTGGTATCAGGTGGTGAGAAGTTGTATTCTTTTTCCTTGTATTTCTCTTGTCATTATTATTATTGGTGGTAGCAGTAGTGGTTTGTGTTATACCTTAGTTACTAAACTGTTCTTATCTCAACCTGTGGGAGTTGCATTCTTTTGATTCTCCTTCCCATCCCTCAGGGAGCATGGGGAAGAAAGAGGGGTGAGTGAGTGAACGAACTCAGTGACTTATAGTGACTTAAACCACGACATGCCTCCGCCAAATGTCTGTCTGATCAAGCGTCAAATGTGCCAGAGAGAAGAGAAGCACTAGACCAGGGTGCTGGAGATACAGAAAAACTGAAGATTTAAGGGCCGGTCTGCGCAGCCTGCAGTCACACAGTACGTCTGTGATGGGTACAAGATGACAGGTTTCCAAGGGACACAGTAAGAAAGAGTCACCTGCCTTGTTCTATTGATCCACATGTAGGGTAGAACAGACAATAATAGTGTAAAGGAAACATAGCTTAATAAAGGTAGTGTTTATTGAGGAAATCTTCCACGTGGAAGACACATGCATGCTCGCATGACATTAATAGGCTCCTGAGACTCATGAAGCGTAAAATTTTTAGCTTTTATGTTGTAAGAAATAATTTACCTATTTAAAGAAAACAAAGATGATAAACAAAGACTATCTTGCATAGCATTGTAAGAAGAATGCATTTTGCCAGCACAAATAAGGCTAAACATCATCAAAACAATGCAACATATTTCCTTTGATTTACAGTGTCAGTAACCTGATTCATTAACCACATCTTATGCATATCTCCTCCCAACTTTAACTGCAGTTATTTCAAGATTAAGGCTCCCTAAAGGTACACAATATCATAAACTACATGGCAGGGGGGCTGGAACTGGATTATCTTAAGGTCCTTCCCAACCCTAACTATTCTATGATTCTAATTCCTCTAAAATATATGATCTGAAGATACTGAACTACTGATAATACTGAAGATACACTGAACTACTAGGAATGATTTATGGTTTGTTGGTAAGGGATGCAATTTAATTGCACTTTGGAACCATTCCTAAAGCTGCAATCATCATGTCACAGAGTACCTGTAAAATGTCAAACTCTAATTATTTCTATGACAGTGTTTCTCAGATTTGACTCTGGTAATCCTTCACTCTGAAGGCTTATCCACAGAAAATGAAACATCAAGTAAATTATGATCAGATGTCATCTTTATCATGTGTCATTTTGTCTAAATTTTGCCAGAGTGTGAAAACGGAGAGGTGATCTGATCCGTTATGGAGCTAATCCTAATTCTCTTCATACTTATGTAGCTTTAGTTAGTTTAGAAAATTATGCCTGGGAGCTGATAGGTAGATACATAGATAGAAACAATATTTATTTGGAGAAAACAATAAGCTCCTGGTTATTTTAGCCCTGTGGCCAGTTTCCAACCTGCTTTCCTGCATTTTGACACCTATGAAACTGTACTGCTTTTAATGGAATAAAAGTATACACCAGCATACATTTGCTCAAATGAAGCCTACCTTTCTCAATTTCATCAGGAAATTAAAAAAAACAAAAAAAGCAAAAAAAAAAAAAAAAAAACACACCCAAAAAAGAAAAGAAAAGGAAAAAGCAAGATAACAAACCAAAACAAAACAGAAAAACCCAAACAAAAAAAAAGAAAAGCAAAAACCAAACACACACACCAAACAAGCTACTCTGTGACTCCCATTGCCTTATCTTAAAGTCTAAGTTTGTAAACAAATTAATTCAGCCTTTCCTCTTCAAGCAGATTCACTGTCTCTCTCCAAGTACTTCTCTAACTGTTGTGGTGATGTCTCTGATGGTTTTTTCACCATTTGGAAGTTCCCCTGACATTTCCCTTGTATCCCTAGTTACACTTTGATCTTTCCCTCACAAGATTAGCTCTTCAGCTTGTGCTGCCAGTTCATGCTGTGATTATCTCTGGATACACTCCTCCCTGGTATCCAGGTGAAGATTGTTCTTAGCTGTCCTACAGGCATGCTGCTCACACCACTGCAATTCAAACAGGAGCCTGAGGGCAGATCTTAGTTTGAAATTCAGTGATTGTGAGACTGCATGAACATATTAGTCATCGCTATATTCATGTCACATGCCTTCAAAAATCTGCACTCACAAGCACACATTATAAATTTAGAGCACACAAATAACAACACTAAAAGGCCTGTAATCAGAAAAAATGAGGGAAGACAGGAAATATTTTCCCAAGATCAGTGGTAAAAAACTGTGGAAGTGCTAGGACTTCAGTGAAGGCAACAGTATTTTGTGCCTGAGAAGTGCAAAGTAGTGCACATGACCCTTGGATGAGACACTGCCCCTGTATGTACACTTTGTCCAGGACTGACTAAATCACGGGTCTCAAAGGACACAGAGATTTAGTCCCCTTCTTTAAAAGTGATGAGAACTACATGTAATTTGATTTTTAAGCTATTCTTCATGAATATTATATGAAGAATATTATACGGAAATGCAGAGGTCTTTACTACAGAGACATGCTTATAGCAGTTTACGTAAGTAGAGGTCCAAGAAGCTCCAGATACAACTTCTATCATATTTGTCATTGCATGTAATATAGCTTGGTTGCAAAGACTTTAAAGTTAATTTCTGTGTGAAGTTTTATTAATCAAAGACAAGCAAAATAGTCTCTTTGCAGGGCTTAACGCATAGGTGTCACCTAAGGATTTTGAGTGAAAGTTCTGCAGTACTTGCTATTGCTCTACCACTGGGAAACTGTGAAGAAGCAGCAGCACTTCACATTTATCTCAGAGGCAGGCTGACCCACCTGGGCCTTGCAGGTGATAAGAGTGGAGAAAGTATCCTGCTTCTGTATTCCACAGTGGCTTAGGCACCGCACACGTCCATAGTGAACTGTACAGTAATAGAAACGAGGGAGCATAGAGAATTTTACTGCTGGGTGCATACTGGGTATTAAAGGTAGTACAGATGTTAAACAGGAATTTTTAGAATCTACCCTTTGCTCATAAATTGTCTAAATTTTTTTGTGATTCTTCCCCTTATTTTTTACCTATAACACTGTACAAAGACCTGGTCTTACTTTTTCATGTACATATAGGGAGAGAGAAAGCAAATCAACATTCTCAGCTGTATAAAACAAATGGCTTTATTATCTTTTTATGGAGGAGCTACCATTGTAAACCTTAAAGAAAACCAATTAAAACCAGTTTCAAGCAACAGGGGTATGTTGCAAGGCAAGAGGCTATGTCACCAAAAAGTGTTCTGTAATGTAATATTAAGCTCTAGAATTTATGGTGGTGTTTTTCCTTGTGGTGTTTTTCATTACACTTTTATTACAGGCTCTAAATTACACTTTCACAGAAAAAGTCTCTCTTTAAACATTTAGATCAGAATTGTTCAGATCTTTTCACACTGAATCAGGCAGTTTTAAAGCTGGCACAATCCTTGGCAGGCTTGTAAATCTTTCAGAAGATCTTATCCAATTACCCTTCATGGTCCACAGGCTTCTACAGCATGACTGTTTCATTCTATGTGAGGAATTAAGTGCTCATGAAAGCTTAGGAACCAATGAAGTTGAAAAGTAAGACAGCACATTTTTCTACAGTTCAGATACTATGGCTATATCTACAGAGACTGTGTAGAAATCTATAAAGAAATTCAGTCATGGTCAAGAACATCGCCGGTCCTCTGAGGCCAGAAAAACAGAGAGACCAGAAGAACAGTAAGATCAGAAATTTTTAGTTTATTTGTTTATAAAAGACAACCAGTTACTTTAATTTGGTAAACTTCTGCCTACACATTTCGGTTCTTAAATCTTGACTCGGACCACAAAATATATTTAATTTAATCTGTATCGATCATAAACCTTGGTCTTTTTTATATGTAATATATATTCTTCAGGAAATGTAGCAAGAAGTCAAAGACATCTTAGGTTTTTACTATGAAAAGGAATACACTGAAGAGGGATCTCTGAAGAAAGTCCTTTTTTTGTTATTTTATATACTGAACACCTTTATTAACTAAGGGAATATAAAAGATAAATATTTGCTAAGACTTTTGTCAATATCAGAAAGAATTTTATATCACAGCAGTTTTTAAACTTCAGTATTTATTCTACTGACATATAGACTTCAATTACCGGGCTATAGGTGAAAAGAAAGAAAAATCACTAAATCAATTTCACGTGTGGCATAAAAATATTATTTCATAGAATCATAGAATCATAGAATCATAGAACAGTTAGGGTTGGAAAGGACCTCAAGATCATAGAGTTCCAACCCCCCCGCCATTGGCAGGGACACCTCCCACTAAACCATGCCATCCAAGGCTATGTCCAACCCCACCTTGAACGCCACCAGGGATGAAGCATTCACAACTTCCCTGGGCAACCCATTCCAGGGCCTCACCACCCTCACAGTAAAGAATTTCTTCCTCAGACCCAATCGAAACTTCACCTGTTTAAGTTTAAACCCATTGCCCCTTGTCCTCTCACCACAGTCCCTAATGAAGAGTCCCTCCCCAGCATCCCTATAGGCCCCCTTCAGGTATTGGAAGGCTGCTATGAGGTCTCCACGCAGCCTTCTCTTTTCCAGGCTGAACAGCCCCAATTTTCTCAGCCTATCTTCGTATGGGAGGTGCTCCAGTCCCCTGATCATCCTCGTGGTCCTCCTCTGCACTTGTTCTAACAGTTCCATGTCCTTTTTATGTTGAGGACACCAGAACTGCACACAATACTCCAAGTGAGGTCTCACGAGAGCAGAGTAGAGGGGCAGGAGCACCTCCGTCGACCTGCTGGTCACACTCTTTTTGATGCAGCCCAGGATACAGTTGGCTTTCTGGGCTGCAAGCGCACACTGCCGGCTCACTCTGCAGATCAGGATTACTAGAAAAATGCCCCTTCAAAAACATTGCATGTTTAATAAAATCAGAGTTAAGAACAATGAGAAAATGCATGCTGTTTCCTTGAGGGACAGCTTAAAAAGCTCTTTTATTTGTAATGCAAAAAAAAAAGGATGTTACAGTGAGAGAAATCCAGCTGCATCTTGAACCTATGTTAGTGACCTGTAACTAATTGACATACTGTGAATTCCCAGAAGTTATATATATATACACATATTAATATATACATATTCATTTTGTTGGTACATATATATATGCTCATTTTTTTCCCAATTCACTGTGAGAAGGACCTTTCATTTCTCCATTGAAGATCCGAAGAATTACATTGCAATCAACTGCTACTCCAAGCCCTTTCTATGTCTGATTTTCAATTGTATCTTTTGTAATTATTCATTTATGTTGGTGCAAAACAGAAGGATCTTGAAATGTGAAACTTCACATAGTGGAACTAACTAAAAAGCAATCAAGTCAAGCAGAATTAGGTCCTTGTTAGCTCAGTTGTTTCTAATACACTTCCATTCTGAATAGGGAAATTAAGTTAAAAGGAATTTTCACATGCAGCTTTTAAAAAGCTTTCAATTTTATCACTTGTGTACTTCATTGTGTTGTTACCTCAACAGAACTTGTACTCATTTCAAGCAAAAATGTGACATGGAGGAAACAAAATAAAAGCTTAATATGATCCCAAAGTCTATAATTAGAGTTTTAGGTATATAAGGAAAATGCTGTTAGCAATTAAAAATAATAATAATAATAAAAAAAAAAAGGATTGAGATGGTGGGGTTTTCGTAGAGTTCAACCTTTCTGTGACTTTCATGTTTATAAATTAAAAAAAAAAAACTATTTCATTTAGTAAAATTTTGTCCAGTCCAGATTCCAGAGAGCTTGTCAATGTCATGTCTCCCAAGACTAAATTGCATTTTTAAGCTCATATGTCAAATAAATTGAAGGTCACTTCTTGGTTTCCAGCAATTAATTGCTTATTATTTATATGGAAGTTTCCAGATCTAGTGGGAGAATAGTTCTGTATTCTGAAGAGAGGAAAGTACATTACTAATTCTGTTGGTTATGGCTACTTCACAAAATTATAAATTACAACACAGAGCTAGAATGAAGTAGGCAGGTTCTTTTCTACATGTTTTATTTACCAGTGATGTGCTTTACATTTTGAATAACCACCATAAGCTGCTGACAATTGCACAGAGGTTGATTTGCATATGGTGTTTAAGTATAACCTTGGAACTTTTTGTCCTGACCAAACCAGAAGAACAAAATGAATTAAAAAAATCTGCATGGAAACACTAGACATATATCATAAATCTGGTGTTCATCAACTAGACGAGGTACATGAAAATTCTGAATACAACTGCAATTCATTGAAATCACTTGCATAAATATTTCACCTCAACTAAGGATGTGTGTTACAGCAGGATCAAGAATTATGTGTATGATAAAGGTAACCAAAGTCTGGTAAAATCTGGGGTTTATCAAAGAAAAAGAAAATGAAGAAACATATTTCATTTAATGAATTCAGAAAGGAGCATAATTTTAAAGAAGGAACAAAAACTACAAATACTTCTCTAAAAATAATATGCTGATGCTTTTGTTCCTCTTTTATTTCTACCCATTTTTACTTGGAAAAAAAAAAAAAAAAAAAAAAAGACAATAGCTGTGCTTCATGAAAATTTCCCCACCATTTTTCATGGAATTGATTGCTGACAGATTGCTCGAATGATAATTATTTAAGAGAAATAACTGTAGACCAAACAACTAGTTTAATCTTGACTATTGCAATGCATAAACTTCATTCCATGTCTTGCATTTTGAAGGCCAGATATAACAACACTTGCCACTCCTCTGACCAGAAATCTCAGTAATGAGTCAACTAACCTTGTCCAATATGCTCTATTACAGAAAGAAGCACTTCCATGAATCTGAGATTAGGTCTCATGATCTAGTAACTCATTTTACTGCCTTCTGTCCTGGCAACTGCCTCAGTGCTTCTCCAAGTTTAAAATTTTAGCAGACCTTTACTAACTGAGGAGTGGTTTGGTGAAATCAGATATATCAATGGAAGGTTTTAGCAGTGTTCTTTCACCTACTAAGGCATCACATATCATGAAAGATTGCAAAGATGGCTATATGAAGACTTTGCTGACTTCCTTAAGCATCTTTTCTTCCTCTTTTTTAAGTTTAGTCTTGGCTCTAAATACAGTGGATCAGCTCAGGTTATTTGAAAAAACTTCTCAATTTATTCAGAAAATGTGGTAATCTTTGAAGTATTTTCAGATATATTCTTCATTTTATTTCTGTCATCTAAGGCTATGAATATTATGGTTGAAATCTAGAACAGTTCATAGAGAAAGTCATCAGAATGAAGTGAGAAACTTGATATTAGAATCATAGAATCATAGAATAGTTAAGGTTGGAAAGGACCTCAAGATCATCTAGTTCCAACCCCCCTGCCATGAGCAGGGACACCTCACACTAAACCATGCCATCCAAGGCTATGTCCAGCCCCGCCTTGAATGCTGCCAGGGATGGAGCATTCACACCTTCCCCGGGCAACCCATTCCAGTGCCTCGCCACCCTTACAGTAAAGAATTTCTTCCTCATATCCAATCTAAACTTCCTCTGTTTAAGTTTGAACCTGTTACCATATTCTAGATATAGAAAAAGAACAAAAGTTTTCGATACTGCAGACTGTCAAGGGATTTGAGTAAATATGGAGGCCTCAAGTGGAAAGAAAACTTTTGCTTACGTCTTGTTTCCACAGTCATCCTAGTCTCCTTAAAATTTGCCTGTATTAAGAGATTTACAGTGCTCAGTTTTCTGACTTTGGCTATGCAGATGGGAAGATGAAGTCATCAATTCCTAGACACAGTTTCGTGTAATAGCTTTTATTGCTATTTCATGTGTTTCCCTTGCTTTCATTGGGCACTGCATGAACACTTACTATGTTACCTCTCTGCAATTAAAAAGGTCATACATCCTCAGATCACTAACACTTGATGTAAAATCATGATGCCATACTGAAGATCATATGGCCATGTCACTCATAAAGATGGAAAGTGTCTGCTTTTACCGTTAGCTTTTGTTAGCATCTTTAATCATTTGGAGTCTATGTTTTTATTCCACTGTGGTCTCACATCAGTGCTGATGAAAATGTATAAACAGCAAGCTCAAGCTACATGCAGGTATCTGTATGTCATGGGAAATGCTCTACACCTTGAAGGATCAGTCATTTTGAATAGGGAATGCGTGAAACAAGCAGAGGCATATCTGGCCACGCAAATGGGAATTATTGCTGTTCCAAATATAATTCAGACTGTTTTTTGAGCTAGTCCAACTTGCAAGTAGCTACTTACAGCTTTAGAAGCATTCAGTGATGGCTGAGTTTTTGGAAGACCTACTTGCATAATCCTTGGCCCAGTGGAACACCAGTTATTCCTGAATAATTTCTGTAGTGCGAGTATTCACTGTGAAAATGAACTGAGATGATCAGGTTCTTCCCCAGTCCCTGCTCAAGAGGTAGAAAACTTTTTTTCACCCATTCTACAATTTCAAACTGAGCACCTATCATTCTTAATTGTCAAGTTTAAATTAAATTTAAGATAAAAAAGCATTTCATATTCTGCCAAAGTTATGACTGACTTCAGTAATTACTCTATTGGTTTGTATTGCTTCATTTCATCTGTCTTTTTGATTGATTAAACTATGACTAGTACAAAATAGAGTAAAATTTATAAAATGTCAAACAGCTTTTAAATAAGATCATTCAGGTGAATTCAAGATTATTAATTTATTATTTTTTTTTAATTTATTTTGACCTTGTTGTCTGCAGGGCTGTTTCTCTCACATTTTTCTCACTCCTTTCTCTCCCAGCTGCTGCCCAGCACTGGTGCAGCTTTGGCAAGTGGTGGGTCCATTTTGGAGCTGGCTGGAATTGGCTGCGTCTGACATGAGGGCAGTCCCTTGTCTCCTGTCACAGAGGCCTACTCTATAAACCTCTGCTACCAAAACCTTTCCATGTATACCCGATACATTCTTCCCAATAACACTCTACCCAGGAGACCAATGTCCTTCTTTGTTATACGAACATGTTGTGAGCTCATGTCCAGCTTGCTGGTGACCAAGATGCCCAGATTCTTCTCTGCAAAGCTGATTTCTAACCAGCCAGCCCCAGCATACTGGTGCATGAGGTTATTCCTTCCCAGGTGCAAGACTTCTGCAAGAACCTGGACATTGAGTTTATCACAAACACTGCTTATATTCCACAGTGTAAGTCAGAGACAAGAAACTGAGCTTGTCTCAGGCACCATTTGCATTTGACCATGGGAGGTCTTGAGCATAAAAGAGGCAAATAAGAAGGATGTTGAAGCAAATAACGTGGATGCTGGCTATCAATACTGCGTAGATAGGATTGTTCTGATTCCCTCATTCAAAGCTGATAAGCCTTCACAGGAATATGAAAGGATGATGAGCTGACTCAGAGGATAGAATCAAAAAGCAGGCACCACGATATGAGGGACAGTGAGGGACAATGACAACCTAGAGGACCCTTGAGGGAGCCCCAGATTTGGAACTGTGCATGTGCTCACTAAACTATGCCCACCGTCATAACAACACTTCTCTATGAGTTGTATGCAATTATGGATAACACCCCAGAAGAATATGAACATCAAAGTGCAGGGCTCAGGTCAGTGGGAGAGCTCCCACCACAGACAATACCTTGAGTGAAGATGACCAAAAAGGCAAGACGTTGCTAGATCCACGGGTGGTGATATTTTTTCTCTCTCTTTCTCTCCCTTTCTTTCTCTCTTCTACTTGCCTCTCTTTTTCATTGAATATTGACTCGATCTCAGTAAAAATGTGTGGTACAGAACTTGCTGATCCAGTTAAAGTAATCATTGTTGAGTTATTATATCTAAATACTTGCCTTGTATTTTGTACTAATAAAACATTAAACTGGTTGGTTGTTGTTTCACCTTAATTCAGTACAAGGGTATCACAAAATTGGTCATTGGTGCAAGGGAAGGGAAGCTGTCCTAAACAACTCTTTTGGGGTCTGACAACTTCATGCTTGTCTTTGTTGAATTGTTGAACTTCATGAGGTTAATGCCTGCCCATTTCTCCAGCCAGTCTAATTTCCCTTGTAATGGCAGCACAACCACTTGGTGTATCAACCAGTCTCCCCAGCTTTGTATCATCTGGAAATCTTGCTGAGAATATACATGGTCACATCACCCAGGTCATGTAGCAAACATCTACTACATCACCCACAATGGTCTGCTCACTTAATCCTGACTCCAGTTTGTCATGTGGATCCTGTGGCTTATAAGCAGTCCTCAAACCTGAAACACGGTTTGAGGTTTCCATGGTCACACAAAAATAAATCCCTATTGCTGACACTGGCTGCATAACCAGTTGAACGTGCAGGATCCATCCACTTCTCAATAAGCTTTCTCCCTCACCAGAAAGACTGAGAAGAATACCAAAGTTTCTAAACAAAAAAGCACTACTACAATTAAGGAGGCAGAGTTACACATTAATCGGAGTTGCAAAGCTGCAAATCTCATTTTAATATGAGTTTTTGAATTATGCTGCTGTAAATCAGAATCTGCCCTCTCAACTATTGAAGAAAACAAACCAAAATTTCTATTTTCCTCTATTCTCAGTCCTTTTTTGTGAATTTTCTTGGACTGTGAACTTGTTATTGATTTCTGCATATCTGCACCACTCCTTCAATAAGCTTATCACCAAACGTGGCCCAAAAATATGCGTGAGAGCAAAATGAGAAAGTTCAGTATCTATTCTCCTTCAATAATGACAAAATTCTCCTTTGCTTAAGAGTGGTCCTTATGGAAAAAAATTGGACTCTAGCAAGAAGTTGGAGGACTCAAGTATCATATCCACCCGCATGAAGAAATGTGGGCACAGGACAAAGGAAACAGTTTTCATTAATATGTCCTTGAAAACAATAGTTTGATAGTTAAGGCTTACTGGTTCTCCCAAAGGTTTAAAAGCTGGAAATGTAGAAGTCTGTCTCAATATAAGTGGGCAGATTCTTCATATCATGAGACACACTTGAATCATTCCCTTATAAGCAAAACCAGAAAAATCAAAGCTATTAAAAAAAAAAAAATCCACAAAAAAAACCCCAACAACAACAAAACATATGTGCAGTTTCTCAACTTTAGAAGCTCTCCCAAACCTGCATGCATTCATGGATTTTTGACCTCCACACAGATAGTGATGCACTACCTGCAATATTCTATGATTCAGACATTGTTTTATGTAGAGTATTCCCAGGCTCCAGGTTTTCAATGTGTCACTTTATATTTTTAGCAACATTAAAGAGATACCTTTCCAACATCCATTATATCTTTAAATATTTTAATAAATGTAAAATAGTATCAAAATGCTAAAATCTGTCTCTGTGATCACTTTAAGATTTGACATCACAGACAGTGAGGATCAGTGTTACTTAAAGAGAAAATATGTAAGACTCAATTTATCTTTTTGAAAAAACGTGATTTGAAAGGAGTTATTAAAAAAGAAACAAGCCAAATTAAACCAAGTCAGAGAGAAAAACTTAGAGGCAAAATAAGCTCTAAGACATGGAAAGGGTGAAAAAACCTTATTTGAATTTTACTAGTATGGTGATCAACTGAGGTCTCCAAAGCCAGAGAAACAAGCAAGCAAGACACTATTTGAATAGAAGAAAAAAAAAAATACTCTGAAAAAGAGTGTCTCTTTTATTCCTAGAAGTTAAAGGAAAACTGATGGTTTTAATATTTATCTCCATGACAGTTAGACTTCAAATTCTTTATGAGTTATTTGTTCTGAGATCCCTGCTATCCAGTTTTCATTTTTGAATGCATACAGTTTGGACTTACTTATGTATATGTGCAAATTTATATTGAAAAACAGAAAATATTCACTTTCCTTAAACTGGACAAAAAACATTTAGTTGTGAGGAATTCGGACAGATTTTTCTAAGTAGTAATTGTATTTATTTGATCCTATTCTACTGATATGCTTCAGTACTAGAGACAACAACTAGTCCAAAATACCTGTGCAAAAAGTTCTGCCTTGGTGCTGTAGAGGCAACCCCACATAAGGGAAGTTAAACATGCAGTATTCAGAAGTCCAGTAGTGACCTGTGTTTAGGTAATCATTATTGCACCTCCTACTGGCTTTTACTACTTCGAAGAAAAATCTTCTATCAGAACTTAGCTAAGATTCTTTTGTGCTGGTCAATAAATTCCTTATGTGTAGACATGGAAATCGAAAGAGTTACAGATAAGTGAACCCTCCGTTTCAGTACTGAACCTAATTTGACAAGTGTATTGCCAAAAGAAGAGTGACTCAGTTAAACAGCTGTAGCATGTACCAGTAACCCAGAAGCTTTAGAGCTTTAGGGCCTGCTATTGAGACTTTTTGAGGCACAGAAACTTCAGCTGAATAACATGGAAGATAAATGTTCAATATCTTTGGAAAAAAGGCTTTAATTGTGGTTAGCAAGGTAAATGCTGGTCTATTTCATATCAGGAATTTGCAGCTTTCAGTGTCTAAGGATATTCACACATAAATACATACAAAAAAAATAAAAAGAAACCAAAACAAAAAAAAAGGAGGGGGGATGTAAAAGCAGAGACAATATCTCTGTGATCTTACAAATTCTGATCACTATGCTTCTCAGTATACGATAATTATTTGTAGTAGTGTAGTGTCTAAAATCTCCCTAAGGGGTTATGAAAGAAGCAGTCCATCATGTCAGGAGCTGTCAAATTCAAAACAAAATATAGTTGCCACTCCAGAGAATTTTTCATTAAGAAGGTTAGATCAATAACCTTTAATCTACTTCTCTTACCTTAATAATTCTGTTGAACACATAAAAAGAGCAATTATGTACTTACAGTAACAGAATTAAACTGGCTAAGCTAAAGCATGCTGTGGCATGCCAATCATTTCTCCCAACAAAGAAATAACCCACTGCTGGAGTTTCACCTGTGATCCAGGAAATGACTATCAAAAAATGAGGTACTGAATATAATACATCACAGGTGACAGAAGAGTCATCCAGAAAGGGGTACCTAAGAAAATACAGATGAACCTCACCAGAGATCATCACCTTCACCTGTTCTGATGAACTTTCATCCTTAACGTATTTTATCCTTGGATAACTTGTTTTATTCCCCGCCGGACTTAAAAGAAATCCATCTCCAGCTGGTATTAAAAAAGAAATGTGAATTGTTCAGTTGCTTGAAAGTCCTAAATTGTAACTGTCACACTGGGTGTAAGGAGAATTAAAACTATTCTTTCAGTGACTACTTTAGTAGGACAAATTTTCACGTTAAGATTTTTAAAATTCATCAATCTACAAAATGAAAACACTGAGTTACTTCTTCAAATGGTCTTTTTCAGATCACCTGAGGTCATCCCTAAATAGTACAAGAAAATTAGTCACTAAATAGTACATCCCCTTTTTCAGGACCAAATACTATCACATCTCAGATTATTTGATATTAATCATATCTTCTAGTTGTCTGTACATAATTGAGATAGTGGAATAGAACATGGTAATAGCATTTTACTTCCCCTGAATTTTTTACTTAGGTCCAGAATTTTTCTTGGGTGAGCTGGAAACATTTCAGAATCACAGGAATAGATAGATACCATTATTTTTAAGAAGGCTATAAAAGCCATATGCAGATTTCATCAAAATTGACAGGATTTTTCCATTTGGAAATGGAAAACAGATTATGCAGAGGAGCAGGCTATGCAGATTTGCAAGGTGTACCATACCCTTCCCAAGCACATAAAATAAAACTATTTCGGAGAATTCTTCAAAACTAGAGGACATATGGTCTGAGAATCCATTTGCCTTTCTGGAGAGAAGTAGGGGCAAAGACTGTTCATATATGGCCAATTGCAATCGTGACTTAAACCTGTGGTTACCCCTTGAAGCATGATTTTGCTTGCTCATTATTCTTGTGATAATCCACCCTTAATTCCATATATGTGAATATTTCAATGGTCTTTAAATATTTCAAATTACCAGAATTGGGCATTGAGAGGTTCATGGATTTTAAGTCCGGAGGTAATGACTGAATACAACTTTGACTTTTTGTAAACTGTAAATCACAAATTTTCACCTACTTATTACTGATCATAATAACCTGCCTTCATTATATTGTTTCTTTGGAAATTCATTCTAGTATTCATCTACTCATGGTAGGAAAATATTCTGCTTATCCTTTCCTTTAGGTTTTCCTGATCATCTCCAACGTGAAATGGTAAAGTATGTCTTGGTAAACAGTGCTGGGTGAACACTGTTCATCTGTCTGGGTGAATAGTGCCAAGCATGGTATCCATGGTTAACAGCGCTGCAAGTGTAGTATAACCAATAATAAAAAATAAAGCTTTGTCATAGTGTGTGGGCTACTTCCAATACCAGTACTGCAGTCTTTTGGAGGGTTAACTGAAGCCAAAGTAACCTAATTTAACACAATGAAACTGTGGGTGTGCTCATTTCCTAGTGCTGAGCATCCTCACTTAGGCTATTTCACTGAACACAAGGCTGCATTTGGGGTTGCTTGTGATCAGGCCAGTTCTGAAGAGGTCAAACGCTCAGCTGCAGGGTCAGCCTTTGAAACTGAAAGTGCAAGGGAAACCACAGGGAGTCAGGACTCTCCTGCAGGGAAGGTAGCAAAATGGTCTTTGCTCTGTATGCACTATCATTTGATTATTGTTTCTTTTGTTCTCTTGTTTCTGGGCCTGGTCCTACCCACCTCCACAGAGACAACTAGCTTGGAGTCAAAGAACTTATAGCCTTTCCGGACCAACAGGTTTAGGCATATGCTTTCTTAATGGAGTGAAAAGAAATGAACTTGCTTCGCAACAGAGTGATGTTTTCTGTATCACAGAATCATACAACGGTTAGGGTTGGAAAGGGCCTATGCAGTTTATTTTATTTTCCTTTAGAATATATTAAGACAGTAATGAAGAAAGAGGTAGAATGATAACAAAAAAATATCAATTGTTTGGATAATGTGTAAATTCATTACTTTCAGGAACTGCAGATAATCTGTAAAATAGAATACATCTAGAAATGATAACCATACTAGGACATGTTAGGAAAGTTTTTATTAAGCTTAATGATCTACAAATATAGCTGTGTGACAGTATTCAAACTGAGGTTTATTTGTCATTAATTTGAGTTAAATTTTCTATTACCTTTGTAAGAACCTATAATAAACACAAAGTGACAAGCCACTAAGTCTCCTCTAACCTGATATTTTAGAAAGCGTAGCCCTACAGCAAACTAGTAAAGTAAAAAATGGTAAACCATACTAGTATAGGTTATTACATGACAGTGATTCAAAAAAGGTTGCTGCAAAATTCATTTTGATTTGCTGGAAATCCTGAAGAGTTTTACTACATATGCTGAATTTCTGAAAAAGTCTATATACCTCAGGGAAAAAAAAAATGCAGAGGAAAGGGGGGTTATCTTAATTTAGATTTTAAACTGTTTTACCTACAAAATAAAAGGTTTGCTTTGTTCCTGGAAGCTAAGCATGAGTGTGGTAGGCTTTTTGTTCCTAAATGTAATCCAGAAGAGGCAGGATAAAAAAATAAAAATTAAAAAAAATGAAAATATGTTCTTCCCAAGCTCACTAATAATACATTTTTGGATTTAGAATTCTGCTTTAGAAAAAATTAAAAGCATAATTCACCTCTGTAACTGAGCAGAACTCTGTACGCAAAACAAGGGGAAGTTCATAGCTCATCTATGGAGGGAGTGCCAAAGGCTAAAGAGTACATTTTGGGAGTCTCTTGGCCCTGGCTCCACTCTGGCATGCAGGAATAAGTAGGAGATGGGACACCCAAGGAAGCCAGCAAGGCAGAATCCAAGTTTTTTTGTCGTTGCTCCCCCGAAACAGGAAAGTTTCAAAGGCAGCCATCACAAATCCTGTTTCTAAAATCAATATGAGAGGGTGACACCATAAGGACCCAAGAGAAAGAGGTTTTAATCTGAGTCATGTATGAGCCAACAGCATACATTAGGAAATGGATAACTGCAGCTTGCAACCACATTACTTACATTTTTTCAGCTGCCAACCCTTTAAAAAATTACATTGTTTCTGACCTCAAGTAAAAGCATCTTGAAAGTGAAGTTGACCTTAGAATAGCATAGAAGACCCAATTAGCAAGGTATAAGTGACCTGTTCTTACATGACAATTCTGAAGGAAAACTTCTGTGTGTCAGTTCATCATGGCATGTGCCTCTTTTACCAAATGGGAGAAGTAAGCATTTCCAGGAAGTGATACATCTAATTTTAAGACAGATGTGCAAGGTAGATGTACTGCCTTTTGGAGATGACATATTTTCTCTCCATTGATCATTAAGGTGACCTAGGATGAACTAGATCGTGTTTTGATAGCTGCTTTGTAGATAAGTTGAGAAGAAATGTTTCTTAAGTTAGGTTTTTGCCATTTCTGTCTGAAATAAAATGTCCCAGTCCTCCCAGTCACAGAGGAGTCATAAGAAATATTTTTCTTTAAGACTTACAGTTCTCTTTCCTGGCAATATTTTTAAATATCCATTTGCCATTTAGGAATCAAATCACATAAATTACAGGAAATAAAATGAAAATCCTTTAAAATAATTGAAAATAAAGAAACATAGAATCATAGAATCATAGAATAGTAAGGGTTGGAAAGGACCTCAAGATCATCGAGTTCCAACCCCCCCGCCATGGGCAGGGACACCTCCCACTAAACCATGCCATCCAAGCCTATGTCCAACCCCACCTTGAACGCCGCCAGGGATGAAGCATTCACATAGCAATATCATTCACCCAAAGACCACACTTTTATGAACAATATTAAAAAACCTCTCCCCATCTTTTTTTTCCGCAAATTTTTTTCCACATTTTCAGAAGACCAACTGCAACAGTCTCCTAAGATACTTCATTTGCTTCACTCATTCGTTTCAGAAAACATAAAAGACTTTAATCGTGATGCTGTGGCTTCATTTTCCAAGAGAAAACCATACAAAAAAGTAAGAAGTCACATTGAATAGATCATTTGTTTACAACCATGATTGATTTATTAAAAAATCCACTTTAATAGAAAAGTATGATTTCCAAAACCAGGAAATGTTCAATATATACTATACGTATGCATTTTCCTCCATTAATTTCTTTGCTAAAATGTAAATGGGGATCAAAGGGCGCCAAGGACCATTTTTGTTTGTTTGTTGCAGTTTTTTTTCATAAGTTGCTGAAAGAGCAGCTGTGAAAACTAAGCTAATAACATCAGCTCATTTTTCTTGTTAGTGTAATGGAGTGGGCTCATTTTTTCCTAGGATAAAGTTAATTTTCTCCATAGTAACTGGTATGGAGTGATGTCTTGGATTTATGCTGAAAACAGTGCTGGTAACAGAGGAATGTTTTTGTTACCACTGGTCAGTGCTTATGTAGAGTCAAGGCCTTTTCTGCTTCTCACATTACCCCACCAGTGAGGAGTCTGGGGATGCACAAGAAGTTGGGAAGGGTTACAGATGGGACAACTGACCCTAACTGACCAAAGGGATATTCCATATGATGTGGCATCATGCTCAGCATATAAAGCTGGGGGAAGAAGGGGAGATATTTGGAGTGACAACATTTGTCTTCCCAAGGAACCACTTCAAGTGATGGAACCTTGCTTTCCTGGAGATGACCAATACCTGAGTGCTGATGGGAAGTAGTGAAAGAATTCCTTGTTTTGCTTTGCTTCTGTTGCAGATTCAAACCGTCTTCATGTCAGCCCACAAGATTTTTCTCATTTTTACTCTTCTGATTCTCTCCCCCATTCCACTGTCAGGAAGTGAGCAAGCAGCTGTGTGGGGCTTAGCGGCTGGCTGGGGCTACACGGGGCTTTACAACCCTGTGTGGAATACAGTAGCTTTAACCACATTTTAGTTCCCCTGCTCTTGATTCTATCATCTTGTTCCACACTGGGGTGAAGTAAAAAATAAGTTAAAACACAATTCTTGGTATTTTTGTTGTTGTTGAAAATGACACTTTCAAAGTGATCCTACTTCTTGTCTGAGACTGCTTCTTTTGAAATTCTAGTATCTGGTGCTAGAGCAAGTAATGGCAAAGGAAAGTGTCTGTTAGGAAGCAGAGGAGCTTTAGACTGCCTTTTTCAAAAGTAGTTGCTAGTTGCTGAATCTCACAGGCACTTCAAAGTCAGATGAACTAAAAAGACACTTGAAACTTTATTTACTGAAGTAAACAAAATATAAACTTACCACAAACTGGGACCATGAAGACCTTTTCTGATAGCTTTATACTTGAGATAGAGGTGCACCAAAACAAAATGAAACAAAACAAAACAAAATAAAACAAAACTAAGCAAAACAAAACAAACACCATTACCTGCCATTCATTATATGAAGAACCTGAGGGCTTCGTATCAGAGGCAGATTACCAAACCTTATTAATTTCCTCTGTGATGGTCACTTTTGTCCATGTTTGATGTCTCCATGCCAGAATGACAGTGACGACAATGGGAAATATTCATAAACAATCCAAAATTTGTGGTGCAAATGTGGATGTAATTTTACATCCTCTCATACAAACCATCATAGCCATAGAGTAAAGCAAAAAAAAAAAAACTATGAGCATATGTAACAGCAGAAGAGCTGCTTCAGGTAAAAATACTGTCTTTCTTTAAAATGACTCAATAGCATGGATGAACCTGTATTTCCTTTAATTTCTAAATAGACGAGATTTCCTCTCATATTACAATTTATACAGGCCTTAAGGAAGAGAAGTGGATCCTGTTCAGACCCAAGTCTATATGGTAAACCTTCAACACTGTTTGGGAGACTTTAACTACTGAGTATTTTTTTCTGATTAAAGTATTAGCTAATGTAGAAAACTAAAGAATGTAGCTAGTCACCTTTTATTTCTTAATTTAGAAGGTTCATTTCACTGTATTTAGTGAAGAAAGGAAGAGTACTTGTTATTCTGACAGGTGAAGTATCCTGAGAATGAAAAGAAAATATTAAATGCTTCTTTTTCTCTAAGAGAATGCCTGTGGTATTCCCCTTACCAAGGTATTGTTTTTCTTAAAGGAGAAAAAAGAAAGAAAAAAACAAAGAGAAGTCTGTGAGTTTGAAGAATTCTGTGCAGCTTTTGGTAGTTAATGGTTATGTTCAAATGTATTCAAATGACTGGAAATTTTCTTGGATTGAAAAGTTATGCAAAATTGCCAAAGTGTGACAAGAAAACTTATATTTAATGGATGTCTTCCTTAGTTCTGTATTCCTTACTACAACTGTTCTTTGCAGTGATACACTATCTATTGTTATGCTTTTCCTATGAGAAACTTTGTCTTGATGTTTTCAATGCAGTAGTCCAAAACTTGAAATTTTTTTTTAGTTTGAAGGTTTGCATTCTCCCAAGACTAGGCACTTTTTTTATGGAATTATGATATGCAGAAAAGTTCTCAGAATGACTGAAAGGAGGGAAGAAGAAAATTATAAAATAGGGGAGTCAGTAGCAGGAAGGAAGGAAGGACCTTAATCCTTACCTTTTTCTTTCACCATACAGTCTATATTTTATTAGCCAGAAACTAAATAGAGGCACATGGTTCAAACAATGAAATAGATTGTCTTTGTTTTCCTAGACTGATCAAAATTGTATGAAACATTAATACTGAACCTTAAATTTTAGAATTTAGACATAAATATTGGGATTTGCAAAAGGAAAATTACTTTTCAGATTCAACATATCCTGAAGTAGCCATTTAAGGTGGGTCAGATAAACAGAACCCAAAATGTGCCAAAGAATCATGGAGTCATAGTATGGTTGAGATTGGAAGCGGCCTCTAGAGGTCTGCTGGTCCCAGCTCCTCGCTCAAGCAGGACCACCTACAGTCAGTTTCCAGGACTTTGCCCAGACATTTTTTTAATGCTCTAAGAAGTGAGATTCCACAACCTCCCTAGGAAATCTGTGACAATGCTCAGATACCCTCAACAGTAAAAAAGTCTTTCCTGACGTTCAGAGCGAACTTCTGTATTTTAATTTGTGCCCATTGCCTCTTGTCCTGTCATGGGACACCACTGAAAAGAGCCTGACTCTGTCCTTTTTGTACCATCCCTTTAGGTATTATATACAATGATGAGATCCCCCCACTCCCCAGCCTTCTTTGCTACAGGGTAAACAGTCACAGCTCTCTCAGACATTCTTTTTATGTGATGTGTTCTAGTCCCTTAATCACAAGTCTATTTTCTCTATTTTCCCTCTGCTTAAAGTTATTAACTTAGACATATACAATGGGGACACTATTTACTTGGACTCAAAAGCTGAAATTAGTATACCTCTTAAGATAACATTGACTTGATTATATAGTGCAACTATTCATTTCTGTCATATACTATTACAATGTTTAACAGAGAAAGCTTTACTGGAATATTTTGATATATATAATGTACAGCTATTTGGCGGTTTAAGTTTTGAAATGTGCTACGTTATTTCCTGGCTCTAGAGGATTTGTTTTCTCAATGTTTCAAAAATGCTATCTTTTCATACTATTCCCTTCTGGTCACCACAAAGACTACTCAAACACTTTCTTCATAACGATGATTTGTTCTGCATCAGTGGATGATCTTGTCCCTTTGAAACTCACAGGATGAGCCATAGACGAAACCCAGCCAAACAGCTTAACGTGATCACCGACCTTTCCAGAAGTCCCATTGCAATAACTGGGTAGTGAAGAGAGTGTGAATCCTGATATCACCATTATAAAATCTTTGGGCTTTACAGTCTGTATGAAGCAGAAAGAAGAAACATGTCAGTCTAATACAGAACCTTCTAGTTTTAGCATTTTTGTGAAAAAAACAATGGATTAAAAATACGAACATATTACAAGAAAATACATTGCGATTTAAGACCTTCAGAGATACAGGGAAATTAGATTAATAGAAATTTGATATGACATTTAAAAAGTATAAGAAAATAAGAATATTAAAGCTACTCACATTAAGGTCTTAATATTAAAATTTCACCTTATTTTTTGAAATTGTTATTGTGTTTGCATTATGAAAAACCAGATGAGGTGGTGATATGCTTTTGCCTCATGTCTCATTACACAGATAAGAAGTGCATAAATCTACATTACTTGATGCTCTGTCTGGTCCTCCCCTGATTACCTGAATGGAGGTTTATTGTGGAAAATGTAACAATGAAGCCTAAGCTGCTCTCTGAAGCAGCCCTGCAGTGTGTGATATTACAGGAAGAGGATCTTGTTGGTTTTTTTTTCATGTGTGATTTCTTTTAGCCCTGTTAAAAAATATAGAAAAGTGATAAAACAGGAATGTTTAAAACAAGAAATAAACCAATGTGTAGAAATACACAATGCCTTGAAGTTTCCAGCAGTGCTGCAAACACCCTGTCATGTGAACAGTGCCATCTAATGGTTCTTTCGAGATTAGTTGTCACAAGCGCTCTCAAAACTGACAAGAAGCATTCCCATGTTGTGGCAGAGCAGCTATCTGAACATTATTGGGAACATTAACAACATATTCATTGGTAAAATCCTGCACTGTTATAATTCAGAGAAATTACATTTTCGATATAATCTTGTCGTTTCAGGCACTGTTCTTTAGTATGCAACATTTAAATTTGATTTCAACATGAACCAATCACACAGATATTTATTTGCTTTAAAAATAAACTGCACCATTTCAATATTGAAACCATAGAATTAATTATTTTAAGACAGTAAATAAAAATATATTTTTTTTTATTCAGAGATCATGAAATGAAAGGTGAGAATGGAAAACAGTGGATGCATTGACAATGCAGGAAAACCAGGAAAAATTTTTGAATTTCAGTGGTTTATTCCATTCTGAGCTAAATGCAAAAATTGAACCACAATAACTGAAGAACTCTTACTTGTCGGCTCTGCTTGAGCTCTAGTATTTTATTCTATCTTCCTTTAAGCCTTAAATACCTATAGGGGTGTTTTTGCTTCATGATTTGGTTTCAAGTTGATTTTGGCTATGCAACAATATTTTTAGTGTAGTCATCTTCATGGAATTTAATACTGAAAAATAAACTTTATATACAGCAAGAAATTTACAGCAGGAATATGTCTCTGTTGCAATATCTGAAGTAGCCTAGAATAAATGGAAAAAGAAGTTTCCTTTGGAGCTTTAAGCCACCCTATAGAATCCAGTATTCCTGTCACAGACTTCTGTAAAAATCTATAGGGATGAGAGCATACCTTTAAGCCATAGAGCATTTTTTTCCACAGGGGAAAAAAAAAAGAAGAACTGTAGTCACAAATATAACCAAGGATGATCACTGTAATAAAACTATAGGCCATGTTTTATGAAGCTATAAACACAGGCTTCAGCCGCAAAATAAGCTAGCTGTCTTTAGCCTACTCAACAGAAAGATACATTTCCAGACTCTATAAAATATCTCTGAGCTTCTAATTAATAAAATTTCAAGCTATAACATGTGCAGTTCACGTAAGTCAGTGAATCTCTGTAATGATGTGTACTTGATGCTGCTGATACCTATGTTGCAATATTTAGAGGAACTTTTAAAGCATTTAATGAATTGTAATTATGGTTGACCTTGCTCTTGAGGGCTTGAGCTGCGCACGCACAGTACATGCATTGCAAGACAAAATTTCATCATGACATTCCTATTAAAGGACCTCTGGAGCTCTTTCTTCTCCCAGTCTTCCCCAGCTGTCTGGTCAAAGGCTACAGACCGTGTCACATCAGATCTGGCCTTGTATGTAGGCTGCCAAACCCCTTTCTGGGGGACAGGGAGTGCAGCTGGCCTCAACAGCAGTGTTGATACAAGCTGGGGCCTATGACATGGTAGCTCGCAATCCCACCTAAAACTAACTCCCACTTTCACCAGAAGTGATCAAAACATCCTCTTCGTCTGCGGTTTTGTGAGCCATGTTGTGCACTAGTTTCATGGTAATTTCATCACTGTAATGAAATTTTTGGTTCATCATCCCTCTCATTTTTTTGTAGAGAAGAAACAAGATGCAAAGCCTTCTTAGGCTGAGATAGAACATTTCTTACCTGCCCTCTATTGAATAAGCAGCTTGTGGTCACAAATAAAGAGGTTACCCTGTTTTGCAGTAGGGTAGTTTTGACCACCTTATCAGGCTTCAGCTGCTCAGAGATTGATGGCTGAGCAGGTTGCTCTAGCATCTTCTTGGGAATTAAAATTTCACCAGTAGTTCTGTGGCAGGTGCACAGTCAGATGGATCTCAAGCTAAAATGTTTTCCCGAAGGAAGTGTTGCTAAGATTTGGGAGTGATTCAGCAGAGTGAGTCGTTCTGCTGTCAGGCATCAGCATCTCATGAGTCAAGCAAATAAATTGTAATGACGTATTTTGGAAATAAATTGCAATGACGTATTTTGCAAACTGGGCAATGACTACATAGCTGATGATTTCAGCATTATCAGTTATAAAAACAGTACAAAGCTTAAATTCAAAATTACATACATTTTGCATTAATAGTAATGTTACTGAAGGTGAGCCAGATACATAATCAATAAGTCACTAATTCAGAAACCTAAGAAGTGAAATCTGTTGTTTGGATGCCCAGACTTTTTGCTTAAAACCCCATGATTCCCCCATGCTTTTCCAATAATCTCCACTGTTCTTTTTGACATTCCCTGTGACCTCTCCAAGATTCACTCCTAATTTTAAAATTTGCACATCATTTTTTCATTCCGCCTCTATGAGTCCTATACCAAGAGCCTGTTCCTTTATCCTGTCCTTGCTCTCATGGGGTTTTATTTATCTCTGTGTGGAAGCACTTCTTGCCCTTGCCTGTCTCACTTACACAGAGATTATTTTATGAAGTCATATGTCCTGGAATACATATGCTTGCAATAAATATTTAGTCTGTATTGTCCCTCGAAATAGTAAAATAAGACGTATAAACAAATGTCTCGCACAATTTTTCGAGGGTCTTTTTCCCTTAGCATACCGTAACGTAATAGTCTGGAATCTCTTGATTAACGCTGCCATCTAGTGACCATTGAAGAAATTAAAACCCGCTTCAAACGCTCTCTTACAGCTCCCTGACCTAGTTAAGACCTATTTAGCTCTTTCATAGACTACTTCAGAGCAGAAATTCACTGAAGTGTATAAGGAGTTAGCTCGAAAACTGTCATTTAACATTATACTCTGGCTTCATGTGATGAACTTAGGTTTTGTGCCAAATAGTGCAGTTACTGGAACTGGTTTTTTCTCCCATAAAGGAATATATCCAGGCCAAATTAAAATAAAAGAAATCAACAGTTTTCTAATTAGCAGGTACATGATTATACTAATCCTAACACTTTGTATATTCTTAGTTTTCTTGAATATCTGTCATTTCCACCATCAGTTTATACAAGAAAGGATCTTTTTCTTCTAATCTGTAAAAAAGAAAAAAAAGTTACAAACAAATAAATACCATTCCAGGCAATCAAGACCAGATCTATACCAAAAGCTATAAAATTATTGCAAACACATATTTTGACTTTAGAATAAGTCTAAGGAATAAATGTTCCAGTTTCTTCATGGTAAGAAATGTCTTAACAATTCATGAATCATATCCTTTTTCTCCCAGGATACCTTCTTTCATGTTTACACTCAAATACTGAACAAGTATCTCTCAGGAGTCATTCAAAGACATATCTTTTCCTCCATTGATTTAATAGGTAGTTAAAAATTAGCTTTAAGAGGATGGGGTCCTAAAAGTTGAAATGCCTTACTCCAACATAATTCCCATTGGACTGTGTTGACCACTAGCTAAGAGGGTCTGGCATAGATTAAGAACATTTCCCTACCAGTCAGTCCTGCACTGCTTGCAAATGTTTTATGTCAGTGCATAGGCTGGCAGGCAGATTATTTGTTGGACTGAAGAGGGACAGAGGTGCTGAACCTCTTCTTGGGCATAAACTGGCTGAGAGATCATAAAAAAATTACATCTCTGAATGAATACTAAAAGCCTGAGCATAATCATAGAATCATAGAACAGTTAGGGTTGCAAAGGACCTTAAGATCATCTAGTTCCAACACCCCTGCCATGGGCAGGGACACCTCACACTAAACCATGCCACACAAGGCTATGTCCAACCCAGCCTTGAACACCGCCAGGGATGGAGCATTCACAACTTCCCTGGGCAACCCATTCCAGTGCCTCACCACTGTCACAGTAAAGAATTTCTTCCTCATATCCAATCTAAACTTCCCCTGTTTAAGTTTGAACCCGTTACTCCTTGTCCTATCACTACAGTCCCTAATGAAGAGACACTCCCCAGCATCCCTATAGGCCCCCTTCAGATATTGCAAGGCTGCTATGAGGTCTCCACACAGCCTTCTCTTCTCCAGAATATACTCACTATTTTCCTAAAGAGGTTATATTTTGTTCATTCCAAAATTTTCTCATTACTCAGAGCATTGTTGGTCTTCCTCCTACATTTCCATGATGACTTCCCTAGAAATCTGATCTCTATTCCATTGCTGTGTTAGTAAACAACATAGATAATGCCAGTGCAGCTGCTTGTCATCAAAAAGTCATCTTCCCTGATTCATACAGTTCTGGAATGGAAAGGGGATCTATTTTGTAAAAGCCTTGTTTCCATACACTTCAGTAATGTAAATTACACAGTTTTACAGAATTATGCTATGGGTTAACTTAGTTATAAGCCTAACTTCTAGACCTAGTCATAATACTGTGAATCACTATTCCTGTGCTAAAGAGCTCTTAGAAAATAATAAGGCTAAAATAGTTTAGTGCATTTAATAACTAGGCTTTCATTCAGATATGTTGTTTTATTCTTCCCTTCCTGATGACCACCAAAATAAAATCAGCATTACGAATAGTTCGTAGAAAAGGGATGACAGGCTTAGGCAGTGGACTGGATGAAAGGGGTGAAAAAAAATGTCAGCTACACAAAATCTAGCAAAAACTTTGACGTGATGCCCCATTAAAAAGTTCTTCATTTAACTGAGGACACAAAGATTAATAGATGAATTGGAAAATTATATTTGCTTAGTAAATATTTTAAAAAATTAACTCAGGAACCAGACGAAGTAGAGGGGGCAACAGGTTATGTAGAAAGCTAAGTTTCACCATCCAGCTTGAAATGGGTGGAAAATAAATCCTTCCAGATCATTCTTGAAGTTTATTTTATTTAACATTTTGATTATAGGAGCTTCACACTACAAGCTGGAAGCTGCAGGTAGAATCTGAGCATGATGTAAAGGCTAGAGATATTCAATACTGGTATCAGTATCAAAGGTTGGATTAGTGGAATCAGACAACATATAGATGTAAGAAATATTAGATTATGCATTTAGAGACCCATATATGAAAACTGATATAGTGAATTGAAAATTTAGCAGCCTCAAATAGCAGAGGAATAAAAACAATTGTTTCTCTGGATCCTATGAATTTCATGGGCATCATAACCAAAGAAAATACGAACCTCTACAGCTTAGAAACTCTTAGTTCTGCCATCCTATTGAGAATTTGAAGTACTGTACATAATTCTGATGAACCCACTGAAGCAGTATGAACAGAATTTCAAACAAATGTAGAGGAGATCACTTAAGCTTAAGAGTCATAGAATCATAGAATAATTAGGGTTGGAAAGGACCTTAAGATCATCTAGCTCCAATTCCCTTTCCGTGGGCAGGGACACCACACACTAAACCATGTCATCCAAGACTCTGTCCAACCTGGCCTTGAACGCTGTCAGTGATGGAGAATTCGCAACCTCCTTGGGCAATCCATTCCAGCGCCTCACTACCATCATAGTAAAGAACTTCTTCCTCATATCCAAACTGAACTTCCTCTGTTTAAGTTTTAACCCATTTCCCTTTGTCCTGTGACTATAGACCCTGATGAAGAGTCCCTCTCCAGCATCTTTGTAGGCCCCCTTCAGATACTGGAAGGCTGCTATGAGGTCTCCATGCAGCCTTCCCTTCTCCAGGCTAAACAGCCCCAACTTTCTCAGCCTGTCTTCATACAGGAGGTGCTCCAGCCCCCTGATCATCCTCATGGTCCTCCTCCAGACTTGTTCCAACTGTTCCATGTCTTTTTTATGTTGAGGACACCAGAACCGTACACAATACTCCAAGTGGAGTCTCACAAGAGCAGACCGGAGGGGCAGGATCGCCTCCTTCAACCTGCTGGTGACTCTTCTTTTGATGCAACCCAGGATACAATTGGCTTTCTGGGCTGCAAAGACAAGGAAAGAAGTCCTAAAGACCAGCCTTGCCTAGCTTAGTGAAAGAAAAGACTGCGAAAGGATATAATTCCTTATCCCCTTTACTTCTACTGGGGAAAAAATGTGAACAATGAGAACTTAAGTGCAATTCGTCATGATTATAGGCCAGATATACACTGTCTTCTGTGTTATCTTCTACTGAAGATGAAGAGAGAATTCAAGGGCAGAAGAGGAAGTACAAAGCTGGTGATTTTGGCCTGACAAAATGATCCCTGAGCAATAATTTCACCCAGCATCACTTTAATTGTAGCTTTTCTATAAAGCTAGTTTTTTTGCACTGTACTACTAGGATCTGGGGGCTTTCACTCTTCAGTTGTGCCTGCCATGAGCTGAATCACAGTGTCAAAGTCTAATTATATCAACTAATGTCACACATTCAGATTACAGCTTTCTCAGCTAGTCACCTAAGGCTCCCTTTACTGTCAACAGAAAAAAGTGAGACTTGGAGGCACAATTTGTCTGCCTTATCTGAAATTTGTGCTGCAGATAAATGACATCCCAGAAGTGCTTACTGAATGATTAGCTGAGACGTGGACTACTAGAATACAGCAAGTGAAATGAACCTCACTCAATTTCTAACATGCACATGTTAAAACAGTGGCTGTGTGGGTTACTGCACTGCCCAGGTACCAGGAGAAAATGAAAGCCGTTCTGTGACAGAGATGAAGAAAGAGCTCAGAACAGCTGTGGTTTGAGCCATTTATTTAGTACATATTATAGTAAGAACTGCAATTCTCACAGAATGAAAAGAATAGCTCCAGAATGAATGCAACGACTGAAATTATTTAGGGAGTCCTTTATTATCATAAGCTGTCATCACGAGAATGCAACTGAAATCAGTTTATATGAATCAGCAAATCCAAAGCAATGAATGTAGCTATTCATGCACTTTGAGGCTGTACTATTCCTTTTATAATTTCTGTTTACAGCTTGGCATTCCAAAGTGTCATATAAAATCAACGGCCTTCACCATTCATGCTACAGGGTTCTGAAATGCCATGAAACACTACGATGAACAAAAATGAATACTGCCCAATTAACTTCATTTATAGATTCATTCTGTCCTTGCAAGACCATTATATACAGGCTATGTTTTTGTTATTTTTCTTTTTTTATGCACAGACTGCAAAGGGATTAACATTTTCCTGTGTTTGTAGCTGTGACCACAAATCAGTTTAACATCCTTTTTTAGCTGTACATAAGCAACAATGCTAATGACTGTGGGTTGACAGATGAGCAAGTAAATGAAAACTTTCCTCTTCTATTAACAGTTGTTTAATCAACTCTAAGAATTATGAAATTACAATGAAAAATATAGTTACTATTATTAACTATTAGTTACTATTCTAAGAGCTATCCATAAGTAGTAGTTGTTCCTTTGCGCAGTGCATATAGAAAGTAAGTCACTAGAACTCCCATTTTGCCTCTTTTTCCTGAAAAAAAAACCACAACAAAACACAATTATCACTGTGAAATCAGCACATCCAACTACATTCATGTGAATATAAAAATGATAAAGTGGGTATCTTTCCATTATCTGTTTCAAGAATTTTGAGGGATTATAAAGCCAAATTTTCTGACACTTTATTTCCCATTTAGCATAGAGCATGAATTTACCATGGACGATTTATTTTTCTGACTTAATTCCAATGAACCTCAGAAAGAAAAGTCATAGTTTTGTGAACACAGTGACTACCCAATGACCATATGATACATTAAACTGAATAAAATTCCATAACTTGTTAAATAAGGCAGTTATTTTTAAAAATTATACTCCTTGAATTTCGAATATTTTACTGGCTTTTATTGAATGAAGTGCATTAAGATATGCTACTTTATGCAGTTGCAAATTATGACATTCATCTGAGTAGCATATGACATCTGAAACTGGAAAAAATACCTTCAGCATCAGGTTTTTTAAATTTAAAAAAAAAAAGAAAATGGGCTTCTGATATACTGATAATGTAGCTAAGGGTTCAGCCATCAAAATAAAAATGTCAGTGTGAGATACATATACTGCACTGTTGTAGAGCGGTAGACCTTCATACACAAAATGACCCAGATGTTTAATTTCTCTGTGATCAATAACAAGGTGCTTGTTTATGTCATCTGAGGAGCCGATCTAATATATGAAAATCATAAATTGAAGTACTCAGTTGTCTAACTTCTCTTGTCTAGTTAACAATGACCTCCTTTATTGAAAAAATAACAGTACCATTGCATTTCATGAGATGAATGCTGTGGCGTTTTTAAAAGAACATTTGTGGGAGAACAGAATGGATCATACAAGGCTAGTAATGCCCTTTTTAAATTTCCTAAAATCACCAGCTTCTTAACTTCAAACAACTTGAAGACCGACTGTGCTTCTGAAACAACCCAAATGGATTTAAATGCACATTTCACCAGATTTCATGTTGATCTAAGATGTTGGATGACTGTTTTTGGTAGGGGTTTTGAGATTTTTGTAAGAGAAATAATATTCTGACTGTGAGGGCTTTCTTCACTATAAAGTATTTGGTGATTAATGGGAAGAAATTTAGGAAAAAAAATCCTTTCTGTTATAATGAAATTACCAAAGAGTAAACTATTCAAGAGTCTGCCCATCACAATGTAGTGGTTTAAGCTCAGCCATAAGTCATACAGTTACTCTCTCACTCCCCCCAATTCCTGCCCCCCACCCTGCTCCCAGAGGGATGGGGAGGAGAATCGAAAGAATGTAACTCCCACGGGTTAAGAACACTCCAGTAACTAAGGTATAACACAAACCACTACTGCAACCACCAATAATAATAATGATAAGGGAAGAGAATACAACCTCTCTCCATCCACCGACCGATACCCAGACAGACCGAGCAGTGATCCAACCCTTCCTGGTAACTGCCCTCCGTTTTTACATCCTGGACATGATGTGCTGTGGTATGGAATACCTCTTTGGTTAGTTTGGGTCAGGTGTCCTGTCTCTGCTTCCTCCCAGCTTCCCCTCCTCCCTGGCAGAGCATGAGACTCAGAAAGTCCTTGGTCAGACTAAACATTTGAGCAGTAACTAAAAACATCGTTGCTATCATCACTGTTCCCAGGCCGACAGTCAAAACCACAGCACTGCACCAGCTACTAAGGAGAAAAAAGACTTCTACTGCTGAACCCAGGACATACAGCAAATAAAAAAATGAGAATATTACATTTAGATGTCCTGAACTGACTGTACTAGATCCCTCAATATTGTCTCAAATTCAGGAAGTTTTCCCATATGTACTTCAAGTTTTGGTGTTATGCTAATTAATAAAACTGCTTAAAATATAATGTATTTTCTAACTTCCATCATTTTTCTTTCGCATTTGTGTGAATGTCCTATTTTAATGTTAGGTTAATGTTAAAAAAAAAAAAAAAAAAACAAAACATAAAAGAGTAAGAGGGAAGAAAACAAAATAAACCATGGATCAAGTCAGTTGCATTCATATTTCATATGAGATCAGAGCTTAATACTAAGTGAATTCCTCTTTGATCTCCTCTCTTGCCCAGGTTACCCTGTCTAGAAAGTAATTGGCTAGGAACAAATACAAGTGATGTGGCTGATCAAAGCATACGGACCATAAATTTAAATTATTATAAGCAACTTCGGTGGAATTTTTTGGTTCTTGGTTTGGAAAAGAGGAAAGACTTCCTCTTCTCAGCTTCTCTTCAGTTCTTATTTTATAACTTGGAACAACTGGAAATTCTGCTTAACACAATCAACTACAGCCATGTGATTCAAGCATTAATTTATTGTACTAGCCTTCCACACCTGGAAATTTGATTTTAAATTCCTCTGAGGTAAAATGTGAAAATGAAGCAGTAATCATTGATCCAATTACTATTTTTAGCCACAGTGTAAAAATATCTTTTAGGTGTAACAGCGAGTTTTGTGAAGTCAAGACTCAGGAATAAAGGAATTCAGTTAGCACTGTTAGCACAAAATGCCAGATTACAGCAGACATGGCCATATTCATAAAAACTTGGCAGTTTGTCTCATGCTTTAGTTGCTTTCTCCTATAAGAATGCATTTTCAAAAAATTACAAAATAGCAAGAGAAGCAGTAAATTGTTCCCAAAACATGTTTCCAAATTTCTATTACACTTAGTATCTGTATAGAGTCTGGTAACATAAAATATTTAATCCATAAAAGCCAGGACCAGCTTTTTAGCAGCTCTCAATAGTTTAATTTCCCTAGTCTGCAGTGAAAAATGACAGCTTAAAAAGAAAATGTGCTTCTTCTCATTCTGCCAGAACTTTAAACCAACTAATGGGACTTTGCTTTTGGTATAGAGACCAAGCATGAAACACCAGCTCCAAAGGGAAATGTTTCAGAAAGCCATGAGAACACTGGGATATCGTGTATTCTGTACTATGACCTTCAAAACAGTGGAGACAAGTAATAGCTGCTGCAATTAAGGAGTCCAGTGGAAGCAAAATGATAGAATCAAACTGTGCATCTGTTTTGATCTCTGCCCAGTCCTGGTACAGAGTTAATAAGCATGTGGACCAAATTCTATTGTTGCGATGTTGAGTTTCAGAAGAAACTCCCATTACACATATCTGCAATATAATTAACACTTTGGGTCACTGTCAGCTCTGATTTTAAGAAAAATATTTTGTCTATTATCCTGTGTGTGATGCATTATGTTCACTTCCTTGAGAATGGATTTTTATATTGACAGGTCTCTGAACATCAAAAATCACACTTCTCTCTATTGTTTTAGTGGTACTCTAAACAACACTGAGGGTATAATTTTGCTTTCTAAAAAAAAATACATAAATTATATTTTGTTAAAAAACTGTGGGCCTGAAAAACTCTGATAAGTCAGAAAACATCATCAAGAACATGGAATAGATGTCCAGCTATCTAGCAAAACTAATATCTGTATTATTATCAAAACCTCACCCTGAGATCCCAAAGCCAAGATGCTGTGCATGTAGTGCCTGAATCGTACTTATTACTGACAAGGATGATTTAAGATATGCTGAATACCTGTGCCTTCATGCACAACTCAGCAGTTCTAGAAAATGTGATCTCTTACTGGCATTTGTAAATACTAACAAAAAAAAAAAAATAATATTTGCAAATGCTTTTTAAAAAATATGGAGTCCTGATCTAAAAAATAGGGGTTTTTCAGCAGTCATAATCCATAATCTATTCCTAAATTTAATGACAGGAAGAGGAATCCAACTAAACTGTCTTCAAATAAGAAAATTTCCGAAGTTACTGATGGAACGGATTGCCCTGTCGCGCGATTCAGTGTGTTTTCCCTCTTCTTCGCTAGGTGGCAGACTCGAGTGGCTTTGGTTTGCGAAGATCTTCCTTTCAAGGGTCAGAAGGGAGTTTCACTGTTACATAAAATATTGTTCAAACATCCAAATATAAATGATTTTTTAAGACATCTACTTAAGGTGAACCGATTCATGAATACTTAGCTTCAGGTTCTGGGAATTATTTAACAGAGTAACTTCCCAAGACAGTTTATTACATCTGGTGGATTTTTTGGCGTGTCTTGCTTCACAAATCCTGTTCAGAAGATACACTCTGTACTATGTCTTACACAAAGTACTCAGTCTTACCATGAAAATAACTAAATGTATTTTCAGCATTTTGTCAAGGGATTTCAATCTGATTATTAGAAAGACTGGCTTTAAAAGACACTGAAGGAATAAAAATACCAGTGGCTACTTTCTAAGTAAAACAAAAACAAAAACAAAAACAAAAAACAAAAACAAAAACAAACAAAACAAAACCTAATTAAAAACAAACAAACAAACCAGTAAAACTTTCCCTTTTTTTATTTTTTTTTCCTATTACTGCATCAATTATAAAATATTAATAAGGATATAAAAGTCTTGAAAAGAAAGCATTCTGGGCTTAAAACAGAGCCTTTCAATAACTGAAGGGAGCCTACAGGGATGCCAGAGAGGGACTCTTCATCAGGGACTGCAGCAATAAGACAAGGGGCAATGGGTTCAAACTTAAACAGGGGAAGTTTAGATTACATATAAGGAGGAATTTCTTTACTGTGAGGGTGGTGAGGCCATGAAATGGGTTGCCCGAGGAAGTGGTAAATGCTCCATCCATGGTAGTGTTCGAGGCTCGGTTGGACAGAGTCTCGGATGACATGGTTTCGCATGAGGTGGCCCTGCCCATGGCGGGGGGGTTTGGAACTAGATGATCTTAAGGTCCTTTCCAACACAAACCATTCTATGATTCTATTATTCTAAGGACTAATAGATTATTGCCTTGCAAAGACTGTGGGTCTGAAAAGATGTGTTAATTTAGTGTGCCTATGCTCCCACTTCAGGCCTGAAGCCATTATCTGATAAACAGGTTTGAAACTGAGGATTCTGTAAGTTGCAAATGTGCCCAAACTCCCATTATTGCCAATGTAACCTAACTACACACTCCGTGGATTTTTTATTTTTTTGAAAAGTACATTATCTAAAGCATTTAGCACTGTGGTACCTAATAACAAACACAATTTAAACAGAGAAGCACTAATAATATGTAAAAGGGATCTTGTGTTTGTCCTCTCCTCGTGATTCTGTGTTTCCACCATCTTCTCTCATTTTTTCCATGATGTGAAATATTTTAATTTACATTGAACTTATAAATGATACAAAAAGGCAAAATTACCGTGAGAAATAGTTCTTGGTTAGGGAAAGTGCTCAGATTTATGTCCATGGTTTGGCTGTTTCCTGCTGCCTATTTTAAAATTGTGTAGCTCACCTGGCAGCAGAAATTTATGTCATTATCAATGAGATGGGAGCCTGACCCTGCTGGTTTAAGTGGGAAAGACTTTTCTGACCAGTTGCAGCCAATGGCTAGAGGTGAGGAACAAATTTTTCACAGTGAGGGTGATAAAATATTGGAACAGGTTGTCCAAAGAGTTGGTGGATGCACGATCCCTGGACACATTCGAGGCTAGACTGGTTCTGAGCAAACTGATATTGTTGAATATATCCCTGCTCATTGCAGGGGAATTGGACTAGATTACCTTTGAAGGTCTCTTCCAACATAAACTATTTATGATTCCGTAATAATGCAACCAAAGGAGCTTTATCCACATGGGGAATCTCCTCCCAGTAATACAGGGTATCATCCAAAAATATTTATACACCTTGTGCAAGACTTTCTATCAGCAAAGCTGCATGGCTTGAAGTGGATGAAAACCCTGTATCATTAACAGGAAAATATGGCAAAGATTTACTTGATTTTTTTTATTTTATCCCAGGGAGAACAGGTTTATGAGATATCTCTGGTTTTGATCTTTCCATTTTCTGAGGGCATGTAGGATACAGCAATCCTCTTCCCAAATCCATGACTAATATCTCTTGCACAGCTCAGCAGAGACGGTAGCCTTCTGTTGCATGTCATCTTCCCATATAAATCTTTACAAGACCATCACACAGGTTGGGCTGGCAGACTTATTTCTCCAAAAGAACAATGCATTTGTTTTCACAGAAGCATGATGTGGGATCTATATAAGATTGGAAAAGAAAGAGGCACAGAGATAAAAAGTTGTTTATTTAAAGGAAATGTGTATTCTTAAACTGCATTCAAGAATGTGCTTTGATTCAAACTGCATGACTGAGCATGCATTGTTAAGTATAAATTGCTTTCAAGTTATATTCCTGAAAAGTGCTCCTTTGCATTTTAACCAAAATTTAAGTGGATAATATCAAAATATGCCAAGTTATTTACAAAGATAACTTCTCAGATGAGCTGTTGTTGCTGCTGGAAATGAACCAATATTAATTACTTTGCCAGGCTGTTCCCAGCAGAACAAAACAGGACAGAACAAAACAAAACAGCAATCTTATTTCAGGTATCTCTTCAGTACAACTGCTGATTGGCAGAGGAAGATTGCAGAGTCTCCTTTTTTCAAAGAGAATAAACAATAGGAAGCCATCTCTTTATTCAAAAAGCCAAGTCTGTTTTTTGCAGTCAGTTCTGTGCCTAAAAGAAGCTCTCTCTGTTTCTCTCTTGGCATCCCCCTGGAGTGAAACTCATACAGCTTCCCTCACAGTTGAGCTGTTTTCAGACCCATGTAAATATGCCCTGGCTTCATACTTGCTTACACACGGATATGGATGCGTGAGCACATAGAATCATAGAATAGTTAGGGTCGGAAAGGACCTTAAGATTATCTAGTTCCAACCCCCCTGCCATAGGCAGGGACACCTCACACTAAACCATGCCACCCAAGGCTATGTCCAACCCCACCTTGAACGCTGCCACGGAGGGAGCATTCACAGCTTCCCTGGGCAACCCATTCCAGTGCCTCAGCACCCTTACAGTAAAGAGCTTCTTCCTTACATCTAGCCTAAACTTCCTCTGTTTAAGTTTGAGCCCATTACCCTTTGTCCTATTGATGCAGTCCTTAATGAAAAGTCCCTCTCCAGCATCTTCGTAGGCCCCTTTCAGACACTGGAAGGCTGCTATGAGGTCTCCAAGCAGCCTTCTCTTCTCCAAGCTGAACAGCCCCAACTTTCTCATCCTGTCTTCATACGTGAGGTGCTCCAGTCCCCTGATCATCCTCATGGCCCTCTTCTGCACTTGCTCCAACAGTTCCATGTACTTCTTATGCTGAGAACATCAGAACTGTACACAATATTCCAAGTGAGGTCTCACAAGAGCAGAGTAGAGGGGCAGGATCACCTCATTCTACCTGCTGGTCACATTCCTTTTGATGCAGCCCAGGATACGGTTGGCTTTCTGGGCTGCAAGCGCACACTGAAGCTGGCTCATGTTCATTTTCTCATTGACCAGCACCCCTAAGTCTTTCTCCACAGGGCTGCTCTGAATCTCTTCTCTGCCTAGCTGTGCCTGGCATTGCTCCGACCCAGGTGTAGGACCCTGCACTTGGCATGGTTGAACTTCATCTGGTTGGCATCAGCCCACTTCACAAGCGTGTCAAGGTCCCTCTGGATGGCATTCCTTCCTTCCAGCACATCAACCGAACCACACAGCTTGGTGTCATTGGCAAACTTGCTGAGGGTGCACTCAATCCTGCTGTCCATGTCTCTGACAAAGACGTCAAACAAGACCGGTCCAAACACTGACCCCTGAGGGACACTGCTTATAACTGGTCTCCAACTGGACATTGAGCTGTTGACCACAACTCTGTGTGTGGCCATCCAGTCAGTTCTTTATCCATCAAGTGGTCCATCCATAAAATTGATGTCTCTCCAGTTCAGAGCCAAGGATGTCATGTGGGACAGTGTCGAACATTTTGTGCAAGTCCATGCAGGTGATGTCAGCCGCTTTGTCCCTATGCATCAGTTCTGTAGCCCCATCACAGAAGGCCACCAGATTGGTCAGGCAGGATTTCCCCTTAGCGAAGCCATGCTGGCTGTCACCAACCACCTTGTTGTTTTTCATGTTCCTGAGCATGCTTTCCAAGAGAATCTGCTCCAAGATTTTGCCAGGCACTGAGGTGAGGCTGACTGGTCTGTATTTACCTGGGTCATCCATTTTCCCCTTCTTAAAAATGGGGGTTATATTTTTCTTTTTCTGGTTGTTGGGAACTTCACCTGACTGCCAGGATTTTTCATTTATTGCTTTGTTCATCTTAGTTTAAATACTGCAGTTATCATCTCCATTTCTGCAAAAGAAAATATCTTCAGCTACTTGAACCAGCTTCTGTTCACAACTTGTGATGCTGACCTATTTCTAGACACAAGTGTCCTAACATTTCAGGTATCAATAGAAAAACCAAAACACTGCACCCTAAAATAGCTTGAATAAAACAGATTAAAAAGGTGTTCTCTGCATGAGACTGGCAGCAACATCTTTTAACATCACAATTTCCATCTTTCTGTCTCTCCACAATATCTATCTGAAGCCATTTATTTAAAAACTCTTATTTATTTTTCAACACTTTCAAAATATACATGTATGAAAATTAGCCAGCATACAGCAAAATAGCCAATCTCCTTTCTGTATAATTACTGCATTGAAAGGCAAGGTGACAGGGAGGTATTTTCCCAGGAAATATCATTTTTACTTTCTTTTGCATTTTTTATTACTTTTGTGGAATAATAGTGAAAAGAAGAAAGGCCACAAGGAATTTGCTCTATTTTATTAGCTCTCAATGTCTTTGTCTTTCATTTAGAATTAGTTGTTTGCTATGGGGATGTGTATGTGTGCCTGGAATGGACACTAACCAGGGGACACCTCACCTACCCTATTTTTCCCCCATTGTTTTCATACTCTGCTATGATGATTTTATCTTCATCCTACCTCTTAAGTCCCTGTACCTGCGCAGAAGGCACTGGCCTCTGACTCTGGGCTTGTCTGCTGATTTTGGGACATTTGTCTCAGCTGAGCTATGCTGGAGCTGTCTTTATGATGCTGTGTAAACTTTTATGCCTCCCAAGGCATCCTTCTAAGGAAGGGTATCTCTGCATGGAATAATCTTCTGAGTTGCACATTGGGGAAGATTGTGAGATAGACCTACAAGGGGAAAAGGGTAATTTATTGCTACTGTAGCAACAAACAAATAAAGACTAACAATGAGACCCTCAAATCTTGTTGAGTTGACTTTAACATAGGCTCATTTGCCTTTTAAGGTTTATTTGATTTTTTTTTCTTCACTGTCTTGTCCGTATTTAAGCTTGGTTACAGAATTAAACTATTTCCTTGCCAGTGTTCTGGCTCTAATCTTCTATGTTGGTATTGGTCTTGATTCAACATCAAAGGACCTGATAATATTTAAGTTTTCAGATGGTCTTCTAGATCCTTTAGCTCAAATATAAGCCACCTTCCAAAAAGATCTCCCTTTCAAATAATAAAAACCCTGTAGTGGAAAAAAAAAAAAAAAAAAGTTTTTAAAAAAGAAGTTCAGAGTTAGTTTTGATCTAGTCTCTTAAGAATACTTAAGTTTAAAACTAGAGAGCAGGATACCTATTTACTTCTTTTTATATTCACTTTCAGATGCTCAGCTCTCCTCTTCAGCGTGTCCATAAAAGCCAGGCAATTCCATGACCTCCTTTCAGACTGTAATATCTCTTATTCTACAGCTGAGAAGTGTGGAAAATGTATTACAAGACATGGATGAGAACTGCTCTGTGTCTAAAAGCAGCAGTCTGCCAGACAAGGAAAAGGGAAGCAGATAATTAGCAAGTAATGAAGAAAGAGATGGTAATCAACAAGTTGGTTTTATCCCTTTGAGTTCTGCTTTGATGTATGTAACTTGCATGTGATGCTGTATTGATTTTCCATTCTCAGCAAGCAAACCACAATGCAACACACTTTCTTAAGTGAAAGTGCCACTTTCTTGTGACACTCTGGTCCTCAGAAATTCCGGAAAGGTAAGTTCTCCATCTTGTTAGTGATGAAACCAGCCAAAATTCCTTTGTTATATCAAGCGATAAGAGCATTTTTTTACTGGAAAACAAATCTATAGTAATCAGCCCTTAAAAGACATTGGAGGGAAGGAATGCTATCCAGAGGGACCTAGACACACTTGTGAGGTGGGCTGATGCCAATCTGATGAAGTTTAACCACGCCGAGTGCAAGGTCCTACAGCTGGGTCGGAGCAATCCCAAGCACAGCTACAGGTTGGGCAGGGAAGAGATTCAGAGCAGCCCTGCGGAGAAGGACTTGGGAGTGTTGGTCGATGAAAAAATGAACATGAGCCAGCTTCAGTGTGCGCTTGCAGCCCAGAAAGCCAACCGTATCCTGGGCTGCTTCAAAAGGAGAGTGACCAGCAGGTCAAGAGAGGTGATCCTGCCCCTCTACTCTGCTCTCGTGAGACCTCACTTGGAGTATTGTGTGCAGTTCTGGTGTCCTCAACATAAAAAGGACATGGTACTGTTACAACAAGTGCAGAAGAGGGCCACGAGGATGATCAGGGGACTGGAGCACCTCCCGTATGAAGATAGGCTGAGAAAATTGGGGCTGTTCAGCCTGGAGAAGAGAAGGCTGCGTGGACACCTCATAGCAGCCTTCCAATACCTGAAGGGGGCCTATAGGGATGCTGGGGAGGGACTCTTCATGAGGGACTGTAGTGAGAGGACAAGGGGTAACAGGTTCAAACTTAAACAGGGGAAGTTTAGATTGGATATGAGGAAGAAATTCTTTACTGTAAGGATGGTGAGGCCCTGGAATGGGTTGCCCAGGGAAGCTGTGAATGCTTCATCCCTGGCGGCGTTCAAGGTGGGGCTAGACATAGCCTTGGATGGCATGGTTTAGTGGGAGGTGTCCCTGCCCATGGCAGGGGGGTTGGAACTTGATGATCTTAGGGTCCTTTCCAACCCTAACTATTCTATGATTCTATGATTCTAAGTTGTCTGGCAAGGACTGAACTAAATAACTTTATTTCTACAATGAGCACTGATGTTTTATACTAGCTATCCTGCCATTCTGTTAGGAAAATCTGAGAGAAGATTCTTCAAACAAATATTGCCATTCATTCTAAAGAACTTAAAATGATTATTTTCTTGCCTGTTCTTTGAAAATGCCATTACTTGGCTTTAAGTGCCTTTTATGTTCTTCCTCCTCTTAATGATAAGTCAAAAAAAGTCAGTCTTAAAATTAATTCAATTTCCAAGTTCCAGTAATTATGAGATATCTGGGCATGGTCCCTGGATTTGTGCCTGTGCTATGTAGAATTACTTAATGGTGCTACGAAGAAGACTAACTAGGCCTCAATCTATTTGGACACCAGGGTGCAGGGAACTATGCCTATATATACATGCACATGTTTTCCCATGCTGTGGTCCACAGTTAAACCACAACAGCCTCGGGGCTGGAGCCAATGTGCCAGCTCACACTGAGTTCATGCAGATCAAGCATGCTCTTAGAAGTTGGACATAATTGTTATTGTGAGAGTTTCCTAATAAAATATTAACAGAGTTAATAGATTATTATGAGAGTAAATTAAACCTGCTGCATAAAGCTATCAACCTGCTTCTCAAATGCACTTTTCCTGATAGAGTTCCCCCAAAGCATACATGTCTTTGTTCCTATCTAAAATTTCTCATTACACTATTTAAGTTTTCAGTACTGTCTTTGGTTTATTTTTACTTCTTATTGTTACTCAAATTATATTTTTCCTCTCTTTCACAACCTGGCATTGTTGTTGGAGAAGAAGGAAGTTCACAGAAAATGGGACAAAGCAAATCAGGCTAAAAAATGTAAATACTTATTTAACAGAATGTCTAGCAGTCAATCTATGGTAAGTATAGTATTCAAGTCATTAAAGATTATCGCATAATTGCAAGTAATTTTATCATGTGATTATATAATCATTCGATCTAACTCTCAATGATGAAAGTTTAAATTCTTCCCTTAACTTACCTGAGAATTGGAACTGGTCCAAGAATAAAATTGCAATTGAGATATCCTGATGTATCTCTTGCACTGTCTATTGTTTCCTATATCTTTACATACATCGTTACGTGCATACTCAGAGAAAAAATATATTTTTTTCAGTTTGCAAATGGGAGAATGAATGTCTTCTCATCTCATGTCGTACTGGAAATTTAGGACTATTTCCATAATTTATGTTTTGAGAGTCACAGATACTCGCAATGTAAATAAAATTATGGTGAGCAGCCCATGTCAATGAGGTCTTTAATCTGCTATCAAGTCTCTACTGACGACATATGTAGTTGTATATACATAAAATGTGTCTCCCTATAAATAACATGATGTACACAGATGACACAAAGTAGTTTAGCACCATATGCTGGCTTCTCAGCGGTTTTACAATGTATGATTGTAATTTTTTTAATATATAAATACAGTTTCTTTTTTGTGAACTAACAACAATAGGTTGTAGTAATTTTTATATGCTGCTGAAAACCAAACATTAATCAGGTTACTGTAACTGTTGGATACTACATTCATCAAGAATGCGTATTATCCAAGCTGTATTAGTTAATATCAATAGATAGACTGAATATGCTGTTGCTTCCATTCCTATTAGCTATATATAAAGGATGCATGAGTTACTCATTATTTAAAGGAATGAGCAATGCTGACCAAGCTTGTGCAGTCCTGCTTCATTTTATGCACAGTTAATAAAACACACAGTTCTTGAAATTTGCTAGATAGTTAAGTGGGGAGAATCGAACTTCACTCTTATTGAGACAAGTACAAGTAACTGTTCTTTTGATTTGCTGTAAATGCACCAGTCTATGTTCCATTCAGGACTCGCAACAATAGGGAAAAAAATAAAAACAATTTCTAAATTTTACTTGTTAGATTTAGTTTTTTATTCTTTTTCTTTGGGAAAATTACCCTGAAATTATTTCTTTTTAAGGTATTCTTTAAATTATAGACTTATAATATACTCCCACCACCAAGACTCTGAAATATGAATTACTTTTGCTTTCTCTATGGAACATTTATATGTTAATGACTAGCCTGCAGCTAATATAATGTATTAATTTACTCTACAGCAGTCAAAGGTCCACCTACATATACTAGCAGTGGTTTAGAACACTACAGTAGTAAATTAAAATCTTTTAAGACAGGAAAAGAAAAGAACAATTCTTTAATGTCCACACAGCTTCTTTGAGAATGTCTCTGGAAAAATCCCTTTTATGTGTCCAGGTCATTGTCCATGTCTCAGTTCCTTCAGCATTGAAATTCAAGCAATAGCTGCTCTGCTACACTCAACTGCAAGTTAAAAAGCCCAATTCCTCATTTTCATCTCTGCTACTGCATTGAAATTTTCTTCAATGCCTAAATATCTGTCCAGAGCTTGTAAAATATTTACTTCTGAGTTAATGAGGTGTGACCTGTATGTAATATAGCTGAACAGAAACCCCCTGCCCTCCTGGAGACAACAACCAGCAGTAGCCAGATCCAGTAGCAGCAGAGGTCTTCCGGTTGTGATTGACATGCTTCTCACCACATCCTTCAAATTTTCAGGTTATAAAATTACTTGGGGTTTGAGAGCTCAGTTATGAAATTAAAACAACAGTCTTCTTTTGTGGTTACTTAATTTAGTTGGAAATGCTAACCAGGTAATTAAGACTAAGGCTATTAACATCTTCAGGCTCAATAGGGTCAAATAGTTTATGTATGCATGAATATATATACAAGTATAGATATCTAAAGTTCAAAAGCTGTTTAAAGATCATTGTGGTACCTAAGGAGAGGACATGCTCAATAGTACCAATTAAGTGTACTTAGCTTTAATTTATTAAGGACAATGGAGAACAACCAACTATCCAATTATCTTTTTTTCAACTAGCTTTTATTACAACAACCAGAGAAAGAGTTGAAGGTCTCTAAGGAGAGAAAAAAGAGTATACCAAGATCTTACTGGAAAGTAAACATGTTGGAAACTAAGAATAACTACGGTAAAAAAAAATTCTGAAGTCTAGTTCTTTAATGAATAGGAACTTTTCATCTGTGAAAAACTATGGCAAACAATACCAAATTGGAAAGGAACTGGCTTGTTTCATTACAATCAATAAACATAGCAGCCAAAGGTTTCCACAGAGTCATTAACTCATCAAATGCACAAGCTATTAATCGAATTACACAGTAGTCCAGTCGACAGTTGCAAACACTTCAGATCCACAATATTGGTAAAACATTATTGCTATGGAAACCTTAATTTGCATTTTCCATGTATTTTTGTTTTAGGTTTACAATGCAAATAGCATCCAATACCATAGGAAATGAATGAAATAGTTATTCTACCTAAAACACACAGCCGTAGTGGGACTCCAGAGTCAGCAATGAATGCAAGCTCCTGAGTTTAATTATCACAGATTTTCCCAAAAATTTTGTTCAGGAATATTTTTGAGGATTTTTCATATTTCTACAGGGTTTCAGATAAATTACAGGTAATGCACAATAGTTCCACCAATATATGGCAGAGCCAAATGTTCACACTAGGTAGGTGTTCTCACTGTAAGATCCTCAAAGGAAGTAATCTTGCTGTGCAAGTGGATAAGTTGCAGAGTTAGAGACTGATGCTCACAGGAATTTCTACTTTTTTTGGAGGCGAATTGTATATTGTAGTGCACAGGTTGCCTGCGCATACACGGGGAGTTCAGTGCTTCCAAGTGCAGGTTTACCTGTCATGAAAAGAAGCCCTGCTACAAGGTACCATACATGGAACTAATGCTTTCTGTGTTCTAGAATTATTGTATGAGATTTCATAAAGCATTCAGTACTGTCTCCATGTGGGAATTCTCACAAGAAACATTCTAGCCTTAGCCTGTGCCAAGCACTGTTGCACACATGCAAACCAACATCTATTAAATTATGACAGCTTAGGGACAAACCCCAGCATCTCTTCATGCTTCCTATTTCATTAATTAGGGCACATTCTTAATGCCTTCTAAAATCCAAGCATAACTTAAGAGGTAAACCCCAATCACACAGTTTGCTATAGTACAGTATCTTGCCACATGGACAGACTGAGCCCAAAGCAAAACAAGAGCAAAAAATAAAAATCGGGTGTCTCTGGTCCATGTTCCCAGCACTTTTGGTTTTGGCCTGAGGATAGGCAAATCTAGCTTTGGTGTCTTCGGCTTCCTCAGTGATGCCTTTTGATTCAAGGTCAACTGGTTTCATAAGAAAAGGCTTATTTGTTCAGTTAAGTCAGAGATAAGACAACTGTGAAACTCTCATTTTATTGTGACATTTTGTTTTCCAGCCAAACCCAAGAAATCTACAACTTGTGAAAGAGAAACTAAAATGTTTTCCAGATCTTTGGTATTTTTGCTTTCTTTATTCTCACAGAAATTCACACCCCAGTAAGAATCCAGTTCTAACTACCTGCTACTTCTTCTAATCGTTTCACAAGTTTCCTTAACCTGGGACATCATTAACAGGAAATGCCTTGCCACTCTTAACGAAATGTGTTATTGTATCTGGAGCCAATGATGTTAGCAGACAATACATCAGAGCAGATGGCAGTTGGTGTTCAATGCAAGCCACAGGTCAATGTGGTATACTGTTAGTAGCCATAATAAATCATTAAGAGGAACTACCTACAACACTTTCAGGATGTGTGTTAGCCCTACATGGAATTTTTAGATCACAATCCATAAATATCTTGTTAATTACATGCAAAGTGACAAAATAGTGTGTAATAATCTATAGCTGTTTGGGTTTTAACTAGAAATTACTGAAAGAACATGAAAGCAAAACTCTTCTGGTTTCTGTAATTTTAACCTTTCAGGCTGAAGTGCTTGACTTAGTCAATTCATTTTAACTATTAGAATGAGTTCTTGACCTATGAAATGTACAGTCCATGTCTTAATTTCTACATGAAAACTGATTAAATGCAAATTGATAAAAAAATTGCCAGTAATTCATATAAAATCTTGTGCATAAATTCTTCCAAAGCTGCCATCCTGTTTCTGTTGGAATTAAAAGGGTCTTTCAGTACCAGGAAAAGGCTAATATTGTAAGACACAATGTTATTATAAGTTAAAGTTTTGTTTAAGCAATAGCAAACACTCAGTAGATACCTAGTTTCTAAACAGCTCAACTTTAATGCAGTGCAAAATAGCCACTCTTCTAAGTTAAAGGGCTCTCCAGATACATAACCCTGTGCTGTGTATTTAGCATCTGGTCTGTATGATCCCACATGCGTTCTGTAATCCAGCCTGGGCGGACTACCTTTGCCCTGTGAGGGAAATCCTGAATCTGTTTGGCCAACATGCTGTAGCCACTTTGATAGGTTTTGGCATGAGCTCAATAATAGCTGAATATTTCTTGCAACTATTTTTAATGGATAGAGAAGTTTCATCACTTTGGATTAGTTAAAAAACTTTTGGCACACTCATTAAATAGTAGTTGATATTATAGAGTTTTGTCCTTCAGTTATATTCTGAGATGCAGCCCCTGCTCACAGGGCAACTCTCAATCACCCTGGTGGCCATCCTCTAGGTTTCTCCTGCCTGACAGTGCCTTTCTTGCTGTGGCTGAAGAACTGTATCCAGTAGCCCATATGAGGCCTGAAAAATAGAAGCAAAGGGGAATATTCAATCTCCTGGCTACAGTCACTCCAATATGCTGTTAGTCTTCACTGCTGCCACTTCTGTTCAGGCACTTATCACCTCCAGAACTCCAGGATATTCCCAGAGTCCAAAGGAAAGAATGTCCTTCTGTCAAAGGACCACCCTCTATTTACCAGATATCGTTCTTTTTCTTCTTCTGGCAGAGGGGTGCAACAGTTACCTTTTCTACTCCTCAGGCACCTTCCCCAGCCTCCGCAACCTTTCTATTACCATTGAGTAAAAATATCCCAGATGTTACAGAGCAACAGAACTCCCATGAAAGCATGTGTCTAGCTGGCAGATGGGTGGCTCCATCTCCTGAAGGAGGGAATCTCTGACCTCTATCACCCACCACTTCCTTCTGGAGCTTGTGCTTGCAGAGTACTTTGAAAATCCCAATCATGATATGTTAAAATTTCTAATCTTTTTTTTTAAAGCCTTGAGCTATGGGTTATAGCTGTTACTTTTTAAACTGAATTACAAAACCTACATTTGAACATGAGAAAATGAGTTGGATCAAAACTCAGAGCCCTTTGCAAATTCAAATCTGTGTGTGCAAGCCTCTTCTACCACTTGAGTAAAATAGTTAGCAACTACTTCACAGAAATGTCTATTACAATTTTGGTTGAAAAGTTTTAACTAATTCTCACTTCAATGATTTCACAGTATAGAAATAACAAAAAAAAAAAAAAAAAGATCTCATTTCCTTGCTGTTTGCCAGTGCCTATGTGCTGTGACTAACTAATATTTCTCCATGTGCTTCATTTTCAAGTCATATTGAGTCCATAATGACTAGCTATTCAGACTTCTCTCCTATCAGATTATTGTTACCTGCAGCTTTTACTAAAAAACCTTTCAGGCTCATAACTTCAATGTACCACAGATTTTTATTTTATATTCTCTATAACTGGTGTTGAACGGCTTGACATCTCTTTTGCAGCACACTATATCAGATACAAACACTTTATCTGCACAGGTTTTTCTAGTAAGACCTATGAAACTATTTATATTATTAAAGGAATTTACCCACAGATCCTGATAAAAAATTAAAAACATCTTTTTATTGCATGCATTGTACTAAGTCACATTCTACAAATGCATAATCTAATATAAATGGTGCCTGTTAATTACTTAGGATTATTTAATTTTTTCTCTTTTTTTCCCTAAGTTTTTTTTACAGCTATCCATGATTATAAAATCTCTTAAAAGACGTATTTCTGGTTTCCCCACTCAATGAATATATATTAATTCACACTTTCTAAACCTTTGTAAACTTCAAGGATTATCCTTTATTTAAATTGTACAGGTTTCAAAACGTAAATGTTCTTCACATAGGGCCTCACAAATTACTGCTTTAAAAAATAGTCTTTTTTTTCTTCTGCACAAACAAATCTTTCTGAAAATGAATTCATCCCACAGATAATGTCAGGATGCATTTTGTCTTTTTTTTTTTTCTTACATTTATTGCTCTCTCTCAAAAAAATATAGCACAGAATCATAGAATCATAGAATAGTTAGGGTTGGAAAGGACCTCAAGATCATCGAGTTCCAACCCCCCTGCCATGGGCAGGGACACCTCCCACTAAACCATGCCATCCAAGGCTATATCCAACCTGGCCTTGAACACCGCCAGCGATGGAGCATTCACAACTTCCCTGGGCAACCCATTCCAGGGCCTCGCCACCCTTACAGTAAAGAATTTCTTCCTCATATCCAATCTAAACTTCCCCTGTTTAAGTTTGAACCCGTTACCCCTTGTCCTATCACTACAGTCCCTCATGAAGAGTCCCTCCCCAGCATTCCTATAGGCCCCCACTGGAAGTAAGAGAATTTTCCTAAGAGAAATTATTTTTCCTGTCACCATGAGGAAGCAATTGTACTGAGAAGCAAAGTAAGAAAAAGAAGGAAAAATAAAAAACCCCCAAACAAACACAAATTTCAGAAAAAATTAGGGTATATTACATTTCTTCTTGGTGACAATGTCTCAAAAATATTATAACCATGTATAACCAAATAAGTAGAGAGACTTAAGAATTATTCTGAAAAAAGAAACTCTGACTGTTACAATTTTACTACTTCTTAGCTTTCTCGAAACACCTAGAGTCATATCATATTGAATACTTTGCAATCAATATATAATGAGTTTAATTATTTTTCAAATTAAGATTGTTTTAATGACTGCTGAAATTTCCAGAGGTAGCCATAGTTCTCTACCTCACAGTATAATACATAACTAGAGCTTATATGGTCTTAGTTTCTTATTATTTTTCTTCATTTCTCGTTCAATTTAATGCTTGACCTTCAGATTGAGAATATAGTTCTAAGACTATTCCATTTATAGAGATATCACCTCCAGAAAGGAAAGATATCACCTTCAGAAAGGAAACATGCATTGGTTAAGTATTACCTAAAAGATTATATGACCCGTTAAACATTACCTAAAAGATTTTATGACCCTTTAAACAGTTTATCAGCTAAATAGGTTAATTTGATCAGCTAAGAAATGGACTCCCAATTTTAAGACTTTCCCATTCATTTTCATAACAGTCACAGCTACTGCTAATTATTTGTCACATCCAGAAGTTTATCCAGATATTTATATGAACTCTAAACTGACCACGCACACCATAAACAGTGTGCTTCTTAGGCACTTTCTTGGAAATAGTTATTACTCTTTTTGCAGCTCGTTATCATTCTTACCCGATACATTTGGCCAAGATTTGCCTTTAGCTTAATTTTCTTCAGATCTAAAGTACAGATTTGAAAAGGATAATGATGTAAAAACTTCAGCTCTTCCAGAACTGGACGGAATAAGGCTGAGCCTTGCCGTCAGTGATTTTAGTCTTTTGCGACTCTCAGAGACAAAAGACTCACACAATGACTACAGATAGTAACTGATCAAAGTCCCAAACACACTGTGTTCTCACAGACATAAATATGTTCCGTATTCCTACTTGCTCTAAGGATAATAAGCACAATAGGACTACTCATGCAGAGTTTCTTAGTGCTCTCTCATTGTGTTAATCCTAACAGCATATTTTTTTTTACAGGACTATTTTTCCTGCTTATTATTGTGATTTTCTAATTGAAATATGGAGATTTTGGGTTTAGGGTTTATTTTTAATATAAAGTTTACCCAGCCTCTAAATTCTGTTGAATTATGTCGATGGGCTTTGGATCACAACGTTTGCTCCCAGTCCCAACTAAATTTGGTACCATACACAGTACACTCTTTTCCTAAGATGTCCCTGTCCAATCAGCAAATGCGAGATACAATGCCAGAAAAAAAGTACATTTTTAACTGAAGAGGGTTTGTTCCTTAGTCCATGAGATGGGCTTAAACAATAAATAGAAAGGAGAACTTGTGCTGAAGAGCCTTTTCAATTTGGTTCAGTTTAGCTTAAGTGACAGATGGCAGCTATCTCTGTTCTTCTCCCAGTCCTGCTCTCTGTATGGCTTCTCTGCTATTGAAAGGAATACCACACTCTATACAAATTATTTCAGAAAAAGAAATATTAAGGTGCTAGCTGAAAGAAATGCTTTCATGAAAAGCAGGAAGCTGCTTTGAGTAGAAAAAAAACAAGCTCATTGTTGGCAGAACAGGACAGGTCAAGGGGCAGAGCAACAAGGGGAACAAAATGCACCAGCATTTTAGTATCACCCTAAAGCACATACTAATATTTCTGACTAAGCCTAAACTGAAATAATATAAAATAAAAAACTGATGCAAGCATTTCTGAGTCTTTTATCCCATTAAGTGCAATTGCTCACCTCACAAGATGTTTTGAAAAAAATAAAATTGAGCTTCTTCCTTTCTCAGTATGAATTGTATACTAATTGTTTGTGAATGTTCATTTGATAATAAAAATCAGTTCCATGTGCTTCTTCAGTTCTCTTTAATTGGCATCATATAGCCAAATTCATGGCATTTCTTTCAAAGAAAGTGTAAAATTCTGATATGAGTATGTAGAGGCTTAAAATACTAATTCTTCAGAATTTCTTTAAGCAAAAGCAGATGTTTCTGTAATTCTAATTTATTTCAAGTATTACAGAGCTTTTTACATAGATAGTTATATAATTTTTCAATATACTACATTATTTTTTCTACCTATTTTTTCCACTCCAAAACAATTGAGGACTATATTTCCTATTGTTGCTTCACTTACTAACATTTTGCTTCTGGCATATTTAAGGTTTTGAACATCATTCAGATCCCACTTTCCTGGGTGCTGTACATGTGCAATAAAAAGACACCCTGAACTACCATGCTTACACTAAACACAGGAAAAAGCTGAGAGGAGAATGGAAATGATTATTTTTAAGTTACAAAATAATATGAATAATTACAAATTATACAATATGATTTTGTCTTGGTTTCAATTTTTCTAATTTTGAAACAATAATGCTTTAAAGGGAACCTTTTTTCTTTTTATGTTCACTTTCACTTTTTCATTAGAAAGCTGCAAAACAAGTTCAATAAAAATTAAATTACAGAACAAAATAAACCAGTTACTTATTCCTTCCCTTTTTGCCCACTGAAAAATAAAAAGTCGCAACTCAAAGAAAATCGAAAGACAGAAGCATGAGAAATGGTAGGTAAAAGCGAGGTTTTTTTATTTCCCAAACTTAGAAAAGAGAAAAATATGGAAAGAACATTTAAAATCTTCAGTTTGTTTAAGGAAAACAAACATATCTTATCAGTATTTGAAATCACAGCTTTATGCATAGAGAAAATTCATCATTTTTTTAACCCAAGCAGTTAGCCAAACATAAGATTTTATAAGTTGGAGAGTTCTTCCTATTTGGTAAACATAATATTTTTGCAATAAAATATTCTTTATTTCGAAATTACCTAAATAATACCTTTTTTCTCTAAATATCAAGAAATTAACCACTGCTGCTTGGAATCTCAAATGCCATTTTTGCTAGAGCTCTATTATCTCATAGCTAAGCAGTGGGTTGCAAGGTAAGTAAGTGCTGATGTGTCTGTCTTTGGGTCTTCCTTGATGTCTTCCATATGTTGGTACTTTTTCTAGTTTGTCATACATATAGTTGGAGCAAATATTGGCACAGTTCCCCATTTGAGCTTCTATCTGAAGAAAAACCCTTCCAACAACAGAATTTACTTCCACCTCTGGCAGCTGGTCTGTGTTTTGAATGCTGGCTGCTCCTATTTTTTCAGTTACCTATTCCACTAACCAAAGTATTTACTGTTCACATTTATCTGGAAGATATGGCAAAAGTTATGTCCATAAGCTTCAGAAACATTTCTGTTGACCATGGGAGCAAACACTCAGTTTCTCACATTTCAGTGTATGGTTTTGCAGCATGGCCTGAGCTGAACATCTTTCTCTAGGGAGAAACTTTTGCTTTTCACTTTCATTTGCACTATCTCACACTCCTACAGCTTACTTAAAACAAATTTGGGTGTTAATCTGATCACTAGATAAACTGATTTCACAAAAATGGCAAAAAAAAAACCAAGTTTGCACAAAAGAAGAAATAACAGAGGCTTCAAGACATGTTGGCCAGGTTAAAGAATTGAATCTGCTGCAATCACACAAAATGCTAAAGCTGGCACAAGGCAAGAGTAAATAACGCAGCTGACAGCAGGGACAAGTAGAAAAAGGAACTAAACTAAAGATGAACCAATAGAGCTGTTAAAAAGGGAAAGATTGGGGCTTTTTTCCACGTCTGTTTTTGTTGTTTTGGTTGTTTTTTTGTTTTTTGTTTTTTCTTCCTGCTACTGCTATCCAGTAATTTGGTACAAATGAAGAGAAATCAATACAAATTAAACTGAGCAGGCATTGTCAACTCATATTTAGCTTTGAAGTCTGTCGCTTCTACACCAGACTTAAGAAGGGCCTGTATGTTCTTTTTCCAGTTATACAGGCTATTCTAAGCAAAGATATTATGTCTACCTATGAGCCATGTCTTTTCTCAGTACAAGTCACTGGTTTGGTGACTATGACAGGACTCCTAAAGCTATGCCAGTGTATAGACATGATATTAAAATCATTAATTTTGGTGATGCTGTCAGAATTTCAACTGAAGCTGTTAATAAAGACAGTGGCAGCTATGTCCTCTTTATCAGAGACAAAGCCTAAATATCAGATTTTTTAGGATTAGGGACTGTGACAGTTTGCAGAGGCTAATCGGTACTGCTTAGGACTCCTATGAAGTTATGCGTGTTACGTTGCCTGTGTGTTGGAGAACTCCAGGCTGGTTGCTGGTCGTTAAAGGCTCTGCAAACAAGCTTCGATCCTATCTGAAGTGCAGGAGAGGACATCTAGGGGTGACTGAGAAAAAACAGGTGTAAAAATGTTGAAGGTGCAACTGAGGTATGGGGTACCCAGAGGGGAAACTGCGATAAAAAAAAGATGTGTCCAACAATAGCAAAAGTCTTGGTTACCTGACAAGACCTGACAGTTGAGCTCTCCACAGGGAAATTGTTGATGCTTTTCTATGTAAGTATGTATGAACAACTAGGTCTTGGTGTTGGGTAAGAGAAACTGAGGGGTCTGCTGTCATTGACAGGGAAATAAGCTTCACTGTAGGGGAGAAGTAACAGACTCAAGTCACCCCTAAAACTAACTATTTTAATCATTTATTCAACTTATTATGTTGCCAAATTAATTTGATATATTCTGCTCAGTAAAGGTCATGAAGCAGAGAGTGGCATTGATGAATCCAATTGCTCTCCCACTATGACACAAGGCCAAAAAAGTTCCGAGTTCCTCACTATGGGAATTCCAGAGGTCATACTTAGAAATTCATGTTTCAGAAATATTTCATAAATGGGTTCTGAAATCATCACAGAGACAACAAGGTGAACAGAAGGAAGCCTCAAGGTTGTTGATTTGTGACAAGAAACAAAAAAGTCTTCTGTGAACCAGAGTGAGTCAAAGAAACAAAAATATTGCCAGACTTTGCCAAATGTTCACTTTTGTGAAGGTTGATTTGATAAAAAAGCCAGTTCCATGTGGTTCTGTAGGTCTCTTTAATCAGCACCACAAAGTTGAATTTATGGTATTGCTTTCAAAACAAGTGTAAAATTCTGATATGAGTATGTAGTGGCTCAAAATACTAACTTTAGCCAGATTTTCCCATAATGCTGCTGCATGGGTTTTCCACACATATAAAAAACTTTTGATTGGGTCAATTCTATCCATGCTATTTCAAAACTGCAAAGCTCATCACTATGGTCTCAGAATTGCATTATTAGCTCTTAGTTGAGCTGGGGCCAGTGTTAACAGAAATTGAATTGCTCAGGCTTATGAGATAGCATTTTGGGTGGCAGCTATTATCATCTTTCTGCTTGCCAAAGCAGTATTGTTTGCTATTATATGACTAATACTTATTTGCCAAACCTACTTTTAAAAATACCAAGTATTTGAGCTTTCACTGCTTCCCTTGAGAGACTGCTCCACAGTCTAATATATTTAGTTGTCAAGAAGTAAAAGACTAATTCTGAGTATTTTCAGTTTCAGGATGAATCTTTCGTACACCTACACTCGTACTCAAGCTTACATTTGCTACTTTTTATCCTGAAAATTTGTTTCAGAGTTTTGCTGTGTTCACATTGCAAGTCTTAAATAATTCATGACTAACCCACATCAGGGACCAACTGGAAGTACTAAAGCTGGAACTGCTGACTGTTTCTAAATATTGCATAATCTTGAGAGAATGAGAGGAAACACATTTTCTTTCAAAGGCCTCTGCAGAGGGAGACTTTTTAGTATATGTCAGATTACATCTCTGACATCCCTCTGGGTGAGCCTCAACACTGTTTAACTTCCTCCCAAAGCAGTATGCAGTTTGATCTAGATGTTTACTTTTTTTATCAAACTGTGTGCGGTTTTTTGCATAAATTTCACTATAGTGTCTTTTTCAGTGTATTATATTTGATGTATGTAGAGAGTTCCTTGGAAATGAAGTCCAGTCTACTTGAATGGTTATGTGATATTTTATTTCTTTCAATCTAAAAATAGTAACCAAAATTTTATATATCCAGTCAACATGTCCATCCATAAATCATCCTTTCAGTCACCCTTTAGTGATATGAAATACACAGAAAAAAAATATTGGTTTTGATCTCTTTTAAATAACTTTGTTCATTCACTCTGTGCTTAGCTATTTTACCATTTACAACTTGACATCACCATATAGGTTGCCCAGGGAAATTGTGAGTGCTCCATTGCTGGCGGTGTTCAAGCTCAGGTTGGACACAGCCTTGGGCAGCATGGTTTAGTGGGAGGTATCCCTGCCCATTGCAGAGGGGTTGGAACTAGATGATCTTAAGGTCCTTTCCAACCTAACTATTCTATGATTCTATGATTCTATTACTGCCTACTCATAATCTGCTATTATGTCTTTAAACTTCACTGTTTTAATAGAATTGGGTTTCTTAGTACACATATTTTAAAAGCAAACAAATTATTCTGGCATATGATCCTTTCAGCAAGTCAGAAAAAGATCATTATAAAGGTGTTGATTTGTGCTATCTAATTTCTGTTTGGCCTTAACAGTTCACAATTATGAAAATCTGAAAATATAATAAAAATAAAAGGTCACATGAAACATAGTACTGAATAAGTGCTCTGCCATTTCCAGCTTTTTGAAACCTTATTATCATGGATAGCAGCTAATATCTACAAATGGATTGCATTCCAGTTGATCAGACCCCAAATTTTGGTTCATTGAAATTAGTTTCTACCATGAAGTTCTGTTTCGGATTACCCAGAAAGAGCCAATCCAGCCTCAGAGGATGCAAGGAGATCTATCAGCCAATTAACAGCTGATTCTGCTCATTGTTGGTTCAATGAAGTCAGTGAATGAGGTTTTTGGTCACTTTCTTTAAAGGTTCACCATTAAACTGCCCCTTGCTGAAAAACAATTATATATTTTCTGTGGGTAGTGGGATATCTGTTCTCATACTTCAATTCAGCAACATAAAAGGGTTTTTTAAGTGCATTTTTAAATACTTGAAATACTAATATTACATTAACTGTTTCAAGGACTTCTATTTGTTCTAAATGCAGAGAAGATTGTCTTCTTTTTTTGTGACTAAGCTGAACTCTCACCTTCCCAAATCTGTGAGTTTGGACCTGTATCTCGTTACTAAATTTAACTGGAAAAAACCTAAAATATTCCTATAAAATAATCTGCCCCTGTACACTGTGAACAGTGAAAATTTAAACTCTTGCCAGTAACTAATACTAAGGTTAACCAGCTCCTCATGAATTGCATTTTCTGAGGTTGACAGATATCACCAAAGCAATTTGAGTAAAGTAATTTAGCAGGCAGCAGATTATATGCACAGATGGGATTTCCCAATTGTATCACTTTAGGGATACAGCTAGCATTATGAAAAAAATAAATTATACCATTTCATAGATGCTTTCCATAAGAACTACCCTAAGATACACTGGAACTGACAGGAGTTTTGTTTCAATATATTTAATCAATGCTTTTTGACCTGGAGAAGAGAGAAAGGCAGAAAACCTTTCCAAATAAATCAGCATTTAATCCAACTAAATTTGTAACTTTACTTTTGGAGAGTAATATGACTGAACTACAGATAAGCAGAGAAAACTTACTGATTCTGTTGCCTTCTTTGGTTACTTTTTTCAATCAACTTGTTATCCCTTGCCTCACGCACCAACAAGCCACTGTTTCACTTAAACTCCTAGCAGGTCATCTGTAAGCAAAATCAGTATCTAAAACTATATAGTTTAGATGCAACAGTAGAAAAAGTATTTTCAAAATAGAACCCCATATTTTATTCTGGCTATATAAGTAGATATATAGCAAAATATATCATACTCATTAACTTTCTTCACTCTTGTTATGTAAGGGTGTGAATGTGAATATGAGCTGGGCATTTGTATCTTCAAAACCAAAATAAAAAGGGCATAAATATCTGTATCCTTATTTAAACAAATTTAATTGTTTTTATGGGGTAACAATAGAAGATCAGGGTCCCAATGTGCATATATTCAATCAATAGAAAAGAAAACCAAAGCAAAGATAAGAGCCCTCCTCGTAACTTCCCCATTCAGAGTATTAACAATTCTTTCAGGAACAGTGTTCATTAGTTTGTTTGTTTGTTTGTTTATAAAATAACACTTATAAAGCAAGGATATTGAATATAACGTTACAATATCTCCTAACAGAAAGACACACACATCCCACCTCACTTACATGTTCCCAAAAACGTACAATCTAAGGCTTGCACAAAATATACTCTGTGCTTGACCCTAGGCTTCACATCAGATGTTACAGAGATCATCGTTGGAAACAACTCCAAGCCATAGTTGAGATGTACCTTTGAAACAGACTAATAATGCGTCCGCAACAGTTTGGGTTTGTTGTTTCTTTTTCAAACATTAACACACTCCAATTTACAATTATAATATTTAAAGAACATACCAAACGATGGGAAAACCATTATAATCAGCCATCTATGGGCAGAAGTAAATTATTCATAACTTCTTTAGTGACTGCTGTTCCCGGTGTTTCAGATAAGGTTACATTACTGTACCTGAATCAATCATAAAATTCTGCTGTAGAGTTGTATTTTCCCTCTAGCTGAAATATCGAGGCTGCTTTACATTCTAAGTTGTGCAATTACTCTTTAAGCATCCTGAAAACTTCACTATACAATCCTGTGAACTGTGGAGTTTGCTTTTTTACATCTTTCCCTACTCTTACAGCAGGGCAAGTCAGTGACAATATATTGAGCCTGATTCACAACTGAATTTCCCAGGTTTTTGAGAAATGGGGCTTCACTGAAACCAACAAGATCCAATTGCAACTCAAAATTGTTCTTTGCTGGCACAGTGCCATTCAGAATAGGGAGATAAAGGCAATAAATTACCCATTTCTAGTTATGCTCAACTATGAGGGGAAACAAGATGAGTATGCTCGCAACCCAGAAAGTCAGCTGTATCCTGGGCTGCTTCAAAAGGAGTGTGACCAGCAGGTCCAAGGAGGTGATCCTGCCCCTTTACTCTGCTCTTGTGAGACTTCACTTGAAGTATTGTGTGCAGTTCTGGTGTCCTCAACAAAAAAAGGAATGGAACTTCTGGAACAAGTCCAGAGGAGGGCCATGAGGATGATCAGGGGACTGGAGCACCTCTCGTATGAAGATAGGCTGAGAAAGTTGGGCTGTTCCACCTGGAGAAGAGAAGGCTGTGTGAAGACCTCATAGCAGCCTTCCAGTATCTGAAGAGGGGCTGTAGGGATGTTGGGGAGGAACTCTTCATTAGGGACTGTAGGGATAGGACGAGGGGTAATGGGTTAAACCTTAAACAGGGGAAGTTTAGATTGGATATGAGGAAGATATTCTTTACTGTGAGAGTGGAGAGGCACTGGAATGGGTTGCTCAGGGAAGTTGTGAATGCTCCATCCCCGGCAGTGTTCAAGACCAGGTTGGACATAGCTTTGGGTGACATGGTTTAGTGGGAGGTGTCCCTGCCCATGGCAGGGGGATTGGAACTAGATGATCTTAAGTTCCTTTCCAACCCCAACTATTCTATACTATGATTCTATGTAATTGAGAACCTTAAGTGAAAATAGTGTGTCTTATGTTTTACACACTTGATTGAAAATTGCACCTGCTCAGGAACATATGAAATTCTGTTTAGTACAATAAAAGCTTTGGAGAAAGAGAAAAGTGATTTAGACCCAACCCAGCTAAATCCACCCACATATTAGAATAAGTGTCCTAGCAGTTAGAGGCAGCTCTGTAGCACTCCAATCTCTCCTATTGTGATTCTCTTGTACAGAGCCAGAGGCTTTTTTTTTGGTAAAAGCCAAAATATACAGATTAACATTCAGTGTAATGACTAAACCAGAAATCTGTCAAGTTAAATGTTGGTGTGTGGAATGTGTAATTGGAAAGAAACGTCTACAAACATTTCATCACATTGAACTTATTATGTTTCAGATATAAAATGAAGAGAAAATAGAGTTAAGTATAAAAGAAAAAAGGGATGAAAATTATAATTAAACACAACGGAAGGGTAATGAATTAGAAAATATCTTTATAACAAGAAGACATGTTAATTTAATTGAGGGCTTCATTTTGCAGACCAAATTGTGTTTAGGGGTAATCAGTAACTTTTTTGCGTAATGGTGTTGAAACTGGCATTAGTAATAGACAGTACTGCACTGTGCCATTGCAGCTGGGTATGAACACGAATGCTAGCTTTTTGAAAACCTAACAAAGCTTCTTTTAGACTCTTTATATTTCAATTTAACTGAATTGAAGTACTGACACATTCCAGTTTATCTGCAGTCCTTTCTGCCAATGTGAGAGCTTTAGCAATAATGGTTACTGCATTTTCCCCGGGTAGTCACTTAGGAAACGTTAACATTTTCACTAATTTTGGTCTTTAATAGCTACTGTATCAACCAAATACATTAGAATTAAGTACTGAAAATAAAAAAAAAAAAAAAAGTGAAACTCTGTGTCTACTAAACATATGCAGAAACTAAAAAGATAATTTATCCTCTTCCTTACCTATATCACAAAGAATTTAATACATACAATTAAAAAAAAAAATTCTTCTGATCATTTTTCCCAAAGTAGCAATAAAAATAATGAGACCTTTTTTAAATAAGTTGTGGTAAAGATACACATTAAGGACAAGATGGCAACACTGTTACTCAGGCTGAATAGTAATGTTCATCATAACTGGTTTCACTGCAGTCAAAGAGATTGCTTGCAAAAAAAGCAGTTTTTATCTGAGGAAGAAACTATATCTAAGAAAGTAATAAGATTATGTGGCTGGAAAAAAAATCCCCACAGATAAATATCATGGTGACATTTACTATTTTCTACAAGTTGAATTATGAAAAGCTCCTTCTATAGGAAACCAAAAAATATTGTGATGAAACCAGATAATTACAGAAAAACATAAATGTCATATACTTATCAAAGACAACAAAACCACTTTGGTTTTGTTCTTTCATATTATAAAAGGAGCACTGGGGAGGTTGGGGGCAGGGACAAACCAAAACACAGACACATGATCTGAATCTTTTCATCACAGCACACTCCGTATGAAGCCTGTTGCAAGCCAACTTGTCTGCATTTTTAAAATGACGTCTAAGGCACTGCTCAAACACAACTCCTCTTGGATTATTCTGTGTTTAGCTCATTCCTGACAGTAGGACGCAATAACCAGAAAGCTGATGCTGAGTACTGCCAACTCATTTCTTGCATGGCAGAGAGCTGTACTTCCTGACTGCAGGTGTAAATGCATGGTTAGCTCCTTGAAGTAGCTGCGTGGCTAGTAGCCACTAGAGGTAGTTTAACTGAACCTGTCCCTGTAGTTGCTTCTTACTTCCTCAATCAGATGGAATTGAGTTAATCCTAGACAGAGATCAGAAAACATTTTTTATTTTCTTTTAATAAGTTTTATAATTATTTTCAGCTTTTAAAATTACCTGAAATTTTCTAACACCTTGTGGTTTGTTAGCACCTTCTTGTAACACCCTGGCATTGAGAAAAGCAGCCCTTGTTGATGTGTACTACAAACAGAAAAATAAGGAACAACCTAATAAATTCTAGTGGGTCACACAAATCTATTGCATTTCTGTAAGGATATTTTGCACCGTTTATTCCGAACAATCTCATAACGTTGACATTTTCACTGAGTTCCCTCTGGTTCCCTAATAACAGAGTGAGAAGCCCTACGTTGCAACAAGCCCAAATGATAAGCATATTGATGTCCAAACACCTATTGACAAGGACAGAGGACATTATTCCAAATTTCTCTGACACCTTTAGTACCTCATACAGAGAAGTAAATGCATTTCTTTGCTCAAACTCATGGACTGAGAGTAGAACAGCACAGGGGGTGATCTTGTTGACTGTATACTGGAAACCCTGGAAAGAAATGCAGTGTAGCAGCCCTATAAACTTAGACACTCTTCAAAAGACAGGGCAAGCTTAACCTGCTGAGCCTTTTTAAGCCAAATCAAAGGCAACAATTCTGTTAGCACAATCCTGTCTTTGTAAGTTTTTCTCAGAACACCATTCTTACAGTCTGCAAGATAAAAGAGGAAATTTTTAATTTCTAAAATTATAAGACAGCAGTGAAACCTTTTCTGGATTTGAGTAAACACCTCTTTCAGCAGTTTCTCCTTTTCTTGCTCACAGTATTATAATTAGTGTCCCAACAAAGCTAACCTTATATCAAGTTTTTATGTGTTCATTTAATCATTAAACTATAGGGTTTTTTCCAGTCTCTTCATGAGTTGCCCTTCTCATTATTTCTGTATTTAAAGATCTCTACTGATACGCGTATTTTCCCAAGACCATGAACTTCCTTTCATGCAAACAGTGAAAACAATGTTCCCCAGCTTTCAGAAGTGCTGAGAACTCTCTTTCATGGCATAATAATAATATATACTATGACAATTTCAAATTGTGTTATAAAATTCCATCACTCATGCAAGTGCTCTCAAACTGTAAGTAACAATATTTGTTTCCAATACAAAACGCTTCCTGAAGCAGTTGAAAGAGTATGCAAGTAACAGTCAAGTCCAAAACTGTTACCTTAACCTCTTAAAGGCTTTGTGTTGCACCCACCTCTGCAGTGGTTTTGCAACATGGAAAAATGCAGTCAATTTCTGTAACAAGTTCTACAGACTTCTTCATATCTGGTGTGTTTGAGAGCAGTCTCGTGCTGCCCAAACTTAGACTTATTTTTTTATGTATTACTTATGTAATGTGCATTAATGAAAAAGACCTTCTCATATATTTTTCATTTTCCTGAAGCAGTTTACACTTCAAGGATTAACTCAAGGTTAGAAAACTGTGATCAACAGTATGATACTACACTGGGCCACTATTAGCAGTGATTTTCCAAAACTGAAAAAGTGCTTTGACCTGATAGGTTACAACTAACACTTTGTTTTTGTTTTTGTGGTTTTTTTTTTTTTGTTTTGTATTTTTTTTTTTTTTACAACTGCAGCTTTCAAAAACAGTCAGACAAACAAAAAGTATAACTTGTTCCTCTTTTTAGACCTGTTAAGACTTTGGCAATTTTGATTCTCAAGAGATACCTGCCCTTAAACCAGAATTTCACCATTCCATATATGAAACATGTAATAGTTTCTGCTTTCCTGGACTCATTAAAGAAAGGTAGGGAAATACATACTTCACCTTTTCAACAAAGGTGGCTTACTAAACAGTTAAGTTTAGGAGATGAGGAAGAAAGAGAGGGAAACGTGGAATGCAGTAAGATAATCAGACATCCCACTGAACCTTGAGTATCCCAAATGAGACTGCAATGTTTTGACTTTTCTTTCTATCTGCTCAAATTTCCTTTCAAATATGAATTTTCAGGCATGCCATGCTTTATCTTTGTTCTTTCCATTTATGACCAATTGAACAGTTTTGTTTCATAATTATTATTGACTAGTTCATTAATAAAGCAGGTTCTACATTTTAGAGTTTCTGCACTTGTCCAGTATTTTTTAAGCTTTCCAAGATGTTGTTACATATTCCTGTTATTATCATTCTACAATGAAAACTTAAATAAACAAATAATGAGAGAAGGAAATTTCTTGGCCAGCCTCTGCTCCTCCAATTTCTGCTGCTGTAAGATGACTTAAAATCTCATAATGTTCAGGTCTGTTTGACTCTATTTTTAACAGCATTTTTTGTAGATATATTTTAGTCACTTACCAACTCTCAACTACTATGTTTCCATTACTGTTACACTTTCTTGTTCCACAAATTGAATTTAACATGATCTGTCTACTCTCTCAAAAAGCCAAAATCATTTTCTGTCACTGGGTTGTACTTATAAGGTTTGTAGCTTAGCAATTTTCACAATTTAGAGTGACCTAATCTTACTTTCAATCAATTTCAAGCACAGTTCTAGTTCTACCTGAATATTTAAAATTGATTCACTGCAAATTGAACATTCTCCAGCATGGTCTCAGCTTGCAAAAAAAAAAAAAAAAAAAAAATAACAGTTGCAAAAAACCCAATCCTATGCAAAATCTTTGGATAGTCCAAATGTAAAAGTAAGTAGCACTTTTTCCATGAAGATCTATGACTGTGAGATTTTATCAGTCTTTCCTGAAGCTCTCCTTTATTAGCAATTTCACCAAAGTTTTCTTTGGATAAAAACTTTTCTAAATGATAGTTAGGCTGCTGGCCACCTAGTCTGTCTGCCTGTTTTGATTTGGATGTTTTTCAGTTGTGTTTCCTTGTCCAGATAGAGGAATTTCTGCCAGTGTGCCAGAATTTTCAAGAGAGCTTTTTCTTAAAGAAAATAGAACTCCAATCTCACTGGAACACCAAGTCGAACAAGATACCTCATGAAAACATGGAACTGATGGCAGAATGAGCCACTTCTTTAGTCTAAACTTATTTTTTTTCTCATAAAGGATGTACAAAGACTGTCTTCTTCTAGTTGGAAAGTTGAAACTGTTAGCATTCATCATAAACTCTTTTCCTCAGTTGCAGGTACACTATCAGGTTGTTTATGTCGGGCTTTGTCACTTGCTTCTTTTATGGTCTCAGTGATTTTTTCTCTCTAATTCAGTGATAGATATGAGCCAGTTGCTCCTACAAGAGGTGGCTGTGTACATCCCACCCTTCTCCTTGGCTTCTGCCTGCATACCCATCTGTGCAGCTCACACCCCTCTTCTGCTAGGTCTCTGGCTCTTCCTGGAAGTGCCCTCTTTGCTGATTTCAGCCTCTAACCCACCTGAAAACAATTCTCTATCATGTTAACACATAAACAATATGTTCAGCATGTCTGGTAAGTGCTAGAATGCATGTAGAGGGGACCACAGGGATGGGGGTAGGAGAAGTAGAACCATTCCACTTTAGTGGCAGCTGGATATCATGTTTCACAATCTCTGTGCCTACTTTATTTATATTTCTGGGAGATAACATCGCATTTGTGTCCCTTCTGGGTGCTGATATGCAGGCATGTTTGAGCTGTGAGCTCTTTCTGTTTTATTATGAGGAGGGAATTATGGGATTCTAAAGGAAGGGCAAAGACTTCACTCACACACCTCATACAGTGCACGTTAAGATATCCAAAATTTGCTGTGCTCCGATTGACGGGACCAATAGCAGGCATATGTTATGAATCTTTGTTGATAAAAACCCACCAACAGAGACATTAACAAGATTAAAATAGCACCCAAAAAACCCCATGGAAATAAATATACTATGCCAAAAAATGGATAACAGTGACTAGACAAAGTGGCATTTGGTGGCATTATAAAAAATGATTTGCAGAATTCTCTGCCTGGGTACAGTATGAGATATAGTGCCTCTCCCACTTACTTCCACAGGGAATATTTTATCTCTGACCATGTTTTATAACCTATTCTGGTTTTGGATGTGGTCCCTTGTCTTTTATTCATTTTTGGACCATATTACTCCCTCCTTGTTATTGTTATTTTCTTTGAATATTACTGTTTTTCTTCTGCTGCCAGCTCTTGCTTGATGCTAAAATGTCAGTTTGCTTCTCTTTATTTAGCAATAAAATACAGCATTTAGCTGACGTGTATGTGCCAGACATAGGTGGAGAAATCTTGCTGCAGGCTGTTTTTTTGTTCCCTGAACTCCTGACAAACCAAGGGTCCAACTGTATGCTTTTGAGCTATGTGGTGTTATGCCATTATGTATAAAACAATACACAAATAGAGTTTTGGCACAGCAATTCACCCATTGCTTACACTGTGTCTGCTTCTTTTAATGTTTTTACTGATTTACCTTGTCATGAGCAGGATAATATTATAAAAATAAAGTAGATCTCAATAATTAGAAAGCCAACATTTATTTTGGGGTTTTGGTGGTGGTGGCTTACATTCTACATTTGTTTTTCTCATTTTGTGCCTCTTAAAAGCAAGTAGGATATCTGGACTTGCTGCTAGCACTGCTTTCTTCTCCTTTACTAAGTGATATATTTCATGACAGGATTTAGCAACTGAGGCACCCTGTTAGGAATACAGTCAAACATAAAGGAATACGAATTACCTATACACCAAGTAGAGAGAAATAGGCAGATTTAAAGGGTAATTCAACCTACTTACAATTACTCTTGCCTGAGAGATATTTATTTCTCTTAATTGGATATTCAGGGAGATTTGAAAAATTACAGTCTCCATTAGTCACCTCTTTTAAAGTTAGCTGGTTCAACCTGTCTTCAAGCACTGTTGGAGACAAAATGCATCTTTACCTGTTCCCTTGTCAAAGTAAAACTCTTTTTTTTCACAATTATATATTCAGATCTTGTCCAGTGATAATCTGTTCTGTAAAGAAAGTAACTTCTCTACTATCGTCTGAAAGAAAAATCATCTTAACATACGGGAGATTAAGTTTCCTTCATAACAATCATGTCAGGTAGTTTCTGTTCCACATCAGGAGCATGCCATTCCATTTTCTGTTAAATTGATTAGTTTCTGTGATGTAGAGAGCTTTAGCAATTCTGAATTTGTTTTCACTTTTACAGATTGATTGATACTTACATATTTGGTGGAATATTTTTTGCAGAGCACTATCCAAGTAACATACTCAGCTCTTTAGAGCACAATTCATGTAGCACTAACTTGAAAAAATTTCCATCTGAAATCAGGATTTCAAAGTATTTCCTAAATATTAGTTAATTATGTCTCTTTATACTTTTGTGAAAAATTTTTCCTTTTTTTGCAACTGAGGAAACTCAAGCCCGCATCATTACAAAAAAACTTACAGAAACAGATTCAAGTGTTCTGACTTTTAAAATATGTGACTAGAAATTGCAGAATTTCATTTTTTTCCCTCAGTTAAGCAAGAAAACAGCAACTGATAGCAAGTCAATGAAAATAAATTGAACTATTCCAACACATTTTATTTATTGTCTCTCTCTTACATTAGAATAATTTGTATCTTATTATCTGGCTTTTACTATTGGAAACGGAAACCCTTGGCAAATGGTGTTTTAAAAATATCTGAAGTTATAACATTTTCAACCACTCCTTCTGTGCAGTCCTAATGACCTGTCATATATAATTACCCTAGAAAAGTGAGAGTTGAGTGTTAGTCAATATCAGTAGACAGACTGAAGCCCAAATGAGAAAACAGAGGAAAAGTTTGCTGTCTGGGCTTGTTGGGGTTTTTACTCTTTAAATGGGAAGTATGTTGTCAGAATGTTTGTCTGATTCATCTGCCTTTTAAATGTGTGAAAGAGTGTTATTCTGAAAGTTTTAACACTTTTTTCCCACAGGGAGCTCTAGTAGTATGATGAGAAGAATACACTAGCTGTGTGAAACTTTGAACTTGCTGGTGCAGACTACAGACACAGTTACTTTAATCTTAACTAAAGTGACTTTGCTGATGAGAAGGTCATTTTTCCCTCACTCCGTCTTCCCTCTGCATACACAAGGATTCAGGCATCAAGTCAGCTCTGGGAACTGACAGCATTAAAGCCAACAACAAGCTTTTTCTGTGTAGTGCTAGGTCTCCACCAGAATAGCTCCCTGTTTTGGCAATGGTCTTGCAAACGCAAGTATCAATAAAAATTAAGTGGTAGAAATTGTGGTGCAAGCAGGGAGGACAGATACCACTTTTGAAGGAGAAAGGTTAACCATCATTTTCTCATTAAATCTGTTAAAGAAGAAATCATTCACAACTCAGTTTGGTACTTGCACAAAACCAGCTTCAGATTTAAACATTCAGAGTACACACACTTAGTATAAATTGGGCCATACTATGCCCTGTTTACTTCTCTGGGTGGGAACAACTGTATGTAATCCTCTGGATCAGAACATGGTATCATCTGAAACAGCTCAGCGGTGAACATTGTTGCCCTAGACTTGGGATTTCATAAAGACTCTGTTGGAACGCCAAAGGCAAGTTAGTCCCCTTTTAAGTTCAGTGACGTCAAATGAGCCTACATGAAAGTATAGAAGGAAAGACCCTTTCCAAGCTGGTATGGCAGAAAGCTGTCTAGGATTTTAAGCATTGGTTTGAATTCATGGATGAATATTGGTACAGGTCACAATCCTAGCAGCAGCTATCTTCCATAGCATCTGCCCCTCAAAAGCTATGCATAATTTTGTTCATTTCTGTGATTTCATCCATATGCTAGTATTGCAAATAATGCTCTGACATCTATCTTCTTTTTAAATGAGTCAAAGATATACTTTCTAAAAACTACAACAGTTCCACAAATATATCTAGATACTACATGAGATCTTTAAAAATATAGATGACGTTGTGAATTTCAAGAATGATACATTCCCTGTTATGTCAGAGGTGACACAGGAAAAAAACATTTTTTCAAAGGGAATGGGATGAAATTAACAGAAAGGATTTTTTTCAAGGGCAAAAAGATAAGTTTCTCATTGAATACCTCTATGATAACTATTCCAGCAATAACATAAAAGATCAGATTTCTTAAGGAATTTTTCATAGAAGTAGTTTCTCCCCTGAATATGAGTAAAGAACCAATTCTTCAACAAATTAATTCAATTTTTTACAGCCTTTTCAAGCAAGGTAGTATCACTATTGTTATCTTCCTTGCTCTTTATCTACCCCTTACTTTTTACTAGCTCTAGGTGAGTAGGTACTGCTGGTTTACAGCATTTTGCATTCAGACTTTATACAGATAGAAATGAGCTTAAAAGCTTCAAGGCAGTGAAGGGGTATTCTTTTAGCAGCATTTAAAGGACTGCCTTTGTTAGAGAAATTTGTACATGAAAATAGCAAACAAACTCAGTTGCCTCAGTGCAAACCCAAATTTAAACAGGTTAGCAAGTATATATTGTGAACCAGTATTATTCTAAGTAAAATAGGGTGACTATTTAATGTGGCAGGAATTATAACGACATTGCAAGACAGCTCTTCTTCAATTTAAACTGGTGTAACTCTGCTGCAGCTTCATTACAGTCATAATAAAGGTCCTTGAATGTACAGATCTTAGAGAGCAGTTACAGAGTTTTTTTGGCAACATATACCAAGTCAGACTAGGGTTGTTCAGAGCAGACATTTAGATTCACTTCACCTAAAGCTGGTGTCTAAAACTAGCCAGTATAGAAAAAAGAAAAATGGAAAATATAAATAGTCACTTTCTTGTCAAATCTGTCCTAAAAAGTTAATTTAGGATGAAATTAATTTCTTTTTGGATCTTCCTGATCTTTCAGAGTAATGACCAAAGAAGTCTGAAGTTGTCAATTTAGACAATGAATGATTACCTCTTAAAAATCCAGTTTATCCAGATGAACCCCAGACACTACTCCTATGCAGCCACCACTAATTCGTAGTTAAATTTACATACTATGTATTTTCGCAATTACTGATTAACATTCGGCATAATAATTCCCTGATCTAATCTCTCCAGACAATTTAAATGCCAAAAATGGTGGCCAAGACAGTTTGATGCTTTTGTTACACTGCTCACTAATTCCAAAGACAGAGAAATTTGGCAAGGTCTCAATATTGGTAGGAGAAGCCTGAGACTTGCAAGTTACCCTGGAAATCACTGAAGTGCAGCAGGTTTCCAGATACATTTCCCTTAGGCTTTGAACAATGAAAGGCTGTATCATAAGAGCTGTACCACATCTGGGTATTTACTACCCTAAATCATGAAGAAAGTAGTCTCGAGTCAAGAAAAAACACAGTGGGAAGAACAGGCATCTCATAGTTATATATCTCTATTGTATACCAGTGGTTGGACATTTCCTTTATCCTAGTCCTTCTTACTCTCAAACTCGCTGTCTAATAACTTTACACTATGAGAAATATTCTCTGTATGTTACAGCAGAGAAGCCATGTGTATAATATACCTGTACTACTACAGCCTTGTAGGTTCATACAAGGGGCTTCACTGCTCTGCCTTAAATGTGCATCTTTTTTCACCATCAAGGGCAAGATTTTATGAAGGGGTAGTTCACTACTTCCTACTAGCAGCAGCAAGAGCATAGCATTAACTCCTGATGGCAAGTATGCTATTGCTAATGCATTACAATAGAGTTTTAAGGAGTTTAAGAAAGAATTGTATTACATGAAAAGCATTCGCACTGCTGACCGAACACATACACCTGCAGAAATGTCTCACTCTCTCTCTTTCCATAGCACATCAAGCATGTCACCACAGAGCTCAGCTCCAGAGTTGCCTGCACTTGCAGTACTTTGTTCCTCGACAGTCACAGACAGGCTCCAGATGTCTGAATATATCACGGTAACTCATTTTATCCAACAGTTTCTGCAACTGCCACAATTCAAAGGAGGGATTTTGCATTCGAACTAGCTAAGAAGGATCCCAGAATTCTGTCTTTTTCTCTTCTTCCTGCACTAAATTCCCTGCTTCACCAGTGTTTTGTCCATAGAAAGTTTGATAGTTCTCTCCATGCTATTTATTTTTTACACAGAACAGCTCAGCCCCTCCACTAGTCTTTTAACCTTCAGGTTTTTATCTCAAAGAAACCAGCTAGCAAACTCCTCTACTCACATATCTGCAGCTTTTATCTGTCTGCAGTGAAATCAGCTAGCATTTTTTATACTCTTCTTCTTCCTTGAGTCTCTTTAAAATCTATAGAATCAACAGTCAGGTCGTCGTCAGCCTTCTGCCAGCTCAAAGGAAATACCCACAGCTTTCCTACTATCAGTATCCACCAGTTCCCAGCTGTCCTAATCATGCTTCCCTTTCTGTATTTTATTAGCCTTGGGTATCACCCATTCCTCCTAATCAGATCCAAAAGGCAAACAATACCAGCTCAACACAAGGTTTTTTAGACATATCCTTTTCCAGAGAGCAAATATACAGTGATGAGAAATCTATCCCTAAAGCCACAGAATTTGCTTGAAGCAAAGTATATGACTAACTTGCATAAATTTGCAGCCATGTTGCCATAAAACTGCCATTTGTGCCATCTTTACCTGTCACCTCTCATTCTTTCTTATGGTCATACTTCACAGCTTGTTCACCTCCCCAGCTGCAGAGTTTATCCAGAGTTTCCTCATAATCATGCCACCAGATCACCTCTTCAGTGTGGAAAAACATTTCTTTTGAGAAATTCCTCAGGAATGTGTATCAAAAGTTTCAGGAGAAGTTGAATTCTGAATAAATCTTCTGGGCTGATTTGTCACTTTATCAGATTCTGCAGAAAAGAGTAGAGGTGAAAATCTTCCAATGATGTATCAGAGAGAAAAGTGTCAAACTCATAACAGAAAAAAATATCTCAAGTGGGTTGTATTGTTGAATTCAAATAGTGTCTCAGTTCATTTATTTTTCAGTAGATGCACACAGTATTTTCTAAAAACATGCATATAAATATATAAGCTCCAGATTTCTTTATGCTGGTGCATTGTTATTATGAAACCCCCGAGTTTCCTTTTGTTTTATAGTATGCTAAAACAGGATAAGAATAGCCAGCATTAAAATATCAGGACAAAGGGAAAATACAACATTACTAGTTTTGACTGAGATGTCTGGAAACATGTATGCTTTAATGCCCTGCTTATATCAACCAATGTAAGAAGGATGCTATGTCTCCTGACAGGTTAGTTCTTGCTATATTCTTTATCTTTACATCTACAACATTGCTGCCTCTAATATATTACACATAATTTTCCATATAAGTATTATTGACAGGTTTGGAATTATTTTTGTTATATTATATTTTAATTAGTGATTTAATAAGTCAATACGGAATTTTGAAGTCCCGTTTCTTAAATAATGTACGTGCAAAATACTTATACAGGAAATACTGATACAGGTTACTTTGATATACAAGACCGTATGACCATTGGTTATAAGTATTTAAGTTATATATGTACTATAGCTGATGGTTTTATTTAACCCATTTACTTCTTCCAGTTTTATACCTATTTTCTTCAGTATTTATTCTGTAACCCTTAACAACATTCAAAAAAATTCAATTGAAAAGAAAAGATAATTTCACTTTAAATACCTCTGGAGACTGTCAAATTCAATGTTTAAAAGTATTATAAACAGGTGAACAATATTTCTTGCAATATATTGCCATCTAGAGGAAAAAGTGTAAATTGCTGTGAAATAAATGTAAGGGCTTTGGCGTTATTCATAAATCCTATGTTTTACTGTGGAAAACATACTTTTGTTTTCTAGGGAAAGTGATGTCCCATATTCACAAAATCAACTGGACACAAATGCATAAGCACAAAACATGCAATACACATATGCATGTATATGTTGAATACTGTATGTGACCCAATTATATGTATATATAAGCGCCAAACAAACATTATTGGAATTTTCAGTCTGTTGTGACAAATAAAAGGGTTTCTAAATAATTCACTCTGGCATCCAAAACTTGCAACTGAATCTCTAATTAAGGCTAGGAAGAACTCTTTTCAGATAGAAGCACCAAAATATTAATCTTACTGATTAGATGAATGGAAATAAATGAGATGCACTGCAGGACAGCTGTGTAGCTACACAATTGATTGTACCTAGGATACCTGGGATATGCAAGTATAACTCAAATAACTGAAGGTATTAGGTTCTGACTCTCATGTAACATATAATAGAAATATATGGCATATAGTATTGAAGCAGTTTAGACATTAAATTTATTTGGACCATCACGCCTCAAAACTAAATTACATATTTAAGAACTTTACTGAATCAGGACCTCTATTTTCAACTGTTGTTCTTGACCATAAATATGACTAGTCTAAATATATTTAGATATGAAATAATGGAAAAAGAATTATTCTGTTTCATTTGCAATTCCTTTGAATTGAATATTCCAAGTTATTGTTTTAAATGATTCAAAAATATTTTAAAGTATTACGGAACACATTGAAAAATAGCAAATTGAGTATAAAAAAGTTCTAAATCAGTATGAGGTCAACTACTGCAACCTAGCTCATATATAGCAAACACCATTGCAAGTACTCATTGTATGCAATTCCTACAGCACAGTTCAATACAGGTTAATTTGTATGTGTGAAGCAGTGATCATGCTATTTCAAAAACATGGGAAAAAGTACAAATACTATCTCAAAGAAGAAAGAATCTGAATTGTTTCTATATAAAAACAAACAAGCAGGCAAGCAAACAAAAGAACACAACAAAACCAACCAAACAAATAAAAACATGCAAACACCAACATTTAACCCCATATGAGGTTCCACAAAAGGGAAGTGTGAAGTCCTGCACCTGGGGAGTAACAACCCAGGCACCTGTACAGGCTGGGGGCCACCCAGATGGAAAACAGGTTGGCAGAAAGTGACCTGGGGGTCCTGCTGGAGACCAGGTTGAACATGAGCCAGTGATGTGCCTTTGTTGCAAAGAAGGCTAATAGTATCCCAGGCTGCATTAGGAAGAGTGTTGCCAGCAGGTCAAGGGTGGTGATCCTTCCCCTCCACTCTCAGCACTGGTGTGACCGTACCTAGACTACTGGGTCCAGTTCTGCACTCCTCAGTACAAGAAAAACATGGGAGGATGGGAGACCGTCCAGCAAAGGGTCACAAAGCTGATGGTGAAGGGACTGGAACATCTCTCCTAAGAGGAAAGGCTGAAAGAACTGGGGCTGTTTGATCTGAAGAGAAGGCTCCGGGGATCTCATCAATGTGTGATGGAGCCAGGCTTTTTTCAGTGGTGCCCAGAGACAGGGTGAGAGGAAATGAGCACAAGCTAAAATACAGGTTTGCTCTGAACATCAGGAAAGGTATGAGGATGATAGAGCACTGGAATAGATTTTCTAGAGAGGTTGTGCAGTCTCTATCCTTGAAGATAATAAAACCACATCTGAACAGAGTCCTGATAAACTTGCTGTAGGTGGCCCTGCTTGAACAAGGGGTTTGGATCAGATGACCTCAAGATGTCCTTTCCAACCTCAACCATTCTGTGATTCTGTGACATGAATACATATAGTCTGCATTCTGGCACTGCAAGAAGGGAAATATACATATATTTACAAGCAGTGCACCCAGTGGGAGAAATCTCAAACTCCACTGCTTTTTATTATTGTCTTAGTATCTCTCTCAGAGGAGATGGAGAACTCACGAATTGTCACTTCTGGTTTCCTGCAGAGACACCTTACAAATTTATTAATTTTTTTTTCACTGAAGTAAAGCAATACAAGCATATAATTTTGTCAGAAAATACAGAAAATCATGCATTCACAGCAAGGATTTTTGTTGGAGGTCATTTTGCTCATGCAAAACATGAAGTAATAAGAACTGATGTCTTTTATAGCTTGCTTCCTTGCATTTGAATCTATTAAAAACCAGGCCGCAAAGAAGTGTGAATCTGGGTAGTTTACCAGGAGACTTAATTGGATGGTTTTAGATTAAAACATATTTAAAAAAAAAGGAAAAGAAAAACTTTCTTTTGTTAACATTTGGAAATTGCTGCATTTGGATGGCTTCTGGAAACTGAATTATTCCAGTTGTGTTTAGCTCACTTTTCTTAAAGCTGTTATTTTTATAAGATAACCAGTAGTAACTTAGGTAAGAATATAGCAATAATACCTGTAACAGAGTCTTCATGAAGTATGTCAGTATCTTTTTGTAATAAATATTGATGTTAGCAACATAAATAATTTATCATAAACATCTAATTGTATTCTGTTTTCACTTTTAATTAAAAGTTAGGTAAAATCAAATCTTACACTTAACTGACTAGAAATATCTCAAAAAATTATGTTTAATGGGAGTTTTCATTGAACAAAAATTGTACCTAGTAGTACAGCTAGCTGAAAGAGTGAGGAAAAGGAAATTAAAGCAGAGAGAAAGTCTACATTTTTATTTATTTCTTGTATTATTGCTAAATTAAATGAGTAATAAAGTAATTAAATTTAAGACAGAAGACAGTAAATGGTATACTTCATGAAAACATCATAAGGAACAAGACAAATGAAACTGGAAATCCATTTTTCAGACAATATGCAGAGACTTACTGTTTGGTGATTAATATGCATTTTAATACAAATGAGCAGTCTATTAGACAAATAAAAGGCACAATTTGTCTGTAATATTTTATTCTAATTGTTAGATATTGTGCATATTTAGGTATGTTAGATTTTGTGTATATTTAGATATATTAGATATAGCTTCTGCTACAGTTCTATGGACATGAATGAACACAGTATCTACCTAAAAAAGAGGACAGGAAAGTGCACTTTTATAGATGATTGATACTGGTTTGTTATCTTGCCTACGTGTACTTTGGCATTGCTAGGAACTAGCTTAAGCATGTCATAGAATCATAGAATCATAGAATAGTAAGGGTTGGAAAGGACCTCAAGATCATCGAGTTCCAACACCCCTGCCATGGGCAGGGACACCTCCCACTAAACCATGCCATCCAAGGCTATGTCCAATCCCACCTTGAACGCCGCCAGCGATGAAGCATTCACAACTTCCCCGGGCAACCCATCCCACTGCCTCACCACCCTTACAGTAAAGAATTTCTTCCTCACATCCAATCGAAACTTCCCCCGTTTAAGTTTGAACCGATTACCCTTTGTCCTCTCAATACAGTCCCTAATGAAGAGTCCCTCCCCAGCATCCCTATAGGCCCCCTTCAGGTATTGGAAGGCTGCTATGAGGTCTCCTTCTCTTCTCCAGGCGGAACAGCCCCGATTTTCTCAGCCTATCTTCATACGGGAGGTGCTCCAGTCCCCTGATCATCCTCATGGCCCTCCTCTGCACTTGTTCTAACAGTTCCATGTCCTTTTTATGTTGAGGACACCAGAACTGCACACAATACTCCAAGTGAGGTCTCACGAGAGCAGAGTAAAGGGGCAGGAGCACCTCCCTCGACCTGCTGGTCACGCTCCTTTTGATGCAGCCCAGGATGCGGTTGGCTTTCTGGGCTGCAAGCGCACACTGAAGCTGGCTCAGGTTCATTTTTTCCATTGACCAACACTCCCAAGTCCTTCTCTGCAGGGCTGCTCTCAATGTCCTCCCCGCCCAACCTGTAGCTGTGCCTGGCATTGCTCCGACCCAGGTGGAGGACTTTGCACTTAGCATGGTTAAACTTCATCAGGTTGGCATCAGCCCACCTCACAAGCGTGTCAAGGTCCCTCTGGATGGCATTCCTTCCCTCCAACTTATCAACCGAACCACACAGCTTGGTGTCATCGGCAAACTTGCTGAGGGCGCACTCAATCCCACTGTCCATGTCACCCACAAAGATGTTGAACAAGATCGGTCCCAACACCGATCCCTGGGGGACACCACTCGTTACTGGTCTCCAGATGGACATTGAGCCACTGAGCACTACTCTTTGCGTGCGGCCATCCAGCCAGTTCTTTATCCACCGAGTGGTCCACCTATCAAATTGATGTCTCTCCAACTTAGAGAGAAGGATGTCATGGGAGACAGTGTCAAACGCTTTACACAAGTCCAGGTAGATGACATCAACTGCTCTGCCCCTGTCCATCAGTTCCATAGCCCCGTCATAGAAGGACACCAGATTGGTCTGGCAGGATTTCCCCTTAGTGAAGCCATGCTGGCTGTCACCAAGCACCTTGTTGGTTTTCATGTGCCTTAGCATGCCTTCCAGGAGAATCCGCTCCAAGATTTTGCCAGGCACAGAGGTGAGACTGACTGCTCTGTAATTCCCTGGGTCATCCATTTTCCCCTTCTTAAAAATGGGGGTTATATTTCCCTTTTTCCAGTCACCGGGAACTTCACCTGACTGCCATGATTTTTCAAATATGATGGACAGTGGCTTAGCAACTTCATTTGCCAGCTCCTTCAGGACCCGCGGATGGATTTCATCCAGCCCCATGGACTTGTATGCATTCAGGTTCCTAAGGTGGTCTCGAACCAGATCTTCTCCTACAGTGGGCCCAGGGTCTTCATTCTCACTGTCCCTGCGTCTGCCTTCCAAGACTTGGGTAGTGTGGTCAGAGCATTTGCCGGTGAAGACTGAGGCAAAGAAGTCATTAAGAACCTCAGCCTTCTCCAAATCCAGGGTAGCCAGTTCTCCCGATAGCTTCTGGAGAGGGCCCACGGTGTCCCTAACCTGTCTTTTATTGGCAATGTATCTATAAAATCCCTTCCTGTTATCCTTAACATCCCTAGCCAAGTTTAATTCTAAGTGGGCCTTAGCTTTCCTAACCTGGTCCCTAGCTTCCCAGACAACATCCCTGTATTCTTCCCAGGCAACCTGACCTTGCTTCCACCTTTTATAAGCCTCTTTTTTCCTTCGAATTTTGCTCAGCAGCTCCTTATCCATCCAAGGAGGTCTCCTGGCCCTCCTGCTAAACTTCCTTGGAAAATACTGGATTTCCCACATTTTGTGATTCTTTATGATTTTCCATAATATTGCTACCTTGTTTAGAATATATATCACACACACATTTTATTTATTCCTGTGTTCTCATTACCATACAGAACTTGCAGTTGTACCTAAACTGAAGAGAAGTGCACTCATGATGTCTCTGCTGTCCTGCTCCTCCACCCTCCAGACCATGGTGCCTTCTGGATAGCCCTTCCAACAATGCAAATTTTTTTCAGGGCGTTCAGAAGTGTGTTAGGAAGTTAGGGGTGATGTGCAATCAATTCTTAGTAGACATGCCATTGATCCACTAAGACTTGGTAAAAACCCCACAGGCTTTGTTTTGATAAGAAATTTCATTTTTTGAGAAAGAAATCTTATACAAGAAATTGTGTTTTTAATACCTTTTTGTAAAGAAGAGGGTCATGAAGAAAATAAATGGTTCACATTCCACTACTGAGTGAATCTAAGATCACGGAACAGTCGTGGTAATGCCCATGAGTCTGGTACCAATCGTGTTTCATAAAACCCAAACCACAGCCATTAAAAGCATAACTTCACTAAGCTGAAGTAGACATTGCTTACAGAGCATATTCTGATGGCTAAAACAATTTTTTCAAAGTTACTTTTGACTGTAGTGATGTGGCTGTTTGATCCTGAAACTGAGATGCTGTAACAGGATCTAACTAGAATAGATAGAAAATTAATTCTGAAGATCAGGGTCCTGTCAAGGCAAACAACCAAAAAATATACAAAAATATGAAGGTAAGGATAGGGTTTGAAAAACTGGTAGGTAGGTAACTTCTACATTCCTGAAACTATGTGACTGAAGCACAAGGAGAGTAAGTGCCATGTAAGTTCCTTCGCCTTGTTCAAACTTCATCTCTTAAACCTGTATCATTTCAGAATGTTTTCAAAGGTACTTCTTATTTTCTCATCAGTTATTTTAGTGATTTAAAAGAATAAGAGAGCTAGGATGCTTTATATATATAAAAATAAGGAAACTCATATTCCATATATTCTTTTGTCCTGCTGAATCTAAATTAGCATGGAGGTAATGTTTTCATTTTCTTTTCTTCTTTTTTTTTTTTTTTAAACTCAATGCAAAATATAATAGTAATTAGCCACTTGATAATGAACAAATAGCTATCATATAAGGTGCCAGTGAAAGAAATGCCAGCCAGGAACTTCCAGTATTTTTCTAACAAAAACTTTCTTTCCAAGAGTCCCAAGTAACTTATGTGGTCTTATTCCTTCATACTCCTATATGGCACTACAATCTTTCCCTCCTTGTTGTCCCTACATAATTTTCTTCAGAATGCTTCACAGCAACTGTTTTCTTCTTTGGCTTCTTTTCTGTATCTTTCTCATGTTCCGTGTGCCACCTTCTCTTTGCAATCTCACCCCTCCACTGGGACTATATTTGCTCTAAAATTCCACCTGCACTGCTGCCCTGGCTGTGAATTTGCAATTAGGGGCAACCTGCCTCAAACTTACTGGAAAAAATTGGCTGTAGTAACCATTTTTCCTAGTAGAAAACCAATTTCCTTCTCCTTTGAATTGAGGAAAAAATGTGTTAGCTTTGTCTGAAACCTTGTGTCAGTTCAATTGAAGATACTGAAAAAGTATCTGCTCCAGTAAAGGCTCACAGGAGAGATCTTGACACTTCTTCAGATACTACAATCAAGTTTAAAACAAAATCAAACCCCAAAGCCTGCATAAAACCATGTCACTCACATTAACACTGAAGTATTGCCCATTCTCCAGCTATATTTTACTATTTTGACATCTGTTATCATTATAAGCGTGAGCATTTCTTGCTTCAGGAACAAAAATCCTCTGAATTTCATAGTCAACATGAAAGGTCAAAATAGAACTACTGTATAGAGAGAAAAATATTTTTAAATGAACAAACAAAAGCTGGTTTAAATACTCGAACTGAGCTCATATTTATTGTTGCTTCAAAGTTAAATGACATTTGTGTTCACCACAGGAACTGCAAATGACATCTTGAGTGAAAGAGAACATGTGACTAAATTACCTCTCTTTGACAGGGATGAAAAAAAAAAAAAAAGAAACCCCAAAATAAACAAACAAAAACAAACAAACAAAAAAAACCCTACAAAAACAAAACCCGGCAAACAGGTTAAAGGAGACCATACCAGAAACACCAGTTATCACCTTATTTTCAATTCAGTTTTAACACTTCATAAAAGCTCTTTAGTCCTTAAGGAAAACCTAATTTGCCACTTTTAACAGTTTAATCAGGCCTTCTTTGTCCATAGCTACGTTATCTGAGCATCTGATCCTATTTTCAAGGAAAACTCAGTAAATAGTATAGTAAATTATATAATTAATATCCCTTTTTAGTGTTAAGGTAGCCAAAACCATGGAGAATACTAGCCTGTAAAGTTTGTAAAGACTTAACCTTAGTACAAAAGCTATCCCAGACTGCTATTCAGGGCCCAGATTCCCTTTGCTGTGCAAGTGACAGTGACCAGACTTCAGGTGTGGAGAGGCACAGCCCTTCGTGATTATGGTTCTGGATGTCTGAGCAGTTTATACAAATATCTGGGAGGAAATGAAGAAGTGCTCTGGTGTCTGGGGGCTTTTTAGATCGTTTGTTTCAGGTAGATCCAGAATATATGCTTCTTTATGCCAAAATTCTGAAGTTTCAAGACTATTAACATTTTACTCTTTCCTACATACTGCATAGCATGCACTGCTCAGAGAGAACACATAATCTAAAAGTTTGAATTCGCCTATTATAGAGTGGGGGATATAGACCTTTTTTGCTCGATACACTTCCTGTATATTCTTCAAACATATTTTTTGTCTGAAAGATGAGCACGGTCAAAATGAACCTTTAAACTTAAAGAGTGTTACAGCTGGGACATAGCTGCCATCCTGTAAGCAGATACAGATGCAATAGCAGTTACACTTCCTAATAGAAGTGGAAAACTTCAGGAAAACAATAAATGTCCCAATCTTAAATAGAATATATTTTTTAGTTTGGAAAATAATCTACTTTTCTAATATTTTATTTCACTCCTAATATAAGTGACACGAAACTTTTCTGAATTTTATATTTGCTGAAAATCTGGGATAGAACAAGAAGGAGAGCTGTTTTCAAAGTGACAAACTAAGACCTCTGGTTCTTGAAGTCAGCATGGTTCTGCTGTCCTGGGGCCACAGGAAAAATGGAATTGCACCAAAAAGGTAATTTTGTAGGGCTCCTCAGCCGCTCTAAGTTCTGAGTCAAACTTACAAGTCCTGTTACTCAGAATCCCAAATAAGTACAGGTCTAAATAGTTGAGAAGCTACTTCCAAATTGCCAAAGAACTAAAAGAGCCAAGTTTTAACTCTAAGATACCCTGGGGGAGAAAAAGAAAAAGAAAAACAAGTTCCAAATGGCAGGACATCTGTTATGCAACTACTTATCAAAGTAAATCAAGTTTATTTTTATCTTGAGTATATTCAGATCAAGAGGTAGAACCCACCCCCTTTTTTTCTTCTGGTTTCCTGTTATTGTTGCTGCAGCTGTATATTTCTTCTTCCATTTCACTTTGTGCTTTCAATAAAGAGCTAAGTTGCAATGCTTGGCTTTAAATAGTTAAAATTGTGAATGTTGGTTTTGAATTACTTTGCTACCTGAAGATCATTATCAAAGTGACTGTTTCTTCTTAAGAAAGGAGGTAAGAATATAGCTGTTCTATCTACCTCATGTTCAGATTCTTGAAGTTCCAGGAATCTCTCTTGGATTTAACAAACTGAATTTGGAGTGATTGATGAAAAAATAAGATGATGATTAAATACTTTTCTCTCCTTAAAATATTCAAAACATCTTTCTTCAAAGTTTTCAGTTTACTTCTAAAGCAAGGTAAAGGTTCCTTCTCATGAGGATTTTTCCTTTTCTTAATGTAGAACCATAAAAACTGTGGGTAGGTTGCTAATATCCATAGGAGATTGTTTTCATTTCCACTGCATTTTACTGACAGTTTTTCTGGAAGACAAAGTTAGCTTCGAAGCAAACAAAACATGCATATGTAAACTTTCTTGCTACACATTTTTTCAAGGAAAATGATTACATTTCCTTCTAGACCATTCTTTCCTAACATAATCTAGATAATTTCACATTCTTCAGTTTATAATACAGAGGACTAAAATAGCCAAGGATTGAGAAACATTGTTTTCTGCTTTCATAGTGTAATTATAAATACATCTCTCGGCCGTCAGTTATAGCATGCATCTGCAAGCACACACCCATGTGCAAATACACATGCTCATTAGAAAAAATAGAATATTTTTCACGTTGAAATTTTAATCACTGTAGGAAAAAATGTCTTTATTATACTTTTTCTTATTTTTTTTTTAAGTTTGATTTGGTTTTGTTTAGGTTTGGGGTTTCTTTTTGCTTTAACATGTTCTTCAAATATCATCGCGCCTGGAGCTTTTTGTTTACTGCTCTCAAATTAGGTGGAAGTCATTTGGGGTGGAATGCTGTGGAATAAAATATCCCAGGCTCATAATTGATTGAAAATAATATCAAGAGGAAATTACTAGTACTTTTTAAGGTGAAAAGTATTACTATGTATTCAGTGATCAGGAATGTGGGATTTGGAAAAGCAGTAACATTTGGAGTCTAGAGTAAAAAACACACAGCCTCCTGTTTGCCTACAGCTGAGCACTTAAAATTATTTTTTTTCCATTCCTTCATCATCTATGACTTTGTTTCTCCTCCATATTATTAATCTAAGGAGAAAAATGCAACTCTTTAAGTGTAATTACAGCTTGGTCTCCTAATGCTATCACGCATAATAGGAGTTTCCCTAAAGAAGCCAAATCTGCTGAAATCACAGCCCCTTTTGTCATTAAGTATTAATTCTAGGTCCACATTAGCCAGCAGATCACAAGAAAGAATTATTTTCCATCTTAATATGTATTAAAATATTCTGAAATTAAAATTCCATGCATGTGAACCTCCAATGCAATTCATATGATGAGGCTGGTCTGTAAACTACCTGTGGAGTGATTCTTAGGTGCATAAGAAGTGGCACCCATAGTTGATATGGGTAAAACTGACAGACTTAAGAATACTGAACCCTGAGAGGTTTTAAACATGCTCTCCTCTGACAGGCAGCTGCCTCTGTATCATGCTCAAACTGCCTAGCTTAAGCTCTTAATTTCCACTTCACAGGACAAGAAGGGCAGCCATCTAAACACAACAACCCGATTCTTAGCACATGAATTAGAATCCTGTATTCTGAATATAATTGGTAGCAAAACAAGCAATATAAACAGGTTCTTGAAGAGGCTTTGGTTGCAATCTACCACCCACTATAATAAACTACATGTTGTTTCTTAACATCAAAAGCTGGGATGACTGAGACATCTTTCTCCTTCCCTCACAAGCTATTTATCCTGAATGTTTTTCTCCTACTTGCTGTTATGTGAAACACTCATCTGAGTTAAAAACTGTAATTCAACTCTTTACTAGCCTATCAGTGAAGAAAACTCGACAACTTCCTCCAGAGGCATCTCTGAGAGCCTCCAGAGAGTAATCCAGTGTGTAAATTTGGAGACAGTCTCTCTCCACTTACTGTAAGCATCAGTGTCTCTGCAGAGGGATGGAGTGCTACCACACTGGACAGCAGGTTTCCCAAAGCAGGCCAGCAGGAGACATTAGGAACAGAAGTGCAACCAAAAGGTCCTGACCCCAGGCTTCCAAATTCTCTTCACAGATAAAATTCTCTTCACAAGGTGTGGTGTAGGAAAAGCAGGAGCATCAGTGGACAGATGCTCATTGTTGGAACACCCACCTGGGAAACAGGGGACCTGTGATGCTGACCAGCCTCCTTCAGAGAGGTTTTTAACCAGTAAATTTGTCTGCCTTAAGAGCAAGCATGGAAAGGCTGCTGGGTCACCCCACAGGAAACAGTACCATAAGCCCGAGCAAGAAAGTCAGCAAGAAGCAGCCTTGTTCCCCTGTCTCTGTGGGAAAGCGGAAGCCCTGGCATCTGCTCACAATAACTGAAAAGGGCAAGTAGCTTGCGACTGGTAGTAAAAACAGGATAGCTGGCAGATATGTGAGCCAGGGGCACCGAGGAGCACAGGACAGATTGCAGCCGTGATTACAGAGCACCAGCAGCAGAGGGTGAGTTTTGGCTTCCCTGGGTTCCCAGGTGGTGACTGAGCACTGCCTTCCACAGGAAAAGAAGCTGTGACCACGTGGACAGTGAAAGCTGTGCTTTCTCCCCCTTCCTGAACCTTGAGAAATGTCTATGAGCTCCTTCACAGCACATCAGCAGCCTGCATGGCAATAAAACAAATCGTAATGAGCCTTTGCTCCAGCCATTCTTACGGGTTTAAAAAAAAGGGGGGGGGGGGGGGGGGAGGAACATAACCCTAAATATACAAGCTAGATCCCAACCAAAATTACAAGTTTTGCTTACTTTTTGGAAAGCACCTTACCCCTAGAATTTATTCATAGATTTCTGGATTAAAAAGAGATTTAAATAAGTGTAGGTAGAAGGGCAAATCTGTGGCTTCCCTATTACAGAGGAATAAGGTATCATAAAACACCTCCCACTCACCTGCTGCGAGAATAAGAATGCATGAGGCAATTTTCCCCTTTCCCATGCATGTGAGCAGAGGATTGGTTAGCAAGGAGGGATGAAAAATAGGAGAAAGACTAATTGATACATTACTGAAAAGGCAAGAGAGAATGAACAGGACCAAAAAATTATGAACAAATTAGACCAAAGGTAAAGATAGACCAGTCTGCCTAGCATATAATAGGAAGAACAAGAATAATCTATTGGGTACCATTTATCAGTTACCAGAAGCCTTTGTTAAAACTTGGGCTTGCAAAACAAGAAAAAAACTTCACTCTATTTAAGAATTATGAGTTTAAAATTATTTGTTTATCCAGCCACTCCAAAAATAAAAAATTGCAATAACTGGAGCGATAAATCACATGGACAAAACCAGTCCAAAAAAACTTCCTTAAAAATCTTTTTGGTGTCCAAAATTAATGTTAATTTTAGCAAAGTACTATACAGTAGCACCAACATTAGGCAGGATTTGTGCTGACTGGTTTATGCCATCTGTTCACCACTCAGATGTCGCTTTTTCTAGCTTTCAAACACTGAAAACAAAAACAAAACTTGCTCTTCCCAAATCTCGATTAAGACAGTTATTGAATTTAGCTGAATTTTCATCATTTACTGAGCTGTTTCTTTGAAAAATAGCGCTGGTACCGTAACATTCATTTACACTGAAGCGCAAAGCACTCTGCAAGATATCACTGGTTTGGAGGGAATGAAGGAATAAGAAGTATTGTAATTAGCAAATGTTTTGCTAACAGCTAGAAATGTATATCCACTCTGTAGACTTGTTGGAGTATCAACTGCTTTATTCTTCTACATCTGGTATCCATAAAGAAAAAGGGGGACCTAGCAACCAAACTTTACATATAGTGTTTTAAAGAGGCAGCACACAATAAATTACTTCCCTTTTTAAATAATGCAGGGAAAGAAAAAAAAAAAAAAAAAAAAAAAAAAGAAGAACCAAAACCAATAAATAGGATTAATAGATTAATGTTTATTGGAAGTGTCAACAGATTGAGATATAAAACCGCTATTGATTTTCACTTTGCGGACAGCAGCTTCAGTCTGGGATTATTAACCGTCACATCATGCAGGCAGAATTCTCTCCTGGCTTAATTCTTTTGGTTTCATTTAACTCCCCTGATTTCACCTTATCGGTTTCTTCTGAGAAAAGCCGGGTACCCTCGCAGACTCTTACTCACCGGGGACGCTGCGGGAGGGGAGGAAACGGTTCGTTACCGCCACACGCAAAGGGCACTTGCATCCCGCTCGGTGCCCTCTTCACTGCTCAGGAAAAGAGATGAGAGCACCGGGCTACTCGACCTCTTTCCTGCCCATCGCTCCCGCTGTTGCGGCCCCTCCCGCAGCCCCGCTCGCCGCGGCCTGGCTCCCCCGTGGCCGCTGGGGGGCAGCTGGAGGCGCGGCTGCAGAGGCGGGTCGGGCTGGGCCGGCTGCCGTTAGCGCACCAGGGAGCTTACGGGCGTCCCGCGCACCGTGGGTACTGTCAGTGCCAAGGAACGTGTGTCCCGGGAGGAGGCGAGCTGCGGGGAGCCGTGGTGGTCGGTGGACAAGAGTGATTCCCAGCAGCTTCTTGTCGGGAGGGCAAAGGGGGGTCAGGCTTCGGCTTGGCCGGGAAGAGCCCACGCACGCAATAGCAGCTCCCTGGTGCGTGCCCAGCCCTGACATCACACTACTTTCTGTTTCGAGAACAAAGAACTCTCACTTTCAAACTGCAATCACTTAACTGTTTCCCACGTGGTAATGATGCTGGTATAATTAGTTGTTCCGTGTTAGGTCACGGGTCAGAAAGCTTCCCAGGAGTGGTGGAGCTGGCAGAAACTTCCTGAGGTTCCATCAGGGGAAGGACCAGGGTCTGCACTCAAGGAGGTACCCCCTCCCAGCCACACTGCTAGGGGGAGAGCACAGGGCATTACAACAGACACCATGGCCAACACAGCATGTTTTCATGTGTCAACCACACATTAGGGTCCATTATGAGAAGGTTGGCCGATGGTTTGAGGGGATTCTTCCCTGTGAGGGTGGTGAGGCCCTGGCACAGGCTGCCCAGAGAAGCTGTGGATGCCCCATCCCTTGCAGCGTTCAAGGCCAGGCTGGATGGGGCTATAAGCAACATGGTCTGGAGGAAGCTGTCCCTGTCCTTGGCAGGGGGTTGGAATGAGATGAGTTTTAAGGGCCCTTCCAACCCAAACCATTCTGTGATTCTGTGATTCTATGGTAAGGTTACTTCTACTTGGCATTGATAGGCAGGATCTGGCATATGACAGTCAATGTCAAGACACCATAGTTACAGGGAAAACTGGTGTAGTGATGGGTGACTGAGATGGTGGGAATCTAAAACATTCCTGACAAAAAAGGAATTGAGGGGCTGGGCTTTTGTGGTTTTGCTAAGAGGAGGTTAAGGAGGGAACTAGTGATTGCTTGGAATTGAGGGCCATCACAAAGATGATAGCATATGTAAAGAGTGGGAAAATACTGCACATTTAATATTGGGAGGTTCAGTTTGGATGTTAGAGGAAAAACAGAGGAAAAAAAAAGGAAAAATCTCTTTCACTGTCTCTGTGATTTGTATGCTTATGAAGTTTTACAGTTCTGGCTTTCTAGACAAATAAAGAATATACACAAAAATCACAAAAGTGAGGTAGTGTAATTTACCAGTCAGGTTTTGTATTTTTATCATACAAAGTATACAGAATAACACATGGTTTGTTACTGTTGCACATTATTGCTCTATGTCCTAGTGTTTGTAAATGCATTTATAGCTGTGTGAATGAGATTCAGCATTCATTTTTTTTGATGATGGAAGAAAATTTATTTGGGCTAAACCTTAACACAGGAGTTATTTGCTTATAGGCATTCCTGCCTTTCAACTACTTACAGAATAAATTAGCTGACCTATTTTGAATCTCTTGGCTCAATAGGTATGGGTAGGATTTTTAAAGCACTTTAAATCTTAGTATTAAAAAGACAGTAACTTTGCCTTAGACGTCATGTGCTCTTAAAGATAATAATTCAGTGAAGTGGGTGTTATGTTATGCCTCCTGGTTGCAAGATGTAAATGGATCATTGAATATAAAATAGGAGTAATCGAATGGTAAATCTGAATCTAGATAACACAGAAATTGTACATCAGCACCACCAAGGACCAGCATTACCAATGAGAATTGTAACTATTAACTCCTGACTACAGAGCCTGACTTATCAAGATGCCATATAAATTAATTCAATTTTTGATAACACATTTGCCCATATTCACGCGGTCTACTCCAGAAGTAAACATGAGTCTTGAACAACAGCAAGTTAATCTAGCAAATTCCAGTTTAGTCCTGAAAATATTTTTCCTCAGAAACTGTAGCTTTAGTTGAAAGTAGAAATTTGAAGCACTACTGTTGGCACCTACAATGAAAAATACCCAACTGCAGTATTTAGCAAGGAAGGATAGTGTAAGTAGCTGAGGTCTTACATTTTTGCAAATAATAATTAATAGTGACAGTTAAGAAACTATGATGTTTTTATCAAATCATTACTGATTGATAAGTGATGGTCAATACATGAAAAGAGCATCCCAGGTTTGTGGAATTTTAGCCAAGAAAAAAGGTGTTTTTTTGTAGTATCTGAAAGTGTAAGAGTTCATGACTTGAGTAATAAAGATTTGCTCTGAAAAGTTATCTCTTTACAATTCAACAGTCATGAACTAAAGGTACATTTCAAGGTGTTAATAAAAGAAAAAAACACCAGAAAACTTATAAATTGAATCTGCAACTCAATATATTTCTTCTCATTCTTCAAAAATCTCATTTACCTAAGTGACTTAACAGAACTTACAATATTTGTTTCTTCAACAACAAAATGCCTGCTGAATTATTTTTTGGGGGGGATTAGTGTCTCTGTGTCAGTTGGGATATCTGGAATTAAAAATTAACCCATCCTACATTGGATCTCATGCTAAATAATGTTTACTATTGCATTCTACATCACCTCTGTGCTCTGAACCCGCAGCTGGCTTCCATCAGGAGCGTCATGGATTAATCTGTGAACTTCATCCATGGAAAATCATGAATACCAAGTTTTTCTTCGGAAGTAGGTAACACACAAGCTCCTTTTTCAATATGTAAGATACCTAAGCAAGAAACATGTACTAACACACTTCTAAGAGGTGAAGAATGGCCTAAAGGAATGCCTTACCCATGAATGTGATGCCAATTTGCAATCCTCTCTGAAAGCAAAGTGGTAATAGAAAAAATTTGGTATGTCTGCATGATATTTTTCTTCACCTTAATGACCTTAGGACTCTTGTACAGCCTGTATGAAGGTAAAAAAAAAATAGGCATAGAGATTTTATTCAAGCACTATTAGTGATGTTAAGTATTTTTGAGGAAAGACCAAACACATAAATGGAGATATATGGAAATACCTGAGAGCGTAGAGTAGCATCTGAGAATAATAGAGGGTGCAGTGAGCCAGGGGATGATTACTCCTTTACAGATGGTGGAGTCCATCCCCCTCAAACCTTTAGAAGCTTTGGTAAAAACTTTGTCAGTCTTACTTCCTTCTTGTGACAAGTGTAGACAGTGAATGAGCTAGCAACAAGCCTAGCAGAGCAGCACACATGAATGAGATCTAAACACCAGAGTGGGTGTGTACTGTCCTCCACAGGGATTTCACTGGCCCTTTCCAATCTTAGAGACAGGCATACGACAGCTCAAGCTAAACGTAAAAAAAGGAGCATAGAAAAAAGTTATTAAGCCCTGTACAGGATAAAAGCTATTTTTTTTATGTTTTCCAACAAAAAGAACTGAATGTACTCATTTTCTTAGTGTTGTAATAATTAGCAACCAGTACTGCTTGTGCTTTGTACAGATTTGTTCTATCAAACCTCTGGTGTAGATATGCATTTGTATTCATGCACAAGACTACAAAGATTTCTGCCAAGAGCCATACAAGTGTCACACCTAAAAACCACTAGAACTGTCAGTAGAGTGAACTATCCTCCAAACTGTAATAACTCTCTTTGTTTCAGAAGAAACTGTGTGAGGTTTTGTTTTGTTTTATTTTTTCCAGGAGATAGCCCATAAATGAGTCAATTGTGTGAATGACAAGATGAGGGTTCTGGAGTGAACTGGGAATGTATGCCATTTGATGGTGTAGATGTACCTTCTGGGACTTAAAGACTGCCACAAGCATCTGAAAACAAATAATAAAAAGGGTTAATGGTTTATATGAATTAATTTTTTCAGCTTTTCAAATGGTATTGAAATGCCAACACATGAATGATCAAGTTAACACATAACTTTACAGTGGGAAATAATGTTGAGCACTTCTAAAATTAAACACAGCTGACCTGTAAGTAGCCTTAGATGGGTGCTTTTCATGACATTTGGACAGAGATCGCTTTCCCAGTTACAAATGTCAATTTTTGCTATTCGTAACATTGGTTTCTACCCTTTTTATATGAAAGTGTGTTTTTGGGACAAGTCTATAAACAGAGTGTTCTTATTTTAGAAATGTTTCAGTGGTTACTTAATAACTGCAACATCCAGATATACATTAAACTTTGAACAGCTTCCTGATAATCAAAGGGTTATTCTTTGTATTTCAAAATGTGCAAAGGACTAATAAAGTTTAAGAAATTAATGAAACAAATAACACCTTACGTGTTTATTAAAATACAATATATATGTACAAAGATGGAAGAAATTATGCTTAATGAGAAACATAATGTTGGATATCTTTGGAATATAAACAGGATGCAAACAATTTTTAAACAGTAGAAATAATTTTACAGACTGTATTACGTATTAAGACAGGAAAGTGGTGCTTATGCAAATTAACCAAACTGTCCTTATTCCTTATGTGGACAAAGTCATAATTAAGAAAGGAATTTTTGAAAAAGACATATTTGAGAAATCATTTTAGTTGCATTTAGTTGCATTGTTAACAGTGTAAATAAAGCAAAGCTAATACCCCCACTTTATCCCAGGCACATTGAAAGCATGATTACACTCTATACATTATATGCATTACTTTCAAAACAGCTGGAAATAGTACCAGCTTACATTGCTTTTTAAAATTAAAACCAGAAAACAAACTATTATTTCCATTAATAGCTTACTTTGCATGTCAAATTATTCTCTGAATTAATAAATTCAGGTTTCATTTCAAACTGTCATAAAGGTTTCTGAGTTTTTTTACACTTAAAACTTTCAGATATGCACTTAATGAAACTTCATTCCATAGTGATTTTTTGGGTAAAATTCCTCTCAGCTGATTTTAGGCATCAGTTGTGTAATAAACTTCAACTGAGCTAGTCATCCTAGGCTCTCCTTGTAATCAAAGGAGAGAAGAACTTTTGGGATGCAGTTCATCTGGGCAGCTTTAGATTACTTCATTACTGTGTGACAAATTACTCAAAAGAATCACCCATTTATTTCCACTGATGTGAAAGAAATGACTGGCACATATCCTGCCCTTTGTCACCCAGACATCCTTTAACACTTTGCCTTGTATTTCAATACAATCAGTAGAGTAGATTTTGCCTGAATTCCTAGAAAGCTAGATTTACTGGATTATATATTTTGACATGAAATTTTCACCATCATTTGAGCTATGTCTCTCAGAACCTGAATTACTGGGAAAATACACCAGCATTAATTTTATCTGCAGTACCTTGGATTGCTAAATATTAGCCTTTCTTTTTTTTTTTTTAACTTGGCTTTTTGAGTTTGGTTTTTTTCCCTCCACAATTTTCAACAGTTGTTCTGAAAAATCTACAGATACTGTAATATCATTTCTATGGGTGTCTGTATGTCTCAAACAGAAATCTTCATCGCTTCAAGAGAACAAATGCATGCATGAAAACCAAAACTTATACAGAAAAAGCTGAATAGGAGTATCTGGAACTGTGCTATATGAACTAGCATTTGAGGGTGTGTTGTACAAAATATTGACTTCAGGAAGGCCATCATATAACAAGAGCATGTTCAAAAGCTGTGTTTACCTGGGGCTCCTCTGTGCTTGGAAGATGTCGTCACTACCTCAAGAACAGTACAGCACTCATAGTTTGTAATTTCAAGGTATATTTTATCAGAGTAACTGGCAGCATACCAGTTCACAGAATTTTCCCTCATAACTTTATCTTGTAGGCAAAGCTAGAAAATACAAGCAAAGCTATTGCAGACTGTTAAGGTAAAGGAAGGTTATATGAATTTAAAACAGCTTTTGTGAACAGTTAGCATCAACTTGTGCATCAGTGAAATACAATTCCTTGTAGAAAATGAAGCTTGAAAACTAAAAAATGGAAAAGAAGATTTTGTTTTCTGTTAATGTGAAGTTGTATTAAAACACCTACTTCACCAAACTCTAAAAAAAAAAAAACAACAAAACAAAACCAAAAAACAAACAAACAAACAAAAATTCCTAGTAAAATTCTCACTGACTTAAAAAAAAAGAAAAAAATCCCCAAAAAAACCAATGGTTAATGCCACCTGACTTTCTAACACAGCTCATTTTAAACAGATCATATAGACACATTTCCATGTTTCTACAGCAGGATGGAGGAAAGAGGGAAATGTTCGGTAAAGTAAATCTAACTTCAAAAATTAAATATCCATCAGCCTGATGGCTGTGGAAACTCTGAGGCAGCTGGACTAGGTGATCACTGTAGGTTCCTTCCAAATGAATGCTCTATTTTATTCTTACATATTCCCTTTTCTGCTGTCTCCTCACTGCTGTTTCCATATCTGAGTTTCTGCACTGTCTTGCTCTGCTTTTCTGTTTTATCCTCTTAACATCAGATTTCAACAAAATCTCAAACCCAGCCTTCCAGGTACAAAGGGTTCAGATAAGCACTCATCTTTTGAATGATTTTTTTTCTGGTCCTTCAAATTTTTAGGAGACTCACCAATCATGTTTAACAATCTGCTAATTAGCATGAGGAGCTGTTTCAGTCTTTGCTTTACAACACATCCATTCTGTTAATATTTCCCCTGCTGGGAAAACCTGCAATATTGGGTGATTATAGGTTAAAATATACTATAGAGATAGTGATAGCAGGCATACAGTGATACATCAGATGTGAATTTGAAACAATGATTAATACATTATTTTTTTGTAGATAAATAAATATATCTTCTCAAGGCTGAACCTTTAATTTCCCACCTTTTCAGCTCTTAAATTTTCAGTAGCATCGTCATATTCAGGTGACATTGAAGTGCTAGAGCTTGGACAACAGGCCCAAGCCAGAGCTGACTTATAGATTAATTCTGTACATCATGTGATCAATACCCTTTGTGCTTGTTGATATACTGTTAAGACATAATGATAAACTGCTGATGCTGATGTTTTAAAATAGATAAACCTTGTATACAGACTCAACAAACTGCTCATGCTAGCTTTTTTAACACCAAAATGGATACTTTAGAGACTGGTGACCCTTGCGTGACCTTGTGCAATTGTCTGCAAGGTATTCTGGGAAACCCAACCAACCGTGCCCCAGGCTCTGGCCAAGCCCTGGTCTCAGTTTGTCGATGGAGGCATACCATCAGATGTTTCCACACAAAGGAATATGCAAGGCACTCTGACTTGCTGATTTGGGTCTGTAAAAGCTGGACCCTCTTGCAGTGGCTTTGGGGACCTCATCTACGAGTGGATGCACTGCACAGAACTTCCCAATTGCCGGGAAAGGTTCTTCAAATCCTCACTGCAACAGGGGTCCCCCAGCAACTGCGGATCTGGATGACGGTAACATATTTAGGCAATTTGTGATATATCTTTCTTGATCACTGTTCTCTTTCTCATGTAGTAGCAATTAGGTGCATTACCTTGTTCATCTTGTTTGTTGCTTAAACCTGGAGCATAGTAAACTGACTGTTTTACTAAAGATATCATTTTATTTCTGCATTTCCCTATTATTAATAGTAAAATAAGACCATTCTTTCCATTGGTGTCTGTGTCCTTTCTGTTGCCCCTGTCAATTGGCAAAACATAAATTGGCATCACAGACAGGATAAAAAGAAAATGTCATTTTTCAAATCTGAACAGTATGCATCATTGCTATCCAAAATTCCTGGATGGAACGATCTTCCCTGTAGTTCACTGGCTTTTGAATAGGCTAAAGCTGGAGTACCAGGAGAACCACAGGAAAGCCAATTGAAGGAAGACGAACCATTGGATGTGTTAAAATGCCTTCCAAAATTGTCTATTGAAAAATCAAAAGAGCTTGTAAGTTCAGGAAGATGGGTATGGATTTTGTTAACTGCATATCGAAAACAGCACCAACAGAAAGAGCGATTGTTGTCAGAATGCTCCCATATGGAGCGACAAATACGTGATTTGCAAAATCAGATTGTGATGTTACAGTGCCAAAATAGACTGCTTGTTGATAAGTTGGACACTTACCGCACTGTAGCTGAGAGAGCTGCAGTACGGATTGCACAGTATAAGAAAAGGAGGGACAAGTAAATCATAATAAGGTACATGCAGTAATTGCAGCAGCAGGGATGCAGTGGGATCCAGGGAAATGGGATGGAGATATTTGGGATTCTGCAGATTGGCTCTTCTGACAAATGTGTAGATATGAAACCAATATTAAGGTGAAAATTGGAACATGAAAATGGGTGAGAAGGAAAGATGTGGTGGAAGATTTTACTCAGCATGAGATAAATGACATAATTGAGAAATTTAAACAGAGGCCGGGGGAATCCCTTCTGTCATGGATGGTTTGTGTGCATGATCAAGGGGCTGCAGAAATTCTTGTGGATGCAGGGGATTCGAAAAGATTTTTAGTCCTGAGCTCAGACTCCTTTGTACAGGATGCCTTCCGTAACAATGCACAAGAAATGAACTTGTTAGCTCTGGCTGCTCAAGGGTGTAATACTACATATCCTACAGAAAATGATTGGCTAGGAGGGGAAAATCTGTGGTATGCTTTGAGAGATTGCATACAGCAAATTAAAGAGGAGGGGATCAAAACAGCAATCTTTACACGAGATGCGGAGACAATGATGCGCAATGAATTGTCTGATGCTCATAGAAATTGGGTGATTAGAACTTCCTCACCAGCATATAAAAATGTGATAATGACTCAATTAATGAGACAGGAAATCCTTTGATGAGGTAATTGAAAAACATACAACAGCCAGGTGATTTTGGAGAGTGAGTCGCCAGGGGAAGTGCAGGGAATTGAGATCCTCGGGATGATTTTAAGCGGAGTGAGGCTCAAGTGTCTCAAAAGAAATGTACACAGCTTTAATAAAGGACAGTGTGTCTCATGATAAAATTGATGATGTTCCAACTCATGAATTATGGAGAATATATAAGCAGAGGGGGTTGAACAAGCCCAGTGAGAAAGTTAAAATTCTAAAGCAAAGGATTTGGGAACAACTCAGCCTATGGCATCTTCCCCAGAACCTCAACGGGACTTCACATACGTTTGTGGAGGGCCCCCCCACAAGTGGATTGTCTGTTCTGGGGAAGAAGGAGGATTGTGAGTCATATTCTGATTTGCACCCTTGGAAGGAGGCTAGGAAAATAGTTCAACATAGCAGAAAAGAATGAAATAACGGCCAAGCTCCAGTGCAATGGGCACCGAAGGATCAGCGGCCTCATGTGGAGCTAGAAAATTTTTTGAAAAAGGGATCCTCACAGATAGTAAAAGCCTTAATTGATACTGGAACAAAGGCCTCTTTAATCTATGGGAACCCTAAAAATTTTAAGGGGCCCACTGTAATCGTTACAGGACTGTGAGGGAAACAAATTGAAGCTATGCAAACACAAATTTAAATGAAAATAGGAAACCTCTTACTCAGCTGTGGTTGTTCCTGTCCCTGAATATATAATTGGGATTGATATTTTAAAGGGTCTGAGTTTGAATCTTCCTGATAGTTTGCACCAATTTGGAACGAAGAATTATCTTAGTGCCCAGACAATTTTAGTAGGAAAGGTAAAAATGCCTCCTGTGCGGATTCCTACCACAACTGAATTGGTGACAATGAAACAATACAAGATTCCATGGAGGCATGAAGAGATGTCACAGACAGTTAAGGTTTATTAGATGCAGGAGTTTTAAAATCAGCTACCACAGCTTAGAATAATTCAGTCTGGCCCATCAAGAAGAGTGATGGGTCATGGAGAATGACCACAGATTTTAAAGAATTAAATAAATACACCCCATATCTTACAGCGGCTGTACCAGATACCATTACTTTAATAGAAAAAAACCCAGAAGCATTCTGGAACTTGTTATGCAGTAACTGATTTGTCTAATGTTTTCTTTACAATACCCGTTCCTGAAGAGCGTTGGGATCAATTTGCCCTTATGGGGCAGGGACAACAGTATACTTACACCATATTGCCCCAGCGATGGTTGCATAGTCCAACCATTTGTCACTGAACAGTGCCTGAGTCTTTGGATGAGATAAAACTGCCTCCTTGTATGTAAATAATTCATTATATAGATGACATCCTGATTCAGAGGAGCAGTGAGAAGGAAGTGCAACAAGTCCTTGAATTAGTTGTGGATCATACGAAGCAGAAAGACTGGGAAATTAATCCTACTACAATTCAGAGACTGTCCCAAACAGTGAAATTTTTGGGAATTCAGTGGCATTGTGGGCATCAGTAAATATTACACAAAGCTCAACAGAAAATTCTGGAATTTGCAATGCCACAAAACGAAAATGAGGTACAAAAATTTGTCAGATTTTTTTTGGTTTTTGGAGACACATATTCTGCATCTGGGACAAATCTTAACCCCTTTAGATAAAGTTATGAGGGAAAAATACAAATTTGACTGGGAAAAGTGAACAGCAGGCTGCCTTTGAATTAGCAAAACAGGCTATTCAAAGAGCTTTAGATTTATGGCCTATGCAAAAGGGAGAAGTTGAGTTAAATGTATCTGTAAATGGGTCTCATGCTAACTGGAGCCTCTGGCAGAAACAAGGAAAGAAGAAGGTTCCCTTGGGGTTTTGGGGGAGAAAATTGCTGGGGGCAGTAAACAGCCACACACCTTTTGAAAACAGTTATTGGCTTATTGGGCACTGGTAGAGACAGAACAACTTACCATAGGACATGAAGTGGCTTTTGGTCCAGAAATTCCTAGTATGCAAATGGGTCAAAAGTTTTCTGAAAACCCGTCAAATTGGGCATGCTCAGGAGTCGAGTATTGTAAAGTGGAAATGGTATATTGAAGATAGAGCCAAAGCAAGAGTTGGTCAGGTAGCTACCCTTCATGAGTGAACAGCTTCTGCCCCCATGAAGGATCACAAAATAAGTCCCAATTTTACAGTTGAACTGGAGTCTCCAGGACAATGGGGAAAAACTTTAGATCAACTAACTGCACTTGAAAAGGAACATGCTTGGTTTACTGATGGGTCAGCTAAATATATAGGAGGAAAGAGGTTTTGGAAAGCAGTAGCTTACAGTCCTCATTCAGAAAAATTTTTAGAAACAATGGGAGAAGGAAAAGCAGCCAATATGCTGAATTACATGAAATTTACATGGCTTTAAAACAAGATGATCTAGGAAAATGCCTTCTATATACTGATTCTTGGTCAGTAGCTAATGGGCTATCTACTTGACTACCAACCGGGTAACTAAAAATTGGAAAATATATTCTAAGGATGTCTGGGGAAGAGAACTGTGGATAGATATTTAGGAAATAGTACAAAGGACAAAAGTGACTGTATTTCATGTTGATGCTCATAATAACACACTTTAGAAAGACTTCATAACTCTGTTGCAGATAATCAGGCAAAGATTTCCCAAGCTGGATTGGAATTCCCTCAGAAGGAAGATCATGCAGGCTTGGCAAAATGGGCACACCAAAAGTGTGGCCATCTCAGAGAAAAAGCCACTTACAGGTGGGCTGAAGAGAGTGGCATAGCAATGTCACTTGATATGATTAAAACTATCACTGCTCAGCGCCCCATATGCCAACATGCACACAAATGCCTGGTGCCAAACATTGTAAAAGGACAACTGGGGAGAGGAAAATTGCCCAGACAAATTTGGCAAATGGATTACACTGGACCTTTACTCTAGGACCAAGGGTGTAAATATATCTGTACTGCTATAGTTACGTATTCTGGATTGCCCATCCCTGTAAGAAAGCCACTCATTATAACACTATCTGTACTACAGACACAATAATTTTGTATTATGGAATTCCATTACAGATTCAAACTCATAACGGATCTCATTTCCAAAGCAAGTTTGTTTAACAGCATGCTGAACTGCAAAATATTCAGTGGGGTTTTCATATACCGTATTATCCACAAGCTGTGGGATTGACTGAACGAATGAATGGACTGTTGAAGGAGCAGTTGAGAAAGATGGGAGATGAGAACCTGCCCCAGCGGAGAGCCCATCTCACAGATGCTCTACATATTCTTAACAATAGGCCTATTGGGGAAATGGAGATCCCCTTGATGTGCATGACTATATCCAATTTGCATACACTGCCCCAAACCATAAGACTCTAACTTACCGGGGAACCATTCTGGGTGCGATGGCGCCCCAGCAGGCCACCCCAGAGGCTGCAGGATTTGATCTCTATGCATTAGAACTGGTCAGAATAAATCAAAAGCAGACTCAAGTTATCAGTACCAGAAGAGGCATTCAAATCCCGCAGGGGACTTTGGTCTGATAACTGCTCGTTCCAACTGTACCCCTGAGAGGTGTCCATGTCATGGAAAGAGTGACTGATTCAGACTATCAAGGTGAAATTAAGGTAATCTTGTTAAACAATGGTGAACAAGATTTAATTATTCAACCATACCACCAAGTAGAACAATTGTTGATGCTACCAGTTTTTCAAGTAGAAGTGACAAAGGGGGATCCACCCCCAATCACCACAGTTAGTGGAGAAAAGGGGTTTGGATCAACAGGTATCAACAATGGAGTTAAGTATGGGTTAAAAGGCCAAATGGCCCCCTGAACCAGCTGAAGTAATAGCCATGGGGAAAGATAACACCATTCTAATCGTGAAACATGGGCAAGAAAAATGTAAAATGCCCCTGCAACAAAATGTTATTTGTGAGAGTAACTAGATGGTATAGCATTTTGTCCTGCAGATCTTGCATGACTGAACCTACTTGTTTGCAGTAACAGCCCCTTCAGGAGGGGATATTATCCACACCACTTGATCTGAGAAACCAACTTTTTTGGAGAACAGAGAAGACCAGAACAATGAGGCTATTGCTGGTGTTGCTAATTATATGTTATCATTGGGATCAAATTGTAAATTGGGAAAATTGATTTTTATCCTTAGGAGGAACAGTGGCAAAAACATTCAATCTCAGCAACTGCTGGGTCTCTGGGAGCCCAGGCGGAGTCAAAGATTGGTCTTGGATAGCCCAACCAGTATCACCTAAGTGGTGGATCGGTGACCAAAGCAATATACACAAAGAAACAGGTTTCTGGGCTGAAGACTGTGATCCCTAGCAATTGTGCTTTCATGGGAAAGGCATCTGCTGCCTTAATCGGACACAAGAACATGGGGTTCAGGTGGGGAAAAGTGTTTGTGAATGGACTTTTATCTTTGTGTTTGGATTGTTGGACCCCTAATTGTCCTTCTTACAATTGTTTCAAATATCAAGGCAGATAGAATCAAACGCATATTAGGCTCATTAGTGGTAGCTGGGCAAGGTGCTCCTACCACACTGACAGGAGGGATTTTGAAGGCTGCAAAGCAGGGAGGAAGGATAGTTTCTTTGACCACCTATTCTTGAGCTGCCCCAGAGACAATTCTACAAATAGAACACATGTTGTCTGCAATTATCAGTGGAAATGGCAACACCAAAACAGAATTAGACCCTTTCTCAATGAGTTCTCATCCAAATCTAATCAAACAACTTGGGGATGTAACTATAAATGGAAACCCTATGTGGGAGCTTGGAAATGCTAATATGGTGATTCTTATGGTGAATCAATTATTGTTGGATGACCATTAGGCCCAGGAAACATGCTATAATTTGACCCATCAATTGATGATGAAATGTGGGAAGGCCCCTTTGCCAATGGTACCCGGGCCTTGAAAGGGCATTATTGGATGTGTGGCCAACACGCTTATAGAAATTGCCCCCAGACAAGTCAGGAATATGTTATGTAGGATGTATCAGGCCTCTGTTCTTTCTGTTGTAGCAAGATCAGAGGATGGGACTCAGAACTAAAGTATATGATGATTTGATTAGAGAAAAATGATCCATGACATTTCCCTGACTAAGGGAATCTCTCAAAGATGGAGAAATGATGAATGGTCACCTGAAAGAGTTATAAAACATTATGGAAGAGCTACTTGGAATCCTATTGAAATAATATCAGGTGCTAGAGAACCTATTCATAATTTGAATCAGATAACTAGATTGCAAGCCATCTTGGAGATAATAACTAAACAGATGGCTGACTCTCCTGACCTTCTGGCCAATCAATCCACACAAATGAGGAATGTGATTTTTCAGCATTGTATGGTCTTAGAGTATCTGCTAGCAGAAGAAGGAGGAGTTTGTGGAAAATTAAATTAATCTAATTGTTGCTTACAAATAGATGACAACAGAAAAGTAGCTAAACAGATAACTAAAGAAATGAGGAAATTAGACTATATACTAATCCAAACACGGAAAGGTTGGCAACCGGACATATTCTCGCGGCTGCCAGGAAGTCGGTGGATTAGATGTGCCCTTTTCTTTCTTATCTGTGCAGCCACTGGCCTATTGTTTATTCCTTGTTTAATTCATAGAATCATAGAATCATAGAATAGTTAGGGTTGGAAAGGACCTTAAGAACATCTAGTTCCAACACCCTTGCCATTTGCAGGGACACATCCCACTAAACCATGCCATCCAAGGCTATGTCCAACCCACCCTTGAACACTGCCAGCGATGGAGCATTCACAACTTCCCTGGGCAATACATTCCAGGGCCTCACCAACCTTACAGTAAAGAATTTCTTCCTCATATCCAATCTAAACTTCCCCTGTTGAAGTTTGAACCCGTTACCCCTTGTCCTATCACTACAGTCCCTTATGAAGAGTCCCTCCCCAGCATCCCTATAGGCCCCCTTCAGATACTGGAAGGCTGCTATGAGGTCTCCATGCAGCCTTCTCTTCTCCAGGCTGAACAGCCCCAACTTTCTCATCCTATCTTTATATGGGAGGTGCTCCAGTCCCCTGATCATCCTCGTGGCCCTCCTTTGGACTTGTTCCAACAGTTCCATGTCCTTTTTATGTTGAGGACACCGGAACTGCACACAATACTCCAAGTGAGGTCTCATGAGAGCAGCATACAATTGATTAAGTATGTGATACATGAAATGCAGCTCCTAGTTATGCCTAGTGGAACATATGAACAGACTATATACTCAGCAATCACAGAGGCAGTCTAACAGACATGATTCATCTGTAAGTCAAAGGACCAACTGAAGTGCTAGAGCTTGGACAACAGGCCCAAGCCAGAGCTGACTTATAGATTAATTCTGTACATCATGTGATCAATACTCTTTGTGCTTGTTGATATACTGTTAAGACATAATGATAAACTGCTGATGCTGATGTTTTAAAATAGATAAACCTTGTATACAGACTCAACAAACTGCTCATGCTAGCTTTTTTAACACCAAAATGGATACTTTAGAGACTGGTGACCCTTGCGTGACCTTGTGCAATTGTCTGCAAGGTATTCTGGGAAACCCAACCAACCGTGCCCCAGGCTCTGGCCAAGCCCTGGTCTCAGTTTGTCGATGGAGGCATACCATCAGATGTTTCCACACAAAGGAATATGCAAGGCACTCTGACTTGCTGATTTGGGTCTGTAAAAGCTGGACCCTCTTGCAGTGGCTTTGGGGACCTCATCTACGAGTGGATGCACTGCACAGAACTTCCCAATTGCCGGGAAAGGTTCTTCAAATCCTCACTGCAACAGGGGTCCCCCAGCAACTGTGGATCTGGATGACGGTAACATATTTAGGCAATTTGTGATATATCTTTCTTGATCACTGTTCTCTTTCTCATGTAGTAACAATTAAGTGCATTACCTTGTTTATCTTGTTTGTTGCTTAAACCTGGAGCATAATAAGCTGTTTTACCAAAGATATCATTTTATTTCTGCATTACCCTAATATTAATAGTAAAATAAGACCATTCTTTCCATTGGTGTCTGTGTCCTTTCTGTTGCCCCTGTCAATTAACAAAACAGACATCTTTATCAAAATATTGCCAATAGAAACTTTCAGAAAAATGTCATTTAACTTACTAGCTTTCCGATTTTTAGAAAGTAAAATTATAGACATGACAAAGTACGTGCAGTGAGTGACTGTTGCTATGTCTGTTTGGAAAAGTCATTTCATTTTGGCTGGCTTTGCACACACTTACTTCACTTATTCTAAACTTTCTGTCTTTCTTAAACAGATGCTTGTCCAGAAACCAAAAACTACATGAATCAATTTTACTCCAGGCAGCTTGAAATTTACGCAGTGGCACTAGTAAATAGTTTTGGCTAAGGAATTGATAGCCTAATATCACCTGTATCTGTGAAGGATGTTTGAACTAATTAGAGAACTTATTGTGTATATGACCTTACAGACAAAACTTTGCCAGTCAAAATTGAATTCTGATCTGAACCAGATTCTTTAGAAAGGCACGAAAAGCTAAAACTCCTGATTCTTGTTTTCCAGCCAAAAATTGCACTAGTGAAAATATAGTGCTGATGATCTACTTCCAAACATGTCTGTTCTTGTGCATATTTCATTACTTCTTTCCTAAAGTATAGATTTGATTAATGTAGCCACTTATGAATACTTTAAAATACTTTAGATATTTTGTGACATACAATAGCTAAGGCAGGAATAGGTTGTATGTCTTTAACCAAAATAACTGATTAGTCTGAATAACTTAAGAATATAGGTATCTATAACAAATGGAATTTAATAGATTGGCTTTTTTCTCAATGCCACCAATTAATAAAGCTAGTCTTTTAAATATGTTTTAAGTGGGACTTCCTACATAACTCCACTGGTTAGTTTTAGTTTTATATTGGAAATAGTAACTCCGTGCTAAAGGTTGTTGTTTCCCTCTATTTTTTTCTCGCATGCCTTTGAAGGAAGGAGATGGATATTCCTGCTGCTCAAAGCAAGTTCAGCAAGTAGACGCCATCCTACTTTCAGGGAGGTTGTTTGATTCCTACTGTATTATTTACTTGCATGTTGCTTCTAGCTTAAATGACCTTCAAGTTAACAAAATGTTTTCAAAACTCCTGCAATGTTTTATGAATGTGCTTAAGGAAGTATTTTTGTATATATATGTGTGTGTGTGTGTGTATACACATGCATACATATCAAACTGACATTCTTAAACTTTTGTTAAAATCTTCACAGCCTAAACTATGAAGAAGGTGTGCAAGCAAGGGGCTTCCTTGAATGTACCACAGCTTTTTCTCTGCTTATCCAAAGGGCTATAATTGATGTCATTCAATTAGGAAGCAGCTGGATTTTACACCTGGATCCACTAGCTGGGAAATGTTCCTACATTCCTCAATTTCGACAAGTTGTTAATAATATAAATGATGTTAATAATGCAAGTGAAAAATTGGACCGTTTAGAATGTTTTGTCTCCTTCTGCATGCCTTTTGTCATTTTTTGATCTTCTGCCATCGTGATAACAGATGGTAAAAAATGACAGTATAAACATTAATTTTAATACTAAATATTAAACTTTAATAGCTCTAATGATGTGAAATGTTAATGATATTCTTCACTGAGCACCAGAACTAATGAAATCTGAAAGAGAAATCTGTTCATCCTGATTAGACACCTTACACCTTAATGTCCTGAGTTTGTTCAACCAATCTTTCTGAAGCAAGTGCTCATGTTTCCTAGATAGTCAATATAACAGGCTTTTTTGCACAAAGGCTTCAAGAGGGTGATTCTGTCTGCTTCAGTTTAACAAGCAAAGTTAAGCTTATTGGATTTCCTTATGGCATCCTCAGAAAAACCTAGCCTTCCTCATTGACTGTACAAGGTACTCAGGTACCCTGAGAGTGGTTCAGTAGCTTACAGGATGGGATTAATCATAGAATAGAATCATAGAATAGTAAGGGTTGGAAAGGACCTCAAGATCATCGAGTTCCAACCCCCCTGCCATGGGCAGGGACACCTCACACTAAAACATGCCATCCAAGGCTATGTCCAACCCCACCTTGAACGCCGCCAGGGATGAAGCATCCACAACCTCCCTGGGCAACACATTCCAGCGCCTCACCACCCTCACAGTAAAGAATTTCTTCCTCAGATCCAATCTAAACTTCCCCTGTTTAAGTTTAAACCCATTACTCCTTGTCCTCTCACCACAGTCCCTAATGAAGAGTCCCTCCCCAGCATCCCTATAGGCCCCCTTCAGGTATTGGAAGGCTGCTATGAGGTCTCCACGCAGCCTTCTCTCCTCCAGGCTGAACAGCCCCAATTTTCTCAGCCTATCTTCATAGAGAGATGCTCCAGTCCCCTGATCATCCTCGTGGCCCTCCTCTGCACTTGTTCTAACAGTTCCATGTCCTTTTTATGTTGAGGACACCAGAACTGCACGCAATACTCCAAGTGAGGTCTCACAAGAGCAGAGTAAAGGGGCAGGAGCACCTCCCTCGACCTGCTGGTCACACTCCTTTTGATGCAGCCCAGGATACGGTTGGCCTTCTGGGCTGCAAGCGCACACTGCCGGCTCATGTTCATTTTTTCATCAACCAACACCCCCAAGTCCTTCTCCGCAGCATTTTCCTGGAGAATTTTTCAAGGATTTCTGCTTGTGGTGAAAGGCATTTTTAAGTGCAATTCATGCTCTCTTTTTAGAATCCAAGCAGGACTCTGAAGGGAGCTATGCTTTCATCTTCCGCTGTGGTTTCTCCTGCAAGGTTGGAGCCAATCAAGTAAAAACTCAAGAATACATACAAACTCTTTTCCCATTGTCTTTATGGCTACACTGCCAGTTACGTGTGTGTTTAGATGGAATTTAAAAATGTAATGCAAAAAAAGGGTACCACAATTTATGCACAATGAAATTAGACAACAGTCAGATGAAGCACTTTTAAATCAAGGCTGTGAACCCCTTGAAGTTAAAAAGGCCACCAGACACTGAATCATGTAGTTTGTCTCTACAAACTGAATCCTTGTTTTATTTAAGGGAAAAGATACCAGTACGCATTTCAAACAAACACACTTATGGAAAATAACACCAAAACATGCAACAATGCTCACCTACATGTGTTTGGGCTGCAAAATGAAGGACTATATCTATTTTCTCAGTTTTGAAGAGCTGTTTTATAAAATCAGGTTCACAAATATCATACCTAATTTAAACTGTTTAAAAGCTGATTGTCTAGTCTAAGCTTATTGCTTACATTTTAACTATGATCAACAGAGGTAAATCTTTCCTATGATAATTTATTTCATCCTCTGGAGATGCCCGTTAGCCCCAATGCCTACAGATACCCTACTGTGAAACAGAAGATCATCAGAGAATGAGCTCAAACACTGCATACCTACTTATTTACACTAATTAATTCTTTACCTTCTTCCTGGAAGTATCTTGGATTGTTACAAATTGTTTTCTCTCAGCCAAATCCATTGTATAATATGTGGATGCACTCAATGCTATTGAAGTATTTTCAGTGAGCAGTATAATCAATTAAAACCTGAAGCAGAACTCCATCCATCTTTTTGAGATACCTTACACAAGTTGCATGTGTTTTAGAAGCTGTCCTTTTCAAAGAAGCACATAAATTTCCTGGAGAGCCAACAGTGCTATTGTGCTACTAATACAGCGCTAGTCACTTTCAGGGCTTTGGGCTTATCCCTAGCCGTGTTTCATTCAGCACTACAGACATAGCCTACATGACTAGTTTGAGGTAAATAACTCAGGTGGCCAGTGCTGGTAGAGGTAACTCTTATATAAGCTGCAGGTGGAAATAAGATGTCTAAGTCAGGTAAATTTAATTCTCTTACTGGCAAGTTTGTAGCAGGCAGTGAATTGAGAGCCCTTACCAAAGCTGCTTGTTTGGTTTGGCTTGTTTTTTTCTCAGTGGTACATACACCTCAAATCATATACCTCTTTCCCCTCTGCACTCCCTGGCCGTTATGACAGGCTGAGTTCATGCTAAAACCCATCTTTTATTCGGATTAATGTGGTCTTCTCTTCCCAAGTACCTATTTTTATGAAAACCATAAGAACTTACTTATTTTGATGCTTCCAGCTCTCTGCCAGAAGTGACTGACATTAAGTGGGAAGTGACTGAAATTCAGTTAGTAACACATGCATTACCATACCAGCACTGTGAGTATTGCCACAGGAGGTTGTTTCCTTAGGAGATCATCTGAAAATGTTTTACTAATAATCAGTAAGGGCAATGGCAATGTAATGTCCTGCTAAGTATTGCAACTCTTTTATTCTGATGGTATAAATACCCCTGTTCATTACGGAAACTTTAAAAAGTGTTACAGATGCAACTATTAAGTGAAAAGGGTCAAGAATCTACAGCCTCTTTGGGGGAATTACGACTTTTTGGCATTATCTCTTTATTGATAGCTAGTTTCAGACATCTGTAAAAAAGTAAGTATCTTTCAGGATACCTCCAGCTTTTAATGAGAATGCATGCACAATTAGCAGGATGATAATTTATTATCACGTATCGTGCTCACATACTTACACCAATATTTTTATAAACTGAGTTTATTAAGAAAAAATTGAAGAAGAAAAAAATATTGGAATAATAGAGCACATTAAACATACAGAAAGGTATCACATATCACAAAATTTTCTAAAAGTTCTCATCACCCACCTCCACCCTTAAAGTCACATAGCCACTCATTCTGAAGGTTTTCTACGTATATTCACTTAACCTGAGTGTTCACGAAATATTACAAGAGCCCAACAGAGTAATAAGGAACTCAAACAGCAGTAAATTTTTTCTAAGAGTTACAGCAAAACAAAAGTATAGTTGTTTTGCATATCACAAACCACACAAAAGGCCTGAAATACGCTTTTGTCCAAACTTACTATGCTGGGAGGTTACTGACTCTCTTTGAGACCTTTCAACTTCAGCTAGTGTCATTTATAACATTTCATAAGGCCAAAAGCCAAAAATATTTTAACCAGCTGGAAGCAGCAATACCCTAACATAAACAGAATGAAAAAGATTACTTCTTTTTTTTTTTGTTTCCATTCCTTCCCATAAGACTTCTGTCTGAAACAATTCATTTTAAATTCTCTTACCTTCAGTTTCATGCTTTCTTCTATGTTGTCCTTTATGTCTAGAAGAAATTACTATGTATCACTGAAACATTTCTTTAAAACAAACTTTTACGCCTTTCAGCAGAAATCCATGTTATAATTGAATTGAAATGAGATGCACACCAATTTTAAATTTGGGTCTTAACCGGACAGTTGGGAAATTCTTTGTTTGGACTGCATTATCCGTCTAATTGAACTGCATTCTGAGCAATGCAGATTGTGGTGAAAGGTGCCCTCTAGCAAGATGGTATTTCTAATTGACTCATCTGAACTGTAGCATTCTTGCTGTCTTTCATTTGATTGGGTCATGGTGAGTACATCATGATGCTTATGATCTGTAGGGAGGGTAGATCACCTTCCTAAATTTAGAATGTTATGAACTATTGGCTACAGAAGGGTCATTTATGTACAATCAAATAACTGGATTTCTTCATGACATGGTCTGTTAGTACCAAGACGTTAGAGATGCTACTTTAAGTCACATGTGCAAACTGCCTGGAGACTATAATCAGGTTAAACAATCAGGTGGCATGACAAATTTGGACTGTTGTATGGTGCATTGAGTCCACTGTTCTTGTATTCAACTCTAATTTTTTCTACTTATTAAAGAAATAAAATCTCTCTTTACTTCCATTTAAATTCAGTTCATGTAGAAAAGTGGGTATATACAGTTGCACAAAACTCTTGTCAATTATGTGTAAGCATCAGATACAGGATAAAACCTTGTAACTAGGGGCTCTTACAAGCATTATTACACTGCATCTGCTTTTATTTCAAAGCCTTGAATAAAGATAGAATGAAGTCTGTGTTGCTAATGATTTGTTGATTTGTGGCTCATTTGCTAGTTCTCTCTTTCCAAAATACTGCTTGCATATTTTGTAGTCCATGATTATGCAGAAACAAAACCACAGATGTTTATATTACTGAGGTTTCTCTCTTCTAACTGCATACTCTCTTAAGAATGTCCCTTGAAAAATCCATGTCTTACCCATTCATTTCATAATCATGTTAGAGATCTTCTGGAAGCAGCATTTTATGGTCTTTTTGTGATTCTCCTCAATCTTTTTGCCTTCCATTTTTCATTTCTTCCTTCATGTCTCCTTCTACCTCATTGGCATATCTAACTGTTGGCAGAACTGTCAAGTCATCCATCCTCTTCTGTTGCTGTACTTCAGATTCATTATACAATCACTGGAGTGATTATCCAATCACCAAACCAGTGGCTTCATGATCTTCACAGTGTCAAGCTAGCCCCTTGTGGCACAGTCATACCAATGGTAGATACTTTGGAACAAAAAAGTTTTGTTGTCATTCTCCAAAAATACAAAATGAAGACATATGAAATTTGATTTTGCATTCCATCTAATCAAAATACTTCTATAGAGCAAGGGTTTGGGGAAGGATAACTAATGGAGTCCAGTTCCAGAGAATGGAATTTACATGGTCTAACTGTAACAGTCTAAATCTGTAGGTGGCCAATACTCGTCATCCAGGCTTGTCACTGTAGAGAAACTGGAACATCTAAGGGGTGCTGTGTGCGAGTCATCGTAAACAGCTATCTTAGAAGACAGGAATCATCCATTTGAAAGACGATGCACCACTGTCTATAAAGGAAAGTAGCTTATAATTCTAGTTGCATCTGCAACTTTAAAATGATGTTCTGCTTCAAGAAGCAGTGGAGGAAAAGCTAATTATTCGAGACGCATTCTGAGTCTCAGGAAAGAAAGAAATAGGAAGAGATTTCAGGTTACAATGACAGCAGAAGGAAGCTTGTTTTATCAAATAATTTCAGAACTCATGGATCTCTTATTAAGAAAACGTATTTCATCACTGCCCAGAAACTGGCTAGAGTGAGAATAATGATAGAGCAACTGCTATGCTGAGAAGAAGCTGCTTCATTATTCAAGGAGCTTGAGATAATGTGTGCATTTAATCACACATTTCTTGAAATTTCTTGTTTGCTACAGACAGATATATACTCTTAAAATTTATATAAATATTGTTGTTCTTCCATTAAAGTGCTATTGTTCTCTTCAGTTTCAAAATGATCTTGAAATAAATTTTTCTTTCTCTACCCTGAACAGCATACCTGAAAGAAGGAAATGAAAAAAATAGAAATAGGGGGTGAAAGGACAAGCTTGTCAGTACCACAGCTACCCTCATCTGATGGTATGATTGCAGGTTAGTAACATGCCACATTTTTTTAATATTGTCCATGGTAATAACAATAAGAAAATATCTTGGGTTTATGAGATATTATGAGTTCCAAGCCTCTGCCATTTTTTCAATCTGAACTTTTTCTACCAAGTTATGTCATATCACATCCTCACAATCATTCAAGACACAAAGTGACATATTTTCTTACTTTAAGTGGAGCTATGTGCTCACATCAACATTCTCCACAACTGATCCTAAACTTAACAAAGGGAGTGCACTAGAAGACCACTATTTCTGCCTTTGCTCCGTTTTGGTAACATAACTTGAGCCTCTTTATCTTACTTATCCAGGAACATCCTATCTCTGTAGTCCTAGACTGAAACTGTGGAGGTATACCTTGACACAATTTAATATTACTCTTCAAACTTTTAAAGCTGTACAGTTAACTTACTTCAGTTTGAACCTCTTCGGAATTCTTCCATATGCAGACAATAAGTACACTGATGTAGCAGTAACAATCCTGTTGTTTCAAACTAATTATCATGTTGTTTCAAACTCTAGAGACATAAAACTGGAAGAAAGATTGAGTGAAATGGAAATAGAGACACTAAGGAACTTCAAAGTTGTATCATATTTAGTCTGAGTTCAGATAAAATTTAGTATATTATACGCGAAAGCGTAACAGTGTTGTTCAGCAGGTGTCTGGGAAGATTTTGAAGATCCATAATATATCAATCAGTTACTGTGAATCCATACAAACAGTGTTAACTTTTCGGGAAAAAAGTGTAATCAAAGGTACTTGTGGTTTGCAGAGCTGAAAGCTACTTTTTTTCAGATTAGATCTTGGTGGCTGATAACTCGGATACATTAACACATACTATTTTGAGTGGAAAACAGAACAAAACATTTTGCCAGTATGTAGAAAATACACCTTATGTAGTTTTATGTATGTACAATACCTAAACTTGAGCTAGTAAGGGTAGACTTCTTACAAACTTGAAGGAAAGGAAAAGGCACTTTTAAGAATTTTTTATGGACTGTAGTATTCAAAATGTCCACTCTAGAAAACACCGTTCTTCTTCACTGTGTCAGAAGGCAGCCTAGCTGACTAGATCATGAAGACCATAGAATAACAGAATAACAGAATCATGGAATCATAGAATGGTTTGTGTTGGAAGGGACCTTAAAGCTCATACAGTTCCAATCCCCTTGCCATAGGCAGGGACATCTTCCACTAGATCAGGTTGCTCAAGGACCCATTCAACCTGGCTTTGAACACTGCCAGGGATGGGCAACAACAGCTTCTCTGGGCAACCTGTGCCGTGCTTCCGATGAGCATGTACACCTTCAGGTTCCTTAGGTGGTCTCAAAACTGATCTTCTACAACAGGTAATTCTTCATTCTGACTTTGCCTTCTGCAGCTTGGGTGGAGTGGCTGAAGCACTTGCTGGTGAAGACCGAGTAACTGTTCTGCAAAAAACACAGACTATAATACTTCCCAATTTGTGCAGTCAGATAAAAAATGTGCAGTATGGAATTTATTGAGTATTCAAGATCCACATCCAGAAAGTACTTTATGGTGGCAAAACATACTGTCTTCATATCTATAATGTGTGAAATTGCATTGAATATACTAAACTAGGCTCCCCTGCTGTTGATCAGAACGACCTACACCCCTATAAATGAGCTATCTTGTACAGTGAGGGGACATTTTTAGAACAGAAGTGGAGGTATCTCATACCAGCACTGTTCAATAACATGATAGTCCTTTCTTCCTCCAGAAAGCTGAAGATAGATTCTTATTAGACTTAAGACCATAGGTATCTCATTTTGTCTAGTCTCTCACCACTGACTGTGGTGAGTGGTATAATAATTTATGATTAGCAAAACCCAGGAACCAGCAGTCATATGAAATTACAGAAATCATGCTCGCAATGATTTCTGTTATATGTAATGTCACCCATGTAAGAATTCTTCTCTATCTAAGACACTCTGTGGCTTAAACAGCTGTAGTCAAGACAGGTGACTAAATTATTTGCTCTGAACTTCAGCAGTTTCAGACTTCAGACTTCAGCTACAGCAGCAAAACGAAGGCACATTTTTGGACTTCACCTTTACCTCTGATGGTGCTTGCAAGAACTCAATTTGCTTGCAAGAACTCTATTTTATTACGTCTTGTTCTAGGCTGATAAATACTAGATCTTCATGCTAGACATCCAGATTCCTTTCTGTGAAGTTGGGTCCCCAAAAGGCCCCACATTGTCTTTTGTACCAAATTAAAATGTAACATGCCAAAAGCTAACATTAACATAATACATGATACTGATACTTATAACCCACTTTACACTAACCATGCTAGCACTGCAGGAAAGTAGCCTTTAGTAAGAGTCATAGAGAATCCCAGCCTTGTTATAGCATGGAGATGTTAAGCCCAGGTATACTGAGGCTGTGCAGTCCCAAATGCTCTGAAGGTTTAACAGTTATTTCGTTTGTCCACTTATTTATCCACAAGTAGAGATGACTCTGGTACTCTTTCATTTTCAGTTTCTGCTGAACAAATGTCAAGAGAAGACAATACATGCTTTGTAAGCGCCATTCCACAACTCAAATGCTAAATATGGAGTAGAATATGTTTCTACATCAGTTTTCACCAAATTCTTCAGCAGTGATCACATTGTATTAAATAAGGTAAACGTGGACTCATGTTTGCATATCTAAACTTATATTACAAATCAAAGAAAGAAAATCAATGATCATTAAATCACAATCAAAAAATATCAAGCATCTATAAAAACGAACAAGACATGCATTCACCTATTTAGTTTCTAGTTGAGCTACTGCTTGAAAATGAGAAAAAATTTGGAACAAGTGAAATAGATTTCTAGTCTGTTTTTTTTAAAACATGGAAATATATATATGCTTTGAGAGCATTTATCCTCTGTCATTCATGTGAATTCTTTCACCTCATTTCACTTGTATGTAGCCTTTACCTTCCGCATTTATAACCATGAATACATAAATTTCACATTCTCGGAGTATAGCAAAGCATTTGCTAGGTCTTCTATGGCAATAGTGGTAATTATTTTCTGATAAATGTCAGTTGATAGCAAATGCCCCTCCATAAGTAAAGAAATAGAAAGAGTTAGCTGTATGAAATAAAAACAAAATTTCCTCTCTATTTGAGCTTGATGATGCTCAGGTATTGTTAATATTGACGCATAAGCCATGTGTTCTCCATAAGAAAGGGGGTAGCTTCTAAACATTCTTGTAGTCATCCAACAGCAATTTAGAGAACCGCACACATTTTCATATTATATCAGAATTTGGGTATCTAAATTATGCCATCAGTTTCTCAGCTTTTCCTAGCTGAAGATGTGAATCTTGCTATTTGCCTTTCATTTTCATTGAATATCTGTGCACAGAAATAAGATCTGATTGCCAGTCAGGGTACATATATTAATATAATAATAATTTTGCTGCATAGGTTAACATTGTAAGGATTTATATGTCCAGTATCTGATGGTATACAGTGTTTGAAGTGCTTAAGAGTTCTCTATCCATTTACAGCTGAGTATATATAAGGACAGAGTATTCAAGCAGGCTGTCTAGTGTGTCTGGGAAGCTCTGTCCTCAGTGGCAGTCTCCAGCATCATAAGCAGCAGCCTTCTCCTATTTTTCCATTTTCAGGGTTTATAAGCTCATATCAATTATCAAATTAGATATGCATATCTATATAACAAATTATCATTTATAAGACATGAGACAGCAATTCCAAATAAAAGACACAAACTTACAAAGATGCTGCATCAGTTAAAAGCTAAAACTGTACACAAAGTCCAAAATGTTGAAAAATGAAAACCCAGAATGAAAATTTCAAATTCAGCTCTATGTAGCAGCAATTTATAATTGGAGAACAGTTAATTCTCCAAACCACAAACTGAAAACACAGTGAATTCAGAGAAAAGCCATAAGTAAGATCATACAGCAACTTCCATACATTTCAATGAAGCAGGTAAACACGAAATTGTTTTGTAAAAGAGGATGCAGGAACAGGGACAGCAAATCTTATGTGTGGGAAATTTAAACATACATTTATATGTAATTTTTATATATATATATATGTTTGAAAATCTTGAAAAGTACAGATTTTTTCAGACTAAAAAATTCAAGGATTTCAAAGAAAACAAGATAAAGATCCCAGGAAAGGTAGCAGCACCAATAAAAAGGGGTGAAGGTATTGAGACAGTAGATGCTTTTTGTTGATGTAAAGAATGATGACAAAAATAAAAGGACCATAATAGATAACTCTGTTTACTGACTTTTAAGGTCAGGAACTTGTTTTTAACCTCCATGCTTGCAATGAATGTAGCATTTCTTTGTTCTACTGAAGATTTGTTATAAAACAACATGGAAACAGAGTATTGAGCCAGAATGTCAGAAAAATATGCTTGTCTGTAAAGGTCAAAACATTTGAATTACCAAGATAAAAATATGTTTAAGTACTTGAATATTAACTTTATTTACAGAAATTTATATTGATTTATATGTGTGAAAGGAAAAAACCTACCATTAGTACTTTCTAGACTATAATGATATTAAAGCCAACACTATCATAATATTATGCCTGGTGTCTTTAAATCTTAAAACATATACACTCATATCCATATATAACAAATCTAAACATATACATGCATACACAAATTTCGTGGACAGACTATACTTTGGGAATTGGTTTCCATTAAGCTACTGCATGGCCATTTAAAAAATTCCAATCACGTATCATCTTTTTTTCAGTGAAGAGCAGTGGAGATTAATGTCCTACTGTATGTAAAACTCTGAATTTGTTGTTTATTTTAATTGTATGTATTTGTGTTACAGACCTATAAATGCTGTCATTCTGGATCATGTGGCGCATCTAGCCCAGCCTATTTGCTTTCAATAGCTGACAACAGATGTTACATCTTGTAACAGATGTTGTATTTCCTGTACATTAAAGTACAAGTGGTGCTGAAGAAATCATCAAAAGAGAGAAAAAAGGTAGAATCTGCCACTCCTAAAGATCATTTCTTGGGATCCATAGGTCTGGATAACAGCAGACACCCAGAAAACTGTTAAGTTTTCTGTTGTGGATCCCTTCAAAAGACTCCGTAGCTTAGTTCTGGCTTGACATTCTCATCTTGGTTTCCTATCTATCAGGTCACCTCTGCTATTTTAGTTGTGTTAAGCCATAGCATAGGATTTTTGATGGGATCATCCTATCTCATTGTTTTATCACATTCTAACCAGAATCAAGCATTTACAAGTTCAGTGAAACTCACTGGAAAATCCAATTTATTTTATTGACCTTCTGCTAAGGGCAACCTGGGCTGTTTTTTTTCGGCATTTAGGTATTTTTGTTGGGTTTTATTTTTGCTTTCATATGTATACAGAGAAATAATTAAAGATTGCTTAAAAAAATAAATCTGTAATTAAGTGGGAAATTTCTAGAAGACAGATTTCAACAGGGTTTTCCAAAGAGCTGTCTCCTTATTTCTCCTCTCCCCCCAAATCAGCATATTGGAAATATGCATTTGTTCTGTAGTAATGAGAAGTTAATTTACAGTTTCTTCACTCCTTATTTGGAGAAATCCATATGAAGTGGGGAAACTATTTTTGGTTTAGAAGCATATGGAAAGAAATGGGAGAACTCGCATCTCACATTAACCACAATCTTCTAAAACAGAATAAAGACAAAGATATTAAAGATGAACTAACTGAACACCTTTGTATCTTTTGAAAGTATAGTAAAATATCATCACTCCTACTCTTTTCTCTAGTTCTCCTTCTTACTGTGATTAATCTATAATATACTTATTCTCCTCCGTTGTCTATGAAAGTTGATTCCTCAGTTTGATAGGGCATAAGGGCTTGAGTTGTAATTCACTTTATATTGTTAATATCAGTTAGACTGCATCCTTTTCTATTTTGCAATGAGTTTGTTTTCATCTTCAGTCTTGCATTTGTTGGATCAAGTTGCTAGCTACCATAAGGTTTCAAAAGCCTACTGAATTTATGCTATTGATAAATCTGTCCCACGGTTACTGGCCAGAAAAAGCTATCGAGAAGAGTCAGTGTTATACTAAATATTTTGCTTAAATAGCAGGTTGTGGAAAAAGATAGCATGGTGCAACTTCTTCTTTTAGTGAAGCAGTGTCTTCAAATATTTCAGATTACAAATTGAAAAAATCTATCATTTTTACATATTACTCATTATTTCATATTGCTTATGCTTCTATTCACAAGATACTGAACCAGAATTTCCCAGTTCAGAGGTCCTAAAATAATCTTCCTCATTGTGATAAAACATAAACTTCTTGAAGCTGCCACAATGGCATAAGCACATTTCAAAACCCAAATATATCTAGTGCATTCTATACAAAATGCCACAGTTTAAATTCAGATTACTTTTAAGCTGCTAATATCACTTTTCTACTCATCTGATAAACTTATTGACTGGTGGAACTCACCAAACCTGAAATAATTTTGTACAAATAAAAGGTATGAATAATTTTCTGTGCTGAATTCATCAAAGAAAAATGAGACAATTTCTATAAAGAAATACTTTTTTAACCAAAATTATCACTGCAGATTTCTTGTCTTCAATATCATTTTTGGGGGGTTGGACTAGATGACCCTTGGAGATCCCTTCCAACCCAAACTATTCTATGATTCTATGATTTATCATTAGCATATGCACATTGTGAAAATTAACTTGTGTGTTTTTCATTTTGACGTTACTTCAAAACATCATTTTCAGTCTCTGAAACTGAAAGACACAGTAAGACACAGTGATCATATCAGTGTGCAAATGCAGATGTATGATAAATATTTTAAGTACATTTCCACACTTTGTAATAAGGAAGTAAGATGCCATGGTCAAAAACTTCTGCTTGGATTTCTGATTTATTCTTTGGGCACACAGGGAGGCAATGAGTGTATTTACACCCCAGTGTGAGCAACCAGGAGCAGGGCATTTAGAATCTTGCAAGTTACTGGTGCTCAGCACTGAAAAAACAAAACAAATGTGCTTTGCAAGTCTGTCCACAGGGTACGACGATGCAGCATGATGCTGTGATACCTAAAGCAGCTGTTAGCAAGCTTAGCTCGTGTACCAGAAACAGTATTGCCACGTTCATTATGCTTGGGATAATTATACGGCTGAAAAGACTTTTTTGAGGGAAAAACCTAGAAAGTCTGATGCAGATGGAAGGAGAGAAGATAACAGCATAAAATAAAATGAGAAAATATTTTGAGGACAAACAGAGAAAGTATGTACCTTAGATTTTTCTTGAAAATGTTTAATTGAAACACTTACAAGGTGGAGCATGATTTGCTCATTTTGATTTTTTTGTTTGGTTGGGTTTTTTTTGTTGGTTTTTTAAATCAGGCAAGTATATTTTTTGACATTTAGCATTTGATCAGAGATGAAAATATAGAATACAATACTATTTGCCCATGCAGGGAAATAGTGCAACTGAGGTCAAAAATAGCTTTACCATTGCTCCAAAAGGAATATGAATAAGCTTAATTAATGTGTAAGTCGACAAAACACTTTTTTTAAGGTATATCAAACAGTCATAACTGTTATGCGTCTTAATGACTACAATAATTTCTTAGAGAAGGATATTTTTATTTCCTTCTCTTCATAAACATTCTATTTTTACCTCTGCATTTGTCTTGCATTTGTTCCATAAATCATGTTAAAGTATTTCAAATTATGTGGCACATCAGCCAAATTATTTAGCATATTTTTAATTTTTAGTGTGTCATTCTGTAATGAAAAGATGACAGACTTCTTCACTAACATCTATAGGTTTTTTCATTTTAATAATTCTGAGTGATCATAGTCTACTTATTGAACTTAATACAATTGTCAGATTTTGTTTTCATTGTAAAATGACTGAACTAACTGAAACTGTAGCAGCTCATTCATTTTCAAAGCTGTTCAGTCTTTCTTTTTACATGCACACATGTATGATGCTGACAATTCATCATTATTTGCTTCATTATTTAACTTGCCAATTAAGATTAAGTTATAACACATTATTATGCAATTCTCTATTCACGTGTTTTCTTTCATTTAAGGAAATTTAGCAGTTGAAATATATGTAGTTACATTTTCCTAAATAAAAAGATAAAGATAGCGCATGTAATTGGTTGCATAAAAGAACTTTCTAAGTGTCAATGAAGTTTTGTCTTCTTCCACTAAAACTATGTCTTTGAAGGCATGCATAACATACTAAAAAGCAAAAATTTAAGCCTATGTTAAAAAGATATTATTTGCCACAGAATTTGAAGAAGCTTCTTAAAGCAAAACAGTTAACAGTATGTTTGAATAAACAATTTTATTTTTTAATTAAGTCCTACTATAGTATTTAATTAAAAGATATCTGTCCTCAGAATATGGAAGTTCTGATTTCTGGATTTTTAATTTTCAAATAATATTTGTTGGATCCTTCGAAACAGCGTATGTTTGTGACATTATTACATCTGTATTTTCCTTCACTCTGTCCATTCATATTTACATTTGCTTCTATACTTTGTTATTTTCAGATAAATTTATGAGATTAAAAAGTGTGGATTTATTTTGTTCTGAAAAATCAACAAGATCCAGATCTGATTTTTTTTACTTGCTCTGTTAATAAACACCTTATGTAAAACGCATGAAAGTGACTTGTAATATCTGAAAGCCCACAGAACATGACATTTGTTTTGCTGTAGTTCAATATTTTAAGTTCCATGTTACAATTTGGCACAGCTCTTGAACATACATACTACATTCAGTTGAGATGCATCTCTGTTCATGAAAGGATCTGGATTAGGTTTGCAGTAGCTGACTGAAACTGTACTGCAAACATAACTGTAACTGAGATACAACAGTGATGTGCACAACTGCAGAAGGGTTTGCTGTCAAAAAGGTAATAGAATTTGCCTAAATGCAGTTGAAAACTACTATAACTTTATTTGCTTCTGATACACGTGCATCTCTCTGAACAAGTAGACTGCATATCTAAAATACTTGTTACAAAAGGTGGACAAACTCACTAATCAAAGGTGCTAACACAGACCACTTTTTTCACCTTCTTCCCCACTCTGCTACTGCAGTGTTAGCTCTTGTCCAAACCTCCATCTCTAGCAGATGTAGAATTATCTTTTCTACTGAAGCAATATGAACCACAGAAAAGGAGACACGAAAATGGCAAGTTGCGTGTTTCAGCACAGTGACAGCAAGCAGTCCAGTATCCCACTTCTAAACCTTAGTGGTTTCCCACTTTGAGTAGGAAGAAGAGGAAGCAAAGAATAGTCATAGATTGAAGCAAAAATGTGCCTCCTCTGCACTTACTGAGGGCTGTGGGCTAGTCAAGAATACCTTCCAAGCAACTAAAGCATTCCTCAAGACAGGTGAACTGGCTGATATAGATAACTTGTTGTTAGTAACATCTAGTAAAAATCACCACTAGAATAAAACTATTTTTAGTTCAATGCCTGAAGCCATCAAAAATGGGAATCTAACAATTCAGAACTTCTTCCTATGAAAGGTCCTGTCATCCTTCTTTTCTAGAACCAGTGTATTCAACCCAGCTTGCAAGTCATAAATTCTCACAAGTTGCTGACCTGACAAAGGATATTCATCAAAGTACACACTGATGCCAGCAAGAAACATTAGTCTCACTGACACAAAGCTACTGACAAATCTAAAATCTTCGCCAAATATTCTACAGTAGACTAGGGCAAGCTGAATGCTTATGGCATCATTACTCATTTTTATTGGTGTATACATGCATTCACACATAAATGTATTTTAGTATAGTCATTTTAAGAACAGTGCCAGGGTAGAGTCACAGTGGTCTTCAATACATACATATGAAAAGCCATTCACTTGAATTCACTGAATGACTTTTTTCACTAACAAGAGAGTTCTTTTTAAAAGCTTGCACACAGCTAACCCACGTGATGCTGAAAGGAATGGAATTACTGTATTTTACTGTAATAGATAAAAATGATTGAACTAAACTAAAAGGGGAGGAAATAAATATCTGAAGTTTGTTCCTACCTTGACCAATGTCTTAAAATGAATTTAAATGAGAAGAAAACACAGTTGCGTATATATATTCTTTTAATCTGTGTCTTTCTCATGGTTCCTCACCTCAGAAGGCTTTGTAGGAGCTGAGGATGGCACTGGAGAAAACAAGAAGGACCGAGAGTTCGCAAGAGTGCAAAATAAGGGTAAGGCTGACAGAATGGAGAGCACACAGCTCACAAAGGCTGGAAGGCTTAATTCTCCCATGGGGTGAGGTATCCTGGGTCTACCCAGCTCCACATACACTCCAAGGAAGGGTTATCAAAGGCTGTCTTAGACATATAATAATCACTGCCTGCAGACATGCAGACATTAAGTGGAAGTATAACGTTTATTACTGCACATTGTCCATGAAGAGATGTTTCCCAAGTCATCTCGGTTCATTGTGCAGTCCAAATATTCAGGCTCTGGCTGGACAGTGGGGTCTTATTGTAACATTGAAAAGGTCCCACTGTGTGTTGGTATTCAGCTACTGCTCTCATGTGAATATATAAAGTCTAAACTCCCATTTTTGTTTCACCACTCAATTTTCTCTTTATTACACAATAATTTCCTCTTCCATACTAATTCTCTCTCACTTACTCTATTAATCATTGTATTTCCAAATCCTACAGTACATGTGTTGTTCCAGTCCTTCCATCTATCATTTTCATCCTTTTCCACTCCTTCACTGCTCATCTTCCTTTTCTGATTAATTCAGGAGATGGGGAGCTGTTTGAAGCATTTGGATTAACTAACCCACGTAGAGGAATCCCTAAAAGATAACCACGTCTCCATAACTGCATGTGTTTCAGTAACTGTCCTTATACATCTGCAAAGTTATATCACATAATTATATGTGTTAATGCACCAGGATTCGTTCCTATATGACAGTGGAAAAACTATTCCATGGAGTGTGGAAAGGTAATTTTGGGAAATGCACAACAGCAATTTTGCTTTATTTCTCCTGGCGTGTTCTTTTATTTAGCCTCACTGAAGCACTGCATGGCTTGAAACCATGCTCTTAGTAATTTTGAATCCTCACAAAGCAGGGAAAAAAAGTACATGCTTTTTGTATGGATGCAAAGCAAATAAACTAAAAATTACATCTACAGTACCTGGAAAGCCTATAGTATGGATGGATTTATTGTACATTTGTAAAAAGTGACAGAGCACAACTTCATCCTGAAGAGACCCTGTCCCTATCGCTCTCAAGTTTTTCTTTGCCCATTTTTTCACAGCCTCTTCTTCAGCATTTTCTTCTTTCCAAATTCCTTCTTTTTAAAGACCATTTTTACACCTGTGATTTTTTTTTCCACCATACACTTCCATATTTAGTTTGCTTAGAAGTAAATCCTATGGTTTCTCCTGTTTTTCATCTGTTTAGTGCTTTTCACACCGCTTCCCTCTAGACTGCATATTTAAGTGAGGATCGGGAAGATACTTAGGAACTTAGAAAAGGAAAGGCAGTGAATGGCATGAAACAGTAAGCCATGAGAGAGTTTCGGCAGCCAAGAAAGTAAAATTGTGAGATGGAGGACAGAATAGTTGAGGGTGAAGCAGCTTATCTTCAACCCTTCTCCCAGCAACATTTGCTTCCTATAGCTGAGTGTGGATCACACTCACATCTCTCCAAATTACTTCAGAATAACCCAGTGTCCTAACAAGGAGTATTTCCAGTTTCTTGTTAGCATTCTCAAAAAACTTAAAGCACACCTCACAGCAAAACCTAGCTCCATAAAAATCACAGAAGCAGACACTTTGGGCCAGTTTGAGAGAGAAAAGGGGGGGCAAGAGTCCTGTCTGTATCCAACCATGCCAGGTTCTAAATGTGCAAATCTCAAACCTCAGAGGAGGACAGAGGTAAGGGAAACCTTACCTTAGTGCTGCAAATTTAACATTCTCCTTCTTTCCATGCTGTTTCAGCTGTTAAATTTTCATCTTTCTGCAGATACATACCCACAAATTAGAGACTTCTGTACCTCAAATGAAACTACCATATAAAGGGGAACATTTTTACAAGTCAAATAAATAGGCAGAGTCTGTGCAAACACTGCTCTCTACATAGGATAACACCATAAACACTGGGAAATAAAATCAATGGTTGCATGATAACAGTACTAAACTCCCAAGAATAAAAATCAGATATGGATGTTTAATTGGCTGTGACTGAGGACTCCTGTGTCTTGTACCTTGTTATAACTTGTTATCTTGTTATAACTTGTTATATCTTGTATCTTGTTATAACTCACCTCCCATGCCTCCTTCTAAATAAAAATATTTGAAGTTATGATTCATGTGTTAGAGTACAACAAAATTACAGAAATTAAAGGCTTGATTTATGAAAAAACCCCAGTGTGATTGCCAAGTATATTTTAATCCTAAAAACAGAGCAGCCTTTTCATACCATTTTTATTTGCTGCTTTGTCAATTTTATTTAGTGTTAAGATTGTAAGTGGAACAGTAAGAATTACCTCTGAAAAATCAGTGAATCCCAAAATGTTTTACTTTAGAGAAGTTAATTTTTTTTTATTTTTAAATGGTTCATGTATTAGCAGCAATAAATAAATATAATAAGGTACTTGGGGGATTTTTCATCCCATTTTCTTCTTTCTCACCAACAACTAAATCTGTCACCTCTGTTATAGAAAAACAGTTTGTAAAGCTTTGAGATAACAAAAATTTTTAAAAAAGGCTAATTTTTAAAGTTGTGAGTACAATACCAAACAAGAGCACCTTCTGTTGGTCCGTCACTACACAGTTCAGTTATGTTTTTTAGAAACAAATGACTAATATCACCAAAAAGAATGTTGTAAACTTTTTTTAATTATCTTCAGTCTTTAATTTAGGAACTGTAAATGGACAAGGAGCTGGCATCACTACTGTACATCTTGTTAGATAACAGTATTTGTTTAACAAACTTATAAAAGTTTTAGTTTTACTTCAGATATTATTTTTTGTTTTCTTCTAGGGACAGTTTTCTAAATTAGCTATTTCCAAAGACTTCTTCGCAGCATGCATTGCATAACATACACATTACCCATGATCATGAGCGATGTATAAAGAACATAAATTTATTCCATACTCTTTATATTGATTAAAACAGGGAAAACCGGCCTTAGTTAAGGGGCCAGCCTCGGCTTTGAAAGAGCTAACTTCTCGTATGTCAGATTCTCAATCTGTTACATGGGAAAAGTAATTGCCACATCTCACTGTGTTGTGAAGGTAAATATCATCATAAATGTGCTCAGGTACTGTAGTGAAGAAAAATAAGATGGGCAGCACTCCATACAGGACAAACATGATTTTGTACATGTTAAGAGAGTGATCTTAAGGGCCTTTATTTCTGACTATTTTCTGCAAGATATTGAAGAGTATTTACTGTTTGTTTTCCCCTTTGACAGAATTCATAGTTGTCAGTTTTCCTCTTACAAAATCCGTTCTCAGAGGATTTTACTCCAAAGCTACATTCAAAGTCAGCTGTAAGAGAATCCACTAGAGCTGTGAAACACAAAATACAGTGACATATGTGCTCGTGGACAGCATACATGCCCAGTGGCTTTATGAATACCATTCCACTGTTTTCAGTGGGAGCCAGACTGGATTCTCTGGACATAACCATTTGGATCAGTGAAAAAATACATTTCATTTTCTTCACTCATGGCGTGTTTCTTCTAGGTGTTGTGAGAGGAACAAAGACACCAAGTCCTGAATTCAGTGCATCTCCTCTATTGCAAATGAGCAAAGAGTCACTGAAAAAATAGTCTTGTGCTCTTTCTTGCTTATGCTGTGCTGGTTGTTTTCAGCGAGTGAACAGTTTGGTATAACGTAACATCATTTTCCCCATCACTTCATTTACTCCAGATTCTGAGGAGACAAGTTACCTGCCCAGCTTTGTGAAAGCAGTTTGGAATCTTTGGATATAAGACAAAGATTGAAATCTTACCTGTTCAATCAGCAGTACTATTGCTACCAACTTTTGTAAGGCCTGCAGTTCATCCAAAGCAGTAAGAACAAAAAATACGCTTATATTTGTATCTTAATCGTTACCTTTTTTCTGGCCTTTTTGCCAAAAGTTATGGAAGGCTAGAAAACAACCAACCAACCAACCAACCAAAACAAAACACAAAAAAAACAACCAAACAAAAGATAAAAAAAATACAAAGAAATGGGTGGGATGTGAGGTAAATAAGGTGAAGGAGTGGGAAAGGAGCCTCAGTTGCAAAGGAGAACAACTTCAATATTACTGCTATACAAAAAAAAGACAACTACATTTTGTAGTACTGTGGCTTTAAAAAGCAGCTATAGTTTTCAGCTGAAATGGCCCTTTATCAAATATAGTATTGTAAAACAATTTTTTATGTATAGCAGTAAATATCTAAGCTAAGAAAAAAAAACAAAACAGACTAACAGGTGTAGATGAAAAAAACTCAGACTCAAATTCCACGACATTTGACATCACTTATAAATGCTAAGAAAAATATCCCAAACAACCTCAAACCCTGGTTTATTATGTTCTGAAGCCTCAAAACAGCAAAGGTACTAAAAAGATAATATTGTAGCTTTAATGAAATGTAGTTATGAGCTTAGCAATGACTAGTGTCCCATTCTAAAGAACTACAAAACACGACAAACAGAACAGGCATACTTTTTCTGCTATACATTTAATTTAGCTAGAATAACTGATAAAACCAAATATTCTGTTACCTGCAGAAATCATCAGAATGCTGCAATAGCAAACAAACAAAACTTCAAAGTGCACTGGCAGTGGCAAATTCAGACTGTTTTCCCCAGTCTTTTTATTTGGAAGACAAAGCGATTTCTCAATGTAAAGTAAGGAACTGTGGAAATGTCGATCTATAAGACAATCACTGTTGTGTAAAATAGAAGGCATTTTCACCTTTTAAAACACAGGATTAAATTAAGTCTTTGTAAAATTAGCATGTGTCACGGAAAAGTATGCTGATCTCCAACTATCATTATCTATCTACTCCGACACAAGAGAACTGTGACGAAAGCAACGATGACACAGGGCCACGGGAAAGCCTAGTAATTACATATCTTTTTTTCCCTCACACGTCACTTACACCCTTTCCCACCCCTTCTGCATGCAGTTTTGCCACAAAGAGCATCCCACGGGTGCCGGCACTTCTGGCTCCCGTAGCAGCAGCACGCTGCCGAGTTTGTGCTGCCCCCGGCCTCGGCTCCCGCCCGCCCCCGGCAGCTACAGCTCATGGTGGCTCCGGGAAGAGCGCAGCTGCTCGGAGAACGGGCGCTGCACCCGGTGGCACCGCCCGGAGTCCAGCGCAGTCCCCGTAGTGGGGGGACGTCCCACCCGGGAACCGTGAGTTGCGGGTGGGACTCCCAGCCACAAGCGGAGACCGGGTAAGCTGCTTCCCGCTCGAATCCCTGCGAATGGGGTTTCCTGTCCCGTCCCCCCTCTCCGCTTTGGGCCAGCCGCAAATGCAAGAGTTTCCTCCCCTCTGGACAAGTGCAGTCTCACGCGGGACCACAGCTCCCTTCCGCGGCTCCGCGTGGGGCCAAGTGCAGTCCCACTCCCGTTCCTCACCGCGCTCAACTTCGCGGGGCGGCGGCGGCGGGCGGGCCCTGCCCGTCCCAATCCACCCTCCACGGCCAGGCCTCCCCCCGGCCCTCCCGCGAGCGCGGGGCCACCATGTGCATCCCCCACCCGCTCATGCCCACCCCTCCCCTTCCCCACAGCCTGCGCAGGCAGGATGCGCGCAGCACCACCAGCCCCCAGCGAGAGCCGTACACAGAGCGGTGTGGTGCTCCCCTCGCTCCCTCTCCACGGCCCGGCCCCCAGCGGAACGGCGGAGACAAAGTTTGCGGCGACGGTAGCGGCGGTGCCCGGGCGGGCGGGCCAGGCCGTGCGGGCGGGCTCGGTGCATGCCTGGTGGGTGGGTGTGTGTGTACGTATGTATGTGTGTATGTGTATGTATGTATGTGTGTGTGTGTGTGTCTCTGTGTATGAATCGCGGCGGGCGGGGGCGGGGAGCCGCGGCCGGCGATTGGGCGGCGGGGCGCTCGGAAGCACTTTGTTTTCTATTCTAATGAGGGCGGAGCGGGGCTTGTGGATATTTACGTTGAGGCGGGAGCCACCGCCCTTCATTCACCCACATGGTCCCCGAGCCTGGCCGCTGCTGCCGCCGGGACCTGCCTTCGCGCCACTTCCCTCCCCCTCTGCCCGCCCGCTCGCCGCCCCATCCGCCCCGCCGGGGAGCAGCGCGGCTCGGCTCCCTTCGGCTGGGCTCACCCTGCGGCGCCGGGGGCGGCGGGCGGAGGGAAGATGGTGGCGGCGGTAGCCGCCGCTGGCTGGTGAGTGTCGCTGCCGCGCGCGCGTGTCGCTGACAGGAAACCTGTTGTGAGGCGGCGGCGGCGGGCGCAGGGGGCGAGCCTGGGGAGGCAGCGGTGGAGCGGAGTAAGGGGTGCTGGCGGGCCGCTGTGAGTGGCCGGGGCGGCGGGAGGGGGTGTGGGTGGGCGGCGGAGTGGGGATAAGCGGGAGCAGGGCGCATGGCAGCGGCCGCCGCCGCGGCGGCGGCGCCTCCCGAGCTCGCACACGGGGCGGGAGGGGCCGGAATGAGGGAGATTTGAAAAAGCGTGCGCGCCGCTCGCTGCTGCAGTGAGTCCCGCCGCCCCCTTCCCGTCCTGTTCCCCCCCCCCCACCTCCCGCCGCGCTCCGGGACCGGGGCGGCCCATGGGGCCGGTGGGGGGAGCGGCCGGCGGCGGCCGAGCCCCCCGGGGCGGGCAGGGCGGCGCGCGCGCGGCACAATGGCAGCGGCCCGGGGGCCGGGGGTGGGAGCGGGCGGGCGGGCGCGGAGGAAGGCCCGTCCCGGAAAGTTTGCGGCGAGGCTGCGGGGGGGAGTTGGCGGCACCAGAACAAAGCCGCACGTGGGGCAGAGGCCGCGGCGGCGCGGGGGCTCCGCTCGCCGCCCACGCCCAGCTCCGGGAACGGCAGCGGCGGTAAAAGAGGCAGCGAGCGGAGAGGGGAAGGGGGGGTTCTCGGGGAGTTCCTGGCGGAGGCGCTTTGTGCTCCACCACCCCCCCCCACCGGGGGAGGGGGCGCGGGGCCCCGGGGAGGGGGCAGCGCCGCGGGCTGTGAGCGCGTCCCGGGCCCCTCCGCATGGGCTTTTGTTCACAGGAGGGGCGGGGGCGGCGGGCCCTCCTCTCCTCTTTTACTCCCTTCCCCTCCGGGGCGCGGGCTCCTCGCCTTTCCCGGGCAGGGGGTAGCGGGTGGGCCCAGCGCCGCCGCCGCTGCAGCCGTTCGGGAGCCGCGGGCTTCATTACGAAATCGGCGCGGCAGCAGCTGCGGGGCCTCGGCGGCGCCATGTTGTTGGGGAGGGGGGGAGGAGGCGGGGGACATGGCGGCGGCTGCGTGCTGGTGCCGATTGTTCCCTGTTAGGCCCGGAGTCGCGTGTGGGCAGCGGCGGCCCGAGAAGCCGCTTCCCCTCCCCCCGCCGCGGCCCCTTCCCGGCCCGGGCGGACCCTGGGAGCGGGCGGGCGCGGCCCGTTCCCCTGCGCCCGTGTGCGGCGCTCGGAGGGCCCAGCCCGGCGGTTGGGGGGAGTATGGGGGGGGCGTCACGCCGTAGCCGGGCTGTGACCTCCGCTCTGCTGGCGGCGGCGCCCCCTGGCGGGCGCTCGACACGTCCCTGTGTTCTCCCGGAGCACGTGCTGCGCGGTGAGGGGAGCGGGCCCGGCCCGGGCCAAGGGCCTGCGGGCCCGGCGGAGGCCGTGTGACCACCACACACCCCGGGGCCCGGCACTGCCTCTCTGCACCCCCATGAGCGTCCTTCGTCCGGAGGCGGTAGTCCTGCCGGGAGGCTGTGAGGGGTTTGGTTCTCGGCAAGCAGGGTGCCCGCGTGTGGGGTGTCGCATGAGGCGGCCTGAGTAGATACCGGAGCGTTTCGCGCCCTCGCCGGTGTGGAGTGGGGATGGGGAGTCTTGGCGCCCGGGAACTTGCTCGGTGACTTTGTTCTCTCCTCAGCAACAAAAAAGCAGATAACTTGGTGGGTGTGTGGTTTTTTTGGTTTGTTGTTTTTCTTTTTATTTTTTTTCTTGTTTTCCTCTTTCTTCTTCCTCCCCCCCCCAGCCTCGACACGTGCAGCAGGAAATAATGAAGCTTTCTGTGGATGTTGTAGCAGTGCATATATGGAGGAAGTTACTTTCACATAAAATGGTAAGTTTCCAATTATTTTTTGTCATTTACTTTAAAAACGTTGAGGCTGAATCAGTGCTTTTGACGCTGAGCCTACGACTTTGCTTTGGAGCACTAAATTGCATATAGTTCCCTGGGGTGAGAGGCATGTGTAGCAGTCCACAATTTCACTCACTCAGAGGAGAGTGATGCAAGTTTTTTAAGCACTTATTTGTCCAACTGATTTAGCTGGACTGTGATAAGAGCCTTAAATATTTTTAAATTTGAGATATGGCATTTTCTTAATTTCTTTGAGCAAAGCTTCTCTTTCAGCCTTAACAAAAGTTACAGACGTCTCTTGTGGTTCCAAAGTTAAGCTTGTTTATAGGTATTAGATAAGAGAGGCTTTATGTCCATGTGATTTTTCAAGTCCATATTTCTGTGAAAGAAGGAATAAAATGTGTTCTCAAATTTTAAACAGAATGCTGTCTTGCTGTACTGAACTTTGGGTCTGTATTAAGTAGCTGTAATTCGGTTGTGGTAGTATCTTTTACAGCCATCGTTGGAACCTGTTTTTTGTTGCTAGATAGACCAATCAAAATGGTAGGAACTGTATTTTGAGGCAGGGTGTCTGTGGCAGTAGCAGCAAATGTTCTAACCTGCGAGCAGAGCAAGCAATTAGAAAACTTAAAGAGGGCACCTGGCATGTCATAAGGTGCTCTCTGGACTTCTGAAAATTGGTGGATATGATCTGTTCAATGTAAATTTTAAATTCCAAATGACTTAAAACTGGGCATAAACTTTGAATGTTTGTTGGCCTTACCTGTGTGGTTTTTTTTTTTTTTTTAATTGAGAAGAGGTGGCGGGAGTTCTTACCCTATTTCAGATTAGTCTTTAAAAACTAATAGTTATTTTTATCTCAAGTTGTGATGGCATTCTGAGAATGGTATGGGAGAAGCAGTTGACTCATTTTCACAATTGGACTTTTCTACTGTCAGCTTTGATTTTGATGCTTCTAGTGTACACAGTGTGAGTCCCAGATTGAGCTAATGTGGTGCTACAGCTTACTCTGAAGGAGGTCTTCAGCCCAGAAACAAAGTGTGAATATTTGTTCCAAAGCTTGGTGGTGAAAGGTGTGCAGTTCAGAACCTGACCTGATACTCACTTTGTTCTTTTCTTTTGGCAGGTACAAGGTAGACAACATATGTTGAATTACCGAAAACCGTGGTTGCGTCAGAGTAATGTCAAAGTGCTTACAGTGCAGGTAGTGATGTATAGAACCTACTGCAGTGAAGGCACTTGTAGCATTATGTTGACAACTGCCTCAGGAGATCTTGCAAGGACCTTCAGAAATCGGAAAGGTACAGTGTGGTGGTGTCAAGTGCTTTTTGTACTAAGGTGCATCTAGTGCAGATAGTGAAGTAGATTAGCATCTACTGCCCTAAGTGCTCCTTCTGGCATAAGAAGTTATGTCTTCATCCAGTCACTCAGGTTAAGACTGTAGATGTTCCAGTAGCTTTCTGCTTTGCAGTCTTCTGTTAGTTTTGCATAGTTGCACTACAAGAAGAGTGTAGTTGTGCAAATCTATGCAAAACTGATGGTGGCCTGTTACAACCTACATCAAGGAGTTTGAATGCTTTCTGCTGGTTATGGGATTTTTTTGTGGCCTTCTTATTGTAACAGCAGCCTAGTGAATGACAGCTCTTGTAGCACTAAAGTGCTTATAGTGCAGGTAGTGTTCACTAATCTACTGCATTATAAGCACTTAAAGTACTGCTAGCTGTAGAACTACACATTCAGCATGCCTTACAATTTATTTATTATTTAATTGAACACTGTTCTCTGGTTAGTTTTGCAGGTTTGCATCCAGCTGTATGATACTTTGCTGTGCAAATCCATGCAAAACTGACTGTGGCAGTGACAAGTCAGTCAGTGAGTGTGGAAAAATTGTACCCCTTTCTACACAGGTTGGGATCAGTTGCAATGCTGTGTGTGTCTGTGGTATTGCACTTGTCCCGGCCTGTTGAGGTTGGTGGGGATAGAGGCTGAAACACCTTCAGTAGGTTTAAGGAATTTCTCCACTGATCCAGGAGATTTAAGATTAAGTTTCTTCTTGGAAAAAAAAATGTCATGTAATTTGCTGTGTAACCAGACTTCTATTTTCTGTATCTGGCTTCTTTGTATGTATTTGATTTGTTGCTGACAATATGTATTTACAGAAATCCTTAAGTGTGTTTTTTTTCTTTCATTTTTTTTTTTTTAAGGTTATCACTAGCTTTCTATTAAACTGTGGTGGATACTTGTTCACAGTTTCTTCATGAGTTTGATGGGAAGATGTAGATCTTGGGTATCAAAAAATCTGGATGAAAGTTCTAACTTACTTAAGTGTAAGCTTGCTTCTCATTCAAGTTAAAGCAAAGATTTAGCAGCTTTATTTTGTACTGCTTTTTATTATATTGAAACTCTGTTCTAATTGGCAATTTTTAGGCTTAGTTCTTCCATCCAGAATTTTTTCAAATTTAGGAGTAGTAAATGAGGTTACAGGCAAGGCTTTAATAATTTGTCAGCTATGGAATTTTTAATATACTAGCCAGGTGACCACTTCATGTGGACTTCCCACATTCATGGCGCATGTAATAGTGGGCAGCTTGTAACCTTTGGAGTGAATCACTTAGCACCTGCCTCATAGCAACGAAATAAACTCAGTTACCTGAAGAGCTTAGGTGGGGGAAAGTCATACATACAACTGCTTCAAAGAAGCTGTGGTGGGTTGGGGAAGACTTAACCATCTCTGTAAGGAAGCATCAATGTAAAATCTGGAAGTGGAGCATTCAACACATCTTGTGGCTCAAACATTAATCATTTTATTTCCTAAAACAGGCTTCCATAAGACTAATGCTGTAAATTCAAAGTACTCCATTTGTTGTTTATAGCCACTAGGCTCTATATAGTACTGTAAAGTTCTTCCATGAAAGGAAAATTAAGAATATTTGGGTCAATGGTGTCCTTGCTGTTCTTACTTGAAATTAAAACAGAATACTAAGCTAAATGAGTCATTGTTCCTAAGAGTGTTGAAAACAGTTTTCCAGAGTCAGTGTATAGCACAGTGGTGCCTCAGAATATTTGCTCTGTGCTCTAGCAAGATGTTGAAAAATCTAGATGGCTTTGGCATCTCTTAAGTTTCTTTCTGAAGAAGCTAAGCCAACTTAGACTTTTCCTACGTGCTGCTGAAGTTCTGCACCTTTTTCTATCTGTATTTCTTGAAAAGGTATTGTTCAGGCTTCTTATCCAAAATAGTTGTTTTCACAAACTTACAATTTTCTTTCTAGTCTTGCTGATTAGAGGAAGCTTTTGTCAGTGAGGTCAGCAGATGAAGATGTGTGTCTCTTCCTGATTTCTGTACAATAATTTTCTGTGGTAATCTGGTGATGGCCGGTGTAACTTCTTTTTGAGTGTAAAAGCAATATTCTTTAAAGTTGAAATGCAGGGAGCATTTTAATACATGATCATGTATGTACTGCCATGTAAGCACCATATTTTGAAATGCCTGAAGATGTATATTGCAGTTGGGTGATAAACTTTGTTAAAACTGAATACTTGCAGAAGCAGTTTTTATGCCCGTGGAGCCTTAAGTTATCCATCAGGTATGTTGGAGTGTACCTAGTTTTAATGCTTCTGTGTGAAAACAAGCTGTGTGGTCGTGTTTACGTCATTTAATCTTTTCATTAGTGGATTCCGAAAAACACCTTTACATAGTGCAAGTCTGTGAAGAATATTTCTGTAACCGTCGCAGTGTATTAAAAATGTGGTAAGCTATGCTTCAATCGGGGTGGTTGCAGCAATGCCTGTGTAAACTAATATCAGTCTTATTTGAATGTTTTCAGTAAGTTTTTGGCTTATTAATTATATAACTCAACATTATCAGAAGCTTCAAGTTAATCATACATGCTCTTTTTCGAGAATATCTGATGTTTTAGAATGAGTTGAAACAGTAGCTTTCTCATGGGTATATAGCAAGTGAATATAATCCTGCCATGTACATCAAGTTCCATCTTTTTTTTTTTTTTTTTTTTTACTTTTTGTTTTTAGTCTGTTGTGCGTGCCTCCTGAGAAATGATTGTGAATGCTGTGTATGGTAGTTTCGGCATAGCTGAGACATTGGACTCTAGTTGACAGAAGACAATAGGAGAAAAGTAATGCTGCTAATTTTGGCTGGTTATACTGAATTAAGATGAGCCTTGTCACTGATCTTTCTATAGAAGGTTCACTGGAGTGGTTAGGTAGCTAAAACAAATTGGCAGTTTAAAAATTTTGCAGAAATACCAAGAAGTGTTTTCTGCACATGTGGTCAGCTGAGCCTAATACAACATTGCCATGTGGATGAGGAGCTTATTTCTTTCTGCTGGCTTTGATATAGGTAATACTCTTTTTTCAGGTGAACTGATACGAATTATTTGAGCCATATGAACTTTCAGTGAGCTTAGTGCTAAGGAAGATAAGCTTGCACATGTTTTTAGGAATTGTTGAAAATGAAGATTTGTTTTTTTTTTTTTTTTTCTTTTTTTTTGATGCTGGTTATGCAGGAAGAGCATAATGTTGTCTTGTCTTCATAAACGAAAAGTTAGAAATTCCAAGCAGTATTAATACTTGTCTGAAGTTCTAGTATAGCACAGTTAGCCTTATAAGGAAAACCTTGTCTGTTAACCGTAGAAGACTTCTCTGTATACTCTTAGTATCTGAAAGTGTGCTGGGAAATTAAGCAGTTGTTTTTCACTAATTTTGTCACTGGATAATAGTGAAAAACCAGTTCTTTAGAATTGACTTCTGTGTGTTGATTTGAGGATATCAAATCAACTAATGAGATGACTGTCAGCAGCAGACATTTTGAGTAATAGCTAGTTCATAGTCATTAAATGAGCATAGGACTGGAAGGGGACATGCCCTGCTATGGAAGTACAGTTGCGTATCTCCTGCTTAGCTGACATACTGTAATGAGAAAATGAATACAACACTTGTTCTGCTTTTCACTAATTCTCATCTTTAAAATATGTCACTTTGTATTCGTGTAGTTCAGAAGTGGTCTTCCCTGTAAAGCCTTATGAGGACCCACAGCTTTCTTCGAATCTGGGACTTGGCTTACAGGGTTTGTTTCCACACTGCCTTTCTTTCCCTGTAAAGCCTTCCCCCCCTCACTAGACTAGAACTCATTTCCTAAAGCCTCCTTTGTAAGTGTTTGGGTTTAGTAGCTTCAGATGAATAGGCAAATAGCATTCAGTGTATAAAACACAGAAATGTCATGGATGCAGGCGATAAAACAATTGGATCATAAAGCAGTGGACTGCATCATGTTAAGACTCTTTGTCATAGCCTTGCTACGGAATATGCAGCTTTGTTCTTGAGTGTATAAATTCCTGGTCATTTGCTTTCCTGTTCACCTTTTTGGTGATACCTAAATTTAGAGAAGATACTGGGGGAAAATGAAAATGTGACATTAGGATTCTTCTCTACTCCATTTACTACATACTAATCTTCTGATGAATTGCCTGCTGTGCTTGTGTCTTTTACATCTGTGTAGTGGTGTTGACAAGCATCTGTCTTCCTTCAGATGATGTGGTCAGGAGAAGAGTTGAAACTGGTACCTCTTAACATGGTGTATGAGATTTGTCAGTCTGGAATCCGCTAACCTAGGCATGTATTCCCACCCTAGCACTGTTGCATGCTAGTGATTCTGAAGTTTCTTATTTTGGAAGATTGAAACGTGGCAAACAGAAAATGTTGCATGCATTGAGTGTACTTAAGTTTTTAACAGGATTTAATGCAAAGCTGTTAATTGCTATAGCCAGTAGGATTCCTGGCTGGAGGCCCCATGAGTAAGACTGAGAGTTGTAAAATTGATCTCTTAATTAATTCTGGATTTTCCACCTTCTATGAAGAAAGAAAAAAACGCAATGTAGTATTTCATTTTTACTGTGAAATAAAAACTTGTTTTTGCCTAGTTTCACATTTAATGGGTGAACAATTCTGTGAATTAGCCTCATTTTGGGCTCACTTGTTTTTGGGGTTGGAGTGTGGTGTTGTTTTTTTTTTTTTTTCTTGGTTTTGTTTGCTTCTTGGGGTGGGTTCCTGAGCATTTCGTTATGTTTAACTCACTAGAGTGGCACGACACATGAGTAATTCAAGTCTAAGTGTTCAGAAACAGAACGCTTGGTTATAATTAATTTTGGGCTACTTGGGAACTCGGTTGAGTTCTTTAAATGAGTAGTGAACTGTACGGACAAAGCTGTAAGTGCAAATAGCTGTAATTTGGGTAGCCTTAGATGTAGTTTTGTGACTTCAGGAGATTAGCACTTGTGTTCATCGCTAGAAAGACTTGATTCCTTCAGGCATCACAAATGGTACTAGTTTTAGGCATTCACTGCCGCTCGAAGGGAGCAATCTTCCTTGATAGTTAAAAAAAAAAAAAAACAGCATTAAAGGCTCTTAATGTGTGGCCAGCATGCTTCGCAAGGAACTGGACTTTTACATATGGTCAGTGAATAGAGCTAGCGGAGAGTATTTTACCTGAAAAAATGCTTATTTTGGTGATGGGTGTTCTGTGTATATCTAGGATTCATACCTGTTTACTGTCAGCTAGGCTAGCTGATTAGTAGTAGCTATTGTGTAGTCTGAACTCCTAGTGGAGCAATATTTCAGAAGGCAAAAAGTCTGTGATAAATGCCTGAGTCCACATCTTTGAATGTTGTAGTCACTGGAAAATGTGTCTGCTGTCCTCTGGTTGAAGAATTCTTGGATTTTTTTTTGGGAATCTGGCTTGCAGCTGAAGTGGTGGCTGGTCATTACCCATTTGAGTAGCAATATGTGGGTCTGTTTCTTGCTGGAGAAAGTGTGATATTCCCTGGAAGATGGGAGGTGATCAAGGATGCAGTTAAAGGTAAGGAAACTGGAAACAAGAAAGTGTGGGGAAAAGAAAAAGTTGAAAGTTCAGTTAAGGCAGGAGACTAGTGTAACATGAGTTACTTAATCTATTTTCTATGCCTTGTACGCTGCTGTGACTGACAAGAATGTTAGAGCAACTCTCCTGCTGTGGGGCATGTCAGCAGTTTGGATAGAAATGGTCTGGATTTTAACAATGGATGTAGCATTATACAACAATGAAAAATCCTTTGGATGACATGTTATAGCATCTTTAAAAGATTCCAGATATCCGCATCTTACAAGCATGTTTAAGACAGTGCTTTTTCCTGCTGTAGAACAAATGAACTAGTCTCTATTTAGTGTTTGATGCAGAAGGAAAGCTGCTTCTACTGTTGTACAGGACTTGCATTTTTCTAGTCACTTCTGTAGTTCTTTAACTGTCCTCTATAGAGATGTAAAATATGAGAGCTTAGGGAATACAGAGTTACTAGTTAGTTGTTTTGATATGTGTTTATCTCTCCTTCTTTTCTCCACTTTCCACCCCCTCCACCCCACACTAGTTTGGCAAAGGGCCATGTTGGATGTGGGAAATCAGTCTTAAATCTAGTTTCTGAATATTGCTGTAGTATGTGGAAAGCTTATAAATAATTTGAAATAATTTTGTGTTAAACCTTGTAAACCTCAGTGGGCTTAAGTGAGGTTTTTAGGGGGGGTGTCGTTTCTGGGGGAGATTTGAGTTTGTTTCTTGTGGCTAGTTGTTTTCAAGACAAAAATTGCTGTGTCTTAGACTTTTTTTAAGTATTTCAATTTCCACAGTTTCTACAAATTGGTATTGCGAGGTGGCTGATTAGATTGTTTTTTTGTTTAATTCAGTAAAAACACTGAAACGAGAGGTTTCACAATGAAACAAGAATGGCTATGACTTACAAGAATGGCTTGGCTCACTTCAACTGTGTGAGTGTTGGTGTGTGTGATATGTTCTGCTAATGGGATTTTACTTAAAACTCCCCTTATATCTCTTCTAGGAAAAGCTTTTGAGAAGTGTACTGATTGAACAGTAGTTAATACTTTGATTTTATGATTGGAAGCTACTACGTGTGGGCTGCAGCTGTGTGGTTGCGTTATGTTAAATCTTGATATGACCGTAGTACAGTGAGCAAGATACTACAGTTCTGGGATGTCGTTTTTCATTTGCATCACTATTATCAGATGAAGCATAAGTCATGTTATCTGTGTGTCTATCAAAACAATTGTTGCACTGCAAGTCATGAATCTCTTTGAAATAACATGCTTATTCTTGAGGTCTATTGCAGGAAATAGTCCATTAGCATATTGTGTTAAGTTCCCCCTTTCAGCCATCACATTGAAATTCTGTAAGCCCCTGTTACAGTATGATATTGCACAGGGTGGTTAACTTTCAGCAGGTTGTGTCCTCTGAACAGCTCAGTTCATAATTTGGTTCCCGTCTGAAGGTCATACAGCTGATTTTTAGCATTTTTCTGTATGTCACTAGTACGTTGTCCTTGTATTAGTCAGCATCTTTTAGTAGAGATTTAAGTCCTCATTCTGCAGTAACAGGTAGCTAGGGTTTCTAAAAGCATTGGATTGGGTTTCTGTGGAGGTATGGTGTAAGAACTGGTTAGGTGTTAGAAGCATTGGTTATGTCACAAAGTATGCTTAGTGACATAACTTAGTAGCAAACCGGCACTTTGAAATGCTAAAAAATAAAATTGGCTTTTAAGTCTGCCTTTGTGCTTTAATATCTCGTTGCATGGGGAAGAAGTCAGGCAAGTAGTTCTTTCCTGTAATCCCCATTCATGTGTTTCCATTTGCAGAAAGTAGGTGATCCCAGGTGAAACCAAATGGATGAGTTATGAATAGATCCTAGTAGGCAGCATTTGAGAGGCTGCTTTAGCAGGGTAGTGAAAGCAGGTTTTGCTTGGGGGGACTGTGAGCAATCTGTGTAATACAGGTTATCCATGGAGATCAGTGCAAACAAAAGTGAGCATGTTCTTTGTCTGGCTAGGTCTGAGTCAGCTCCTGTTTGAAGCAGTATTCTGAATTGGGGTGTTCCTTTTTACCTTTATTTCCTAGCAACTCATGTCTAAGGTTTGTACCAGTCACTTTGACAACAGATGTTCACTTGCCGGTATCTACTGTTCAAGTTATTTTTGTTCCTTTTAAAAGTTTGTTTATTAAATCCAGCTAATAATTAAATGTCCAGTCAGTAGGAAGAGGCAGTTACATACATGGATTCAAATGCATACTGCACTTGGAATTTGGAAGAAAGACAAATAGTTAATCATGTATTTGCATGACTAAACCTTCTAAACATGACAGGAGGTTGAGATGGATGGAGGTTAAAACTTGGGGCTGGAGTAGGGGAAAAAGAGGGAGAAAAGTAATGACTGGGAGTTATGTTAGGCTAGGATTGCTTTCTCCAAGGAAGTATGAAGGTAGACTGTGCTTGGGGAGAAGCTGTTTTGCCACTCTGGGTTTCTGATAGTGCAACAGTTGTATGTATTACAAACCTAGTTTCATAAAAGAGAGTGAAATTAAATTTTGTGTCTTTTTTCCTGCTTGTGTTGTTTTAGTTTGGTGTTGTTCCCCCCTCCCCCCCCCCCCCCCCCCCCGGAAGTGAGAGATGGGGCGGGGCCGGGGAAAGCCTGCAGAGGTTTGTCTGCTGGACCAGTGGACTGTCATCAGTTCTTACTTGTATCTCAACATGGCTATTGAGTGTGCCTAAGAGTATTTTGATTTCTCAAAGGTGTCTTATTCTGCTCTCCCCACTAGGGAAGCATAGTGGTTGGGGGGGTGGGCAGTTTTCTGGCACTTAGGGGAGGAAATGTGGGAGTGTCACAGTTTTGAACTATTCCGTGAAGAGGGTAAGTGAAGAGTTCCCCTTGCTTGTTACTACATGAACTGGTTGTAGTTTTGTGCATACTGAGAGTCTTCATAGGCTGCTACTTTAAGTTGATGGTTTTCAGAGTTTTTCTCAAAATTCAAAATCTTGTATTGATAGTTTTTCACTGCAAGAATGAAGTAATTAAAAAGCAAAGCTTTGGAGGATACATTCAGCAGTATTTTGTCTACTGAAGATGATGGTACTGTTGTATTAACACTACTTTCTCCCTTAATCTTCAGAGTTATTTCCTGGCAGCATAGCCTAGTATATAAAGAAAATAAGCCTTCTTACACTAGTAGGATACTTCTCTGGGTTACTTTCATGTAGCAGTTGTCTAAATAGCGTGCCTGGGCAGAACCTGGAATCTAAGCTCTGCCCTTCATCTACTGTTATAAATGCCACCCAAACTGAAAATGGTATCGCTTCATGCTCTGAGATGTGAATGGTTATCTGGGGGAACAGTTTGTGGGAGCTGTGAGCAGCACTGCATGTACTGATACATTCAGTATAGACAGCTGGGTAAATGGTGTCCATATCTCAGAACCACATTCTGGTATCTGCAATCTTGCAAATTATTTATGTGTAGTTCCACTTGGTAAGAGCTCCTCTAGTGCTAAATTAGAGTTTGGTTTAAAATGTGTATTGATTTGTCAGCCTGTTCCCCTTTGGGGATAGCAAAGCTGTAGTACGTTGGGCATCACCTGCTTCTAGAAATCTGCATGTTTCTAGGACATTTAAGTTAGGTTACATTCTACCTTAGATTCTTTCATAAAAAGTATGGAAAGCCAACAAGAATCTTAAGTATATTCTTATATGAAATAAAAGTACTGTCTAGTATTTAAGAAAGACCCTTAAAACACAGACTCTGTATTTTGGAGTACTGCTAGGGATAAACTGAATCTTCTCTGTACAGCCTGAAGGAGCTTGGAAAGTCTGCCCCTTTCCTCTCCTTTATAAAAGTTAACTGGAAGGGAGCCTTTGCCAAAGAACCTAAACAACAAATTGGTAAGAAGGCTCTTTACTTGCGATCTTCTACAAAGTTTTAATAAGGCACAGTGGAACAAAACCTAGATCGAACTTGTATAAAATTGTGTATCTGTATTTCTTCCCTGTCTGCAGGGAATTGGGTTTGGGAGAGGAGTAAATAACTAAGAGGTAGATAATAGGAGGGCTACCGAAGTAGTGTTGAGGCTTTTTGAGTAGTCTCTTGGCCAGAGACTCCAGACAGAACTACTTTGGTGGGAGGGGACAGGGAGCAGGAGGAAGCAGGGTGAATAGTAAACATCCCTCTTAGGTAAAGACTAGATTTTGTTTGGTTATAGCAAATCACCTTAATATGCTGAAAGGAGAAAAGCTATAAAAGTGAGATTAAGCTGGGAGTTAAAATATCTGTCCCTTCTCAGATTTGTGTGTGGGGAGGTGGTTTTTAGTGTGCCTTCTCCCTCCTATAGTGGCAACTGCTGTAGTAACAGCTCTTGTTACAGCTTCTACCAGATGGCACTCTTGGACCACAATTTTCTATTGGGACAAGGTGCTGCTGTGGCAGAAGCATTCCTTGTGATTAAGTGGTCCTTGTCATTGTGATGAGACCAGCCCTATACTGGGAAGCGTGACCTTTCTTCTCACCCAGGTTGCCTAGAATTTCTCGTGGGTGCCTGGTTTTGGCTTGACATGCTATTTCACTGGTATTCAGAGAAATAAAGGCAACACTTCATGCCAGGTCTTGAGATGATGTGCAGTGTGCTCAGGATACCAGTGTGCCACTTCTGTAAGTCAGCAGCACCACCTTGTGTTTGACTGGCAAGGCAGGGAGTGTGTGGTGGTCTTTAATGTGGTAGCTGTAACCTGTAGAACTGGTGCATTAATCAGCTGTTGCATCGTTGAACATCCCATGAGAGCCACAGCTAGCTGTTCCACTTTTCTGTTCACTAATGAGAAATACCTTTTTCTTTACTCACTGGGAACATCCTCATGCATTGGCTTTTTATGGCTCACAACAAAATCAGAACTTCTGTGGTGTCTGGGTCTCTGGTGTGCTCCAGTTTATAGTTGGGAAGTTTGTGCATACCTTATTTTGAGAATCTTGTGAATGATAAGAAAATAGAAATTGATAATCCTGATTGACCTGGTTGCTCTTAGTATCAGGGTTAAGTTTATCCTTTCCTAAAAGTTCTCAGATTCCAACAAGTATAAAAGTACAACATTCGTGATAGTCTTCTTGACTTCATATTTGAAACTTCCCCAGTCCCTTGTGATGCTGGTGTAAAAAGAGACTTTTTGCCTAAAATACCAGAATACTAACTGTACTTCTTGGGCAAATATGGAGGGAATCTAGGGAGCATTGTTTTTTTTGTGTGTGCAAGTGCAATGGAATGTTGTAGCACTGTCTTAACAATTAAAGTGAGTTGTGGAGGAAGAAAAAGGAATTTGAACGTATTCAGCAGGGGAGTGTTGGTAAAAAGAATTACCTGTCACATTTCTAATGTTGCTGAACAACCTTTAGCAAAATACACATAAGGTCTCAAATTCCTTCTTTCATTAAATGAAGCTCACTTCTAAGGTGATCAATCCTTCTGATGAAACATTTGATAGATAGCTTTTACATTACATCTGCTAAATTGTCACATACCAGTCACAGGTTGCCTGGTACTTTTAGCAGGTGGTTTTGTATTCATATATAGAAGTTGCACAACAATATGAGTAATGGGTGTCAAGGTTGTAGGTTGGAACGTCCTTTATCCACTGTATGGAAGTGTGCCTACTTTACCTTTTTGGTAAAGGTATGTATCTCTTCCCTGTAGGCTGTGAATTTAGGATTCTAGAAATGAGGTGGAAGGGTGCATGTACAGAGTTTTCTTTCTGACTCACTGCAGTGTTTGTGGGGTTTTGTTGTTTTTTTAAGACGTGGGGAATCTCATTTTTAAAATCAGATACAGCTTTGGAAGTTCACCTGCAATTAGCTTCAAGTGGACGTAGGCACTGTTAACATCTCATATTTTGGTTCTACTGCAACAAGCATGTTTCTCCAGAGTCAGAATTTGTCATTGCAAGAAGTGCTAATGTTGTTCCCCTTACCTATAGTTACTCATCCCACTGTTCATGTGTAGATTAAAACCTTTTATAGCATTGTATTAGTCATAATTTTAATAATTACTATGATTCCAGAGAACATTTTGGGAAGGCATTTAGTAATGCTACAGCTATTTGCAATTTCTCTGATTTTAAAACTTCTCTTACTTCCCGTTTTTTTTTTTTTTTTCAGGGCTAGCCTTTCTGTGAGCTTACAAGGTCAAAAACTTAACTGCACTCACAAGTGACGTTACATCTTTGTCCTTGAGGGGGTTGAGAAATGTGATATAAACAAACCAGGAGCATTCTTACTTTCTCCAAACTTACAGAAGTGTCATTTATTCACAGCTGCTGCTTCTTCCGTAGTCTATACTTTCTCTTTCTAAAAATATGTGTATGTGTGTTTGTATAGGTATGTATATTGTGTGTGTAAATACATGTGTATGGGAATGCTGCTAATACACAGAAGTTAGTATGTATTTATGCCCACACAACGTAGGGCAAAGAGCAGGTTGGTTAGCAAAATGAATTCCTGTGTAACAACCTGCTACAAATCAGGAAACGGATATGGAGTCACTGTAGTTGGACAAAACGTCAGCATTTTGTGTGTTTTTTCCTCACTGTCATTGGTGGTGTCTAGGAAACAAATTCTTCCAGGAAAACCTGTTCAGGAGAGGAAGAAACTGTTCTTTTCAGGAATGCATATTCTGGTGACTGAGTCAGCTGTGGACTGTGGGTGCTGAACACAGAAGCATACCGGCAGGGTGTGCTCTTTTACCCTGCCTAGATTGCAAACGTAGGGGTTTCGGGAGTGGTGAGGAAGTGCAACTGGACAAAATTGGGGTGGAAAGGAGGGGACAGAATCCATTAAGGAGTGATGAAAGAAAATGTGACCAGTAAAGTAATTCAAGTAGTTTTGCAGTCACAGATGGCTGGAAGGACATGAAGGGAAAATGTTATTTTCTTCCCTAGGGATCTGCAATTGCAGTTGGGATACTGAGTGAGCAGAATATGACTTTGCCACAGCCCTTCTTATATGTTCATGAGAGTGTGGTGTTTATCAGGGAATTAGGTGGTCATACAATAGTAATAGACAGGATGGCTTACATACTTGAAGAAAGGTTTGTGCCATGGAACTTCTCATAGTTGATGTAATATTTCTTGCTGTAAAGTCTGCTGCGTCAGCTGCACTTTAATTTTCTTAGATGCTTGAGCTATTGTTTCATGGTACTGAGTGCAATATTGTGTTAAGACAAAGTAAAACTGGGTTTCTCATTGGGCTGTTCGGTTGATATGCCTAGTAGCTTGCTTCTGTCTGCAGTTAAGTTGTGTTATATCTGCTAAATACCTCAAAACAGCAGTACTATAACATAAACTCGGCTTGTTCCAAGATGCTTTGCAAGCTGAAGTTTGCACTAGGCACTTGTACACTGGTTAACATATTCAAAAGCTTGCATTGTCCAGGTGTTCCTTCATTTTTATTGTTTGAATTCAGGTGAAAAAAGAATAGTTGTTGGAATGGACCTACAACAGTCACCTAGTCAAACTTGCTGACCACTTCTAAAATTAAGCGTTGTTAAGGGTATTGTCCAAATGCCTTTTGAACACTGACAGGCTTGGGGCATCAACCCCCTCTTTAGGAAGCCTCTTCCGGTGTCTGACCCACCCTCTTGATGCAGAAATGCTTTCTAATGTCCAGTCTAAATCTCCCCTGGTGCAGTTTTGAACCATTCTTGTACATCCTGTCATTGGATCTCAGGGAGAAGAGCTTGCATATCCCTCTCCACTTTCCCTCCTCAGGAAGCCATAGAGAACAGTGAGGGCACCCCTCAGTCTTCTTCTCTCCAGACTAGACAAGTCTTATGAGGTTCTCAGCTGCTCCTCACAGGGCATTCCAGCCCTTCCACCAGCTTTGTCTTCCTACTGTGGATGCACTTAAGGACCTTCACATCCTTCTTAAATTGTGGGGCCCAGTCTCGGTGCACGCAGTACTGTAGGTGAGGCAGCACCAGTGCTGAACACAGTGGGATAATCGCCTCTTCTGACTGGCTGGTTATTCTGTGTTTCATGCACCCCAAGATGCAGTTTGCCCTCTTGACTGACAGATTATTCTGTTGACTTCTGCTGAGTCTGCTGCTGACAGGTGCCCCAGATCCCCTTCTGCAGGGCTGCTCATCAGTCACTCCTCTCTATACTGGATGCAGTCTGGTATTTGGGCTTGTTAAATTTCATGCCACTGATGATTACCTGATGCTCAAGTCTATTTAGATCCCCCTGGAAGGCATTATGTCCCTGAAGAGAATCAACAGTACCTCCCAGATTGGTCTCATCAGCAAACTTTCTAATTATGCATGCAACTCCACAGAATGTCAGAGACATTTTACTACCTGAACTGAGTGGTACAGCTCAGTGACAGACATTTATGATCAAAGTAGATGCTAGTAGGAAATAAAATAGGAGTAAGGAATATGTGTCTGGATTTGAAGATAAAAGCTCGAGATAAACTTGAAAAATCATGAAAAAATATTAGCAAATGTGTCAAAGTGTACTTTAAGCAGAACATATAGGGGTTTTACCTCTGTGCTCTGAACTGACCTTTTCCATTTGGCTGATTAATTTATTAATAACTTCCATTAAATATGTGAAAATTATGGCTATAAATTAATTGATAAATGTCTTTGTAAAAGGCTTATATAAACTTTTTTTATGAACTGGTGCACAAGGAACTGTCTGCTGTATACCTATCAGTAACTGTCAGTTCAGTGTCTAACTGAAGGGAGAACTGGAAGAGCTTCTAGGGTGTTAAGTTCATGTCATACCTTTAGAGGTAACAATATAATAATTTGAGATAAATATGCTTCTTTTATAAAATACAAAGCCATCAGAATTTTAATAGGATAAATATGGCAATACTGTGTCTTAAGTAATGAAAGAAACTTGGTGGTGACAGAACTTTGCATGTTTCATTTTGTAGAAACTACTCTGGCATAGAAGTTTGGTAGCTGTTGCCATGTCTGAACAGTTGGTGGCTCCAGTGCTTTGCAGCTGTCACTGCATAATGCCAAAACAAGTTAATTCAGCTCTAGCTGTATTCAATTAGTTCAAAATGTAAAAACGAATCTGAATCTTGGGAAATAACCAAATGCTTCTGACTTGCGTTTTAAGACACTGTTTAAATACCCTTCATAGTTCTTAAATAAGCATAAACTCCAGTATTCCTGTCTAGCTTAAGATAAAACATAAGGGACTCCTTTGCAAAGTGCCAGTTCAGAATTTGTAGCAATAATCTTAAAACCAGCATAGCTGACTTCTGCTCCGTGTTGCTGGATTATACAGGCAAGACAGGTGACAGCTCTCCTGACAAAAATATCTCCTGATAGCAGCCTTCCAGTAGCTAAAGGATGTCTACAAGAAATCTGAAGAGGTTCTTTTTGCAAGGGCATGTCATGGTAGGACAAAGGGTAATGGCTTTAAACTGAAAGAGGATAGATACATATAAGGAAAAAATTATTTGCTGTGAGGGTTGTGAGGCATTGAACAGGCTGCCCCAAGAAGTTATAGGTGCCCATCCCTGGAAGTGTTCACTCACATGCAATATATAGTTTCCATGAAATTTTTGTAATAGAATGGCTTACATAGAATCATACAGTAGCTGGGGTTGGAAAGGACCTTAAGATCATCTAGTTCAAGCACCCCTGCCATTTGCAGTGACACCCCACTAAACCATGCCATCCAAGGCTATGTCCAACCCAGCATTGAACACCGCCAGTGATGGAGCATTCACAACTTCCCTGGGCAACCCATTCCAGTGTTTCACCACCCTTACAGTAAAAAATTTCTTCCTCATATCCCATCGAAACTTCCCCTGTTTAAGTTTAAACCCATTACTCCTTGTCCTCTCACTACAGTCCCTAATGAAGAGTCCCTCCCCAGCATCCGTATAGGCCTCCTTGAGATATTGGAAGGCTGCTATGAGGTCTCCATGCAGCCTTCTCTTCTCCAGGCTTAACAGCCCCAATTTTCTCAGCCTATCTTCATACGGGAGGTGCTCCAGTCCCCTGATCATCCTCGTGGCCCTCCTCTGCACTTGCTCCAACAGTTCCATGTCCTTTTTATGTTGAGGACACCAGAACTGCATGCAATACTCCAAGTGAGGTCTCACGAGAGCAGAGTAGAGGGGCAGGATCACCTCCCTCGACCTGCTGGTCACGCTCCTTTTGATGCAGCCCAGGATACGGTTGGCTTTCTGGGCGGCAAGTGCACACTGCCAGCACGTGTTCATTTTTTTCATCGACCAACACCCCAAGTCCCTCTGCAGGGCTGCTCTGAATCTCTCCTCTGCCCAGCCTGTAGCTGTGCCTGGGATTGCTCTGACCCAGGTGTAGGACCTTGCACTTGTCATGGTTAAACTTCATCAGGTTGACATCAGCCCACCTCACAAGCATGTCAAGGTCCCTCTGGATGGCATTCCTTCCATCCAGTGTATCAACCGAAGCACACAGCTTGGTGTCATCGGCAAACTTGCTGAGGGCACACTCAATCCCACTGTCCATGTCACCCAAGAAGATGTTGAACAAGACAGGTCCCAACACCAATCCCTGGGGGACACCACTCGTTACTGGTCTCCAGCTGGACATTGAGCCATTGAGCACAACTCTTTGCGTGTGGCCCTCCAGCCAGTTTTTTATCCCCTGGGTGGTCCACCTATCAAATTGATGTCTCTCCAACTTAGAAGGATGTCATGTGAGACAGTGTCAAAGGCTTTGCACAAATCCAGGTAGATGACATCAACTGCTCTGCCCCTGTCCATCAGTTCCATAGCCCCATCATAGAAGGCCACCAGATTGGTGAGGCAGGATTTCCCCTTAGTGAAGCCATGCTGGCTGTCACCAGCCACCTTGTTTTTCATGTGCGTCAGGTTTGTGACATGGAACTTCTCATAGTTGATGTAATATTTCTTCTTGCTGTAAAGTCTGCTGCCTCATCTGCACTTAAAGTAGTTTTCTTAGATGCTTGAGCTATTATTTCATGGTATTGAGTGCGCTATTGTGTTAAGACAGAGTAAAACTTATCTGGGTTTCTCATTGGGCTGTTTGGTTGATTTACCTAGTAGCTTGTTTCTGTCTGCAGTTAAGTTGTGTTATATCTGCTGAGTATCTTGAAACTGCTGTATATAAACTCAGCTTGTCTTCCATTTGTTTGCAAGCTGAAGTTCTGAAGCATGCTTCCAAGATGCTTGTTGCAAGGTGCTTTGCAAGCTGAAGCATGAAGTTTTCGTTAATGCTATTGACAAAACAGGAAAAATGTGCAATCCAGAGGTCCTAATCCAGGATATACCTTGAGCTGCAGTTGGACAGGTCAGTAGCGGGGAGTAGTTTTGTTTCAGTTTGTAAAAGATTTTGTTCTGATGTAAGAACATGGTTTCTTTTGGGTAGCACTTTTTTTCTTTGTTTTGAAGAGGACCTGTGCGTAACTGTTTGCATATACTATTTCCATTTTTCTGTTTTAACACAAAGTGGGATGTCAAGTTCAAGTCCAGCTTCATGAGTAGCTCCAGGGCAACAGAATTCATGAAACATTATTGTGTAGTGATTGGCTTTAGTATCCAGAGTAATGCAGTTTCCACTTGAATCTTTTTCTGTGACTGAGGCATTTCTCATTCCTGTAACACCAGAGAAGTACCCGTCAGCAAGTTGTTGCATGCAGATAGGCATTAACGTCATTACACAGTGTGATTTTTATTTTTGTTAAAATGTAAGGTTGGAAATTGACTTTTTGCATTGTGAATTTCACTACCAAATTCATAAGGGTTTTGTGTGCTGATAGAAATTGCATCTTGCTAAAAATACAGTAATCTATAAAAAGAGCATGCGATGTAGTTAGGGAGGAGATTCTGCAGCCTTTAATAGGAAGTTATGGTTGTATTTTGTGTATTTATAATTCAGGAAGAAATCGGCACTAGCACTTTAAATACTTAGTCATCTGTAGAAGGATCTTTGAGGGCAGTACTCCTTCCTTACAACTACACAGTGCATGTTGAGATAACCTCAGAAACTATTGTGTAACCCTGTCACTTTAAAAATACATCAATATTGCACGTGTTCACCTGGGAGAGGTATGGAAAATTTGAACCTCTATCCAGCAGCCAGTCACTTGGCATCTTGCTTGGTATGAAAGAAAATTAGGGTGTCTGCATTCATTTTTTTGACACTCATTTACTTTAAGATGTGACCAAATTACTGCTTTTGGTCTGAACTCAAGATCTACTAGGCATTTTTTCACTCAGTTTTTTGATTCAGGTGGGACCTAATGGTGAGGTGGGTTACCTGCTCAACACTGGCAACATGTGATTACTAATGATTTAAAATTAAGTGGCTGGGAGTGATTACTGAGTGATTACTTAAGCCCTTACTGACTTTTAGAAGTGCCTAGGTTCTGATTCTTCAGTTACTAAGATCTGGATTTAATGCCAGGGAAGCTGTCATGGGTTCAGCAGCAGCAGTCAATTTTTTCCTCCTTCATAGTAGCTGGTGCAGTGCTGTGTTTTCAACTTTCGGTCTGGGAACAGTGCTGATAACACCGATGTTTATAGTTACGGCTTAGAATGTTTTGGTCTGACCAAGGACCTTCTGAGTCTCATGCTGTGCCAGGGAGGGGGGGAAGCCGGGGGGAAGCAGAGACAGGACACCTGATCCAAACTAACCAAAGAGGTTATTCCATGCCACAGCACGTCATGCCCAGAATGTAAAAAAACCTGGGGGCCGGAACCTGGAAGAGTTTTTTGTTTGAGTTCACAGCTCGGTCGTCGGGTGGTGAGCAGTTCTATCCTCTTCCCTTGTATTTCTCTTGTTACTATTATTATTGGTGGTGGCGGCAGTGGTTTGTGTTGCACCTTGGTTGCTGGGCTATTCTTGTCTGGACCCATGGAAGTAACGTTCTTTCGATTCTTCTTCCCATTCCTCCCCCCCCCCCCTTGGAGTCATTTCTCTTGTCATTATTATTATTGGTGGTAGCAGTGGTGGTCTGTGTTACACCTTAGTTGCTGGACTGTTCTTATCTCAACCTGTGGGAGTTGCATTCTTTCGATTCTCCTTCCCATCCCTCCAGGAGCAGAGGGAAGAAAGAGGGGGAAGTGAGTGAGTGAGCAAAACTGTGCGTGGCTGAGAAGCTTAAACCACGACAGAAGCATGCACCTATAACTGCCTGATTCCATTGCATGGATTGGGAGCTAGAACTCAGTGGAGGAAAGTTAAGAAATAAGGAGTTGATCCCTAAAGGCAGAACTCAGCACAGAATTAAATTTGAGAGCTGTGGCAGGATCATTTTCAGTTTCCTTCCGTGGACCATAAACCACGCATCGAAGAGCATGAGAGCTGGAGGAAAACAGCACCAACATGAGATACAACAATGGTTGTATCTCTCTGGGTGAAGTTTTTCTGTGAGGATCGAAACAACACTGTGGGCAAACTTTACTGTTTGTGGAGGGCTGCAGGAACACAAAGCAAGACAGAACGTAGATGCCTTTTATTTTAGTTTGTAAGACTATATGGCTAGAAGTGGAACACCATTGTAAGATAGGGTCTAGAACTCTTGACGGATGCTATAACCTGGGTTTTTCTGTTTTACTGGATATGTTCAGAGAGGCATAATTTTTTCAGTTTCTAACTGTTCTAAGCAGAATGCGGCTCCAGCTTGTTACTTGTTACCTTGGAGCTTGTAGAGGTAGAACTCACACATATAATTGCAAAGCAAAACTGTGACATTTCTGAGATTTACAGTTCAGTACTCAGTGAATCAGTACAGATTTTTTTTTTTTTTTTTTTTTTTTTTAAGGGGAAAGGTGAGAGGGCTTCATCTTTTTTTGGTGTTTTAGAGTGCCCCACCCCGCTTGGGGAAAAAAAGATAAAATCTGGAACACTATAAATGCTTTATTGGTCCATTTGCAGGAGGCTGAAGCATCAAGTACATTCTGTTTAGGTGCAAGTCATGTGGTTCATATTTCTCAAGAATAGTTTTCAGTGTGTTTTACCCACCAACAAAAAACTGAGAAGCTGGGCATCAGCTGCAGAGTTAAAAGAGTAAATGCTTCCCAAGTTGCAAGGGCATGAGGAATAGTAAGAAGGTGTGAGTAAAACCCTTTACAGTAGTGCTTACTGACTTACCTGCTAACTGACTAAGGTGGTGCCTAGTCTTGTTGAAAAAGCAAGTTTCTGATTGCAGGGTCTCTTGGGGCATCATTTGTTCTGATGAGGTAAAAATGTTTTGAACATCAGATACAGACTAAGGGAAATTAACTCACATCTCTTCATGATGGAACTTGTATTTGAGTTTGTAAAATGTGAACAACTGTCCCTTTGTGGCATGAAATGAAGTGAAATGAAGACGTACACCCCCATTCTGTGCTTAGAGATGACCAAACTTCTGCTGACCTTTTGTGGATTCTTCAAAGAAGATTTTTTAACTATCTGCAGAAGTGTGGTGGTTTTCAATACTGATGATGCTAAACTGGTACTGAGTGTAGATTTCTTTTATATTAAGGTCAGGTTGCAGACCTGTATTTCTTCCAATTACACAACAGATACGTTCTCTGTGTTACATGCTAGTATTTTGTAGAAGTTGCTGCTTTGCTGCAGTCTCCTCTGCTGAGCATTCCTTCTTAGATGTTCTTTCGGCTAAAGTCTTAATTCTACAGGCCCAAGTTAACAACCATGCAAGGAAGACAACTGATATTAATGAAAAGAAAACAGGAGATTAAGGGTGTTCATCCATGAATATCTGAGGAAGTGTCCATGGAAACAGCGTACCTAGCAGCGAGGAAAAGTGCTTTTCAAAGTGAATGGCTGAATGCTCAGCTGTGCTCGTAGTATAAATCACTAAATAAATAAAACCTTTATGAAAATGTATGTGCAATTACATCTTGAGTGTAGTACTCCCAAGTGAATTTTTGAACTTGGAATTGCTGTGAAAAACTTAAGCTCCTTCTGTGCAGGCAGGATGCAACACCCGTGTTGTAAAAACCTTTTCTGTGTCCCTGTAAGGGGAAGGCAGTAACACAAAGCTGTGAGCAGTGTACCTTAATGGCTGAGCAGGGCACCTTTGTGCTGCATGGGGGGCTTCTCTTGCAGCTGAGGGAGCACCTGAGGAGTGGGAGCCAGTTGTAACTCTCTTGCCTTGTGTTTCCTGTGGTTGAGGGTGGCAGAGCAGGGGTTGGCTATTGGAAATGACTTGTGGGAGCAGTCACTGCCCAGCATGAAGAGGGGTACTGCTGTTAGCTGCTGACTGCCTTGGCTGCCTTGGCTGCCTTGGCTGCCTGGGCACAAGCTGGCTCATGTTAAGCAGCTGTCAGTCAAGACCTCCTGGTTCTTTTCTGCTGAGCAGCTTTCCAGGCACTCTTCCCCAAGCCTGTAGCATTTCATGGGGTTGTGACCCAAATGCAGGACCCAGCACTTTGCCTTGTTGAACCTCATACCATTGGACACAGCCCATTGATGCAGCCTGTCCAGATCCCTACGCGGACCCTTTCTGCCCTTCAGCAGATCAATGCTTCTGGCCAACTTGGCATCATCTGCAAATTTACTGAGGGTGCACTCAATCCCCTTGTCCAGATTGTCACTGAGTATATTAAACAATACTAGCCCTAACACCAAGCCCTGAGCAATACCACTAGTGACGGGAAAGACAAGTTGAGAGAGCTTGATTTGTTCAGCCTGCAGGGAGACCTTGTTGCATCCTTCCAAGTACCTAAAGTTGCCTACAAGAAATCTGGAGAGGGACTTTTTACAAGTGCGTGTAGTGACAGGACAAGGGGAAATCACTTTAAACTGACAGAGGGGAGATTTGGATTAGATATTAGGAAGAAATTCTTTACTATGAGGGTGGTGAGACACTGGCTCAAGTTGCCCAGAGGAGCTGTGCCTGCCCGATCCCTGGAAGAGTTCAAGGCCAGGTTGGATGGGGCTTGAAGCAACCTGGTCTGGTGGAAGGTAGCTCATAGCAAGTAAGTTGGAACTAGATGATCCCTTGGGGAAGCAGCAAGTGAAGTTTATATTGGATTATGCTCTTGAGGGTGGGAGTAAGCAATGCTGGAGGTGTATGATGAGGCACTGGAATAGGATGCCCAGGGAAGTTGTGAATTCTGCATCCCTGGTGGTGTTCCCCCAAGGCCAGGTTGGGCAGATCCTTGGGTGACATGGTTTGGTGTGAGTTGTTCCTGCCCATGGCAGGGGGGTTGGAGCTAGATGATCTTAAGGTCCTTTCCAACCCTAACTATTCTATGATTCTATGATACTCCTCTCTGGACTGGAACTGTTTCCTCAGCATTTTCTTTGTCCTTACCTGAGGTCTCAGCTGACTTTTCTTTGTAACTTCAAACATGAAACAAAGTGATGCTTTCTTGGTGAGATTTCATAAATATTTTAATTAAAATACAGATTTATTCCCCCCCGAGGGAATAAACTCATTTATCTGCAGATCAGTTCAAACTTTTGTAATGCTAGTATGAACTCTTTCAGCACTACAGTTAGTGGATACTTAGATGAGTTAAAGAGTTGTGTGTGAAGTTTTACTGGCCTCACCATAAATTTGTGGTGTTTGTAGCAGTGTGGTACTGTTATGAATCCAAGTGCTGGGTAGCTTTTAACCCTACTTTACTAGCTTAATTATCTCGATTTAAAATAGGAGGACTCTTTTTTTTTATAATTTATCTACCATAATGACTATGGAATAACAACTGAAGAAAAAGTTGATATTTGTTTTTCCCCCCTGTGCTTTTGCTCTAGTGTCAAGGGTCCCTGCTCTATTTAGAGCTGTGTAAAAAGCAAAAGGGTAGCATCAGAACCAAGAACCTGCAGAGAGCATGTATTTGACCAGAAACAGATGGGTAGAATTTGCTACTGAGACATGATGTGAACATACTAGTCAACACAACAGTTCTTAATTAAAAACTTCCTTAATTGCTGTGGTATGTATAATACTAATAGTAAAGGCTCGTAGAGAAGAAAGCTTTAAAGAATTATTTAGAAAAATGCAGAAGCTTAATGGGTTTTTGAACTGCTTTCAGATAAATGAGACAAAATAGGAGATAGCATGAATGTATTTGATGATTTCAGAAGCTGAAGATGGAGACTGGTGCTGTAGTCCCCTGGGAGGGGAACAGTAAAAGGATATCTGGGGTGCTACAGGCTGATCACCTTCAACTTGATCCCTGGGAAGATGATAGAGCAAATAAATCTGGAAACCATTCTGAACAGGGCAGGAAGATGATTCAGAGTAGTCAACATGGATTTATGAAGGAGAAATTAAGCTTGACCAATCTGATAGGACATGGGGTTAACAGGTTCAAAGTTAAACAGGGGAAGTTTAGGTTAGATATAAGGAAGAAGTTCTTTACTGCAAGGGTGGTGAGGCACTGGAATGGGTTGCCCAAGGAAGTTGTGAATGCTCCACCCCTGGCAGTGTTCTGGGCCAGGCTGGACGGAGTCTTGGGTGGCATGGTTTAGTGTGAGGTGTCCCTGGCCGTGGCAGGGGGGTTGGAACTTGATGATCTTAAGGTCCTTTTCAACTCTAACTATTCTATGATTCTGTGATATGCAATCAAAAGCCAGGAACTTGAGTTTGACACAACAAAGAATGCAAGAAAAGTGGATGTGATCAAAGCAACAGGTCAGGAAGGGTTATTTTTGTAGGAGTTCTCTGAAAGGATACAAACAGGGAAGATGGCAGCCAGTAGGCACAAGATGGCAGTCCAAAGGAGAATGTTGTCTGTGTGCATGAGCAGGAAACCTAGTGCTATGTGCCAAAAATAATAGAAAGTTTCGGTTTAGCTTGACATGATTAGGAGGCACGTGCCAGTATTTCAGGTAATACAGTGGTAATGTTCATGATTAAGAAAATTATCAAAGGCAGGCTTTGTGGAAGCATTATTCTTAAGTCATCTGCTGACAGCTGGATATTTACGAATATCCACCAAGGGCACATGTTAAGGCTTTGGTCAAGAAAAGAGACAGGTCTGAAGCCAATGTTATGTTCTCTCATGAAGTTCATGTATATATATGTATATATTCTAATGTTAAAATGAGAGAAGTCCCTTTCTTCTGCATGTGATCGCAAATATGTCATAACCTTTTCCAGAATATCTGATTCATGAAACTTGTTAGCTATAATACACATTTTAACACTAAAATCAGTGATGCTTCAAAGCATAAACCAAGAAAATTAAATTCAATGCCATGATAAAGCCAAAATTATTTCCTTTCACAGTCCCTATGCTAAAGTTAAAAAAAGAACAATCCGTGAATAACCCCCAGATCCCTCAGCAAACAAACAAAAGCCCACCCCATTTAGAGTAAACTTGACTCTTCCTCATCTTGAAAGAGCTAGTTAAAACAGGTATGTTCCATTTCTTACCAAAAAGCTCCCTCTTCCCTTAGTCTGTAGAACATGAGGGTAGAGGTTTCTCTGAATTGCCACTAGTGGAAGAGGATGGGAGGATGTAGTGATTCAAATTAAAGAGGTTTCCCAACATCATCTGTCTCTGTTGGCAAACTTCTGTACAGTTTTGAGATAAATGAGAAACTTATTTTTTAAAGTAGGAATTCTTGCGCATATTTCCTAACATGCAAGAGTTTTTCCCCATCTCCTAATATTTAATTTTCATGTATTTATTGTGAGTGCTGCATATCTTGTACTAGGTGTTGAGGTTGAGATTTGCAGAATTTCCCCTGCCATCTTCAGATTGATAAGATCCTGTCTGTGTTCTCTGGCTCCCATGTTTGGGTTATTTTCCCCAGAGATGTTTTTCAATATTTAAAAGTAAGCGTTGTGTTTAAGGCAGTGTTTTACTGACTGACGAGAGGTTTGCTGCCTACTTAAGCAGTGAACCACATATGACATTGACTTTTTAATTATTTCTATTTTTTAAATTAACCAAATCTTTTTGTTTTCAAGTGGGACTTGCTGTTCTGTTGTCCCCTCTTTTTCCTCATGAGGTGACTAAAGTGTAGTTTGCTTTAGCAAGAAGATTATAAGCTGTCATTTGTGTTCACTATGCATCAACAGTATAAGAACGGTAGAACAACTTTATTAAAGGATATTTCCTGTAATGTACAAACTTGCTGACAGAAGGACGTTGCCAAGTCCAGGAGCATAGATGATTCAGAAAAGGGAAATAACTCCTCTTCTCTGCTGCTTAGGAACTCTGTATATTGGGTAATGTTAATGTAATGCCGTTCTCTTGTTGCTTTGCTCAGCAGTGAAATGGTTGATCTCTAGCGCAAGTTTTAATAACTTGAGTGTCCGTTTGTCACCTGTATTTAAATGGGTGCATAGGATATATCACACTCGAACTGTTTTCAGAGTCTTGTGTTGAAATTGCTGCTGCAGATAAGAGATTTATTTTAAAGTGAAACCTGGGATGGACTAACGCTGAAAAGGGCTGAATGACCACTAGCAGCTTCAAGACAGACTAGGAACAATTTCCAGCTGTAAAGGGTGAGGTGTGATATTTAAATTTGTGCATGGGGGAGGGATTCATAACTCTGGCACTGAGAAAGCAGTGTAAAAGATAGTGGATGGGTCCCAGCTGCTGCCTGGCTGCTCTGACAGGTGACACTGGACTTTCGCTGGTAGGCATGAGAGGGTTTTGTAAACCCATCCTTTGTCACTTTTACCTAAGAAAACTAACTTTCAAAGATGTCTTGAATGCTGAATTCTTTGAGTCTTTTGTCAGAAAAGCAGAAGTTTGTCGTTTGAAGCCAGACTAACCGTGTTACTGCCACCTCGCAAACCTATTGCAAACAGTTCGTAATAACACTAAGAGTTATTGTAAGTCTCTTTTCTCGTTCTTTTTTGGGGGTTACCGCTTGCCTACCGTCCTCTTCCTGCGGCTGTTCCCGCCCCGCACCCGGACCGCCCCGGGTGTGCCCGCCCCCGAGCCCGGCGGGGCGGTGTGGAGCTGCCGCGATTCCGGCAATGGGCAGCGCTTCATCGCTGCCGTCCCCCGCCCCTTCTCGGCCCCGGGGCGGCCCTCCTCTCCGAGAGGGCAGCGGGCGGGGGCCGGGCCGGGGGAGGGTCCCGGCGGGGGTCAGTGGGCGGTGGCGGCTCGGCAGCGGCGGCTCTGCTGCGTTCTCTGAGGCGGCCGCCGGGCGATGGGGGTGAAGAGCCTCAGCCTCTGAGTCCTCAGCCTCGACTTCCTGCTCCTGGCCACCGCCGCGCCGGGGGCCGCGGTGCCGCCGCGGAGCTGCGAGGCCGTCCGGAAAGTTTTCCAGCTGCGGCAGCTCGGCCCCCTCCGGGGCATCCCGGAGTCCCCTCGGGCAGGTGAGGGGCAACTTGCGCGGGGTGGAGGGCGCAGGGAGTGGCGGGGCAGGGGATACCGCGGCTGCATCTCGGCTTGCCCGAGGATGCGCTGCTCGAGCGCGGGGCGATGGCTCTGAACTTGGGACCGCCGGCGGTGGTTAATGGGTGGCGGCGGGGAGCGTTCTGGCGGAACCTCGGGGGGCGCCTGGCTCCTTACTCAGGAGAGAAAAGGCTGCTGTGGGGTGTGGGCTCTGCGAAACGTGGAGCGCCCGACACCTGCCTAGGTCTCCCCCCGGTGCCCTGTTCCGTGCTCTGCAGCTTCGGCTGGGGAGTGGCGGCGTGTCACCCGGCTTTCAGATGTCCACGTTCAGGCACAGATACTGCGTCGGTGCCCCAGTGCAAACCCTGAAGGAAGGGAAGAGCCGGTGGTATGCGACTTGAGCTGGTGGAGTTACTGTTGTGTGAAATGAGAGTGCTTTCCACCGCTTGCAGCGGTGGATCCGCACGTTTTCCCTGCTAGATGTCTGCATGTCGTTCTAAGTGAGTAAAATGCCCGGGGAAGTAATGTCTTAGTGGCAATTTGCTTACGTCCTCGCCTTTAAATGAAGAATGAAACTTTTTTTTTTTTTTTTTTTAAGCTGATACCAAATGACATTGAGCACGTGTGTAGTAAGATACACCTTCTTAGATTTGGGGTGTGTTTCCAGCCTCTTGAGAACCTCAGCTGATTTCATTGGTGCTGATCACAAAATTAAAATGCAGATATTTTCATGGTCAGCCATACAGGGTTGGAAAATCTTTTTTTTTTTTTTTTCCTTTTTTTTTACACATTTATTTGTGAAGTGTGTGCATGTTTGGAGGACAAGAGAATGTAAGTCAAAGGTTTCCTGACCGAAAATGACTTCTCAATGTAACAGAAGCTGAATTACCATCCCCCTCATATCGAAATATCAATAGTCTCTTTTTTTTGACATAATCTATGTAGTTTCTAGTAACTTTAACTGGGGAGCCTGATTAGATAGGTACTGTACAAATGAAGGTGTCTGGAAAGTGAAATCTGAGTCTAAGCCCTCTCAGTGACTTAAATCTTTTGAGCTGCTTATTTGTGTCAATAACATTGTTATGAATGAAATGCCATCAGTTTATCTGTGCTCTTCTCATTCTGTAGTCGGCATAACTATTATACTTTCCCTGTCGTTGTCATTTATTTTAATAGAATATGTTCACTTGTATACTGGGGATAGGGAGGAAATCTGTTGCCTCAAGGGAAAAGAACTGTGGCACCTCACGTATGTCTCTTCTGCCCTGCTCTTTGATTTCCTTTTCTGTAATATTTTTATAACATCACTCATTTTTTTCTTTTGACTTTTCAGTATTTCCTGTTCCTAAAGCAAAAACCTGTTTTGAATTATAAGAGTAATAAAAGAATTCCTTTCTCAGCTGCTGCCCCTGAAAGAAGCGGTCAGTAGGAGGTGCAGTGCAGCCGCGTGGTCAGCAGCCTTTCTCTCCCTGAAGAAATTGCATTGCTGTGGACAGCCTGGAAAACACCAGCCCTCAAGGAGGGCGTCAGAGTTCTCACTCTGTGCAGCTTTTATCTCAGGGGTACACGAAACAAATAATTGCGAACAGTAGAATCTATCCAGAATTGGAGATGACAAGAAAATGGGGGTTAAATGAGTCTTTTAGGAGGTTCAGGTGTGATTAAAGGTATTATAGGCTGGAAACATAACACAGAGGAGAAAGAAATGCCACTTTTGCTACTGATCTTTTGAGACAAGAAGTGAAAAGTATTTTAAAACTTTTTCTGATGGCACTTAGAAACACATAATGTGTTTGTAACACACACACACTTTCTGTAGGTGTCAGAGCTACCTTTGTAAGGTTTAATTTGTTTGCTTAAATTTAGGCATCTGGAGCCATTTGAGTTTCCATAGAATCTCTGGAATATCCCCATGGGGCCAGCAGATGTGACACCTCTGGGAGACTTGCATCTTTCTGGAGAGGCAATGAGCAAGGGGTAGGATAACTTTGGCATCTCAGATGCTCCCTGTGGGCACCTGCATTGCATGGTCAGTGCAGCCAGTGGCATCTGGGAGCTGTTCAGCTATTAAATGTTAGGTGTTGACTTCAGAGTGAGCTCTGTAGGTCCTTTGCCTCTACTGTATTGCCTACGCTTCTTTATTTAAGTGGTGCCTTAGACCTAGCTAGTATAAGGACACCTTCCTTTAAATGTCTTAAGCTGAACCATACCTTTTATGTGGAAAATAATTGCTAGCTGAAAAGGAGTGGAAATGTTAGTTGGTGAATGTATTTGTATACAGTGGAAGGCTGTAGTCTCTGCAGTCAGTAAAATTATAGGGAAGAAGCTGGCTTATATTTGCCTTGTTTCCATTGTGTATGTTAAAATAAAAGACTAGCATTGACAAATGTCTTTTTTCCTTTCTGTAGTGGTAATAAAAACTAAGCAGCCTTAGATCGGTAAATGGTATGAATTGTAATGCTCTTTCATTTGGGGACTGCCATGTGTCTACTTTGAATATATGTTAGCAGAAAATACTGTACATTGTTTCATATAACTAGTTTTGCAGCTATTGTATGTGGTTAATGTATCTTTAAAGACGCAAATATACTGCTGTCATTATATGGTAAAAAGCCAGATATTTGCATGAGAGGGATCTTGAGATTTTGTTATCATTGACATGATGCAGGATATCATGGTGTTGAAATAGGCAACTAATAAGATAAATGAGTATCTTTATCAAACCAAGATTTGTATTGTGACCCCCCCCAGCAATGAAGAAACTTTACTAACTGTGCTGTCTTTTGTAGCACTGATTTGTGACAGTAGCCATCACATGCTATATTGAAATATTTATCACTTTCATACTGATTTTAAATGTTAGTTGCAAAAATACTTGTTTTTTTTCTGTTGGTTTTCTTTTTTTTTTTTTTTTTCCCCATCTGGTTCTGTGTTGGGACTGTGCAGGAAAACCTCGATAATTGAAAATCCTAGAAGACCCTTTTTATTGTATGGAGAATCAAAAAATAACCAAAACATTAATTAAATATGAAAAAGCCTCAAAGGTTTGATTTAGCCTTTTTTTTTTTTTTAAATATATTTGTGGATTATATGAATTGGATTGTTAAAAAAATATCGCCTGCAAAACACTTCTTTATAGATGTATTTGTTTCCTATGCTCAATTTCTGATATTGCAACTTAAGCAACTTCCTTGAAGAATTCTACCTTTTTACCCCATATATGCTAGTAAAACTACCCCTTTTAGCTGATTTTATCAGCTCATTTTTCAGACAGATTAGGTGAGAGCTTTCAACTCTCCGTGTTTTGGTTGCAAATAAGATTTCTTCTCTGTTTTCCTTCTCTCAGAATACTTAGAACAGCAGAATAGGATGGACAGTAAATTAGTGACTTTTATCTTCCTACAAAGGGCTTCCAGTAGGCACATAAGTGAACAAGGTGACAGGCTTCTGTGCACCGAAAGGCTGAATTCCATGGCTTATTGAAAGCTGTTGCATTTGCAGGAAGTGTAGAATCAAACAGTTTCAGATTAAGTGGAAAAAAGTGCTGGAGATAGTTTTCCAGTTCTCTGCAGGTTTTTTTTTTTTTTTTTTTTTTTATTTTTTTTTTGTGTGTTTGTTTTTTTTTTTTTAGTTTTGTTTTCTTTTTTCATTTTGTTTTTCAGAAATCAGTCTAGGCTTCTTTTCAGCAAATTTTGGGATGCCATGGATGTGGTTGTGAGAACAAGCATAAAAAAATGAAAACTCTGATTAGTATAAGTTTTGTTGTGAGGCTTTTTTATAAAGAATTATTATGTATAAAACTGAGTAAGAAAAACTGTGCTTGAAGGATGAGATAATCTAGAAACTAAGTTAGTGTGTGATACCTTTTTGTTAATCCAAGTTAAAATATTCTTTTTAATTCAGCTTAAAGTAACAGTAGAAGTCAGTTTAAAATCCAGAGCAGATTACTTTGATACAACTTCAAAATCATGCTTGAATCTTAATGTGGGTTTCCACTACAATTTACATTCAGGTAATTTGGATTTTGATTCTATCTGAAGTCAAATCAATAATTTTTATTTTTATATATATATTTGGTGTGTGCAGGGGCACTTCTAATTATTCTGCTTACTAACTGATCTCTGGAAAAGGATTTAGGCAGAGACAAAAGCACTCTGTCATATCAGTTACTGATACTCATTAGATCATATCTGTTTTTGTAAGGACTGTTGTTTATGACATAATTTGTGTGTGTGAACATACATTCTTGCTTCCTGAATGTAAGTAGTATTTCACCTCTGGATCCACAAAACGATCACTGTGAAGCAATTCTTAAAGCATTTTGAGATTAAAACCAAAAAAAGTGGGCTCAGTTGTATAGCAGCTTCCTCATCTCTATCTCCCATATTTCGATACCTCTAGGAACTCAGCAGTGCTCAGTAGCCTTAGGATTTGATCTGGCTGGGATGACTTGAAAGGTGGTGTCCATACTGCTAAATAGAGGACAGGGGACCAGCTCCTGTTTCTCATGCTGAGTGGAATAGACGGGCTACATTGCTTAATCGTAGCAATGAATTATAAAATGGTTTGGGTTGGAAGGAGCATTAAGATCACCTTGCTCAAAACCCTATCCAGCTTGGCTGGTATCCTGTAGAAGGGACAGACTGCCCTCACTTGATGGGTTTTGCCCATGCATTTTCTCTAGATTCAAAACAGTGCTCTCGTAATGCCAAGGCATTATGGATTTTTAGGGTTCCCTTCACCCACAATTCAAGCAGTCTTAAAAATAGGAAGGCTTTTCACATGCAGCGAGTATATTGTAACTTGAACACGTTTTCTGCCATGAGCTGTAGCGTGGCTATATGGAGGGATCCCTGTACCTCGTTGGGGATGGTCTGCTGGTAGGAGGATGATCTTAGCGGATGTTAGGAAGGAGCCAGATCTGTACAACAGAGTTGCCTGTGGTGTCCTTTGATTGCAATATGTAGAATGCACCATCTCTAGAACTGCAGCTGAGAAATACTGGTGCCTTCTGAAGAGAGCTGAAGAAAGAGGCGAGGTGATAGTTCAAAGGCGTGGACAGTTAGGACTGGGTGCTTGAGGCTGATTGCCACCTCTCTTAGCTATGCTGAATTACTTCACAGCAATAGTAATGATGGTGATTAATGCCAAGTCTGGAGTGTGCTTATAACAAAAATGAGTTAACAGATATTAAATGGTAAGCATGAGAAGAGCTCAGCATCTGATACAGGTTGCAAATCAGTTTTGCAATAAACTGCTTGTTTGAATAAAATGCCTATTTCGTCAGGCCCTATGGCATTTTATTGCTGGCTTTTAAAAAACTATTATGACAATCCTAGGTCTGTTTTGGGACATTTCAGTCTCTGGATTTTATCTTATGGAAGTATTTGTCTAAGTAGACAGGCAGAAATTTAGCACACATCTGGTATTTTCTCTTCCTGGCAATTAATGCCCTCATCCTGTCAGCACTTGTTTATCTCAAGGTACTGAAAATAAGGATTTGTATGACTGAGACCATGAATGAAAGTTTGAAATCATTTCCAGGTCTTCTGAAAATAGGTAAACCCATACCTCAGAATAATTGCATTTTGTTCTTGCTGAACTGTCTTTTCTACACCCATCTAGATTGTTTTCAGTTGTAAAAACCTTTCTTATATTTAACTGTTTATGTTAACATAGAGTTGTGACAGGCTTAGTTCACTTCTTGCTGTCATGTGATCTTGTCTAAAGATAGACTGCAGCATAGGGCCTTCAAAATTTGGTACTGAAAAGAGCCAGTATTCCTTACTGGAGCAGAAAATATTTTCTCACTGTATTTAAAATAATTAGTTATTGATAAAACAGTTCTTGTGGAAGATAGGAAAATTTTTACATGTGAAAACACAGAAAATAAGTGTTGTTTTTTGTTTTGTTTTTTTGTTTTTTAACATTGTCTGTACTGAAATGAAATCATAGAATCATAGAATCATAGAATAGTCAGGGTTGGAAAGGACCTCAAGATCATCGAGTTCCAACCCCCCTGCCATGGGCAGGGACACCTCCCACTAAACCATGCCATCCAAGGCTATGTCCAACCCCACCTTGAACGCCGCCAGGGATGAAGCATCCACAACCTCCCTGGGCAACCCATTCCAGGGCCCCACCACCCTCACAGTAAAGAATTTCTTCCTCATATCCAATTTAAACCTCCCCTGTTTAAGTTTAAACCCATTACCCCTTGTCCTCTCACCACAGTCCCTAATGAAGAGTCCCTCCCCAGCATCCCTGTAGGCCCCCTTCAGGTATTGGAAGGCTGCTATGAGGTTTCCACGCAGCCTTCTCTTCTGCAGGCTGAACAGCCCCAATTTTCTCAGCCTATCTTCATACGAGAGGTGCTTCAGTCCCCTGATCATCCTTGTGGCCCTCCTCTGCACTTGTTCTAACAGTTCCATGTCCTTTTGATGTTGAGGACACCAGAACTGCACACAATACTCCGTGTGAGATCTCACGAGAGCAGAGACTCTGTTTGACTTGCTGGTTTACATACCCTCTTCTGAAATATTATCCGCAAGCTGTTGCTTGTTCTGTAGCTTTGTAAAGGAGCAACTAACTACAAAGCCGTTCTGCATTTTGAGCAACCTCTCAATTTTTAGTATGTTAGTTTTTTTTGCATGTTGTATTTGGTTACTTTTTTCCTGACCATTGAAAGCAGCTGCGTTTAATGAGCTGGAACAGAAGTAGGTCACTAAAATGTATTTTATATGTACATGATTAATCTTAAAGTATAAAACAAAGTTCACTTATGTTTGGGAACAATATCCATGTTAAAAATATTCTGCTTAAAAAAGATACAATAAAATCAAGGGAATAAAAGAATATTGAAAAGTCAGCTGAAACCATAAATAAATATTAATTACTATTTTAGAGTTTTGCTCTCCTGGGTTCAGCAGTAGCAGCCATTTTTCTCCTTCTTATTAGCTGGTGCAGTGCTGTGTTTTTGACTTGCAGCCTGGGAACAGCAGTGATAACACCGATGTTTTTAGTTGCTGCTCAATAATGTTTACTCTGACCAAGGACTTTCTGAGTCTCATGCTGTGCCAGGGAGGAGGGGAAGCTGGGAGGAGGCAGAGACAGGACACCTGACCCAAACTAACCAAACAGGTATTCCGTACCACAGCACATCATGCCCACTATATAAACTGGAGGCAGTTACCTGGAAGGATTAGATCACTGCTCAGGTCGGGCTGGGTATCGATCTGTGGGTGGTGAGCAGTTGTGTTCTCTTCCCTTGTTATTTCCCTTATCAGTATTATTGTTGGTGGTAGCAGCAGTAGTTTTGTGTTATACCTTAGTTACTGGACTGTTCTTATCTCAGCCCATGGGAGTTACATTCTTTGATTCTCCTCCCCATCCCTCCGGGAGCGAGGGGAGGAAAAAGGGGGGAGTGAGCGAGCGGCTGCGTGGTACTGGGTTACCAGCTGTTCTTAAACCATGACATTTGCTAAAAGTCTAAATGTCATCTTGAAGCTATACTAATACCCATGATAAGCCTAGATAAAATTTCATATTTGCTACTGCTGTACAAGAGGCAAACTGCAGAAGGTTTCAAACCTAAGTAGTGCCTAACATTTGTTTAAAATACTAAGCACAGTTTGGGCAATAAAGCTAATCCTTAGGTTATTTCATTTTAATACTAAACAAGTATTATGCATGTCTATGCCTATATACATAGGGAACTGCATGTGAGCAGATGCTGTGTATATTATTTGTTAATAACTAAAATGTAGATGAAAGGTTGAACTTACTGGTAAAACAACATGATGGTTTTGTGCAAGATCCACACCTCGTAGGAAAAGGATCATTGCTCCTTAGAAATGATGCTGCTGTTCACTTACGAAAGAGACACATGTCAAGTCAGTAGAAGAATGAGGAATAGTACTCACAAGTTCTAATTTTTGCTTGGTTTGACAGCTCAGCTACACACTTCTGATCATGAAATTATGGTTTATTATACAATAATGCCATTGATTAAAATGATGCTATATACAAAGCAATGTTACTCATGTTTGAGGAAACTTGATCACACTTTGCCAAGTTTTATTTTTAGTTCCAAGCAGAAGGAGGACATTTGCATGTAGTTACTATCTGCTAAGATTTGGAGGGTAAGCTAGATCATCTTATATACATGGTAGTGAGGTGTTTTTTTACTGTTTTTAAATACTTTGTAAGACAAAGTTAAACAAATCCCTCCCCAAATCCACTACAGCTATATGCTTCATTGGGAAGAATTGTACCTTTCCTGCTAATATTTGGGCTCATATACAAGCTGTGTTGAAGTTTGAAGATTGATTAGTAGTATTGAGGGGACTTCCATAATCTGCAAAATTGGATAATACCTTTCTAATAAATCACTTATCAGAAAGCTGTAAGAATATAGTGATGTAGGAGAAGAAAAATTTATCTAGTTGGTGTGGAGAGCCATTTGGCTGTGAACAGGCATGTGAGCAATCCAGACAACTGCTTGACAACTGTAAGGTAGTAACCCACAGGCCCTGAGGCCTCGCCTGGGGGTTACTAAAGTGCATGTACGTGCAGAAGCCTTGAGAAAGTTAGCACGGAAAGCTACTGAGAGAGATGTGCAGGAGGAACTGATAACTGTAACCTTGAAACATATGCTGTAATAGTTAACCAATCATTAAGCTGTTACTAACACTTAGCTGAGAGATATTAACCAATCATATATTAAGCAGGACACCAAGTAGAATGTAGGTGGAGAGCACTGTGCGCGTGGACAGAGGGTCTGAGCAAATCCTATTCTGTATTTAGTCACATGAACAATGCATGTATCCAATTAGAGTTGTGTGTGTTAATGATAGACAAGTAGAATGCCTATATATACTGAGCTATCTGCACAATAAACTTGGCATAGCCTGATCATATTGGTCTGTGTGCTGTGTCCGGGACTTCTGCGTCAACAAGTGGCGCCCGAACAGGGACCCTCAGATCGGCGGTGGATAAAAACGACGAGACCGACAGGAAGGAGGGGGCAGAAGCCGGTCGATATCGGATGCTGCCCTGGCACTCGGAAGTTGCTAGCGCAAAAGGTTTTGGGAATCTCGCCCTGATCAGGTGAGCGGCCAGGGGGGAGAGGGGGTCCACACTGACCAAGGAAGAGTCAGAAGTGGTGAAGCTCCTCCAACACATTCTCTCTGTGAGAGCAGTGAGTTATGATGAGCCTGCCTTGAAAGCTTTGCAGTATTGGGCAAAGGGAAAGGATTTAATCCCCTCAGTGGATGCTGCCTTTCAGATCGCAACTTGGGAAAAAATAGGGGCAACGCTGTGGGAAGAGGTAAGTAAGGGATCCAAGGAGGCAAGGTAATACCCCACTGTGTGGAGACTAATTACTGACTCTTTAAAAAATAACCAATGGATGGGCCAAGGGATACGAATTTGTATCTTCCTTTATCACTTTCGCCGCCCCTGGCCTCTCTCCCCCCAGAGCCTAATCCTCAAGATCGTCAAGGGTGGGACAGATGGACAGGATTGTTAGATGAGAAAGTACAGACACTTCATGGCGGACTTAGAAATTTACAGCTCTCCGACACGGCTAAGTCAAAGGATGAGATAGTGGAGCCCAAACCCCCACCACCACCCCCACCCCCACACCCCTCCGAGCCTCTGCCAGTCGCTGCTGCGGCTGCGGAGACTGAGGACGGGGATGAAGGTGATCCTTTTGCCCCGGACCCTGTTAATCCCGAGAAATAGCCTTCTCTCGGATCACCTGAAACTCGCGGAAGGAAATGTTTCAATGGCACTTGATAACACTGAAACTCCAGAACACATTAATGAGGAGCCTGTGCATTTTCATCAGACTGCTGTTGCTGCTCCTGAGATTCTGATGGCTGATAATTCTGATGCTGACCTGGATAGTCCTTTTGACCTGAGACCTGTTGATCCGGAAAAGAAGCCTGATTTAGATCCCCCAGATCCTCATGATAAATGGGCAGTTATAAAGAGAAAAGTAAGATGGGGGGGGGGGGATGCAGATGTATTGTGTGCTTATAGTCCCTCTGTGATATTCATGTACTAAAAGTTAGCAAATGTAAGTATGTCCGTGTTCCTATCGACCCTTGCAGACCTTTAGAGATACTGTTGGCCACTTCTCCAGATGTAGGCTGGCCACCTGCATTGGAATGAGTGTGCATTTTGGTCAGTACAAAAGCCCAAGCCTCATGCAATGTGAGGGAGGCAGAGCCTCTGCGGGGACGCCCGCTGAGATTGAGCCTGCCACCTTGCACTGCGATGATGCTGCTTGGAGCTGGTTTCTTGATTGTCTTCACAGGGTCATTGCAACTACGTTTTGTACGTGAGACCATGTAGTGGGAGTAATGATTGTCTGCATTTTGTGTTTCAAATATCGTAATTGTGTGGAGTGTGTTTGTGGGATCCCGTGAATGTGTGTGTATGTGTGCGTCTGTTGAGGGCAGACAGAGTTCTGTGTATTTTTTGTTATTGGGTTAATGTAAAAGTTTTTAATGGGTAGCAGATTAACATTTTGGGCAAGAAAGGGTTAATGCAGAGGTGCTGCTGTGGGCAGGAACTTATGGCTGCTGCTCAGCAGGCTGGTAGCTGTAGCTGCTGCTGGGCAGGCAGGCATTTGTAGCTGCTGCTGGGCAGGCAGGCGTTTGTAGCTGCTGCCGAGCAGTCCTGCTTAGTGTGTTTAAGGTAACCTAGGGGAGAATCCAAGCTTTACCAACCTCCACCCAAACAGCACCAGGGTGGCAGAGATAGAAAAGAGAAAAAAAAAAAAAAAAAAAAAAAAAAAAGGGTAATGACGCAGCAAACTCCTTGACTGTTAACACCGTGCAGTTTGCTTCTGCACCTGCTTCATGTTCCTGTTTCATCAGAATGCCTTTGGTTTAAGGAATCATTTTTAACCTGACTTACTTCTCAGTAACTGATTACATGGGGGAAGGGATATATTTGTGTTCTACCTATAGGTCCACGGAGGCTGCCTGCAAAGTTTCTGAAGCCTTGCCATGAACTGGACGGAAGAGCAGAAAAACTCAATGCCTTAGCTACAGGAGCTTGAATATATGTGCATGTAAAGTAGCTCGTGTTAGAGGCTGTGATTTTGTATATAAAACCACCTGTACTTACTAGCCAGTTGCTAATAAGAAACTACACCTTATATTGTATGTATTTGTCACTTGTAAAACAGATGTTAGAGTATGCATATTTGCAGCAGCTGCTAGAAAATGCTAAGGCAAAAACTAGAAAGATTCTAATACAATGATAGTGTTATGAAGCAGGTAATAGAACGAATTAAGAGGGTGGAAGAACATCACTGGTGGGAAAATTTTCTTTGGCTGGTCCCTCACTGCCACTAGCATCTTCAACATGCTGCTGCACCCTGTAGTGTACATACTGCTAATGTGGATCTGTATGTGCTTTGCCATAGTAGTGACTTGTTACTGGATGAAGCAGGTGAACCTCTGCACTGACAACAAGGTGCCACGACTGAGGTTGGCCAAATACCTCCTATCACAGTCAAGGGCAAGACTGGGTTGGCCTCTGTGTTTGCCACCAAGAAGAACCTTTTGCTCCGCTGCTGGCTGCAACCCAGCAGGCGTTGCGTGGTGGGGACACATGCCATGCCAGACCTTGATGTGAGGGATGGCCTCCCCTGTTATCAGAGAACTATACAGGAGAGAAAAGCAGGCCAAGCAGCCTGTGGTTGGCATATGTTGGAGATACGATCTAGTCCAAATCCCCTGCTCAAGTAGGGTCGTCTAAAGCAGGTAAAAAAAAAAAAAAAAAAAAAAGGGGGGGGGAAATGTAAGGATTTTCTTCAAACAGTTTGCAAAACGTAATTTGTACAAAAATTTTTAAATTTGTCTAGTTTTGATTCTCTTTCTACAATACAGCATTTGTGATATCTGACAGCTGATTAAAGGTATTGGAATGATTTTAGTGATAATCTTGACCATAGTTACGATTGTACCTTGTATTTTGCAATGTATTCTTGGTATGATTGAAAACCCAGTAAAACAGCTTTGGCTCATTCAAGAAAAGAAAAGGGGGAGATGTGGATGATTTCTTGTTAGAGAATGGACATATGCCTGCTCTGAATGAAAGCAAGTAGGTACAGCTGGCCATGTAGCAGGGGTAACTCCTGGTTACCTCTGTGCAGCCGACCGTGGAAAAGAAGCAACTCCCGGACAGTTAATGAAACAAGAATGCAGGCCTGGAAGATAAGAAGGAGCTAAGATAAGAAGGTTGCTGAATTGGACTGTAAATCTTGCTTGCTTACAAAAACCACACTTTAGGTTCTCGCGAATGCAAAAGTTACAAGTACTCTCAGAATGGGATTGGTTTCAGAAGCTGTTACAGGGTTGGGGTATTAGTGGTTGGCTAGGAGTACTAATCAAACAAGTCTTAACAGTTTTAATGGTATTGATTATTGTTGTTTTAATCTTTTGTTGTTTGTGGAAGTGTATTATCGGTATGCTGTCTCATGCTGTGAATCAGGTCTGGATTGCTCAAAAACAAAAGGGGGGATTTGTGGAGAGCTATTTGGCTGCGAACAGGCATGTGAGCAATCCAGACAACTGCTTGACAATTGTAAGGTAGTAACCCACAGGCACTGAGGCCTCGCCTGGGGGTTACTAAAATTCATGTACGTGCAGAAGCCTTGAGAAAGTTAGCACGGAAAGCTACTGAGAGAGATGTGCAGGAGGGAACTGATAACTGCAACCTTGAAACATATGCTGTAATAGTTAACCAATCATTAAGCTGTTACTAACACTTAGCTGAGAGATATTAACCAATCATATATTAAGCAGGACACCAAGTAGAATGTAGGTGGAGAGCACTATGCGCGTGGACAGAGGGTCTGAGCAAATCCTATTCTGTATTTAGTCGCGTGAACAATGCATGTATCCAATTAGAGTTGTGTGTGTTAATGATAGACAAGTAGAATGCCTATATATACTGAGCTATCTGCACAATAAACTTGGCATAGCCTGATCATATTGGTCTGTGTGCTGTGTCCGGGACTTCTGCGTCAACAAGTTGGGAGTTTTCCTTTTGTAACCTTCTTGGAGTTGTTTTTTATTTCTTAAATGATTTGGTATCCAGACTGTGTAATGACAGTTTACTCAAGATCTTAGTTCTTGTCCACTGTACTATTGTCTGGAGTAGTGTGAGTTGTAAAGGTGTTACACTATGCTTAAGGAAGGGGTTTGATTGTGATGATGCAGTTCAGAGCCTCTGCATCAGTATTAGGGAGGGGACTGGAAAGCAAAGGAGACGTTATAGCGAATGCACCAACCAGCCAGGATATAAGCACTGGTGAGTAGTTCTGTGAGCAAAATTAAAAAATTTCACGACCAAAAGCCCTTGTCCTAATGGGAAATTTCAACTTCAGAGACACAATATCATCAAAACGGGAATATCCTACTGTTGTCATGAGCAGGTCTTGAAAATTCTTGAAGTTTGTAGGAGTTAATTTCTTATCACAAGTACTCAGTGAAGCAACAAGGAAAGGCTCCTTTCTACACTAGTTGTGAAGAGCGTAGCGGAGTACATGAGTCTTCACTGTGACATTGCGTAGTTCTGTTTTCTTTGTAATCACGTTTTCTGCTTATGAAGAAGGAAGTCCTAATGTAGGCAATGCTTAGTAACATTGATATAGATTAATTTATCCTCCTCTTTGTCATTTAATTATAGTTCAGACTACTGCTCAGTTTTTTGCTCTGACAGATTTGATGGCTGTTATAGAATCATAGAATCATAGAATAGTTAGGATTGGAAAGGACCTTAAGATCATCTAGTTCCAACCCCCCTGCCATTTGCAGTGACACCTCCCAATAAACCATGCCATCCAAGGCTCTGTCTAACCTGGCCTTGAACACCGCCAGGGATGGAGCATTCACAACTTCCCTGGGCAACCCATTCCACTACCTCGCCACCCTTACAGTAAAGAATTTCTTCCTCATATCCAATCTAAACTTCCCCTGTTTAAGTTTGAACCTGTTACCCCTTTTCCTCTCACTACAGTCCCTAATGAAGAATCCCTCCCCAGCATCCCTATAGGCCCCCTTCAGATACTGGAAGGCTGCTATGAGGTCTCCATGCAGCCTTCCCTTCTCCAGGCTGAACAGCCCAAACTTCCTCAGCCTGTCTTCATACGGGAGGTGCTCCAGTCCCCTGGTCATCCTCATGGCCGTCCTCTGCACTTATTCCAGCAGTTCCATGTCCTTTTTATGTTGAGGACACCAGAACTGCACACAATACTCCAAGTGAGGTCTCACAAGAGCAGAGTAGAGGGGCAGGATCACCTCCCTTTGACCTGCTGGTCACATTCCTTTTGATGCAGCCCAGGATACGGTTGGCTTTCTGGGCTGCAAGTGCACACTGCCGGCTCATGTTCATTTTTTCATCAACCCACGCCCCCAAGTCCTTCTCCAGAGGGCTGCTCTGAATCTCTTCTCTGCCCAACCTGTAGCTGTGCCTGGCATTGCTCCAACCCAGGTGTAGGCCTTGCACTTGTCATGGTTAAACTTCATCAGGTTGACATCAGCCCACCTCACAAGCGTGTCAGGGTCCTCTGGATGGCATTCCTTCCCTCCAGTGTATCAACCGAAGCACACAGCTTGGCATCATCGTCAAACTTGCTGAGGGCGCACTCAATCCCACTGTCCATGTCATCAACAAAGGTGTTGAACAAGACCAGTCCCAACATCGATCCCTGAGGGGCACCACTCATTACTGGTCTCCAGCTGGACATTGAGCCATTGAGCACAACTCTTTGCATGCAGCCATCCAGCCAGTTCTTTATCCACTGAGTGGTCCACGTATCAAATTGATGTCTCTCCAACTTAGAGAGAAGGATGTCATGTGAGACAGTGTCAAACGCTTTGCACAAATCCATGTAGATGACATCAACTGCTCTACCCCTGTCCATCAGTTCCATAGTCCCATCATAGAAGACCTCCAGATTGGTCAGGCAGGATTTCCCCTTAGTGAAGCCATGCTGGCTATCACCAAGCACCTTGTTGTCTTTCATGTGCCTTAGCATGCCTTCCAGGAGAATCCGCTCCAAGATTTTGGCAGGCACAGAGGTGAGACTGACTGGTCTGTAATTCCCCGGCTCATCCATTTTCCCCTTCTTAAAAATGGGGGTTATATTTCCCTTTTTCCAGTCATCAGGATCTTCACCTGACTGCCATGATTTTTCAAATATGATGGACAGTGGCTTAGCAACTTCATTTGCCAGCTCCTTCAGGACCCACAGATGGATTTCATCAGGTCCCATGGACTTGTATGCATTCAGGTTCCTAAGATGGTCTCGAACCAGATCTTCTCCTACAGTGGGCCTGAGATCTTCATTCTCACTGTCCCTGCGTCTGCCTTCCAAGGCTTGGATGGTGTGGTCAGAACATTTGCCGGTGAAGACTGAGGCAAAGAAGTCATTAAGAACCTCAGCCTTCTTCAAATCCAGGTTAGCCAGTTCTCCTGATAGCTTCCGGAGGGGGCCCACGTTGTCACTAGTCTTTCTCTTACTTGCAAGGTACCTACAGAATCCCTTCCTTTTATGCTTAACATCCCTAGCCAAGTTTAATTCCAAGTGATCCTTAGCTTTCCTAACCTGATCCCTAACTTCCTGGACAATATCCCTGTATTCTTCCCAGGCCACCTGACCTTCCTTCCACCTTTTATAAGCCTCTTTTTTCCTTCAAATTTTCCTCAGTATTTTGAGTATAATTGTACTTAAAATTTTCTGAGGTTAAGAAGAAAATGGGGGTAGTTAGTAATATTAAACTTTAAAAGTATGAAATAAATAAGAAAATTACTGAGAATTGTGCTAGAAAATAGTTGTATTTTTAATAAATATATAATTATCTTAAATATTTATGAATGAGAGGAACATGAGATGATTAGATTGTGTTTCTCAGGCTGCTGTGTGAAATTGGAAGCAATAGAAGCGTGTCTAACATCTGGTAAAAGAAAGCTATCATGAAGAATCTCAGTGCTTACGGTAATCCAAAGGAGCACGTTGCAGGAAGAGTGGAGAGACCACTTCAGAATAATATAGGAGCAGTAGATTATCTTCTGGGTATTTAGAAATGAAATAATTTGGTGTTCTTGTCTCCATGAAACTGATGCAGCTTTGCGGGAAAACTAGGCTCAGTGTTGTTCTGAGTTAGCTTCTGTGTCAGTCTCTTAAGTAGGTGCTGAGCATTTTTCTTAACAAAGACAGGGTTTGGGCAAGGTGAGACATGAATTTAACACCTATTATATAGTAAGATTTCTAATAGCCCTGGAGGTTTCAGGAGCATAGGAGTTCATAATTTAATTCAGATATTAGTCTGATTAGACGAATTGATAAAATGGTGAATTTGTGCCTAGCAGTTCAGTTTTTATTTCTTGAGACTATCTTATAGGTCAAAAGTATTCTGTTGATGCCTGGAGAGGAGAAGGCTGCATGGAGACCTCTGTCTTAAATCTGTACTATCACAAGTGACCTCTGTCCTGCCCTGCACCCTTTCTTCATAAATTATGCTGGCTAGAAACTTCTTTATGAAGATAAAAGACTTTTCTGGGACAGCAGAAGTGAAGTTTTAAGAAAATGTAGGTACTGCAAAGAACTGTAAAATTGCTTGGTTTGTCAGTGTGGGACCAATAGACAAACACTAATAGATCAGGTTATATGAATGCTCCATCCCTGGCGGTGTTCAAGGCCAGGTTAGACAGAGCCTTGGGTGGCATGGTTTAGAGGGAGGTGTCCCTGCGCATGGCAGGGGGGTTGGAACTAGATGACCTTAAGGTCCTTTTAACCCTAACTGTTCTATGATTCTATGAGTCTATGACTAATACTTCCTTTATGCGTTCCCTGCTGATTTGTGTGAAGGTTAATAAAGAGAAATCATATGCACAGATAATTAGAAGTAATTAGAAAAAATTCTATTTTTAAATAATCAAACATAAATAAAACCTTTCCTTTCCAGAGAAGAACCTAAAGAACATATGCAGGGGAATAAAGAATACAGTAAATCTGAAAATGATATGGTATTTAAATGTGTCCAAACAACTTAGTAACGGTTCCTCTCTTTACAGTGTCAGTTACGTGACTAGATAGCTCCCTGCCTCTTTTCGAAAGCAGTGATTTGATTTTTGTTACCAGCAGAAGATAATTTTCAGTAACCAAATAGGAAAAATGGCTGTTGTAATGCAATGCTATGAATATTGTTATCAGTATGAACACTTTTTCTCTTGACGTTTGTCAGGTCTGTTGCTTCAGGCATGCTGCAGACTATACCTTGGCTTGTCTTGTACTGTGATAAAAAAAAGAAAGAAAAATAAACAGAGAGAATTGCGTGTCATATCTGTGAATTAACCTCTCTGGTATGGTGAGTAAATACTGCTGTAGGCTTATTTATCATTCCTTTAATTTATTTGCAGGTGGGTGGTATATTAAGTCCAGTTTATTGCTTGCTGTTTTAACAGTGTGTTATTTTAAAGTTCTTGTTTACTGTAGCTGATATTTAAGTTAATTAGTAGTCAGTATAACAGCAAATCTATCTAATTACGAGCAAGAGGATTTAAAAGGATTAATAGAACCTTGGAGTGGTTTATTTCATTAAACAGTGTCAACTTAGACATGTTTTGCGTTAGAATTACCTGAAGTCGTGTTTCATATACATGCAGCATAACTCACCCCTGGAACAGGTAGTATTAACTCACCTTTAATCCTTACATTTCTGCATCTGAGTCATGCATCACTAATTTGTTCTTTTGGCTCACTGAGGGGCCTCACTTTGGAGAGCTGGTATGGACTGGGAGGTTGGAGTTAGTGGGGTCAAAGGATTGAAATCTGGCTTGGGGAAGCAACAGACATGCAGTGGAGGTGGAGGAGAGAGAGGTTGCGTATAGACAGTTACATGGATTCTGAGGTTGTAGACCACTGGTGAACTGTATTTTTAATACTCCTAATAAAAATCACTGTAAGATGCTTATTAATCTTGCTTTCAGGCAAGGAACTTTGTTAAAGGCTGGCTCTGATGCTAAACACTTTCTTTGGCATGCATAACGTAAATACCAGAGTAGCTAATATATAGGTAATTTAATAGACCACCTTAATTTTGCAGCTTTATTTTAATTTCTCAGATGAGTTGGAATGTCAGAGGATGAACGATTAAATTTTTCACATGGCAAGGGATTTGTAAAGGCAGCTGGCAGGAGAAATTACTCAGTTTGTTAAGTGTGAAAGTGTACATACTGAAGAACATGGAAAATTATTTTTAAATAAATGGTGAAGATAAATAGCCTTCAAAACCACCAAACTGTATGAGGAAAAAGATATTATATCTATAGGATAACACTTATGAAATAAAATTTCTTAATACTCTCAGAAGTTCAGTGTTTTATGCCTGCATTAGAACAGCGTTTTAGGTTTCGGTTGTGGTAGTGAAGGTGTTCTGCTTCCTGGACTGTGGCTTGTAGGTGTACTTAATTGTATTAAACTGCTGCTGGAGACCACTTCAAAGAGATTTAGAGAGATATCACTTGCCTTAGTTCATTTTCACATCAGAGGTTATGTTCTTACATTTGCATGCTACCATGAAGGCAGTCTCAGATTTGTAAATTCTGTGTGGCAGTCAGATTTCTTAAAGTATCTACTGCTTTTCATTTAACGTAATGATATTTACTGCTGTTTACGTCTGTGAAATGGGTTTGTTTCAAGGCATGCATTTTTACAAGGGGCAGTAAGCTGTTCTTGTGTATACAGAGTCAAACTTTAGTGAGTATGGAATTATATCAATTTCTGAGCAGCACTCCTCACTAAGTGAATTAGTTTTGCCTGAAAACTTACATCATATGACCTAAAGCCTGAAGCAGAAAAGACCCTTCAAAAATTAAGAGAAATTCTGTACTATTTAATACTGATGGTTCAAATATATTCTCCTTCCAAACTTGCTTTTGAATGGGGGGACCAGGAATTATGAAGATAGAAACCACAGATGCCAGAAAGAAATGATCAGCAAATCTGAGACTACATTTTCAGTAATTACTGAGGGAAATTTGTTTATTGGTCATGAGAATCAAAATCCTTCTGTGGAGTACTGTACAAGTGTTCATCTGTGTCTTGGGCAAATTGCTTTTGTTTTTATGGTTCATATAATTTACCTGTTTCATTCTAATCTTATGCTTTTCTAAATATGATTTCTAAGGAATCTTCTGGAACTTTTCTAGTGGATAAATATGACACAGTGGGTTCCTGCTTCAGGATTGGGATTGCTCTATATAAACAATAACATTTTTTTCCCACTAGGTAGCTGAAGTGAAATTCCAGGGCCAGGAATCCCTTCCATAAATTTGCTTCAATGGATAAAGGGACATGAATTTGATATAATAAATTTAAACATTTTACCATTCTTCCAGGATGCTCCTATTCAGCTTAATTTTTCTTTCTTAGCTTTCTGGTATATGTTATTTGAAACACCTAATTTACATAAGATAACTGATGGAATATTTAGGGTCCAAAATGTGTAAGGCCTCCCTTCCCCCTAACTATATTTATACTACCTTAGAAAGATTTATCAGAGAAAAATAGGGGAAAAAAAAGATTTAAAAGGTTTAGTGAAAGGGAAATAAAAGGTTAAGTATTTTACCAACATTAGTTAGAAATATTCACAGCTGGAATAAGATTGCAGTGTCAGGGAAATTATCTTATGTGACATTAATTAACTGTAGTAAGTGTACTCTTCCCAGAGAATTTTAGTTAGTATCCCCTTCTATTTCTTGTTTAACAAGACCAGATGTCTTTAAAGCTTTGGGTATTTCTTTTATGTGTCAGTACCTATGTGGAAAAAAAAACCAAAAAAAAACACAAAAAAACCCAACCAAAACCACCCAAAAAGTATTTTCTGTAAATTTGTGTATTACATACCTGTGTTTTGTAGTAATCAGTGCAAATGTCTCTTTCTCTAGGGGTTGATCTCCAGGTTTGTGCTTCTAAAAATCCAACATGCTGTACAAAGAAGATGGAAGAAAGTTACCAGGCTGCAGCAAAGCAAGATATAGAGCAAGTGCTTCAAACATCAAGCGCTACATTAAAATTTTTAATATCTCAGAATGCAGCTGCTTTTCAAGGTAAGGCTTCCTGCTTTTTGTTTCCAAACTTGTTCATACTTTTCTTGATTTTCATCTTTGATTAGTTTATGCATGTAATAGAAGTTATCTGTTAATTTTCATTTTCTCCCTATGCTTTTATGTTTTCGAAGGAGGAGTATTATGCAGGTGATTAGAAACTGCTGTTGGAATGCATGACTTTAAAAAATTATAATTGAGAAAAAGTAATAAATGTTTTTAGTAAGATGTTTTGATTTGAATTGTAAACCAGTAACTTAGCTTTCCTCTTGAATTTTTAATTTCAGTGATACTAAAGTACAAAATTATTGCCTGGAGTGCCGCAAAAGAGAAATTTTATTATTCCAGTATTTCCACCAACCATGTTCTTTATCTTGTTCTAATAGTTGGGTAGTTTGGTTTTGAGGTTCATTTTGGGGATCTAGGTTTGTATGTTTTTGAGTGTCTAAAAAAATTTTCTGGGTTTCTGAAAGTAATTTTTCAAACATTGGAAGTTTAATGGCAGTTGTTCCAATGCACATTTGGAAGCTATCTAATAAATTAATGGCACTTGGGCTGGTAGGATTGCCTTTTAGCAATTACCCGGCATACTGTTCATTTTTTTTTCTGAATTAATAAGGCATAAGTTAATGCACAAATTGGTTAGGAGCTGGGAAGATGTGAGAAATAGTGGCAATGTGAGATTATATTATATGAGTGATAGATGGGGATATAGAGCTCATATGTGTTGAGGACAAAGTGCTACAGTTTTCTCATTTGTTTATTAATGTGTAATGGCATTAATGACCACTTGATTGGACAGGATAGGATGGTTAACTTTGTGAAGGCTTAGGAAGTTTTTCTTCTGGTGACTCTCCTGTTTTTCATCTGTGAAGCTAAAATGATCAGCAGAACAAAAACAACCGCCTAGGGTCATAAAATGCACAGCAAAATTGACTCTCGGGTCCTAAAACCTTCCTGTTTTGAATTTAGGCTCTCTAAGGCTAAAAACAAGTTGCAGTTGCTCCCTGCGTTGTGGGAGTGTTGCCATTTAGCCTGCCTAACACAGCTGTCAGTGTGTGTCAGGATTATCATTGGTAAAATGTGGAAAGAAATTTTTCCCTCTCTTATGCCTTCATTCTTCCTTTCAACTTCTGTAGATCTTTTTTTTTTCCACCATGATAGTGTAATATGTTGTATTGCTGTGCTGACCTAGGGCTGTAGACTCTGTAGAGCTCAGTAAGCAACAGTACTTCCCTTAAGTGAGGGTTGTACTCTCTGCCTTGGTGTTTTAACACCTCTTCCTTTCCCCCAGTCCTAGAAAAAAAAAAAAAACAAAAAAACAAAAACAAGAATGCACAAAAAAACCCTTAGATATTTAATAACATAGTTTTGCAATCTGAAGATTTCTCAGTCTTCACAAGAATGGGATTTAAGTAACATTTAAGTGAAAGTTAACTGAAGCCAAGATCCAGAAACTACATTCTGTTGCTTTTAAGTATTGAGGGGCTCATTCAGCAGGGTGTTTTCAGTGCGCGCAGTGTACATCTGCCCCATAGGTGTGTTCTCCCTGAAAGTCTTAACATACACATACACATATGCCTTTCTGTGCAACAGAATAGCAGGTCTGTGCCATTTCACTGTTTTTCCACGCAGAGTTCATAACCCTTTAAAAAGTGGCAATGTATGACACAGAACAAGGTAGCTGTCTGGTAGAATAAGAAATTTAGGGATAGTAATGAGGTTGTAGAGTCTGAAAGCAAATGGACTTTTCTTCATGCTACTAGATGATCTCAAGGTCCTTTCCAACCCTAACTATTCTATGATTCTATGATTCTGTGATTCTATGATTCTATGTTTGACAACTCTAGTACTGTACAACTGATTTAAAAATACAGAACTGTGAATCATTTATGAATGTGGCAGCCTGTCATTGAAACAGGGGACTTGATAAGTGTGCTTCTGTAAGTATAAGTGTGCATTCTTCACTATAGCATTTCCTGACACTTTTCCTACTGTGTAGGAAAACTCTCGTGCCTTTGTTGCAGAGTATAGTGAATCAGGTTTTCCTGATGCAGTTTCATGTTTTCCTGTGAAGTAACTACTACACAAGAGATCATGTCATGTCTACTTTATCCTAGACCTGAATTAAGTGAAATCAAACTGTTCACAGAATCACAGAATCCTCTGGAGGTCATATAGTCCAACGCCCCTGCCAAGGCAGGGACACCTGGAGCAGGTTACAGAGGAATGTATCCAGGCGGGTTTTGAATGTTTAAGGTCACAGTACCATTACTACATTTAAATGTGATAAAGTTGTAGTCAGTAGCTAAAATAAATTGTGTGAACTAGAAAACGTGTTCAAGTCTTCCTAGCTGCTTTCTCTGATAGAATGGTAAGCCAAAAGAAATAATGGAATAGCTGTTCATCCTTGTAAAACTAAATCTGCCCTGGCACTTACTCAGTTGTTTTTCATTTGTGTAGTTTTCTTAAGAACAGAAAACATTCAGCGAGAGCTCTTGTATTTCACTTGTGGTTTCAAACGAAACATTACTCTCTAGATCATCTACAATGTGAAGAGTGACTTTGAAATTAAAACATTTTTGTCTTTCTCAGCTCTGTAATCCTTTATAAGTATGATAAAAATAAGCTAAAACTTCAATACCTGTGAATCCCAACTTAAATAAATGAAATCGAATGATTCTATTAAAAGGCAAAAGAGTTGACAGGTTAAGAAACATGATTGTCACTCTGTTATTATGTTGAGGGATGAGTGTCTCAAAAATGTCTCTGGTTCATGCATTATTAAATGCATAATAAAGTGTTATTAAATGACTTTACCTGCTGATTGGTTTAAGGAGCAAGTCTGTTACACAAATCTCAACTTCAGGAATCGTCTATTGAGATGCTATTTCGATTCCTTTATAATACAAAAGCAGGATGAACAGTATGCTAGTATCCAGAGGGATACACTTGTGAGGTGGGCTGATGCCACCCTGATGAAGTTTAACCATGACAAGTGCAAGGTCCTACACCAGATTGGAGCAATCCCAGGCACAGCTCCAGGTTGGGCAGAGGAGAGATTCAGAGCAGCCCTGCGGAGAAGGACTTGGGGCTGTTGGTTAATGAAAAAATGAACACGAGCTAACAGTGTGCACTTGCAGCCCAGAAAGCCAACCATATCCTGGGCTACATTAAAAGGAGTGTGACCAGCAGGTCAAGGGAGGTGATCCTGCCCATCTACTCTGCTCCTGTGAGACCTCACTTGGAGTATTGTGTGCAGTTCTGGTGTCCTCAACATAAAAAGGACATGGAACTGTTGGAACAAGTCCAAAGGAGGACCACGAGGATGATCAGGGGACTGGTCATACCTCCCGTATGAAGATAGGATGAGAAAGTTGGGGCTGTTCAGCCTGGAGAAGAGAAGGCTGCATGGAGACCTCATAGCAGCCTTCCAGTATCTGAAGGGGGCCTATAGGGATGCTGGGGAGGGACTCTTCATCAGGGACTATAGTGATAGGACAGGGATAACGGGTTCAAACTTAAACAGGGGAAGTTTAGATTGGATATGAGGAAGAAATTTTTTACTGTAAGGGTGGTGAGGTAGTGGAATGGACTGCCCAGGGAAGTTGTGAATGCTTCATCGCTGGCGGTGTTCAAGGCCAGGTTGGATATAGCCTTGTGTGGCATGGTTTATTGGGAGGTGTCCCTGCTTATGGCAGGGGTGTTGGAACTAGATGATCTTAAGGTCCTTTCCAACCCTAACTATTCTATGGTTCTATAACTTATAGTTGGACCAAGTAAGCCTATACATATGTTATACATAAAACGCAGCATTAAGCAGCTGTTCTATGTGCAGAAATCTAGAGATTTAGGTTAATACTTGAAATTTTATTATTAATCCAGAGATTTATTTCTGTTTTGCAAGCAAGTCTTTTATCATTCTAGAGGGATTTATCTCCATTGTATCTCACTCATATCTTTTAGATACTTACTTGCATACATGCCTGCTGTGTTGCAGGCATTCCTGGGGCCATATATGCAGGGATTTAATGGGCTTCTTTAATAGTTTTGACCACATTTGTCTTTTCTGAAGTTGTACTTTTTTAGCATGCACTTGTGCTCACAGATTCTTTTCTCAGTGTAAGTTTATTTACCATCACGTAATTATTTCTCCTAGTTGCAGTAATACCTGAATTACAATTAAGCTGATGTAGGTACACTCTTCAGACTCATATACTTAGTGAATACGAAGACGTTTTCATAATCTTACTTTTTTTACTGCCTAGCTAACTACTGCTACTGTTTTGGTTTATGTCTAACACAGTGATCAGTGTAGATATGATAACTTAGAATTTGAATAGTTTATGTAGTGCTCATACATTAGAAAAAAATGGTGAAGTAAAAATTTATAACATTATTCTCTTGGGAGCAGTGGCTATGGAAAGTTTGCATTTTCACAGAACTGTGGATGCCTGCTTCCTGCTTAATCTGAGAATTTTGGGAAGCTGATAGCTGGCAAAATGTAGAATCTTGAAAGAAGGTAGTATAAAGTTGGTTTTGAATGAATGTTTAGTGGTGTTTCGAAGATAGTGTTTTCCGTAGCCATTTAGATTTCCAAGTACACATGGAAAAGTTTTCATTTAGTATTTTTTATTTTGTCTGTTAAGAAATTGGAAAAAAAACCAACCCCAACTCAGTTGTGCTCTGTTTTGGGTAGTTTACTTAAAGAAAGACATGGACAGTTTGGAAAAAAGAGAGAAAAACATGCTCTGAAATCTAAACATGTAACTTAAAAAAACAGGCCACCCGAGATCTTTTAAAAAGAAAAAAGAAGTGACAGCTACATTGAAGAAAGTAGTTATCTGTACTCTGTCACGTGCTATATAAAAACCAATGCTTTCATACTATCAAATAAACATTAAAATACATTATTGAAAAATTTAACAAACCAAGTACTGAATTTTCCTGTGAATAACTACACCTGCACTTGAAAAAGTAGGTGATGTGTAATACAGGATAAAACCAGGAAATCTGCCGAAAAGAAGCCGTCTACAGTAAAACCTGTGAGGAGAATTTTATTCCTGTGGAGAAAAAAATCTGAAGTTATTGCTAGACAGCTAAGGGCTTGTCAAATGTCACTAGAAACCTATGGTTAGACTGAGCCTAGTGTTACCCTTGACTGTAATGAAAGCTTGAACACTTAGTTAAATTTCAAATACTTTGATACCTGCACTGAGGTGTCTGAACCTGTGCCCCAGTGTGTCTATTATACACACCAAATTAACAGCCTTCTAAAGTTCCCTTCTCTGTGAAACCTTACAGCCACCCTGTCTAACATAGCTCAAGGGCATGAGTGAGGTCTGGGAACAGAAGCAGGTTATTGAGCTATCAGATAATATTTGAGTTTCCAGCCTATCAGCTACTTGGAGGTGATTGCTTTTATCCTGAAGTGAATGAAAGCTGTCTTATCACAACAAATTGCTTTCCTCCGATCAGTGAGGTTGAAATGTGCAAGTGATTCTGTAAGTAAATGTGCAAGTAATGTGAAATTTATTGTTCACCCCTTTACTTATCATGTGGCAACTTGTTTACATGCGAAAAAATAATCTACTTTTCTTTCTGCCATTCTTCTGGAATGAAGCAGAAAGGTATGCCTGTGTCGGGTAATGAAGTAGGTGGCATAGTCATTTTAACAATGGTAGCAAAACAATCTTTAACTGATACTGAACAAGTCATCTGCAGGTGTAGGTAACTGTACTTTGAGCCTTAAAAAGGCAATTGATACAAGTAGTGTCAATTTTTAATAAATCTGTGAGTCTCTGCTTGCATTAAGGGCTTGAATTCAGCTCTGTGTGAACTAGAGGAGTGCTGAGACAGAAATCTGCTGATCCTGAAGTTCTAGAAGAGAGCGTTTTATATTCGCTATTTAAGTGCATTTAAAATGCTTATGCATAGCAGGTCATAATATGGAAAGCTGCATATTTACTGTAGATCATCTGCAGAGCTGTTCAGCACATGCACAGTAGCCATTTACATAGGATTTTTTAATAATATCTAAGAATACAGCAGATTACTGAGGAGAGTTGGCTGTTTTCTGGTTTATTTACTCTGCAGTGGTGTCCTTATTATTATTGGTGGTAGCAGTAGTTGTCTGCATTATACCTTAGTTACTAAACTGTTCTTATATCAGCCTGTGGGAGTTGCATTCTTTTGATTCTCCTCCCCATCCTCCTGGGACTGGGGGAAGAAAGAGTGGGGAGTGAGTGAGAGAGCGACTGCGTGAGTTATAGAGGCTTAAACCACGACAAGTGGATAACTTAGGCTTCCCTGTTGCAGCTGTTCTGGTCTGTACTACTGCTTAATACTCACTGTGGGAGAAGCAAAGTGAAAAATTAGCTCTCTAGTTCAGTGGTTAGGGTACTCATCTGCCACAAGGGAAGGTTGCATGCTACTGCTCCACTGAGTATTTTTAATTGTTTGTATAATCCGTAAATATAGTCTACTGTGGCGTAGTTTTACCTGCCTGAGTTACTTTTGAACAAGTGTTTTTTCAAGGCATGTATGAACTCTGGGCTGGGTATACTCCCAGTTGCCTGTATCCCATCAGTTCTGTTGCCCTTTTCAGTGGATTTCCTATAGTTACCGGGACTTAAGAAAGAAGGAATTATGTGCTGAATGGGAACCAATTAATTAACTTATCTTGAAGAATGAAGAGAGTTGCATTTAAACCCTAGTTGGTGTTCCTCTCTACTAACCACCATTGTGATAGCTGTGGGCTGGCTGCTTGTTTCGAATGGGATAAACTTTTGCAAAGTATAGCATAGATGTTCTGCATGATCAGGCTTCTTATATGGCTGAGAATTTTTTTTGGTATAGCATGTCTTTGTTCTGTAATTGTCTAAAATGCATTATGTATGCATAAATATATTTATTTATTGTTAGATGTCTAAAAGTAATTAAATATTTGAAGTATTCCTTGTTCTTTAAGTTGAACCTGCAAGATCTTTGTTCATTTGTAAGATGGGATAATGTAGTTATAATTTGCAAGGTTTGTAGATGTACAGAATGGGACTAGAAATTTTAAGTTCTGTCACGGCTTTGCATTTTGCTCCCATTAAGTCATAGCAATTTTAAACTTAAGTAGTTTGTAAGCTCATTTTCTTGTTTTTGCCTAACACAGTTTTAACTTCATGTTATTTTAAACAAATTGCTGGTGATGTAAAATACCTGATTATCATCAATAAGTATTTAGTTTTGTCACGCCTGATACGTTACTTAAAAGCTGTGAGCAAGAATCCTGTAAGTAAAGTAAGGTCTAGTTCAACCAGATTAAAATTCTGTGTACATTTTAATTTGCCTTCTGCTGTGTGACTGTGTTACACTGAAGCTGTTACATGGCTCAGTGGTCCCTACAGACAATTTCCATTTCTCATTCTGATTTTATTGTAAATGATTGTCAGTATAATACAGGAAACTGGAAATTCAATTTTGATCAGTCCCATGAGGGACTTGATTCCTCATGACATATTCTGGTTGTTTTAAAAATAAATTGAAATAGCCATTTAATTTAAGCATTTCCTTCAGTGTAGAGGACTAAAATCTGTAATTTCTTTTATGAAAGGGCTTCTCCTTTATTGTTATTAGGTAGAAGCTGCTATTTAAGGAAATTTTGTAGCAGTTGCCCCCTTGGGAAAGATTTAGTTCTTCATTTAATATTTCAATTTTGTATTTAATGGTTTCTTAAGCTGGCTTTTTTTTATTACTTTTAGATGTGGTGATCATAAATCTGCTGTTTTCTTTTAAAGATGATGTTTTCTTGAGCATTTATTATAATTTAAGATTTAAAGATAGCCCTTCATGCACTCACTGCACTTAGTCCTTACTGTGAAACAGATGAGTGACCCCTTTGGTTTAAAGAATTTTGATTTTGCTTCCTCTCTCTGTGCTGTGTTACTGTGAGACAATATAGCGAAGAGCGTGGAAAATGAAAGAGTGCAAAGTTAGAAGTGGAGAAAAGAAGGTAACTGTGGGGAGAAAAGGTAACTGTGTAAGAACAAAAAAGGTTAGTGATACAGTGCAGCATGACCTTCCCAGAGGCAAAGGTGGTAACTGTAGATGTCCACATCTAGTGTCTCCCTGTGAGATATGGGTACTTAGTTCCATAATGGTCAAAGGAAATAAGATCAAATGTATCTCTTTTAAACTGAGTTAATTTACTCCAATGGCTAAACCCATAGTAACAGTTTTTACTTACATGAACTGTGTGTATATTCATACTTTAAAAGTAACAGACTAAGACTTAGACAATGTCACCATTACAGAACAGTCACTGGAGCCTGAGAGAGGAAAGGTAAAAAAATTGCAATTCAAATTGCTGTTCTTCTGGAATGTCACACTTTTCGAATTAGATACAGGACAGACCACGAAGTAGAGTAAAAGCCAAATCAAATCATGATCTCAGGTTTGTTCTTGCTTGTAACTACAGATTTGCTTCCCTGTCTGAAATAGTTCTTTGATACCCAGCTTCCCTCCCTGCAGTTGCCATGGTATCTAATGCAACTGGAACAGGAGCCTACTGTCAAGCAGACTTGGGAAGATTCACCGAGGCTCAGGCTTTTTGCATGTCTTCTTAAAACTCAGGTCTTCTTATGAAGCCAATCAAGAGCACTTATGCTAGGTGACATAAACGATTAAAAATATCCATGTCAATTAAAGATCTTTTAGAAAGTATATGAGCATCATCTTACGTCTGTGTACTGATCAAAGCAATCAGCTGGGGAATGGACTTAATAAAAACCCAAGTAAACAAACCATAAATGTATAAATCTAAAAAACCCCCAAACGTTAAAGAAGTAATGAGAGAAGTGTAGAATTAGGGCACTAGGAAGAAAGAATAGAGAAAAGGGGAAATAGGTGTGGTCTTTTTAATTTCTTCTTTTCCATAGAACTTGACACCCTCAGTTCCCTCACCTGCATAGTTTACAACCATAACCAATAGTCCTTTCTTGAGGAGATTGTGACTTAAGTATGTATTAAGTATCAGAAAGGGAGGGGGTAGTCAAAGTCAATATTGGGAATTCAATATATCCAGTTAATCAGCTGTTTGTTGTAGAGAATTCAGAAAGTTTCTTTTCTGCTCTTCAAACACTACTACTTATGTAACCTGAAGAAAAGAAAATCCAACTGTGTTTTAGAGGCTATGATTCTCTCTTCTCTGCACCATCTAGCTTTAGATTTCAGTGAAGCACATTGTGACTAAAAGCTGTAAGGAGTAGTTTGCTAACTTGGTCCATTTACATCCAAGTATCTTCTGTACCACTGAAAGAAGGCCAGCTGTGGCATCTTCTCACTGTGTATGTTGCGAATTCAGAGCAAGTGATAGTTTTTTGATTTATCGTTTGAAAATGTAAAATCTCATACAGAGTCAGAGCAGCATTACAACATTTTCCTGAAAATTCTTAAGACCAAGGAAAGTCTATTTGATGTTCTAGCAAAATGAAGCAAAGCAAGCATTCTAAATGGAGCATGTCAATTTTAATTTAAGGTATAAGTAGTTCCTCAAGAAAACCTGGTACCCTGCTTCTGCTGTAATAATAATATGGGGAAAAAGGTAGAAGTGGTTACTCTGACTCCAAAATTTAGAGCCTGCACAAATTCTGAGAAAAAATGTGTGTGGCTCTGCAGTGCTGCAACTTAGATTTTCCATTACCTTGAACTTTAGAAGTCTTCAGTATCTATCTAATAGGGTAATGCCTGTGTTAATGGCATTCTTTTGCTGTCACTCTGTATCCACTTTCACAGAGTAAATACTCTGTTTTCTGAAGACATCAGCATACAAACCCAGTCAATGTCAGCTATTAAATCTATACGTAAATGCGTCTTCTAAGCAGGGTGATCTCTGGCTGTGAGGAGGTGCCCAGGTTGGTTGATGTACATATGCAATATCCATGCCTAAGCAGGATCTAGGCCAGTGCTTTCACAGTAGGCTAACCACATCCATGTGTGTGGCATTGAGCTGTATCTTTCGTTGCCCTTATCATAGAATCATAGAGCAGGGTTGGAAAGGGCCTTAAGATCATCTCGTTCCAACCCCCCTGCCATGGACAGGGACACCTCCCACTAAACCATGCCACCCAAGGCTATGTCCAGCCTGGCCTTGAACCCTGCCAGTGATGGAGCATTCACAGCTTCCCTGGGCAACCCATTCCAGTGCCTCACCACCCTTACAGTAAAGAATTTCTTCCTTATATCCGATTGAAACTTCCCCCATTTAGCCTGTTACCCTTTGTCCTATCACTACAGTCCTTCATGAAGAGTCCCTCCCCAGCATCCCTATAGGCCCCCTTCAGGTATTGGAAGGCTGCTATGAAGTCTCCAGGCAGCCTTCTCTTCTCCAGGCTGCCCAGCCCCAACTTTCTCATCCTATCTTCATACAGGAGGTGCTCCAGCCCCCTGATCATCCCCATGTCCCTCCTCTGCACTTGCTCCAACAGTTCCATGTCCTTTTTATGTTGAGGACACCAGAACTGCACACAATACTCCGTGTGAGGTCTCACGAGAGCAGAGTAGATGGGCAGGATCACCTCCCTCGACCTGCTGGTCACTCTCCTTTTGATGCAGCCCAGGATACGGTTGGCTTTCTGGACTGCAAGCGCACACTGCTGGCTCGTGTTCATTTTTTCATTAACCAACAGCCCCAAGTCCTTCTCCGCAGGGCTGCTCTGATTCTCTCCTCTGCCCAACCTGTAGCTGTGCCTGGCATTGCTCCAACCCAGGTGTAGGACCTTGCACTTGTCATGGTTAAACTTCATCAGGTTGACATCAGCCCACCTTACAAGCGTGTCAAGGTCCCTCTGGATTGCATCCCTTCCCTCCAGCGTATAAACCGAACCACACAGCTTGGTGTCATCGGCAAACTTGCTGAGGGCGCCCTCAATCCCACTGTCCATGTCACTGACAAAGATGTTGAACAAGCTTATGCTCTGTAACATGAGGTTATTTTTATGGGTTTTCTTATTTTGCTTGAGGGTGTCTGAAATAGTAATGGTAACCCATCAGAGTAGTGTTTCTAGAGCATGGCATCAAATGCATGTGTTGCATGCCCTTCGTTGTGGTGTTGGGGCAAATGGTGGTGCTTGAGTGGCAAAGGCTGCTGGAGCAGTGATAATGAACTGTATAGGCTGGAGGGACTCAGGCTCATCTATGCTGCTCTGTAGTCCCATGTCTCTGGAGTGAAGTGGGGTTTTGCTTCAGTGGGCACAAGTTGGCTCACATCAATCTTGGAAGCAAGATGACATTTAGACAATACAGATGATCAGGGAAGATGGGAATGAGCCATAGAACTGACTTGCTCGGCCTTGTATGCACAGCTATACTCTGATCAGTCTTTCAGGTAACTTTTGACAAAGTCTATCAACAGAGGTATTTAGTAGACAAGATAAACAAAATAAAATCCTTGTATGACTGAATAAGTGGGAGAAAGGGAGAAGAGCAAGTTAACAAAAAAGTACGGGAAGAAATTGATTCTTACAGTGAAGGAAGGTCACCAGAGTGTTCTTCCAAGAGTGTGTGCTGTTCAGCATAGAGCTGTTCAACCTGGAAGAAGGAATGAAAAGTCAGAAGCTATACAGGGTGATACAGAAGAAAGACAAATACAGAAAGTTGTAGAAAGGCTTTATGAGACTGGCTAAACAGGAATTAAAATGGCAAACAAAATCCAGTAAAGTTAGATGTCGAATGGTGTATGTGGGGAGAATAAGTCCTGCTTCTTGGATGAAGTGAGTCTCTGAGTTGACCGGTTGTAAGATCTTATGATTGCAATAGGTAATTCTGTGAAAAATGCAGCTTGATAGGAGTTAAATAAGTAAATAGCAGATTAGGAAATGTTAGAAAAGGAACAGATATCAAAGGTGGAATCATTGTGTGTTGTTGCACCAATGTATGTTCTGCATTTTTAATACCATGTGCTGTAGACAACTGACATAGGCTTTGAAGCTCCCTAACTTCTAAACAGAAAATCCCTTCATATCATTTGGCAGAACAGTTATAGTTGTCATTTATCCTTTCTTGGAAAGAATGAGAGATTTGATGACTTCTCAGAAGTGCTTCAATCTGTAATTTGTTCTGAGATTTTATTTTTATAATTTATCAGTAGCTACAGTATTCTGGGTACTAAAGAAGTGTCTGAAAGCTGTAACAACAGCCAGTGCCTGGGAACTCAGCCAGAAGGACTCAGATGAGAAATAAGCCATGAATTTTAATAGTCAAGGTGATTAGCCCCTGGAATAGGCTATTTGTGGGGATTATAGACTATCAGCTCCATCTCAAGTTCTTCAGTTCAGCTTTTCAAGATCAGCTCTGAAGATATGCTACTGCCCTGTTTTATGAAGAAGCGTTTTGCAGACCCAGGGTGTGTTAAAGCAATCAGATTATCCCATCCTGCTCTAGCCTTGAAAATGGTGAGTGTGAACATATGAAGGCATTCATCGTAGTATCGTCTGGCACCAGAGTGGTTCCTTGTAAGATGAATAATGTCAATTTAATCAGAAAACTGAGTGCAGTCTGCACCACACACATTCCCCCACAGCTTTCTTCATCATACAGAGGGATAATGGAAGACCACTGAGTTCATCAAGTTCTCCAGGCAGTTCTACAACTGAGTGGGATTTAGTGTGGCATAGCTATCATGAAATTCTTCTCAAGTATAAATATCACATGAACAGTTTATAGTTGCTTTGGATTCTCTTTGCATGCTTTATAAAGTTTTTGAGGACCTGAGAACCCGTGCATTTTTGTATCTTTAGTGAATCCTTTCTGGATTGCTAGGCTTAAAAGTATCCCGTCATGTCACACATTTAAGTCTTGAAGTCTCTTTGATGTATTTTTTTCAACATCACAGACCTGTATACTACTGACATTATTGCTCTGTGCTGTCAGGTTTTGTATAATTATTCATTAAGGCTTTTTTAAAAAACAGATATTGTCCAAAGATTCTTCCATTTCTCTTTGCACTCTTCACCATGATTCATACTGTCTAGTTGAATTTGGGTCCGTCTTCTAAGAAGGTAGCATTTAGGGCCTGAGAGCCATCAATGAAACTTCATCAAGTTTTACAACAAAACAGGACTCTAAAGATTTTTGCAATTTTTTTTTTTTTCTTTTGGTTATGAATGGAGAAAAGTTATGCATGACAACCACTTCATTTCTGGCCAAACTAAGATACATTCTGCCTCTTGAAATCTTGCAATACTGCTATTTCTGTTATTTCACTGGGAAGAAACAATCCCTGTCACCCCTTTAAGTCCTCTTCACGTTATCAAATGAAATCAGTAGCATAATAGAGGGAACCCCCATGCAACACTACAGGCTTGGAGAAGAGTGGCAGGAAAGCTGCTTGATGGAAAAGGACCTGGGGGTGCTGAGTGACGAAGCTGAACATGAGCCAGCTTGTGCCCAGGCAGGCAAGGAAGCTGCCAGCATCCTGGCTTATATCAGCAATAGTGTGGCCAGCAGGGCCAGGGCAGTGATCATCTGCCTGTACTGAGCACTGGTGAGGCTGCACCTTGAATACTGTGTTCAGTTCTGGGCCCCTCACTGCAAGAGAGACATTGAGGTGCTGGAGTGAGTCCAGAAAAAGGCAACAAAGCTGGCGAAGGCCCTGGAGCACAAGTCTGATGGGGAACGAGTGAGGGAACTGGGGCTGTTTAGTCTGGAGAAGAGAAGGCTTGGGGGGACCTTATCGCTCTCTACAGCTGCCTGAAAGCAGGTTGTAGTGAGGTGGGGGTCAGTCTATTCTCCCAAGTAGCAAGCAATAGGACAACAGATAATGGCCTCAAGCTGCTCCAGAGGAGGTTTAAATTGGATATTTCTCCACAGCGAGGGTGCTCAGGCATTGGAACAGGTTGCCGAGGGAAGTGGTGGAATCAGCATCCCTGGAAGTGTTCAAAAAACATGAGATTATGCCCTCAGTAATATAGTGTAGTGATGGTCTTGTTAGTCCTGGTATAAAGGTTGGACTTGATGATCTTAAAGGTCTTTTGCAACCTAGTTGATTCTGTAATTCTATGGAAGAATAACTTCAGAAGCAAGCTGACATGATTCGTTTTCACTTGTTAAATGAGTCTTTACCCTACGTGAAATGATACTTTGCCTTCTTTCTTTCAGGCTAAAACTTAACATGCCGTATATGTTTCCTACATATTACATGAAACCACATTATTTTTTTTATCTGTGATTATCTAGTGAATGTTATTTTGAACTGTTGTTTGTTTTTGCTTTCCACTTTACCCTTTGTGATTTGTGTCTCTGTTACTATGGTAAGTGTATAGGATTGAGAACATGCCTAGCTGAAGAAGGTAAACAAATACTAGAATGACAAAATAAGGCTTTTATATCATATGAAGTATCATTACAATTCTAATTTTTGCTGGATTTTATTATATAAAATAAGTCAGGCAAAAGTCTGTAGATAGAGGTAATTTCTCTTACGATCTGTATTGAGTGGATGAACTTCCATCTATGTTTTTTGAGCTTTTAAAAAGATATCACATCTATCTACAAATCCTGGTCTGATCTGTGTCATTAGGTCACCAAAATTTTAAGAACAGTACAATATTAGATAGGGTAATTTAGCTATATGAAAATTAATGCAAAGAGAAAATTCTTGTAGTCAATGCTGTCTTAATTAAGTTCTACTTCGGGGGTTTTCGAGAGTGTTTTGCTTTTCTGCTCACAGATCTAACACCAGTACCTAGTTGCCCTGTGAAGACCAAGGCACTTGGTCTGCCCTTAACTGTGCTTCCACGAGATAGCTTTGTTGATAATGTGGAAGTCAATTAGTTTGCTTTCCAGACTTCTCAGCTGTTATTCACAAGGAAGGTATTGTGTGAGATTCTACTTCTGCCTTTGACCTTTTCCTTCACACTTATAAATACATGAAAGTGAAAACTAATGTTCTCTGTTCTTTATAAATTTTTCACTTAAGGCTCTCTTAAGGATAACCATGAGAGATTGCATGTAATGGTTTATAAATATAGTTTCTTTAATACTTCTGAGAAGACTAAAGAAAACCATTGTGGTTACATTTGCTTCAAAAGTTAAAACTATTTGTTGAATGTCTGCAGTATCTGAAGAACAAGTAGTTTGAGGAACACATTGTAGCAAAGCAGTTTTTCCTACTGTATCTCTGAACCTACAGGCACAGTGATCCAACAAATTTCAATTTATATTGTCTCCTCTGGTACAGAAAAAGCAGGGATTTTGCAACATGCATGTTGTGTTCTTTTTTTTCTTTTTAGACATTCTCATAGAAAGGAAAGGTGTTTGTCCCACCCTGCTGTTATGCATTGAATGTGTGAAGACTTTGAAGTCCATAATGTATAGTTTTTCAGCTGAGGGTGGTAAGTGGAGGGTAAACCACACTGAAATCAGTTCGATAGCATGGTGATTTGGCACTGAGTCACTCAAGACAGGCAGGTGGTGGAACCACTGGGATATTTAAATTCATCTGTTGAGCATGTCCTGAAAGGATTTTCTGAGACAAGTAATCTGAATTTGCCATTGAAATATAGCTATTACTGCTATCCACTCAAACTTGGTGATCATAAGTTTTTAAAACTTCCTGAAAGTAATTCTATCCTAAATTAGGCACTTTAACTCCCAATGTGTGTAGAGAGAGTTTAATGGAGTGCACCAAAGTCAGACTACTGGTGATTCCTTTCTTCATTAGCAACAGAAAGAGCCTAGGGCCACAAGTCTCCTTACTGTCTGTATTGAAGTGGAGTTCATTTGAGTGGCTGAACTAAATCCACAAAGGTACCAAACCCCACATTCCTTCCACTTAATTTGAACACCTAAGTTAGGAGCCTAGCTTTCCTGGCCTCCTTTGTAGTCAGCAGTGTTAGAAAGGCACTTGCAGAGGAATATTAGCCTGTTTCTTCATCTCATACCTCAGAGCCTCAATTGGTACCTGAAGTTAGACAATGTGAATTTGAGGTATGATTTCCATCCTTTTCAGTAGGGATTGGGTTGCCATTGTGAGTTTGAGTATTATGAGGCATATTCACTATCTTTTAAATGTTTTTGTTTCTAACATCTGTGTTCAGACTCCTTGTACAAATAGAGGTTCAGCCAATTCAGTCAGGAATCTGCTTCTCTCTGTTGGCTTTGTGGGGTGCCCTACAATCCTGACTTCCTTATTTAACATAGGTTCCTGCATCAAACTCAGTATGAGTTACATCCTTTTGTGAGCATAGCTTTTATTTTCAGTCTCTGTACTTGTATAAAATGCTTCCATACCTTTTAAGTATCTGTAGTATAGGAAGCATAAAATACATTCAGAGGCTTGTGAGCCAGCTGAGTACTGGAGATATCTTTTAACAAAAGTAGCTAGTTTTGTCTTGTTTGACTTGCTCCACCGCATTTTCATTGATTCATATCAGAAACACTTTTGCTGAGGACTAGTATTCTGTTGAAACAAGATGGGATAGCTTGGTTTGGAAATTTTTCAGCTGAGTACCAGTTTTGATCATGGGTATTCATAAAGCTTTTTTAAATTTTCTGTTTACTTTTAGCATTGATGCAAACTTGAAGGTATTCCTATTCCTTGCTTCATACTCCTGCCTCTTTGACAGCATGTGCTGTGTCCTCTGCTCTCTGTAGTGCCCTCACTGCTTTTGTGTCCGTTTTGTGAACTAGGGTGGGAAACTAACACTGGATAATTTTTCCTTCTATCTGATATTTAAATTGGATACTTTCCCTGATCTTCTTCATGGAGCAGCTGTGCAAACAGTTGTGTGTGTGTCCGGTACAGCAGCCGAGGACTTGTGAAACCATAGCCTGAGTCACAGTGCTTCTGAGCTACTTCCAGTGCTTATAGTTAAAAGCTATGATTACAGGTCTGTCATAACTTCTGTTTTCACGAGCTTTTTTTATTAGAATAGATACTCACATTCATCCCAAGATATCATTGTTAACCACATCTCTTTTACTGTAAATCAAATTGGCTACTGTAAGTTCAGGGGAGGGAAGGAATAAGGGAGTCTTGCCACTTTGAGTGCTTTGTATAACTAGTGCTAAAATGTATTTAATTCAAAGTCTGTCTGTAGCACAGTTTAATTCATAGTAGATATTTATATTTAAGTAAATGCATCAGAATCATATTTTACTTCATAAGGATTTGTTTGCAAATTTGTTGAGTGAGTTCCATACAGTGAGGACTGAAAATATAGTAGTATTTAATTAATATGCAAACTTCTCTCAAGACAATAGACAGCGACAATTCCAGTATGAAATGTGAGTGATCCACAAATTAGATCTATGAGTTACACTGATGGAAGATATGACTAATGTATAATTTAAAGTATTTATAGTCACATCCATCTGAAGAAAATAAAATTTGGAGTTGTCCTTGGTTCATCAGTAGCAGTCTTTTTTTCTGCTTCTTAGTAGCTGGTGCAGTGCTGTGTTTTTGACTGTCGGCCTGGGAACAGCACTGATAACAGCGATGTTTTTAGCTGCTGCTCAGTAATGTTTACTCTGACCAAGGACTTTCTGAGTCTCATGCTCTGCCAGGGAGGAGGTGGGAGGAGGCAGAGACAAGGCATCTGACCCAAACTAACCAAAGAGGTATTCCATACCACAGCACGTCATGCCTACTATATAAATTGGGGGCAATTAGCAGGAAGGGTTAGATCACTGCTGGGTTGGGCTGGGTATCGGTCAGTGGGTGGTGAGCGGTTGTATTCTCTTGCCTTGTTATTTCCATTATCATTATTATTACTGGTGGTAGCAGCAGTGATTTGTGTTATCCCTTAGTTACTGGTCTGTTCTTATCTCAACCCATGGGAGTTGCATTCTTTCGATTCTCCTCCCCATCCCTCTGGGAGCGGAGGAAAAGAAAGGCGGGGGGGAGTGAGAGAGGAGCTGCATGGTTCTGAGTTATGACTGAGCTTAAACCACGAGAGGAGTTTAGCATCTATCTCAATTTAAAGGTAATAGAGATCTGGTTTATCAAGTAGAATTATTTAGTTTTATGTAATAAGTGAAAGTAATAATTTGGAAGACAGTAATGAATCAAAAGGCAAAGGAAAACATTTCCTTACTCTTGTAGCAAAATCCTAGAAGCAAGAATTGATCTACAAGTTAATATATATTTAGAAATCACTTCAAGTATCAGCAATTCATTGCTTTGACTTTATTTCTGCTTTAGACATTTAAGTCTTTCCCATCCAGCTCTTGGTTCACATATACTCTAGACTTTCAGTACTTGGAACTTCTGGACAGCAGAAACTTTTGAACAGAAATATTTGTATCAAGTATCTTCACTTTTTGCATCAGGATATAAAAGAGTTCTTGTATTTCCAATTTATCAGTAAAGAAGCATACAGTTGATTTGTTGTTGTTGTTGTTGTTGTTGTTGTTGTTGTTGTTTGTTTGTTTTTTGTTTGGTTTGTTCCCCCCCCCCCCCCCCCCCCCCCCCCGCCAGGGGAGCAAGTGTCCCACAAATGTGGGGAAGACAAGCCTTTTTCTAGAGAGATTTTAAAAGTGAGGGAAACAGATAGGCAAATATTTGTATTAGCTGCTGTCACACATACCCTTTTTGGTCCGGATGTGGCAGGTCCTTCTAGATGTCTTCTGTCTGAGCCACGAAGAGTATCTGCTGATTGGAAATGCACCAGGTCTCAGATCTTTTTTAAACAAAACTGTAGCAAATTAGTAAAATAGGAAATCTGCAGGCTTTTGAACAAAGTGAAGCATAGCTCGTCTAGAGAGCACAAGGGTAGATTTATGTCGACAGTTCCCAGTAAGGGTGAGATGCAGGTCAGACATGCTTATGTGTGATCATAGAGATGCAACATCACACAATGACCGTGCCTTCAATACCTGGGCACTCTCACCTATCATGAAGATACTATGATCTTAGGTTCATATTCATCCTCCCTAGCTTTAGTTTGAGCTGCATCTGTACGGATAAATAGCACATAGCCTGGGAGGAAGATTGAAACTAGTATTTACTGCGTTGCCTGAGCTTTCGTATTTTCTTTGGTAATGTTTTTACTTGTGCTGTGCTGTGCTGTCTGAAAATGTTAATCACAGAGAATAATTCCTAAAGGCCATTTAGATGAGACTGTGGTAAATTTGGCTGTCTTCACCCTACATGGACCTCAGAATAATGTGTTGTAACACATTATTCCTTGTTATATGCTATAAAAAGTCACGGGAACTAAAGAGGGAAAAGTATCATACTGTGAATATCAGGGTGGGTTTTTTTTTTTTTTCTTCAGAATGATGGAACTTGTCAGACACATTCGGTTGATTTTAACATCAGTTTCCAACATTTCACATCCCACTGCCCGTGCTTTCTCTCTCTCCACCAAAAAATTTCAGTTCCAGTCACCATGCCAGAGGCAAGCAGACATGCCTCTTTCTCTCCATTGATTGTGCAAAGTCTAAAATTACTCACTTAGATGTAGTTGTCTACACTGAAGACATCTAAAAATCAAATGAGAGAGTTGACATACATCTGGGCATAACTTTTTATCATTACATTGGAAGCATTGTGGCTAGTGAGAGAAAAATACATTCTGGGGTGGGTAATATAGATTTGCACTTGGGATTGGAATTACTTGCAGATGTTAAATAACAGCAGTACACCTGGGAACAGTTGCATGGTATTTGCCTTCAGCTTTGTAGATCAAATCAAAGGGACCTTACCCTGAAGCAGTGATAGTTGGCATCTCATAAATCAATAAATAGCAATTCATGGCAATATCTGTGCTTGTAAAATTATTCAAGTTCTGCTAAACATGAAGGAACAGTGCTAGGTAAATCAGAAAAAAAATCAGCAGCAGACATTAGAAATCATGAGGACCTAGAAATTGCTTATATTCTATCTTGATAAGTATGAATAGATATAAAACTGTCCTGATTTATATCTGACCCGATTTTTTTTATCCTTCATTTTGTGGCTGGCACATTTTGAAGTATTCCTTTATTTTCAGTTGGGTCAGGATAATTGGTTTCTTGCAGTTACTACATACTTTCCTTTTCCACTTAATCACAATCACATTAAAGAGATGCATTCTGGGTTTTATTTCTTTGAAAGTTGTTTTTTTTTTCCCTCTATTCAGCTGTATGTGACTATTAGTAATGCATATTAAAAATGTGGAATAATTTCCCTTCTGTAAATTTGGTACACTGAATTCTGCTTTATTCGAAGACTGAAAGTGGTTTGCCTCTGTGAATGATTCTGCATCTATTCGTTTTGCATGGTAGTAAGCTACCAAAACATCTCCTACATCCCTATTACAAGTTTTTCTGCAAAGAAAGTATTCTCTCTGCATCTAATACATTCATCTAATTCCCATTCATTTGCACTTCATATTACTGAAATGAAAGTGTAGCCTTTGCTCTTAATTATTGCTCTTCTTCCTTTTAACAGTCTGAATGAAAGGCATTTATGCATACATCATAGTAAATTAAGAAACCTTTCTTTTTAGGGGGGTATTAATGTCTTCTATTTATTAATTTACAAAGCTATTCTAATACCATTGGGAAAATATGATCTTTTATTATTATTACAGTGTGGCTAGATCCCTTCATCTTCTGATGGCTTAAATCTCCAAGGAAAATATTATATAAAAATATTTCTCTGTAAAACATTCACATAGTAATTTCCTTCTGGAGTTTCTGCTATTCTGTATTTATTTGTCAGATGCAGTATGATTTAGAAATAATTTGGATCATAAGCTAATTGATATATCTGATAATATTTTTTGTGTGTGTATGTGATTTTTTTTTTAATTTGTTTTAAATTTTTAGGTTATTTATGATAACCTAATTTCTTGTACCACAGGAGTCCTATTCACAAAGAATAATGGTTTTGTAAGGATCATAACTTAAATGGTGTATGTTTCTGCTTTGCATTTCTGGGAAGAGTTCTTTCGGTATATGAAGCCATAGATAATTTGTCTTTATAAAAGTTAATGAATGCTTGTTAATGACAGCATGAAAAAAATGTTTCTCTGGCATCTTTCTCTTCTGAAATATATATGCTAAAAGTGACTATGGTTTGCCTGTTCATGGAGATTCATTTCATTTGTCAGTTAACAGAAATCTTAGAGAATAGCCATTATTAAAGCCAAACATGAGGGAAAAAATTAATGATGTGTAGGATATATATGTACAGGATGTATGTACAAGAAGTTCTTGCTTGGATTTGGGTACACATATATCCCGTGTATATGTGTTTTGTGGCTTTGATTGATGTGCTGGCAGTTGATATAAAAGGTTGCTTACCACCGTGTACACAAATCCTAACTCTTCACCTTAGATTTCCCATATAAGATGGACTCTTCAGTGTTTCAGAGGATTTCTGGTTTTGCTCTGTCCCCTTCAACCCATAATGATTAAGCAAACTGAGTTTTAGCTCAAAGTTTTGTTGTTTAGAGATTATCAGTTGTTTCCACAGAGGACTAATGAAGCAATTTCCAAAATCTTTATTGTTTTTATATAACATTTTTCCTGAGATGATAGTCAAATTTGCACAGTGAAACAAAGCAGTGTTTGAAGATGAGCTGATAGTGGCAATTCCAAGTTAGCTTTTTAGCTCCAAATTCATCTAAGTTTGTCCTAATTTTTTATAGGTTAACTGGCATTTATTAATATGAAAATACCATTCTGTGAGTGTTCCTATTTATAACAGAATATATAAACATAAGTGATGCTGCATGTTAATAGAAATTCTAATGTTAAAGCTTAATGAAATCTGACAAGTTATATTCATTACGTTTTTTTCCGGTTACTGTGGGAGTGAATTCAGAGTGAGACAGAATTTCTGAAATTGGTGATAGTGTGACCAAGATGCTGTTGACAGGAGACAGAAAGTAGTGTAGCTTTCTAGAAAATACTATAGAGGAATGAAGGTGTCGGGGAGGTGGCGGATGAAATGTGATAAAAAAATATGAGGACTTTTAGGTGTTGAATCAGAAGAAAGGAAAACTTTGTCTATTAAGGTTTAATCAAGAGAAGCTTTAGAATCTATAAGGAAATCAGTGTCAGAGCTGAAAACTCTTGTTGATTTCTCTGTTCAGTCTTCAACACACTTGTCTTATGTTGGAAATCCACTTCAATATTTTAAAGTGATTTATAGGATACTCCTGTTCTGGAAAACTGACTGATATTAGCACTTAATGAAAGTATGATCAAGTGCTGATATATATTTTCAAACAATTCTTCATGTCTTTGTACTGAATCAAGTATGGTGATATTCTGACAAAACTACGAGAGTCTGTTAATATAAAAGATGGAGAAAACACTGAAATTTAAAATTGCCAGAGGTTTCTCAGTGTAAAATAGCATTTTATTTGTAGATTGCTTCCCATTGCAACCTTTAATTTGAAAAAGAAGTTAGTTTGTTCTTTTAATATGGAAGCACAGGTTATAGCTGCCCTGAGGGAAATCATTAAGGGCAACTTATGTAACCAGCCTTGCATCAGTCTATGGAATTATCAGTGCTATGCAGAACACTTTCAAGAAACAAGCACTTCACATCAAAGTGTAAAGAGAATCACAGACATTTTAATGGAAATGCTCAACACTGTGCTACTACAATAAGTAACACATATTGTCCTGCTACTTTTTAGTATTTTATTGCATCTGTAGGCTGTTTCGGTGTTTTTTTGGTTTGGTTTGGTTTTGGGGTTTGGGCTTTTTTTTTTTGGTAGTTCCTTTTTTGGTTGCTTGCTTGGTTTTGTTTTTGTTTTTGCTTTTTTTTGTTTTTTTTTTTTTACAAATAAGTCCAAGAAGAGTGCATGTCCTTGAATTATGTGTTGTAAGGTTTTATGCAATTGTATGAGGGTTATGTGTAGGAACATGTTGGCTCCATTATAGGCTTTTACTCACACTTATGGTTTTCAGCTTGTTTTGTATGCCACCAAGGCTAATATAATTTGTTACATAGGGAATCAAGTATCATATTAGGAGTTTAGAAAGTTTTCTGTATGTTTATATATTTAGGGGCTTCCACATACTTTTCCATTCAGCTTCGGGTTTGCAGATGCTTTCAGCTTTACTTTTCAGAAACTATTTACTAGGCAAATTAGTAGATGCTGTAATAAATAATAGAATTAGTGAACACATCGATGAATCGTGGGGGGAGAGTCAACATGGAATTGTAAAGAGAGGTCAGTCTTCACATTTATTACAGTTTTTGAAAGCAATCAATAGCTAACTGGATAAAGGAGATGCAGTGGATATAATCTACTTGGATCTTCAAAAGACTTGACAGACAACTCAAAGTAAGAGGTAAGTTCTGTATAGATAAATAACTTAACAGATAAGGAATGATACAGATACTTTTTTATTTAGTAATTTTGAATAAGAATGTAATTGTCACAAGGTACAAAAGAAAATTTTGAATATTAATTATTTTATTCTTTACACACTGTAAAAAAATATTTACCACCAGGGGTTTGTAATTATTATGTCCAACAGAATAGCTTTAAGTTACCAGCACTATTACTTTTTCTCCAAAACCCATATATTTTTGCTTTCTCTTTTGAAATACAAGTATGCAAAATCTTGTAAACTCTAGCCAAGTCTTATCTTCTACCGACATTTTGCCAATATTTGTCAAAAAGGATCATTTAGAAATTTTAGTAAATTATAATCATGATCTGGAGAATTTGCTAATATTTAGTTTAAGTGGATATTGATAAATACTTTTGGATTTTCATATTGAAATATTGATTGAGTCATGACTTGTCGAAAAACTGATTTAAATTTGTGGAGGCAGATCAAATACTGTGTGGAGCATGTACTTGCAGATCAAATTCTACAGTGCCAAATGTTTTTACTCTTGTCTTAAGCAAAGAATCTTAAATACTGATTACCTTAGGAAGTTGAGAAGGTTAGTATTGAAAGTGTACATAGTGATTTGTGACTGCTTTATGTTTTTTGCTGTGTTTGTATAAGGTACCAAGACACATGCAAGAGATGTATCTTTTTGCCCCTTCAGAGTGTCACTGGTAAAGTGAAAGTAGCAAGGAGATATTTTAATCTAGTAAGATGCAGTTTGGATTTTTCTGTTAACAACAGAAACGTTTTTTTTTTTTAATAAAGAGCATCACTATTTTTTTTAAAGATAAACAGAAAGAATGAGGAGAGAAAGACATGATATTCTGCTTTGTGATTGAGTACCCTAATCTTAGATAGCGGGTCTCCCTTGTATTTTTATTTTCTGTTATTTTTATAAAGCTCCATCCAAAAGGTTTATAGGAGTCCCTGCTACTCACTTTTTTCTTTGCCTCTCTGAATGTTAGGGGTAAGAAAGTAATGTAGGCTTTGTCATCGGCTTCAGTGGAAAAAGATTTACCTGTTATATCAAATATAACATGGTTTTCTAATAGACCTGTAGAAAACCAAGAAGCAGTGGCTTCGTAAGCTGGAGCTATATTTTCCTTATACTGTGATTATTAGCTTGTGCATTAAAATACAGTAATTTGAATTATCAGTACTGTGAACTAATTTTCTACTGATGGTTTTGACAAGATAACTTGTTTTCATAATCATGTAGCATTTGTTTGAATCCATATCATTGCCTTAGGTAATTGCAAAATGCGTAGTCTGATACAGATCTCATATATTTTTCTTGCAAAACAGAACATGATAAGCAAAGAACCCCATCAGTTTCTTAGTAGGAAAGGAAAATTTGTTCCAAGGTGAAGGATCGTTTTTGTCTGAACAGCTTTATGGGGAGGATCACATGCCAGATGTTGGTGGTCTGGGCAGTATCTTTAAAAGCTCATAAAATTCTTTCCTTGAAAAAGCAGGAGAGTCTATTTGTTCTGTTCAGTCTCTACATCAGCAGCAATGGGAGCATTTCAACAGAATTGGTTTGTTGCTTGTTTTTTTTTAATTCTGCAAAAAAGCACTTTCCAGAGTATAAAACAAAGTGAAGGGGCTACACACCAACCTCTTTATAGGAGTATCTTAAGGTGGAGAAACATTTTAGCAGCAAATGTGCAAAAAAGGGAAGGAAGACTGAAGTGTTGCATTTTTTTTTTTTTCTTCAGTAAATTACATAGTTCCTAACCCCTTCAGTTATGATAGGAAGAGACTGGAGCCAACCAGGCTGTTATGAAATTAAATGGAATCAAGATGCAATTTATGTTCCTCTCAGTGGAAAAATCATTATTTTCCTGTATCACACTTGTGAGGACTACACCAAAAAATGTATTTATTTTTCTTTCAGTTTAGGTGTCATTATGTTTGCCTCATGGTAATTTCAGTGTAAGTTAAAATTGAACTGTATTTCTTTAAAACAAGAGGTAATCAGGCCAAATATTCATGATTTTAAAAGATGCATATTATTTGAAGGATGCATTTTAGAAAATTAGAATTGAATTTGTCTTTTTTAATGTTGCTGTATTCAGTTGAGGAATAATGTCATGAATTCACATGGGAGTCAACCACATGTACACTTACTGTAATTTACACTTAGTATATTTCAGTAAAAATTTTAAAACCCAGGATCTTAAGGTCCTTTCCAACCCTAACTATTCTATGATTCTATGATTCTATGGATATGGTAATGATAGGTCATGTTACACCTTTTTAAATTTTTAATCATTGTGTGGAGTACTTAGTACATACTACATGAATGCATTTTTTTATCGTAGGTACTTAAAAGTACACTTCAAAAAAAATTCAGAGGATTGTTGTGAATGATACTTTCTCTTGCTTTTTTGTTCTAATTTGCAGTCTTGTAGGTGCTCATAATTGGTAAATCAGATATTATTGTGAACTAACAAGATTCTGTTCTGTAACAAAATCTGTCAAAGCATGACCTCTTTATTATGTCAGAGGTTAGTAGATGCTTAATAATGAAAAAAAAAGACGGCAAATTAGAATGCATTTGTGTTGCTAATCTCATGTTTTGAATATATTTATCCTTATTTACTTATTTATTATTCAGTGAAGGAGTTATGTTTCATCCTACTGACTATATCCTCCGTGTGTCCTGTGAATAACTAATTATCTTGGGTAGGGTACACATGCTTTTTTTCCTCTTAGTGGTCAGTAGTGACCTGTTTCCTTTTTGGTGTATTTCAGTTATCTTATTGAAAGTTAGCCTTGTGTTTTAAGATGCAGATTTCTCTGAAATGAAAATTAGAAATAGAATTCACTGTCTTCCAAATAAGAAATGACCAGTCACCCCAAATGAAATTCTTTTACACATTGCAAATTCTCTTTTTCCTTAAAAAATTAATCTAAGAATTTGAAGATACAAACTCCTTACTTTTTTGAGCACAGGGAGTTATTGCCACTGTGCTTCTTCCTTGAACAAGGTAGAGGTTTTGCACACTGCTACAGCCACCATTAAGGCTTAAGGCATTTTAAGGCTTAATCTGTTTGATTCAGAATTTCAGAAAGCAGGGGTTTTGATTATGAACAGTTAAATACATGGCAAGTAAATGCAGATACATAATACAAAGCTCTGGCTAAGGCACCGAAATTCCACAGAAGATGGGAACTCCAGAATATTTTTATGTTCAGGATTTTCCAGCGTTTATTCAAGCTAAGTTTTGTGGGTGGTTCAGCAAAAGAACTCATCTAATCAGTGTTAATAAACCATTAGATATTAGATACTAAATCATTGTACAGTTCAGAGATTTACACCCAGACCCATTTGTGTGGGGTTTTAGTCAATTTCTGATATTTCTGTGAATAACCTTTTGAAAGTCAGGGATCTAACTTTTAAATATTGTGTGGCCTAAGTTAAATATGCTAAGGCAGTTTCTCAGGATCCTTTGTCATTGTATGTTTACTAACGCTTTTCCACATGTCTATGAAGTCTCAGCTAAGAACTTCAAGTTGATGAAAATTAAAGTTGTATTTTCATTCATTCATCAATCAGATTGTATTAGGGCACATGCTTGTGTTCTGGAATTGACTGTGTTTTTCGTCAGAACGCTCCTTTGATTGCTTGTTAGCCATGCCACTTAGCACTATACTTCCTGTGTGTAGTTCTGCATTTAGTATGGATCAAGAACATATACCTTTGGCAGTCAGCATGCTGTTTCACGGTGGATGTGAATCTTTCCATGTAAATTGTCTTCGGTGACAATGGACAGTCACAGCCGTGTTTAGTTATTAGTAGAGATGAAGCTTACATGTCACAGATACCTGTAGCCTTAAAGTTCTGGAAATTAGTCTTACACCACTTCGATCAATCTGTTTATAATCTGCCTTCGATAGAACACTGTTATGCCAGCACATAATAATTGAGATTCTTAGAAAGTTTAACTACTATCATTTGCATTTGGGGTTCGTTGGGGGCTTATTTGAACCACGAGAGGTTTGAAGCCGTATTTTAATATTGTGCTGAACTGTGCTTTCTTCTTGCCTTTGATATCTAAAGCAAAAAGCTTTTATGTGGGATCTTTATCAGAAACTGCATCTGATTAGTGATTGTGTTAATGTGAATTTCAGATTAGGTCTTTTCGTCTTTGCATTTGCTCTCTTGACTCGCTGTGGTAGAAATTGACTACAAGATAAAATGCTCTAGTTTTAATCTTCCCAGTAAGAACCAAGTGATCAAACTGCTACCCAGCAACATTATGGTCAATTGAATAAGTCTCCTAGACTTTGCAAAAGAATGTGCTGAGCATACGGGAAGGGTTCGCAAAGCCATTTAATAGCAAACTGCTTGCAGAGCTGTTCATTATTGTTTGAAGGAATCACTGCTGAAGTATAGTGGCCATATGCTTTGTATTTCATAAAAGCTTTTAAAACAATCTTCAATCCAAAAGTGAGCCTGACATTGTTCAAAAAAAATTTGTGAAGTAGGGTACGATAAACCATAGCTCAGAGTTTCAGTAACTTCAGTGGAATCCTCCTATCATTCATTACTAATATAAAAGTGATTAAGTCTTAAACTTAATCCTAATGAAAATGTAGTTCATTAGCAATGGCACTATATATCTGCTTCACAGGTGAAGAACCGGTCATGGCTGAGAAAAGTAGGGCTTGTTCTTTCTGGTAAGTTCTTGCAAATCCAGTAATTTTTATTTAGTGAATATATTTTTAATTACGTTATTTATAATGATTTAATTATTTCTCATTAATTAATAGCTTTGGTGATTCTTGAGCCTTTTGGGAGGCTAGAATCTGTCTAATGGTAAGTTACTCTGCAGAGTGCCAAAGAGCTAGAAAAATAGAAAACTTGTATTGCACTGAGAGTGTGGAAAAACAAACAGGATAAATACTTTAGCTTTCTATCTGTCCTGGGTTCAGCAGTAGCAGTCTTTTTTCTCCTTCTTGGTAGCTGGTGCAGTACTGTGTTTTTGATTTTGGGCCTGGGAACAGTGCTGATAACACCAGTGTTTTCAGTTACTGCTTGGTGGTGTTTTGGTCTGACTAAGGACTTGCTGAGTCTCATGCTCTGCCAGGGAGGAGGGGAAGCTGGGAGGGAGGAGAGACAGGACACCTGACCCAGACTAACCAAAGAGGTTATTCCATACCAGAGCACGTCATGTCCAGGATGTAAAAACGGAGAGCAGAGACCCAGAAGGGTGGTGGGGGTGTACGATGGTGGAGGTGCACGGGGGGGGGGGGGGTGTGCACTGCGTGGTTGGGCTTGATATTGGATGGTGAGCTATTGTATTCTTTTCCCTTGTATTTCTCTTGTCATTATTATTATTGGTGGTAGCAGTAGTGATTTGTGTTATACCTTAGTTACTAAACTGTTCTTATCTCAACCTGTGGGAGTTGCATTCTTTTGATTCTCCTTCCCATCCCTCCATGAGCGGAGGGAAGAAAGAGTGGGGAGTGAGTGAGAGAGCGGCTGTGTGAGTTTGAGGGGTTTAAACCACAACAGTTCTTTTTGGCGCCCAACGTGGGGCACGAAGGGTTGAGGTAACGACAGGATTAATAGCCACTCGTCACAATGCTGATTTATTGGCTCTCAGAGTTGTTGCTCTGGTTTTCCTGGTTTCAGCCTCTTGTACCTTACTTACTGCCGGTATTTATTATCTTAGCATTCAGATATGAGTTTTGGGCTAAGGTTCTTGTTTCAGTGTGCTTTATTGGAATGGCTTGTGATACGGGCAGGCTCCAGAAGCAGGGAGGGGCGGACGGGGACATGGATGTGGATGTGGACTTGTACCTGGCAGCTCGGCTGCTCTTTACAGTCCAGGCCCTCATTTTCGCCTCTGTCTTCGGGAGGCTGTGCGGAGCCGAGGGGGGGCGGCCCCGGGAGGCGCCGGTGGCCGAAACAGCCCGGGGGAGTGGCCCGGGGGATCAAGAGGCAGCAGAGGAGCTGAGCCCCGCAGCTACCGAGCGGCGAGGGGGGCGGCGGCCGATCCCAGCGCCGCGGCGGCCAAGAGCATTCCCCAGCAGCTGCCCGCAGAGCCGCGAGAGCCCGAGCCCCAGGAGGACGCAGGAGACCACGCAGCACTTCCCAGCAAGGCAGAGGAGGAAGATCTGGACTCGGACAAAGAGCAGCTGGTGGTGAGAGAGCCGGCAAGCCCAGCAGCTACACCAGCCCCAGTGACAAGTACAGCAGCGTCATTTGAGAGTTCTGAAGGGTTTCAATGGCCTTTGGGTGCCCTTGAGATCTGCCTGCTGATTGTGATGGGGATCAGCATGTTGGCATGCATACAGAGTGTGTTTTGCCCACAGCCATTTCGTCTGGTCCCGAGAGTTAAGCAGAGTGGGGTGTGGGCGTTGCCTGTGGCTAGACTGCGGTGCAGGGTGACCAAGAGATTTTCCCCGAGGCTGGACAGTCGTGAGTGGCAGTGTGTGGGGGGCAGTATGGGCGAGTATATAGTTCACTGGACCCCTCCAGTGCTTTGGAAGCGTTGGAGATGGAAGGCAGCTGTATGGAGTCCCCAGCGACAAGCTGCAGAAACTGCTGGAGGGAAGGGTGAATTATTTTGAGCCTGGTGGGCCCATGACACCTCAGGCCATCAGGGCAGAGATGCAACATACAGATGGCCTCATGATCGAGGGGTGGACTTAGCAATGGACACTATTGCTCAGGTTATTCATGAGTGTGAACACTGCACACAGCCTCTCCTGCTCTGAAAGACTGTTACAAAAGATGGAGCCCCACATCACAGACTGGACGGACTCAGCAGCTTTATAAGGATTGGTTCATGCACTAAGGGATGATCTCTCTCCCTCTGTGTGTGCATGTGAATGTGTATATATATATATGTGATGGTATATTGAAAATGTGGGATCTGAGCATGACATGAATGGTATGGAATAAGGGGTGGAATGTCCTGGGTTCAGCAGCAGCAGTCATTTTTCTCCTTGGTAGCTGGTGCAGCACTGTGTTTTTGATTTTGGGCCTGGGAACAGTGCTGATAACACCAGTGTTTTCAGTTACTGCTTGGTGGTGTTTTGGTCTGACTAAGGACTTGCTGAGTCTCATGCTCTGCCAGGGAGGAGGGGAAGCCAGGAGGAAAGAGAGACAGGACACCTGACCCAGACTAACCAAAGAGGTTATTCCATACCAGAGCACGTCATGTCCAGGATGTAAAAACGGAGAGCAGAGACCCGGAAGGGTGGTGGGGGTGCACGGGCGGGGTGTGCACTGCGTGGTTGGGCTTGATATTGGATGGTGAGAAATTGTATTCTTTTCCCTTGTATTTCTCTTGTCATTATTATTATTGGTGGTAGCAGTAGTGATTTGTGTTATACCTTAGTTACTAAACTGTTCTTATCTCAACCTATGGGAGTTGCATTCTTTTGATTCTCCTTCCCATCCTTCCAGGAGCGGAGGGAAGAAAGGTGGGGAGTGAGTGAGAGAGCGGCTGTGTGAGTTTGAGGTGTTTAAACCACGACACTATCATTCCTATAGTGTGTCTAAAAAGAAAGCATGTAGCAGTGGTAGTAAGTCCTCTAAACTTCAGCACATATAGGATCTGTAATGGTTGCTTTTGTGCATATTCTGTTCTGCATTGAAGTTAGCTGGCAAGCAATTGGACATGAATAAAGTAGGATGAAGTTACACATTTTATTTATAATCAAAGGATGTGTCTCTGACACAAAAATAAAGAAAAAACATGAAATTGAAAGTATTTACACATGAGGGAATGTTAATACATTTTCTAGGGGTATAATAGCAAGAACATATACTTTAGGTATTCCTGAAAATAATTACCTACTTGTATGGGCTGTAAGACTTAGATGATGTGGCTCTTCTGCTTATTAACTACTTTGTAACATACCTGTGGCATAGGTATTGCATAATTACAGCATCTCAACATTCTATGAGAACTCGTTTTAATATTTCTATAGAATTTACAATTGAAGCATAATGCTCAGAAAATACAGTCTGACCAACCAGAATAATGTTTAACCAAATGAGGTGGAGTTCATAAAGCAATATTTACACTCATAAATTGATTTTATTTATTTCAGTTAAGAAAAAAGTGACTGGACAAGGAGATCTTCATAAAGATTATTTTAATGAGAAATGTTTACCCTGTTAAAAAAATAAACACTGCTGTTAAAGCAAATAAAAAATTGCCAACGATGAAGAATCATAAAGACAATAAATTTGCTGTTTTAACTTGGGATGAGATTAGAAGGAAAAAGGTATGAATAAAATCAGTTCAGTCAGGTATTGTGACCTCAGTCCTTGACTGCCTGTCAATACTACATGCAGAAAGAGTGATGACTTAAAATGTCTTGCTTGTTTTCTTTGTACTTGAGATATTGAGACAAGGTGTTGGTGTCGCATGCATAGAGTAATGTCTACCTGATTGATCACTTGTCTCATTTCTTTATGTCTTTAACAATGGTTGAAGCAGAGATTTCTGTCACTGTTAAACACTGCAGAGATGTTGCTGCAGTTGTCATTTTCCTTACACAGGCAGTTGCAGGTTTGGTTTTTTTTTTGTTTGTTTGTTTTTTTTTTTTTGAGGGTGGTGCTGTTAATTTTTTTCCCCTTTTTACAAAGAATAATTTGTCTCTATACCAGGAAGAAACATAGTTTCAGTTCATGTTACAGCCTTACTCATATAACTTCTAAGAACTTGAAGATTCTTACTGAAATCTTATGTCAAATTATACTGCAAAACAAGAAGCTGAAAAAAGTATGAAACAAAGACAGACTTCTGTGAAAAGCAATGAGATACAATTCCACTGAAGAGAATGTAAGCATTCAGGTATATGTAAAATATTTTGAATCATTTTCATATTACTACAAGATCTATTTATCTAAAGGATATATACAGGGAGCTTTTAAGATCAGTGGTAATCTAAGTATTAATAGAGGCAATATGTTTATTTTTTGTGCAGTTAGTCACAGCACAGGAATTTAGAGGATGCAGCTAATATTAGTGAACCAGCAGGGATATTTACTGCATTTTTACTTCAAACGGTGCTAGCTCTTGACTTAATAATTAATGCAAAGATTTTAGGTTCTCATCTCATTTACGTTTATCCACTAGAAGATCTTGTGATCTCATGAAAAAATAGAAACCTTGCCAAGAAGACCTATTTTCAATAAAGTCATGCTTCTTGGAATTAATTGTGCTTTTATTCTGCACCTTTTAAGAACATTCTGATTTTGTTTTTCCCAGAAATACTACATCATAGAATCATAGAATCATAGAATAGTAAGGGTTGGAAAGGACCTCAAGATCATCGAGTTCCAACCCCCCTGCCATGGGCAGGGACACCTCCCACTAAACCATGCCATCCAAGGCTATGTCCAACCCCACCTTGAATGCCGCCAGGGATGAAGCATCCACAACCTCCCTGGGCAACCCATTCCAGGGCCTCACCACCCTCACAGTAAAGAATTTCTTCCTCAGATCCAATCGAAACTTCCCCTGTTGAAGTTTAAACCCATTACCCCTTGTCCTCTCACCACAGTCCCTACTGACGAGTCCCTCCCCAGCATCCCTATAGGCCCCCTTCAGGTATTGGAAGGCTGCTATGAGGTCTCCATGCAGTCTTCTCTTCTCCAGGCTGAACAGCCCCAATTTTCTCAGCCTATCTTCATACGAGAGGTGCTCCAGTCCCCTGATCATCCTCGTGGCCCTCCTCTGGACCTGTTCTAACAGTTCCATGTCCTTTTTATGTTGAGGACACCAGAACTGCACACAATACTTCAAGTGAGGTCTCACGAGAGCAGAGTAAAGGGGCAGGAGCACCTCCCTTGACCTGCTGGTCACACTCCTTTTGATGCAGCCCAGGACACGGTTGGCTTTCTGGGCTGCAAGTGCACACTGCTGGCTCATGTTCATTTTTTCATCAACCCACACCCCCAAGTCCTTCTCCGCAGGGCTGCTCTGAATCTCTTCCCTGTCCAACCTGTAGTTGTGCCTGGGATTGCTCCGACCCAGGTGGAGGACTTTGCACTTAGCATGGTTAAACTTCATTAGGTTGGCATCAGCCCACCTCACAAGCATGTCAAGGTCCCTCTGGATGGCATTCCTTCCCTCCAACTTATCAACCGAACCACACAGCTTGGTGTCATCGGCAAACTTGCTGAGGGCGCACTCAATCCCACTGTCCCATGTCACCCACAAAGATGTTGAACAAGACCGGTCCCAACACCGATCCCTGGGGGACACCACTCGTTACTGGTCTCCAGCTGGACATTGAGCCACTGAGCACTACTCTTTGCGTGCGGCCATCCAGCCAGTTCTTTATCCACGAGTGGTCCACCTATCAAATTGATGTCTCTCCAACTTAGAGAGAAGGATGTCATGTGAGACAGTGTCAAAGGCTTTACACAAGTCCAGGTAGATGACATCAACCGCTCTGCCCCTGTCCATCAGCTCCGTAGCCCCTTCATAGAAGGTCACCAGATTGGTCAGGCAGGATTTCCCCTTAGTGAAGCCATGCTGGCTGTCACCAAGCACCTTGTTGGTTTTCATGTGCCTTAGCATGCCTTCCAGGAGAATCCGCTCCAAGATTTTGCCAGGCACAGAGGTGAGACTGACTGGTCTGTAATTCCCTGGGTCATCCATTTACCCCTTCTTAAAAATGGGGATTATATTTCCCTTTTTCCAGTCATTGGGAACTTCACCTGACTGCCATGATTTTTCAAATATGATGAACAGTGGCTTAGCAACTTCATTTGCCAGCTCCTTCAGGACCCGCGGATGGATTTCATCCGGTCCCATGGACTTGTATACATTCAGGTTCCTAAGGTGGTCCCGAACAAGATCCTCCCCCACAGTGGGCCCAGGGTCCCCACCCTCACCGTCTTCGCGTCTGCCTTCCAAGACTCGGGTGGTGTGGTCAGAGCATTTGCCGGTAAAGACTGAGGCAAAGAAGTCATTAAGAACCTCAGCCTTCTCCAAATCCAGGGTAGCCAGTTCTCCCGATAGCTTCTGGAGAGGGCCCACGGTGTCCCTAACCTGTCTTTTATTGGCAATGTACCTATAAAATCCCTTCCTGTTATCCTTAACATCCCTAGCCAAGTTTAATTCTAAGTGGGCCTTAGCTTTCCTAACCTGGTCCCTAGCTTCCCAGACAACATCCCTGTATTCTTCCCAGGCCGCCTGACCTTGCTTCCACCTTTTATAAGCCTCTTTTTTCCTTCGAATTTTGCTCAGCAGCTCCTTATTCATCCAAGGAGGTCTCCTGGCCCTCCTGCTGAACTTCCTTCTAGTTGGGATGCATCGCTCCTGAGCTTGCAGCAGGTGATCCTTGAATATCAACCAACAGTCTTAGGCCCCCCTGCCCTCTAGGGCTGTATCCCATGGAACCTTACTGAGCAGGTTCCTGAAGAGGCCAAAGTCTGCTCTCTTGAAGTCCAGGGCAGTGAGCTTGCTGCACGCTCTTCTCACTGTCCTGAGGATCTCAAACTCGACCATCTCATGATCGCTGCAATCAAGGCTGCCCTGGAGTGTCACATTCCCAACCAGCCCTTCCCTGTTGGTGAGGACGAGGTCAAGCATGGCACCTCGCCTTGTCGGCTCCTCTATTACTTGCAGAAGGAAGTTGTCTTCCATGCAATCGAGGAACCTTCTGGATTGCTTGTGCCGGGCCGTACCATTCCTCCAACAGATATCAGGGTGGTTGAAGTCTCCCATGAGAACAAGGGCCTGAAAGCGTGAGGCTGCTCCTATCTGCCTATGGAGCGCTTCATCCAGCAAGTCCCCTTGGTCAGGCGGTCTGTAACAGATCCCCACAATAATGTCACCCATCGCTGTTCTCCCTTTAACCCTGACCCACAAACTCTCTGTCGACTGCTCACCTGTCCCCAGACAGAGTTCCATACTCTCCAGCCTATCCCTAACATAAATAGCAACTCCCCCTCCCCGTCTGCCGGGTCTGCCTTTCCTAAAGAGCCGGTAACCTTCCATTCCAACACACCAGTCATAGGTGCCATCCCACCATGTTTCTGTGATGCCTATGATATCATACCCCCGTAGATGTGCACACATCTCTAATTCCTCTTGTTTGTTCCCCATACTACGGGCATTTGTGTAGAGGCATTTGAGCCGAGATCCAATTGAAGTCAGCTCATTGGCTGGAGTGGCTGGAATATCTCTACATTGCTCCGAACGTTTTCTGTAGGTGCTGCCAACCGACTGGGTGTGTTGGGATGGAATTACACCCCCCTCCCCCAACACATCTAGTTTAAAGCATCCTTGACCAGTCTAGCAAGCCTCCTACCAAATCCACTCTTCCCCTTCTTTGTCAGACCAGCTCCACCAGCCCCCAGTAGACCTGGCCTACTATATTGAGTCCCATGTTCAAGGTACCCAAACCCCTGACTATAGCACCACCCTTCTAACCATTTATTCACCTGCCCAATCCTCCTAGCCTTTTCAAGGTCCTGCCCTGTATCCTGGAGAACTGACGAAAAGACAATCTGAGCTCCAGAGCCCCTAACCACCTCTCCCAGAGCCCTGTAGTCCTTCCTTATGGTCACCGGGCTACTGCTATCTATATCAGTAGCACCCACATGTATTACCAGGAGTGGGTAATAGTCAGTGGGACCGACTAGAGCAGGCAGCTTCTCGGCCACATCCCTGATCCGAGCCCCTGGTAGGCAACACACCTCCCTTGAGCCTGGGTCAGGCCGGCAGATGGGTGCCTCTGTGCCTTTCAGAGTAGAGTCCCCTACTACTACGACCCGCCGCTTTTTCCTGGCAGCACCAGTAGTGACCTTCTTTACCAGTGCACTAGCTGGTTGTGCCTGGTGGGGGCGCTGTTGCTCATCAGCCCCCTGCAGGACAGCAAAGCGGTTCTGGGTGGGGACAACAGATGTCGGAGGAAGCCCCTTGCTTTTAATTACCCTCTTCCTCCTTTTTTTTGTTGTTTTTTTCTGTTACCTTTTCCCAGCTTCCTGGGTTAGCAGCCTCCTTTCCTGCACGGGCAACAGCAGACACTCGAGGCCCCGGAACAGGCTGGTCCTGGAGCAAGCAGTGCTGCTCCCCCTCAGCTTCCCTGACACCTTTCAGCCTGGTAACAGCTTCCTGCAGTTCAGCCACCTGCTGCAGGAGGACGTCCACCAGGGAGCGCAGAGTGCAGCCCTGCCCATTGCTCACCCTTCCCTTAGGATAGCAATGCAGGCGCTCTCTACACCCCGAGCTCTGCACTACAGCCTCCCTTCCCGTCGGCTCCGTCTGGGTGCCTACGCTGGCCACCACCGGCGCAGCCAGAGCACAGCTCCCAGACCGAGCCTTACCCGTACGGCGAGTGTTCACTATCCCGCTCACCACCCCGCTCGAACTGCCGCGCAAACTGCTTCGAGCCCGCCCTGTTCGCCGCGCTCCGGGTCGCTCGCGCTCCCTGGGGCAGGTTTTTAACCAGTCAGCTCTGCCGCCGGTCCTCCTGGCGCCGCCCCCTCTGAGTCAGCCGCTCGCCTCCGCGGAGCTGCAGGCTCCCGGGCAATCCTTGTCGAGGACTTGAAGCTCCCTCGGGGCAAGTTGCTGCTCCGAGGTGAAGCTCGTAGACGCCGAGCCTCCCTCCCCGATCAGGCGCTGCAGGCCTCCATTCGCGAGACAGTCACCATCATCATTTTGCCTGTAATCAGTATCAGAGTAGCATGAGTTGTAAGAATGGGCTCTCTGTCTCTATTTTTTTTAAGAATTATTATCATGATTCTGCAGAAATTCTGAAAGACTTAAAAAATTGTATTAAGTGTTTTTAAAGATCCAAATTATTTGTTCCAGAGGCAATTTGTTATGGTCATGGAAGAATGCTATGTAGTTATATTCATTTGATTAAATGTAATACATGCTAGTTAGCATATTTATTATATAGAATAGAATAGAATGTTTTTATCACAATATGGTTTCATTTTCTCTTTCGGTAACAGAATTTTCCTTCTTCTGCGACTTTTCTTGAAGGTTGTCAATACTTTTTCTTAACTGATGAACATAAACCAGTTTGGTGTTGCTGTCACAGGAAAGTCAGACCCTCATAGCAGGTCTGAGTTATTTTATACTTTGTGTGGAATTAAATTTTGTCCAAATTTAGGTATCAGTGATTTGGAGATCCGTATCTGGGCTACCTGTACAGCCTTCATTTAAAGTCACTGGAGAGAAAGAGGTGCTTGCATAGCAACATGTTTTGCCATGTCCTTTAGGAGGAGATGAACTGTGCTTTAAAATGCCAAGTTCTCCATATGGATTCTAAAGGTATAGACTATGAATAGTTCAATACAGATATTTGCATGAGGACAGATGAATCTTAATATCTCAGTTTCCATGTGTTTGGAAAAGGTTCATTTTGGACTCACAGAGTCACCACAACTTTTCAATGATCAAATAATTTAACCTATTTAAGAAGGGAGTGAGGCATCTCTTTCCCTTTATTTACTATAAAGTGAATGTGTATGATTTATTTAGATTAAAACAACTTTAATAAACAACTATACTAAATTAGGTGAGACAGAAACTGTGCAGCTGATTTCCATCCAAGACGAACATAGTTTGTGCATTTTTTGCTTAGGACAGAGCTAATTCAAATGCTTGGAATGAAGGTGCTTTCTTGCAAATGTAAAATCCAACTGTGTTCAACTGAAATTAGTCTAGTGGTAAAATGTAGCACACCACACTATGCATCAAGATCCAGAGGCATCAGAATGAGGAGAAATAAGTCAACAGCACTCTGTAAGTTGTTGCCATAGCTCGTGTTGTGGAGCTGCAAGGGCTTTCACTCTCCTTGCTGATACTTCAGCTAGGAGACTGCTATTTCCTGTAATCAAATACTTTCTCTTACACTCTCCTTACTTGAAAATACTCAAAGGTAAAAGGAAAAAGTTGGAAGAAATCATCAGAGGGCAGAAGCTGGCAGGACATCATTACAAATAACTATAACAAGTAACTTTGATGTGCTGTGGTTGAAAGACAGTTACATGGTTGCCACAGAGATGAGAACCACAGAGTTTCACTTATCCAGTGTATATGGAGATACTCAGATGCAGCAGATATAGGAGATACAGCAGACATAAGAGATACAGCAGATACTGCATAGGATTCAGTAGCAAACATAGATACAGTGCCATTTTAGAGGGCCCTATAGTACTCTTGCTGACTACTCTTTCTGAAGATGTGGCTTCAGAAATGGTCTTGCAGGCACTGTGTCATACCTGCAAGTTTCTTACTCTTAAAACAGCTTCTGTTATCACTCAGTGCTTTAGGGAGCTGGACATGTCCTCTTGGGACATTTTATTTGAGATCCATTATTTGTTCCTCGGGACAGAATTGACTGAATAAAATAAAGCCGGAGGCTGGCATGTTAATACATAGCTTGCCAGATTTCATTTGCAGGTGGTGTGATACTGCCTGTTGTATCATTCTTTCCAGCCACAATAAGCAAAACTACTTAAGTCATAGACTTCTGTTAAAGATCTTACTAATATATTTTATAGATTGCTTATAGATAGTGAATTAAAGTATCCATTGATTATACTGCTTTGCAAGGTGTTATTGTAAATTTTGTCAATAAAAATTGTTTTTACTATTTCTCACTGTCCACAATAGGTTCATTTGATAGGTCATTCTACAGCCTATCTTTCTGTGAGGTTTCTGGGAGCAAGGCTTTGCAAACCCACATTTTATTGACAAAATTATTCTTTCTAGCAGGATGTTAGTTTTTTTGGTACCATGGACAGAAGTTTCTTTGCCAATCAAAGCTTTCATGCAGGAAAACGTCAGTGAACATAACAGCTCATTTTTCAATCTGGAAGTCTCCAAATAGTTAAACAGGATCTGGATCGGATGCTATCACTGATGTCAAAGTTTCGTAACTACTTTTGAAACAGGCCAGGCTCATCATTAATTACTGATAGATTTCTTCCCGTGTGCTATTTACCCCTTTAATTTGAAGAATGCATTGCTTCATTTATTAGGGGATGTAAATGTGTGTCTTGGAGGTATAATGGTCATTATAGCTTACTGAAACAAAACACTTTTCATTCAACTACTGTCTTCTCTGTTAAAAACATTAAGTATTCTCTCTTCAACATGTATAGTGTAAATTCTCAACTTTGCTGTGATCTGAGGCAAGATTCTGTGTTACAGTGAGAAGAGGAAAAAGATGAACAGCACATTGGCAGTATGTAATAGCCATGAAACTTAAACGCTGAGTATTTAAGTGGTATTCAGCTCACTGTATTTCTTTAACCAGACGTGAGATATGTTGGCTACAATGGCAGTTTGGCATGTCTAGGTTTTTTAAAGAATGAAGTGTACACTAGCAAGTACTTATTTTTGCATTACAGGTAGCTTTACCTGCTTGGTAATATAATACCTGAGGTAGAAGCCTAGTTAGAATTTAGATTGACAAGAAACAGGTTTTTCTCAGGACATTTTAATTTTTAATCAGCCCACAAATGATCTTCTGAGTCATCCTTATTAATAAATCTACCAGAAACATAAAAAATGGATATTTGCAACATGTAAACAAAACAAACAAAAAAATTAGGAGCAGGTAATTTCAGGAGAGAAATTTGCAAATTCCTTGCTTTCATTTCCACATCAAAAATATTCTGACACTAGTGGTGTTTTATCTTTTCTAATGGCATTGAAGTTTCTTTAAGCATTCTTTAAATCTGTATACCTATCAGATTGCACCTTTGCCTGAATTTATGATACAAAGTCTCATGAGGTTCATAGCTTTTCATATTTCTTTTAATATTCCTTGTATAATTTCACAGTTTTCTTAGCTGGCAGCAGCCAAAGATTATAGGCTTATATGCCTATATATTAAGGCTGATATACCCTTTGGTATACCCTGATATAGAATAGCTCACATAGGTGAGAAAATGCTAACAACTAACCTAACTGTAAAATGGTTCCTGAATTTAGAGTCATAGAGTCATTTAGGTTGGAAAAGACCTTTAAGATCATTGAGTCCAACCATAAACCTAGCACTGCCAGATGCACCACTAAACCATGTCAGTAAGTGCCACATCTACACTTATTTTAAATACCTCCAAGGATGGTGACTCAGCCACTTCCCCGGGCAGCCTGTTCCAATGCTTGACAACCCTTTCAGGGAAGAATTTTTTCCTAATATCCAGTGTAAACCTCCCTTGCCTCAGCTTGAGGCCATTAGCTTTTGTCCTATCACTTGTTACTTGGGAGAAGAGACCAACACCCACCTTGCTCTATCCTCTTTTCTGGTAGTTGTAGAGACTGATAAGATCCCACCTGAGCCTCCTTTTCTCCAGGCTAAACAACCGCAGTTCCCTCAGCTGCTCCTCATAAGACTTGTTCTCTGGACCCTTCACCAGCTTTGCTGATCTTTTTTGGACACATTCCAGCCCCTCAATGTCTTCCTTGTAGTAAAGGGCCCAAAACTAAACACGGTATTCAAGGCGCAGACTCAAATCTGAAATGTTTCATTGTGTATTTCTGAAGGCATGCTCTTGATGCCAGCAAAAGTTGTTAATCATGGTAATTTCTAGATTTTTATGATACAAGATCAAAGGATCCACATTATTCAATAAGGCTGACATTTTGAAGGTGAGGTAATTTTACTGCAGATTATCGAAGCTCCAGTTACAGTTTAACTTGCTTTTGAGCATCTCCCCTCAAGCAGATTTGCTTCCCCAAATTCAAGCATTATACTCTGGACTCAACTGAGATTTGATCTGAAAGTGCAAGAAATCATTAAAGCAATCCAAAACTCACAGTTGAGGCAGCTGCAGCCTCATTTTATCATCTTAGTGGACTACTGTGCAGCAATTGCCTCAAATTAACTTACCTTTTCTGAATATGTCTCGAAGAAAGAAAAATTATCACCTCTTACATCCCTGTGTGGCTCCTCTGTTCATGTTTTTCAAAGTCCGTCACCACCATGGCTTTGAATAATTGAATAAATTAGGGACGCTCAGAAGTGGTCTGTTCTTTATACTTTCACATAGGCATGTGAGATTGTTACAAAGAGACAGTGCTATTCAGAAAACTCTGCTCATGTTATTTAGAATCCATGTGAGAAGGTAAATAGTAATTTATCAGAACAGTGACTCCCTATAGGCATAATTACTGTTGAGATCACAGTAAATCAGTTGCTGTCAGTTACTGACAAAGATAATTGCTCTCAACTGGAAGCTCAGGGAAAAGGTTTACTGTATTTACATGTTCTTGTATTTCTTGGTGTTAAAGAGACCTCTGTTGCATGCTCATTAACTTAAGAAACATTAAGGACTCTGTCTTCACCTGGTAGCTATTTAAAGAGAAGTAATGTCAGTAAAGCTTTGGCTTAGAACCTGGCTTATTCAATTCATTAGAAAAATTACTTTCATTAGGAAGCTTATCTATAGGGAAGATAACTAAGGTTACTCTTCACTTGACAAATATTATTCAACAGAGTTACTTTTTAATTCATGTTGGTGGTCTTGTTCTCTCATGTCATAAATTGAGGTTTTTAAGTTCTATATGAATGAAAACATATACAAGGATTTGGTTTGTAGCAGATGAAAGTTTTTAAATGAATTAAAAGTCAAACAATTACGGGAATATATGCTGTTTAATGTCATTGTTACCTGAGTGACATTCGTACATTCTTGAGTAGCAAAAACAAACTTTGAAACCAGTGAGATTTTTCGGTAGTGATTGCAGGAAAATAGTGACATTTTACAGGACTTTGATGTTAGATGAACATGTATAAAATATCTGGGAAGTTCTTTGATCCACTTAGAAAAAATTTAAAGAGAGTTAGGAACACTGGATGTCACACAAATATTAGTGCTCTCATTTCCTTCCCTTGTGCTTTTTCTTCTTTGTTCCACATGGTTTCTGTATTTTGTGAGGTGGAAGTTTTAGGAAATTCAAATAAAACAAAAGCTCTGCGTACAGCAAATGACTAAAGTGAGGGAAAAAACCCAACCTAGGAATCTCATTTTGTTTCACTCCTCATTCCTAAAAAAAAACACACCAAAAAAAAAAAAAAAAAACCACACACACACAAAAAAAAAAAACGCAAAACAAAAAAAAAATAAGAAAGATTTCAACCCAAAGATGCAAAATATTACAAATTTGAAGGATGGAGACACAGTCCTTTTTTGGTGGAAACAGAGTTAAAATTACTTTAAAACTGCTTCATTTTTGTGATACCCAAAACTTTTGTTGGCTGGACAAATACTTTAACTGTGTTGCAGGGCCACTGTACCTCTGTGATTTTAAATTTGGCTGTATCTTCAGAATTGTCTTGATGTTGATGAATAAAAAGGACATGCAACTGTTGGAACAAGTCCAAAGGAGGGCCATGAGGATGATCAGAGCACTAGAGCACCTCCCATATGAAGATAGGATGAGAAAGTTGGGGCTGTTCAGCCTGGAGAAGAGAAGGCTGCTTGGAGACCTCATAGCAGCCTTGCAATACCTGAAGGGGGCCTATAGGGATACTGGGGAGGGACTCAACATGAGGGACTGTAGTGAAAGGACAATGGGTAACGGGTTCAAACTTAAACAGGGGAAGTTTAGAATGGATATAAGGAAGAAATTTTTTACTGTAAGGGTGGTGAAGCACTGGAATGGGTTACCCAGGGAAGTTATAAATGCTCCATCGCTGGTGGTGTTCAAAGGCGGGTTAGACAGAGCCTTGGGTGGCATGGATTAGTGGGAGGTGTCCCTGCCCATGGCAGGGGGGTTGGAACTAGATGATCTCAAGGTCCTTTCCAACCCTAACTACTCTATGAGTCTATGACCATCTCACACATGAATTAAAATCTTATTTAAATAAAACCAATAATTTTTAATATGTGGTCTTATTTTTCATTAGGTTAAGTGATTATCTTGGGATGGTATTAGTTTGTTATGGAGTTCCTTATTTTCATTATAAACATGTTGTTTTGCAAAACTTTTAGAAAAATCAAATTTTCTAAGATCTTTCCCTAATTTTTTTGAGATCATAGAAGCCCAGGTTTGTTAGTTTTGTTTACACATCTTCTGAAGTTATGTTACTAAATAAATAATAATAGTAAAAAATCTGATTGCTTTGTAGCAGGTAAGTGTGAACCTCCTGGAACATGACTGCAAATTGCTTTTGTCCTTGAGAGCAGCTGAGCATACCGGCTTGGGAAGTCTTCCAGGATGTAGGGAAGGCCAAACTGAGACGAGGATCTTTAGGAAGCAATGAGAACACAGAGAAAGTGGGAAGCAAGAATCAGGTATTCATCCAGGGTTAAAAAAAAGAGACAGGACAGACTTGAAGAACTGTTATGGCAGCAACAGTTTCTTGCCAATAATTTCTTGCTGTTCTGTCTCACTGAAGAGTTAGCCTATTTTAAATAGTGCACTGCTGTAGTAAAGCAGGTGTTGGCATTTAAAGCTTTTTGGTGCCTTTGGGGTGTTTGGTTTATGGAAAAAGTACTGGCAAACTAGTCTCAAAATGCTTTCTGCCTATGAGTCATCTGACTTCCCTAGAAGTCAGGTATGATCAGTCTGCTTGCATGCTGGGTTTTATTTTATCCCACATAAGAACACCTGTTGCCCTATAAAAGTAAAATTACTCATCACATAAAGAGGTTTACACCATGTTGTTGCAAAATTGGCTGCAAACGTTGTGTTGTCCAAAATAAATTTTCATAATTTTCTTGTCAGTTATTCACAAAGTGATAGATTCAATACTAAAATTGACAGTGCAATAATGCCAGTATCTTATTTTGTCCGGATTTGTAGTCTTTATATTTTTATGTTTCCTGGCTTCCTTATTTTCAATTTCAGTTCTTGCTCTTTGCCTTTTGATACTTTCTGTGTCACTCTCAGGGAAGCTAAGAGTTAGAATCTCTTGCGCATATATATATATATGTATATATAGGCTTTGAGAAGCTATTGTATGCACTCTGACTTGCATAGTAAGGACTTTTACAGGTATTACATATTTTTATAAAAATTAAATAAATCCAGATGTTCAAAACTTTATCTGCCTTTCTTTATACAATTTGTACACATATATTTAAATGTTCTAGAACAAGACCTGGTATTTGCCTACTGTTCTTTTTCTGTTAATGCTGAATTATTGCGCTGCTGATTTTCATTCCTTGGGTAATAAAATAAACCTGAACCTCTTCAACTCCTATAAGGCCACACAGCACACAGCTTGAATTTTTAATTAATAAAGTAACTTTGTGGAAGTGAAGAAAAAGGTTACAAAAAACCCCCAAACAAACCCCAGTTTAGAATACAATTTGTCTAATTTAAGGTGCTAAGCTGGGCATTGTCTCACTTCAAATTTAGGTTATTCAGCCCTGGGAGTAGGGCTAATCCAGCCTGCTGTGCAAAACTGTATATTCCTTATATAATGTAATGTTATGCTATGGAGTTAATGGGGTGAATGGAGTTAATGAAGACTGTGGCCTCAGGCACACAGTCCAATCTGCCTAAAATCTGTGTGATTGTTCAGGGTCCAGAAAGATTCTTTCTCTTTGCTTAGGAGTTGAAACCTTTTTCTGATATCAAAGTATTATGGAAAATTTAGGTTATAGCTGTTACCCATCCTGCTGCAAATTACACAAGATTTTGGGTGTTATCTTAGGTATCTTATATAGAGTTTGGATGCCTGCCTACCTAAACATGTATTGAAATGAAATTCTAGGCAGTAGAACAGTGCAGAACTGTCAGAAACAAGCAAATGCAGTGGATTGTAATTACATGGCAACAGAGCTTCCAGAGCAAAGGGGCTACTGCATGAATAGGCACTCACAGTATTATGCAGACCAAGAAAGCAGGGGGATGTATCATGTCCTGAAATACATTTGGTAACTCTCTAGAAACATACAGAAGATTTATATAAAGTAGTTCCCATATCCATTTTCTATCATTAAGTCAAAGATATATTTTCATTTTAAAAGTGGATGAATCCATACATGATAGGCTTTTTGCTTTCATTTCAGGACTGGTCACTTGGCTAATGTGAACAGTAGTTAGTATTCATGGCCTTTCTTTTAGCAAGTGGCAACTTTTTCATTTCTCAAGATGAGTACAATGGAAAACAGTGTTCCTTATATCCCTTCTTGCTTTCCACCCCCCTTCCCAACTTTCAAAATATTGAAAGTGCATCTAGAAGCAAACAATAAATTTTCTTACCAAGAGAACTGATGAAAAATGTCTTATTATGAGAAGAGGCTGTAATTTTGGTTTTTGTTACTCAGACTGATACACAGTTATCTGTGGCAGCTATCACTCTACATAGTCAGTTGGCTCTCAAAGCTGTAACAATTACATGTTTAGAGTGCCAGTACTTACATTTCTTGTACCTTGCCCAAAGCCAAATGTAAGAGAGAAAAGCCATGCTTATATCAAGAAGATTTATGTAAATAATGTCACTTCCTTGCAGACTTCCAGATGAATACTTTTGAAAGATTTTGATGATTTAATTCTTGCTATGTTTAGTAATACTGAATTTTTATTTTTCAGTTTGCAACATATGATTGCAAAGTGTATATTTTTTTAAGTTACAAAAAGTACAATTCAAAAGTCCGTGATGACAAAAGGCTTTCAATTTGCTGCACTGTAAAAAAAACATATGAGTTAGGCAGCCATACAAATTCTGTTCTGTGAGTTTGGTGTAAGCTCGTAGGTTTACTTGTCAGTGATTAATAAGCATATTATTTTTATATCACTTTCTTGCTGACCTGAGGCCCCAGTGAGGCTAAAGAGCGTCAGGTTTTGTGAATAATGCCACTGGAAGACATTAATACAAAGTTTCCTTAATTCTAGGAACTGAAAACATCTGCTTGAATTCTGGAGCATATTGTGTATGTGTTCAACATCAAGGCATCTTTCAAAGAATCATCTGATTTTGCTCCTAGCAGCGCATTTTGCTTCAGTCAGTGGGAGTTTATTTCAGAAGGATTTAGATGGTGCAGGAGTAATTGGCACAGTCCCACCAATTCCCGTCCAAAATTCAGGACCCCCACGTTTGCATCCTCATCTGTTTCAAAGCCCCATTTGCCTGCAGTTTCTGGATAGCCCATCAATTAGTGTGACTGACCAAGTTTGCTTCTGGTTATTGTTCGTAAACGTTAATTGACCAGGTTTTATGTCTCTGTATGTTTTGTCTCCTTCCCTTTCCTTATGCTCCCAACTAAAAAAACCAAACATTCTCACAGTCCACATATCTTTATTAGTTCATGTCACTGACCAGGTTGGTTCTTACCATGATCTTCCTTATCATATGTTGGCCAGGTCTTTATGGCTTCTTTGACCAGAGAGTCTCAAAGGAGCAGATGCCCTCCTTCCATGTACCATGACAAGGGCATCTGTGATGGAGAGTTTGGGTTCAAGCTTTTTCAAGTTGAAGATCTAGATTACAGTTCTCTTACTATCTAGGAAAATGATGTAAAATCTTGGCAGTTAAGCAAAATTATGTCTAACTCACATTGTTTTGCAGGACATGTAATAGTTGTAGTGAAGACTGAATAACAAATGTTCTTTCAGGCATTTAAGCAGGAGGAGGATGTCATTTGATTTGACATCAGGTTACTTTGGAGTGTAAGAGGGGAACAGGCAACCGAGTTCTTGATTCAGGACACTTCTGACCTTGGATATGCGAGAATCAAATGATAGGTGCCCAGAAAACTGTCAGGATGACTGAGGAAGCAAGCAAAGGAATGTCGGAACCTGTAATATTAGTCAGTGCTGTAAAATAAATAGAAGGGCTCATTATGCTAAAATAGCTATAGGATCATATCAAAGTACCTGTTTCTCTGAGACAACTGTGCTTTTGGTGCTGTGCAGACATGTAATAAGAAGAGTCTCGGTCATAAGAAGTTCACGGTGTAAGTAAATCAGACAGAGAAACAGAGTAAATCTATTTCTTTTATGTCCCACAGTTCATCAGTGGCAGATTGAACAAAGCCAGTCTTTTTCTGAATTTTAATCTAGTGTTCATGACTTATATTTCATTAAGTATACAGTATTATTGTTATTCCATTCTACATCTAATATTCTTAATGAATGATGCACTACAGTATGAAATGCTATAGAGGTTTTTAGTAGAGGTTTCCCCCTAGAAATATTGTGTTATTTACTTCTTTTGAACTGTTGTTGCATGCATACTAAAAAGTGATGTTTTACTGGCAGCATAGTTTGGTGTTTTGCACATCTTTGTGCTAGGATTTTTACTCATCTTTCCTGTTGAAGCTTGGATTATACCTGTCGTGCTTCATGTAGATCTGCAAAGGCATTCTTGTAATATTGCAGAATCCCTAAACATTTCTTTGCACCTTTTGAACTGCATCGAGCTGGGTTTTCTTTTAGTTCTTTTGTTCTTTAGATTTTCTATTGAGCATGGAATTCCTTGGGTAAGCAAAGACTTCTATCTAATACCCAGGGGTAGTAGGAAAATTCACATCATTGTGATTACCATGAGAATTTCCAGTAACAGTTTGTGGCTGTGTCATTAGGAAGAAGTCTATCTTTGAAAATGTTGATGTTAGCAACTTGTAAAGAGTAAGCTAATGATCAAGTTATCACCGTCAGAAATTGCAAAGTTGTGGAAATTCAGAATATTTATGGTTAATGCAAAAGTATATATAACGAAAGATTCTTAAACCAGGAATAAACAGGGACTGTAAGCTTGACTGTAATGTGGCTGACTGATCTAGACTGTGGTAGGCTATTTACTTTTGACAAACAAGAGGGATATACTGTGAGCATTGAAATAACAAGCTTTTAGCTTTGAGTTTTTATTTTTAATATGTAAGTGAATTGCTGGAGGTAAAATTTTATGGAGTTGTCATTATAGAAATATCAAGGAGGAACAGAATCAGTTTTCAGTTGCTAGTAGCATTTTGGGTGTTTGTGCTACAAAATATTATTTTTCTTTTGCTGTTAACTTGTCATCAACCATGAAATACCAGTAAGCTAGTATTGGAACTGAAATTGAAGTATGTATGTGAGTGAGTTCTGAAAAATACTCGAAGTTATAAATAATGTCCAGGCTGTGCTACAGAGTCAAAATTACACTGAGCCTTGTACCTTATCTGTGTTCCTCTCTGCTTAGGAAAAGAAAAGAAGAAACAGAATTATCTGCAGGTCCTTCACATGCTGAAGCCTCACACCATCAGACAAATGAGCCAAAGGCAGCATCCAGAGATTTTTACTAGTGGATGTATTGTCTCTGAGTTGTCTGACTACTTGGAACTAATTTTTACTTTTGGTCTTCACAGCATCCTGTAAAAATGAAATATAATTATGGACTGTATGAAAATCGTGATAATGTTGGTTTAATTATGCTCTATGGGACACCTCAAGAGGATGTATACCCTCGTGTCTGTTTTAGAAGTTATGAACACTAATTCTCTGTTTGTCTTCCTCATGGTTTTGTACATCTCTTTTCATTCCCACCTTCCTCTCATTTTGTTTTTCCAGATTGAAGAGTTCTGTGGAGGAGCTAGTCCATGCTTGCTTATTATTGCCATCCTTTTTACCTCTTCCAGTCCTACTGTTTTCGTCTGGATATGTGATGATTAGGGCTTTGCACACCAATCATTGTGTGTAATACTTTGTGCCTAATCACTTATGCTGTGAAAGATGGTCTTGGTTGTTTTCTTCTTTTACTCTTTCACAGTAATTCTTACTATGCCATGTTTGACAATTGCCATGAAACTAGTTGGCACTTTGCAAATGACTCACAATGATTCCAAGATTTCTTTCTTGACAGGTAATAATTTAAAGAACATGAGTGTGTTTATTTTCCTATGTGTATACATTTGCCACTTGGATAGATGCCATTAAGATTTTGAGATTATTCTGAAACTCTTTTGAATCTGTCATGGTTGTGGGTTTTGTGTGAGGTTCAGGGACCTGGGCTGTGCCATGGCACACATCTGTAGAGGCTGCAGCTACATACATTTGTAAGTTCATTAACCTCAAGATGTGGTGCTTAGTCCTGACAGCCTAGAGCAACCACACACTCCAGTAAGGGCAAACCCTTTGCCATAATAGGGCTGGAAGGAGGGGTGGAAGGAGCATTAACTTGGGGTCACAGGAGTAAACTAGCCTGAATCAAATGCTGAATGATTCAGACCATTAGAATATCTTTATTTTTATGTGTTTTTATCTGACTTGCTTTTCAAGAGAGAAAGAATGATGCTTTGCATCTCTGGAAAAACAGTATCAACATTTGTTTCATGAGGGAAAAGTGTAAGAACATAGCTAATTTATGCTGTACAGATGTACTAGTAATATAAGATTCCTACCTATACGTACTGTGAGATCATTGTGACTATGCAATGGCATCATCTGCTCCTGACATATTAATGTGGATTTAGGATTGATGTTACTCTTTGTTGGTTCTTAGGAGGGATTAACAACAAAATGCTGGATTCACTGAAGTCAACTTTGCAGCCCAAATTTAAGGCCAAGATTTTGTGCAACAGCTCAAAGTCTTTTCCCTCCTTTTTAAATTTTATGGGCTCTATCTATCAATTAGAAGACAGCTTGTGTTTTCTACAGTGATGTTATGGTAGTCATGTTTATAGAAATCGTTATTTCTGGGAGGATTCTGTTTTAGTAGAACTGTTGTTTTTAAAGCTGTGTGTGAAACTTTTACCTACCTATTTCCACACATGAAATTTCACACTCTTTTTTGTCATTTTCTGGTCAAGGTTTATATGGCAGTATACATAAATTCTTTGTATCAGGTGGATGCAACTGTCAGGGCACAGCGAGGGTCAGCTTCTCCTTCCTTACTGCACTTACAGTTTAATGCTGCAAGCTTTTTTTTCCAAAGAGAAAATAGTGATTTTACTGTCTTGCAAGCTTCTGCAAGTATCTCCTAAAAATGGAAGAAAAAAAATACTATCTTGCATAAAGAGGTGAGCTCTGTGCCAAAACTTTGCAAATGTACGAATATACTCCAAAGAACAAATACTGTTTATACTACATGTTTGCATACATTTAAACTTGTAGAGTTGAAATCTGCATTAATTTCATGTTGCTTATCATCACTTACATACTTTATTGTACCTGTAGTTTTTTTAAAATCACTATGATTTCACATTTTATTTGTTAAAAGATGCTGCTCATTTATTTATAACTTGCTTGAAGAATGAATCCATAGTTGGATCAGGAAAAAAACTGCAGTAACTGAAATTTGATCAAAACAGAATGGAAAAACTGCAAGTTTGTTGATTCAGTATCACATTTCTCAGCCCATCTTATTGTTCTTATAATTCCACATTATCCCTTGTTGCCTTGCAGCCATCTGTATCTGCTACTTTCAGCCACCCAGGCTGCAGCTTTTTCAGCAGGTACCTTGCTGGGTGACCAGCAAGTGGATAACGGGGGTAGATCCTGAATGTGTAGAGCAATAAAGTAGTTACTGCATGTGCAGTCTTTTACCCTTTCATATAATTTGTTAGTATGAGACTGTGTAAAAAGAAGGCAAGTGATAGTTGCTTACTCCAGTCAGTTCTTGGAGTATCTTTGAATGGACACAGGGTGATTTAAAATTCAGAGAAAAAAGTAAGGGTAGCAAAACCTGAGAGCAGATTAGTGTCAACCAGAGCAGTTAAAGTCAATAAAATTTTTACAGGGATATCAAGGGAAAAATGAAGGACTTGAGAGGAAGTAAGCTTATTGATAAATGAGAAAGTAGATTAAATTAATGATTAATGACTCTATGTAGCCAAGTGGCTATGTGATTTAAAAAAAAAAAAAATCAATCTTGGCTGGGAGGGGGTGAAGTGGGGAAGAAAAAGGGAAGTCATGAGGAAACAGAAGCAGGTTGGCTCATAGGAACCTACTCCAGGTCTCAGGTGAAACACAGGTGTATGATCCCAGGCAAAAAGCAGGTACTGAATCAGGAGGCCAGCATCTGCAATCTGTCCCAGGTTTACTTTTGGTTCTCAAATCGTGCTAATGCAGTTCATCTGCTGGTGCACACCTTTCCAGCTACACTGGTTTGCACACTGCAGCAAGGAGTGACAGCTGGTGAGGAATCACTGCTGACTTCGATACCTGTGTTTGGTTGGTCCGGCAAACGCCTTACACTGCTTTTCTCTCTTACAGCCTGCATTATGGTCTGGTTCTTAGGAAATACAAGAGGTGAATGATAGTTGGACTTATACAAAGTCAGACAAAAGGAGTTTGCAAATTGTATAAACATGAATGAACCCTGTGAATTTAAACTCAGTTCATTACAACTGTAACTTAGTCGAAAAAAAAAGAACAACTGTGAAGGCACCAGAGGATTAAGAGAGAAAGCTAAGGTGGCATTGATCTTCAAAAAGAGAAGGGGGAGGGAGGGAAGTGATCCTCATAAATCCTGTTCTGTCAGTCTAAATTAAATCCTTAAGGGAGAGAAGAATACCCTTAGGAACAAATAGTAAATTAAAGAGAGGTTAGGCAGCTAATTTGGAAAAAAACCCACTTGTGTACAAAGTAGAATGATATTTTAAGTAATGAATCACATCCCCACAATGTTATTGCTGTCAATAATTAGAAAAGGAAAGAACGAAGGGAAGATAGGTGTAACATACATGGAGTCCTTTTCCCTCTTGGATGGCAGTTCGTGCTATTGGTAGTTGTCTTCAGAGCCTGAAGCAGGCGGTAATGATATAACCAGAAGACATATCTCACCCTGTATCCATTCAAAGCAGTTCTTTTTAATACAAGTTAGTTTTGCATTCAGGTATGTATATATACTTATATCTACATCTATGTTAGCCCTGTATATATGCAGTATTTGTTTTTTCCCTTTTCATATCTATGTACATGTATTTATGTTTTTTTTTCACTCAGGCTGTGCAGTTGGAATAGGACAGACTAATAATGTTAATAAGAGGTAACAAGTAACCTGTTCATCTAGTAAGGAGTAACATAGGCTAAGATAAATGGGTTTATTTTAAAACAAATTTAATTTTACTTATTTAAAAAGACTTAGGGTTAGAGTATGCTGGGATATAGACAATGCAATGGGACTGAGAGAGGTGATTTTGGAAAGAAAAAGAGAAAACAAAACCCATGAGCAAAATAAAATCTCAAACACAGCCAAGTGTGAGAACAGTTTTACTGGAATTGGCATAAGAAGAACTGTGCCTTTCCTTCAACATTAACTTCTCTACAGTTAGTCATGTGGTTTGGTGCTTTAAAAAACTTAAGTCTGCATTTCTTTCTATAATATTTTCATTAACTTTGAAAAAATTTTCTTGAAATAGACACCAGTTTTCTAGAAAATAATGCTGAAGCACATCTCTTTCAGATTTCATTAATATTGTGGAATATTTGTAGGAATGGTAATATCCAGGAAATTCAAGCATCTGTCTTGAGTTTTCCAGAAATGCTTACACTGCCAAGTTTTACAAGACTACACTGCTAGTTTTCTAGTTAAGGCAGACAGACATATGACGCACTGGGAAGACCACTGGGGAAAACCACCGTCGCTAGCCAGTGACTTAAGGATCAGGTCCTACAACATGTCTAATAGGGGTTTTCTTTCAGTTTCATCTTCAGACAATGAAGGCAAAAGTAGAAATTATGCCTATCAGAAAGTCGGTAGTTGTTTCCTCTTCAGCAGATTCCTTTTGCCTGTGGGAAGTGGGCTGATAATCCACAGCGCAGCAGCGTGCATGCTGATGAAGCTAACGATGTTACAGGCTTAACCTCATTTCAAAGTGCAATGTGATATACTTGCTTCATACGTTGTTATAAATATGTATCAAATGACTGAAAAGACTTCAGGCACTTGGTTCTTCTTACCTTTCTTGCTTGCTGTCTGCATCTGGAGTTCCTTCTGAAGTTTACTTGTGGGCTTAGGGTCATTACCTTAACATAACATGCATTCACAGTAATTTAAAAAGCAAAATAGACAGCAAGCATCAGAAATTCAAATAAACAGACTTTGTGTTAAATATACTTAAAATATTTTTTCTTTAAACTGCTGCAGTTTGGTATTTAGCTGTTAAAAAAGCACAATGAAATAACCTGAAAAGGAGCATATCAATTGGTTGCCATATTTAAAATTGCTTTTAAACATTCTCCTGGAGCTGATAAACTGCATTAACTTATTCCAAGTGGTTCCTTAGAGCTACTGTGTACAAAATTATTATTATTATTTTATTTGATGTAAGTTACAGAAATTTAAAATGAAAAATTGAAGAATCTCTCTTGTAGCACTTTACTTTCTGTTGATATATCAGTTTCTTATGTTCTCTGCAGGATTTTCCTATGATTTAGGAAAGGACACTGTATGATTTTGCTATAATACTGCAATCAGCATCAGAAGACAAATCTTTAGAAATCAAGTTGTGAAAAGAAGTTGTGAAAATTGACATAATGAATTATGCTACGCACTGAAAGTAATGTATTTTCAATATATCATTTTGTAACTAAGCTTGATTTTTAGAGATTGCTCTCTAAACAACAAACCAATTTTATTTGCCCTGGTAGTTCAAGAAGTAAGCAATTCTGAGCATGATACATGGTCTATATAAATTTGGAGAAATCAAGGGACCCTCCTTGATCTGTGTACTGAAATATAAACTAGGCTCTCTTTTACTTGCTTATACATTTGAGTCTTTCTGGACCTAACACCAGCTTAATATTTTCATCAGAAAATTGATGTTGGCTAAAATGGCTAGAAGGTGTAAAACCCCCTGCAAGGTAAAGCACAATGGAAATAATTTTATTTTCTTTAGTAAAATAACTTATTTTAAATTTTGGCTTTTCAGATATAATTTAGGCTAATGTGGCCTTTTTGGTAACAGCCTGAAAGAGTGCATAGTAATGCAGGGAGATATAGGTGGGCATAAGTGAGCACTTATATGGCTATGTTTGAATTTTGTCCCAGCTCTGTATCAGAAATAGTTCAGATTCTAAATTTGCAGCACAAGTTGAGTAATATGCAACACCTAAAAGACAAACACACAGTGAATGTATGTTGAAGAAAGGGCTGCAATGATAGTATACCCTAGAAAGGCAAACAGCTAAAGATTACACAATCTAAACCATAGAGGTAGTTAAACTTCTTCATAAAAAGACAGCTACCAAGTACACTTGAGAAGTATAGTCACACACAGAAGCAAAGAATCTGATCCTGTGCTTGGAATTATACATTAATTTTGCATCTTTTTAAAGTCCTAATCATGCAATCATCTCATGTGAAGAACTCCACTAAGTTAATGATATTGCTCATGAGTTTTCAGGATCGGGGCCCTAATCAGCATTTTCCTGCTTTCTTACTCTTGCAGCATGTGTGTAGCTAATTGGTGTTTTGACTGAGTCAACAAAAGAATGGCAACACCGATGAATCCAAGGAAATTGTTCTCATTAGAATGTGAAGCTAGAGAAGTACTGCCTTCTAGAACAAATATTATCCTCAAAAAATATTCTTATTAAAACAAATTGCCCTTTGTGGCATAATAAAATTTGTGTAAAGAGAAACATCTGGCAGAATAATATAACTTACTGTAGCGTAACATTTGGAATAAATTAATTTATTTTATTGTCATAAGCTGCTTTTTGGGCTTCTCCACATTTATCCAGATTCAAATGTGTCAGTGTGTTGCTTAATATCATTTTATCATGCTCAACTTGCATTTCCTTTAAATTAATTGTATTATGTACATAACAAGCCTTGGAAGATGGTATATGTTGGAATTAAAGTTCAGACAAGTTCTGTATTAGACCTTACTTTGTGTACAGTAGCACATTTCATCACTAAGTGTTTTATGAGACTTCCAACATGCAGAAGCGCTAAATTGCAGGTGTCCTAGTGTTGGGAAGAAAGTATGCTTTACATTGAGCAATAGGAAAAATTGCATTCGGAAACTTAATCTAGAATTTCTCCATTTTACTCTTTATAAGTAGTCTCCACTCCTTTTATAGCCAATGCAAAAAATGAGGCATATTCCAAACTTACTCTGCTGAAATTGCATTGGATGCCACTGAAAAAAGCCCTATAATGCACATCTGCGCTGCAGATATCTATCTTTGCTTAGATTAATCTCACCATGAGCAGTATACTTTGAATTCGATGATAAGAGGTGATTTTTAACATTGTTATGAATGTGCTCAGTGAAGTCACAGATTTTTTGTCATGTGCCTACAGTTGCCGGCCACTTAAAAATATTTAGTTCCTACAGATTTTAAAGATACCAGAACATATGGTGAGTAGATAGATATCTGAAGCATTTAGACACAGTAATAATAAGAAATGTAAATAATGTAGAATAATAGAAGCTGAAAAGATGCCAGATTAACCAACTGAATTTTATACATAATCTTAGAATTTCAAATCTGAGCCTGCAGTCATCAAGCTACCTACTTCAGAAGCAGGGGAGTAGGACACATATTGCTTATCTGAATAAGATAAGCAAATAAGGAGCCCTCTGAAAAAACAGTAGAACATGGAGAAAAGGTAGCTTCACCCTGCCAGGTTGGATGGGGCTTCAACCAGCTTGGTCTAGTGGAAGGTGTCTGAGCTTGTGGCAGTGGGTTGGAACTAGAAGATCTTTAAGGTCCTTTCCAACCCAAACCATTCTATGTTTCTATGATCCATCTCTGCTGTATGAGCCAATGGTATTGTGAATTAAGCACTGGTTCATGAGAGTACGTACTGAGAAAGAAAAAAGCAGTTTATTTAGAAGAAAGAATGGTGGGTTGAGACAGAGGGGAGAAATACAGAAAGATTTAAATTCAAAATAATACAGAAAGCAAAAAAGAGTTACACTTTCTGGACTCCTCTGTCACATCAACACCCAAGGACAACAGATGCTACCTACATCTATTAAAGGGAGCTAAAGGAGAATTATTCAGAGCAAAAGTACTGCAAGCTAATAGGTTGTCTAAGTAAGAAAAATATCATGCACAGTGAAGCCTTTCACATAAGGACACTATTTATAACATGTAAATGAAAAGAGTCAACATAACCAGCATATATACAAAGATGTTCCTCAACATAAAATTCATTTCAGTTCTGTGATATCCTTGAATATGTTTTTAGTCTGAATCTCTTACTTCTTTTTTCCTAGAACAGCCTTTTTTAAAAATTGAAACCACTGCTCAAAATGCATGAATATAAAAGTTTAGATTCACAAAAAATATATTCTTAATGATCATGGAATCGTAGAATAGTTAGGGTTGGAAAGGACCTTAAGATCACCTAGTTCCGACGCCCCTGCCATGGGCAGGGACACCTCCCACTAAACCATGTCACCCAAGGCTCTGTCCAACCTGGCCTTGAACACTGCCAGGGATGGAGCATTCACAGCTTTCTTGGATAACCCATTCCAGTGCCTCACCACCCTTATAGTAAAGAATTTCCTCCTTATACCCAATGTAAACTTCCCCTGTTTAAGTTTTAACCCATTACCCCTTGTCCTATCACTACAGTCCCTAATGAAGAGTCCCTCCCCAACATCCTTACAGGCCCCCTAATGTGCTTATCATATTGGTGGTGGTTTAGCTCATTTAATAAAATGTTATATGCTGTGTTTCCACTCAGTGTATGTACCATATTATGTTCAGGTATTGTAGAAGTTATACTTACAAAGCTATTTTTCAAGAGGAAGGAAAGGGAGTAAAATAACAATATTGCATTATATGAAGCAGAACTCTTCATCTATTGTATTTTCTAACAATCAAAGATCTGACACCCCATCAATTACCTTCTCAGTTAAATTGGTCATCTATTTTCCTTTCAAGTATGTTAAAAGAAATCCCTTCCTTGTTAGCAAATCGTCAAGAAATACAGAAGTTTCTCATAATTCAAAAGATTTAGATAGTAAAACATTTCTTCAAAATAATCCTGTATGCCTAGATTCTAAATTACTTCTCATCTGCTAAGTGCCTTTCATTTGCTGCAGCTAGCAAAGCAGGAAGTGAATGTATATTTTCCCATAGTTGCTGTCTGTCAGGTTGCTCTGAGCTCTTCAGCCAGCCATGCAAGAAAATGAATAAGTATGATGTTGATAAAGAGCTGTGATGCAAGAATTTAAGGGTAAAAAAACCTCCACTAAACAACTCATATAGTGAATGCATACTTCTAATTATGATATCATAATGTTGTTCAAGGGTATGCCAGTACATTAAATTCTATTTTTTTTTTATTTTTTTGAACCTAAAAAATAGTTTAGTGAATGAAACTTTGTGCACTTTGCACTTAAAAAAATATTTTGAAGTATATTCTTGAAAAAAAGTTACTTTTCTGATAGTATTCCTCAGTGTGATAGGTGCATACTACATATTCAGTATATACAGAAGATAAAAGCAGTTTTACCATCTGGTCTGAAGTCCATTTAAGTCAGCAGAAAGAATTCCATTAATTTGAATGGGCTTCAGGGATAGAGCCCTCTTCACATACGTATGTGATCTGCCTAGCTAGCATATATAAACCCTATTCAAGTCATTCGTCCTAGCAACATAATTAATTCCTCTTGGAATTGTGCAAGGTTTTTTTTTTCTATTCGTGATTAATTTTACTGTCATCATCCCAGTAATCATAACACTTCACATTTTAGAAGACCTAAAGAGTATTTTGAAGTAATTAAAGTAGTGTGAATACTTTGTTATTGACATCTTTGGAAATTGTAAATGCTTCTAGCAGTATCTGGCTTTATATTCAAGCATATTATGTCAACTAATGGAATCATTTGTGAGTCTGAAAAAGTCTGAGGTGAAAACAGATACTGCCTTTTCAGTAATTGAGTTATTTTAAAACTAATTTCTTTGTTTGTTGAATATTACTTCTAAAGCAATTTAAGTATTTGAGGCATTTTGAAAAAGTAAGGTAATAATGTTTTTAATAGTCTGTTGTATTATGTTTACACTCACTATATTTGTTATTTTCAGCATCAAGAACTTGACTTCATAACACATTAAAATGAGGAAAGGAGAATATTTATTTAAAGGATCTTTCAATATTAAAAAAAATGGAGTATGCTACTGAAAATGCTATCTAAAAACCAGCACCTATGCTTTATGATTTCCCTGTTGTAGAGAAGTTCTAGAAATGCAATTTTGTGAATTCAAGATATTTCCTTTTAAAATCCCAGATACAGAGCAGTAATTCCAGATGAGAGATTTTATATTATCTTGGGGTTTTAAAGTACAGAGTAAGTAATAAATAGAGTATGTGATTTAAATAATATTGTGGTGAGCTTCCATAAACAGTTCTGATAATTGAGTTGGCATTTTCTTACAAGATGTCCTGGGTTCAGCAGTGGCAGTCATTTTTCTCCTTCTTAGTAGCTGGTGCGGTGCAGTGCTGTGTTTTTGACTGACGGCCTGGGAACAGTGCTGATAACACCAATGTTTTTAGTTGCTGCTCAGTAATATTTAGTCTGACCAAGGACTTTCGGAGCCTCATGCTCTGCCAAGGAGGAAGAGAAGCCGAGATGAAGGAGAGACCGGATGCCTGACCCAAACTGACCAAAGAGGTGTTCCATACCACAGCACGTCATGCCCAGTATATAAACTGCAGGCAGTTACCCTGAAGGGTTAGATCACTGCTGGGGTCCGGCTGGGTATCGGTCGGTGGGTGGTGGGTGGTTGTATTCTCTTCCCTTGTTATTTCTGTTATCATTATTATTATTGGTGGTAGCAGCAGTGGTTTGTGTTATACCTTAGTTACTGGACTGTTCTCATCTCAACCCGTAAGAGTTACATTCTTTCAATTCTCCTCCCCATCCCTCTGGGAGGGGGGGAGGGGGAAGAAGGGGGGGAGGCAATGAGCGAGCGAGCTACATGGCTGACTGGACTTAAACCACTACACAAGAGTGAGAAACAGGGGTAGATGTGTAGAAATCTAACTTTACAAAGTGGTTGCAACTCATTGATTAACTGTGTGCATACACAACTGATTGTGCAAAACACAGCAGAGCGGTATTTCCAAATGACAGTAATAAAACAAATGATAATGTTATTAGTTAATTAGAGGAATTTCAATTCAGTATTGTAATAACAAATGCATGAGGGAGCGCTGTCAGCTGCTGTTGGAATGCAAAACGGAACAGCTTCTGAAGTGTAATGTACTTACTATCATTGGTATTTCTGGATGATATGCAGAAGTTGTGTTATACTTTTAAGGTCTTACCGGGATTCATTTAATGTCTGTCTGAATGAAAATGAACTGTACTAATATGACAAAGACTAGTAATAAAGTTTTACAAGTCAGCTTCTGTAATATGAGTTGTAGGTATCCAAGTCTGAAGAAAGACACACCTTTGTGTAAGATTGGCCTCCAAATTTAATTGAGACCTAGGAACCACTTGTGTGCATGCAGTTATAGATGATAACCGGACTAAGTTCACCTCAAAATAAGAGCATAATAATAGAGTCATAGAATCATAGAATAGTTAGGGTTGGAAAGGACCTTAAGATCATCTAGTTCCAATCCCCCTGCCATGGGCAGGGACACCTCCCACTAAACCATGCCACCCAAGGCTATGTCCAACACCGCCTTGAACACCGCCAGCGATGGGGCGTTCACAGATTCCCTGGGCAGCCTGTTCCAGGGCCTCACCACCCTTACAGTAAAGAATTTCTTCCTCATATCCAGTCTAAACTTCCCCTGTTTAAGTTTGAACCTGTTATCCCTTGTCCTATCAGTACAGTCCCTCATGAAGAATCCATCCCCAGCATCCCTATAGGCCCCCTTCAGATACTGGAAGGCTGCTATGAGGTCTCCACACAGCCTTCTCTTCTGCAGGCTGAACAGCCCCAATTTTGTCTGCCTATCTTCATATATTTAACTTAAGAAAAAAAATGTGATCCTTGACCATGTACTCAGACTACAAGAATCTTAGTGATACTTAATTTTTATGATAACCAGAAAAATATGCTTATTTAATTCTAGCGTGAATTCACCCATTTTTTAGGCACATCTCTTAAATGCTAAAGTACCTGAATGGTTCTGAATAACATTTTTTAAAGTAGTTTTAGAGTGCAAAAAACTGGGATTTGGCTCATTTCATTATAGATGTTTTCAGTCTAAGTTTCTACAGCTGAGGTAATAATATATATAGTTGAGGAGAAAAATGGACATCTGCAGGTCATGACTGGATGGCCGCACGCAAAGAGTAGTGCTCAGTGGCTCAATGTCCAGCTGGAGACCAGTAACGAGTGGTGTCCCCCAGGGATCAGTGTTGGGACCGGTCTTGTTCAACATCTTTGTGGGTGACATGGACAGTGGGATTGAGTGCGCCCTCAGCAAGTTTGCTGATGACACCAAGCTGTGTGGTTCAGCTGACATGTTGGAGGGAAGGAATGCCATCCAGAGGGACCTTGACACGCCTGTGAGGTGAGCTGATGCCAACCTAATGAAGTTTAACCATGCTAAGTGCAAAGTCCTACACCTAGGTCGGAGAAATGCCAGGCACAGCTACAGGTTGGGCGGGGAGGAGATTCAGAGCAGCCCTGCGGAGAAGGACTTGGGGGTGTTGGTTGATGAAAAAATGAACATGAGCCGGCAGTGTGCACTTGCAGCCCAGAAAGCCAATTGTATCCTGGGCTGCATCAAAAGGAGTGTGACCAGCAGGTCAAGGGAGGTGATCCTGCCCCTCTACTCTGCTCTCGTGAGACCTCACTTGGAGTCTTGTGTGCAGTTCTGGTGTCCTCAACATAAAAAGGACATGGAACTGTTGGAACAAGTGCAGAGGAGGGCCACGAGGATGATCAGGGGCCCGGAGCACCTCTCGTATGAAGATAGGCTGAGAAAGTTGGGTCTGTTCAGCCTGGAGAAGAGAAGGCTGCGTGGAGACCTCCTAGCAGCCTTCCAATACCTGAAGGGGGCCTATAGGGATGCTGGGGAGGGACTCTTCATTAGGGACTGTGGAGAGGACAAGGGGTAATGGGTTTAAACTTAAACAGGGGAGGTTTAGATTGGATCTGAGGAAGAAATTCTTTACTGTGCGGGTAGTGAGGCCCTGGAATGGGTTGCCCAGGGAGGTTGTGGATGCTTCATCCCTGGCGGCCTTTCAAGGTGGGGTTGGACATAGCCTTGGATGGCATGGTTTAGTGGGAGGTGTCCCTGCCCATGGCAGGGGGCTTGGAACTCGATGATCTTAAGGTCCTTTCCAATCCTAACTATTCTATGATTCTATGACTGATCTATTCCATATTAGTTGTATGTATTAGAGTGTGAGGATCCATAAGGGAATGTATTTCAGTATATCTCTCTGCTTAAAAAGAGGCTATACAGCTTCATGTTTGCACTGAGTATATTAGAATCATAGAATCAAGGGAAGAGAAATATATATCATAAGTTACAAATTTGGCACAGAAACATTTGAAATTGAGGCATCCTGCAGTAGTGAAAGTCAGAGTCCTGTATGAGGCAAAGCTTTCTTATTCCCTATTAAAAAAGAAAAGAAAGGAAAAAAAAAAAAAAAAAAAAAAAGAATAAAAAAAGAGGCAAAAAAGAATTAAAAAAAAAAAAAGAGCATGGATGGCAGGTAAAGGCATGCACAGTAGTTTTATGCTAGTGTGAAGAGGAGTTGTATGTGTTTGTGATCTGCTGTGTATGTGTTTGTACGTGTGATATGTTGTGTATGTGTTTGTGATCCTGCTGAACCCAGGACACCTCTTCATACCAAATTCATGGTTATAGATGGTTAAAGGGAGGAGGATGTTTTCAGAACTCATTTTAATCCTGAGCCAGAGCCCTTCACATGCCAAATAATAATTTGTCTGCCCTGAATTGAATTATCACTACAGCTGCTCTAGAGCCTTGAAGACTTCTCAGTGCAGAGGTTCACTATGCCTCATGTAAGTCTTCCTGTCCTGCTAGCTCTAAAGCTTAGAATTCTCTGAACCAAAGCCCTACAGCTCTTTTTCATCCAATCTCTCTCAAACCACCTCAAATTCCATCCTGTCTGACACTCCAGCTCTCCCTAAAGTCTCCCAAACCTTATCCACACCAAGTCATCTAGTATGTTCTATACTGAGATCTTATCACATTTTATTCTGATTTTTTTTTTGTTTGTTTTTTTGTTTTTTTTGGTTTTTGGTTTTTGGTTTTGTTTTGTTTTCTGTTTTTTAAGATTCAGCTGGACAGAATGCTGGCACATCTATTCTAGGCCATGATTGCCTGAAAAGGCTGGACCACATGATCCTATAGGTCCCTTCCAACCTGTTGTTCTATGATTCTAATACATCACAGAGCTTCCTCATTTCTCCAAACCCATGAGGATTGCTCACCCAGGGCCATCAGCAGGTCTGCTCAGCTCCTCCTGAGCTGTCTGCTGCCAGCATCCATGTCTGTGCCCCCCATGCACCTGTACACGTACGTCTTCTGTACACCCCCATTGCTGCAGGCATTGTGAAAAGTCATCTTAGATTTGTTTCTTCCATCTGAAATTCTGGGGCAGGTAAGGAACACAGAACCATTAGGGAGAGACAGCAAAACATCTAGGTGGCCCATGGTCTGGTCAGTCCCATAATTATCTTCACATGGTAAGTGACAGGAATAAGAGAGAGGAGCATCAAACATTTAACGATCAAAAGCTCTTTCTCATTTCTTTCCTCAGATGATACTCCCATTCACTTAAATGACATAGATCTTTAAACGAGAAACATAGGAGCCTGTGAACTGGTACCTTTCAGACAGTCTTCCATCCTTTTTTACTTATTTATTTTTTTTTAGTATCTGTAACACTTATTAAGGGTTCATCACCAGGAGCAGCAAAGGTCTCCAGCAACTTGTTGAGATCTCATACCATTACAGAAAACTGCTCTTTAGTATTTTGGTAGGGGGAGCAGTTACTCTGGAAAATGCTGATCCAGTGGCAGTTCGCACATTCCACAGGCACGTATTGATTGAAGAAAAACTTTGGACGTAAACCCCAGCAATTGTCCTTCTTTAGTTAACCCGTTTCTCACCTCATTTTCTACAAGCCTACTGGAGTCTCCAGGGACTTTGCCTTTAGGATCTTTTGCCTAATTTGCTCCCACATTAGTATTGACCTCACTTCCAAACTCCTCACTGTCCTATGATGACAGTGAGGAGTTTGGAGAAGAGTGCCAAAACAGTGCCGAAATCAGTGCCGAAACAGTTCATTTATCAGATGTCCTCGCAGTCAGACATAGGGGCTGTCAGACTGCTGAGCTCAGGTACACCCTTGGTTCTGTATTTGCTGGGCTATTTGCTAGCCCACCTGTCAACCTCAGCTTCTCATCTCCCTTGACTTTGTCAGCATTTTTGTCCTAGCATTTCCTTCCTGTCTCTACATGATCTTGTGAATCACCAGACTTCCTTCCTGATTTGTCACGAGGGTACTGAGCACCCCAACCAGTTCAAGAAGTCAGAAAGCTGTGAAGTCTGGGAAACAAAGGCAGCATTATGTTTTCAAGATAGGCTCTTTCACAATTTCGTAGGTTACAGAAAACAGCAGATGAAACCAGGCATCTTTTGTCTAGCTTGTTTTTTTTAAATCTCACTGATGGCTACTCTGCATCTTCATAAGGCAGATTGTTCCAGACCATAGCTGTCACTTCTAGTAAGCTTTTCTTTATGTCTGAATGAATCTCCCTTTCCACAGTTAAAACTTATTATTACTTGTACTACCCACAATGGACATGAATAGTTTATTCTTTTCTTCTGCAGTTATCTTTGATCATGTCTTTCCTCAGTTTTAGGCTGAATTCAACTTACATGTTTCACTACAAGTCATATTTAAATCATAATCTAGTCCTGGGTTCAGCAGTAGCAGTCATTTTTCTCCTTCTCAGTAGCTGGTGCAGCACTGTGTTTTTGATTTTGGGCCTGGGAACAGCGCTGATAACACCAGTGTTTTCAGTTACTGGTTAGAATGTTTAGGCTGGCCAAGGACTTTGTGAGTCTCATGCTCTGCCAGGGAGGAGGGGAAGCCGGGAGGAAGGAGAGACGGGGCACCTGACCCAGACTAACCAAAGGGGTTATTCCATACCACAGCACGTCATGTCCAGGATGAAAAAACGGAGAGCAGAGACCCAGAAGTGTGGTGGGGGTGCACGGTGGGGGGTGCACTGCGTGGTCAGGCTTGATATTGGATGGTGAGAAATTGTATTCTTTTCCCTTGTATTTTCTCTTGTCATTATTATTATTGGTGGTAGCAGTAGTGGTTTGTGTTATACCTTAGTTACTAAACTGTTCTTATCTCAACCTATGGGAGTTGCATTCTTTTGATTCTCCTTCCCATCTCCCCGGGACTGGGGGAAGAAAGAGTGGGGAGTGAGTGAGAGAGCGGCTGTGTGAGTTTATAGAGACTTAAACCACGACATCTAGGCTGATTTTTGTCCTTGTGCCCTCGATTTCTTCTAGACAGTTCGCATGCTTTTGGAATTCTGGTGCCAAAATCAAATATACTATTCCAGGGAAAGGTGTATTAAAGCCAGCAACAGCAGAAAGATTATATGCGTATTTTATAGGCTATGCTCTCCTTTTTATACACCAATAGTAGAGTGTTTTCCTTTCCTAATTGGCATAGAAGGCTCATGTTCTACTTGATATCCTCTAAAGCCCCCAGATGTTTTCTTTCCTTCAGGCAGTCATTCTAGAGCCTGGATTTGCGCCATTGACTACGTCTACCTGATTGTAGAATTTCCACTTTGGCAAAATTCGCCCTGGTTTTACAGAACATGTATCCAGTACATAGTGGTCATTTTTAATTTTAGTTCTGTCAGCAAGAATGCTTACAGCTAGCTCCAGCTTGTCAACACCTTCAGATTTCATAATTTCACATTTCCTGAAAGTTTCATTATATCATGCTACTCATTAAGGAAAATATTGGTAGTCCAACAGTAGATCCCCAGGAAACTCAAATCAGGGAACTATTGATATCTGAATAATTTTCCAACTGGCTTTGCATATAGGAGTCACTTCATTTAGACCACTTTTAGTCAGCTTCTGAGAACATTATGTTAGTATCAGAAGGACTTACTAAACAAGTGAAATCTTGTTTTTCTCTCTTACACACCCCTTCACATCCGCACCCCCGACCTCACTTATAGAAATTGTTTTTTAAAATTGTTTTGGCTCTTAGTCATCAACCTTTTTGCTCAGGCTTGAAGTCTTTTTGTTTGCTAAAACATTTGGTATTTTCTACAAATTTAAAGTAGTCTGATTGATATATAGTTTTACAGCTCTTTTTGCTCTCTCTTTTTTCACTTTTTTTCACTTTTCTCAGTGTGTCTTCCTATGTTCCTGGTAGTTCGAGATTATTTTGTTCTTCTTTTTTCACCTTAATAATTGGAATAGTACTAACTTTCTGTACACATTCTTCTTGTTTCTGAAGTAGCACAGCTTCCATCTTTCTTTTGGGCTAGATAATTTAGTCATATTTAAATAGGATTTCCATAAGGAAATTAATTGAATCCCAGGGGGTCTTACTTGTCTTTTTTGATTTGCATGAAGGTCTCTCTTTTTTTTTAATGTAATTTGTATTTAATTTGTTGTTCTTCCTCCTTCCCATCCTAACAATTAAAAATGCTGTGATTCTATGAACGTTCACCTAAATCTTTTTCCATCTGTCTTCTTTCATAAGGTCTAGGTCTTCTTGCTTTCTGTTTTGTGTAACAAATTGTTATCAGTCCATCTGAAGATTGTTGGATAGTCTGCTTTTCACTGCATTCCTTTTCCCCAAAATAGTTGAAGATCAGAATTATCTCTGGTTTTATGTTTCAAGCAATATTTCTTAGATGCTTCTAAAAATTATCATTATCTTCTCAGTCTTTCTGGTTTGGCATTAGTGCAGTAGTCCCCACCTTCCTTTCCTCATTGTTATAGTAGGTAACAGATAAGAGAATAAGCAGTCAACAACAGAAAACATGATAGTGGCATACGACAAGTCATATACTTTCATCTATTTATTTAATATGAAACCAAAGGTGTAATATTAATGATGTTTCAGGCAAATTTCATGGTTTGTATAGCTGTAAGAGTAGCTAGAATAGTTACGACATTTAATGTGTTAAATAATGTGATCAAATAATAAATAATCCTCACAGACTTCTTCTCATGGAAGTAAGTATATTATCCCCCCATTGCAAAGGAATAGGATGGGACAAGAGGAAATGGCCTCAAGTTGCACCAGGAGAGGTTTAGATTTGATATTAGGAAATATTTCTTCACTGAAAGCATTGTCAAGCATTGGAAGAGGCTGCCCAGGGAGGTGGTTGAGTCACCATCCCTGGAGGTACTTAAAAGACATGTAGATGTGGCATTTAGGGACATGGTTTAGTGGTGGACTTGACATGGCTATGTTAACGGTTGGTCTTAATCATCGTAAAGGTGTTTTCCAACCTAAACAAATCCATGTTCTCACAAAGTGTGCAGGATTGGGCTCACTATGAAGTACTGTAGCAGCCCTGGCTTTTCTTGGAGGCTCCTACAGAATCTACAGTCTTATTTTATGTACTAATCTATAACACTGAATAGAATATAGGAGTTCCGGGTACACTTGCTTTCTACATGAAGCGATTACATGTTTCTTTCACTACTTTTGACTCATTCAGCATGAAAATACAGGGTGAAACTCAAGCAGCTTTGAAAACTTTTAAAACTCCTTTCTTCAAAACAAGTTTCTTTCCTGCCTGCTAAATAAAAGGACACTGTTCTCGCTATTTATCCAAATGCTTTTCTTCAGACAAGCGTACTTAACACATTATTTAAACATGCAGTAGTTTTTTCTTGTCAGCATGTGATCCAGGATCTCTCTGGCTAGCATCCCATACTCAGTTTTTCATTCTTGGGAAGAAGTAATCACTGAGTTCCACTAGCACATAACATGAATGAATTTTCTGTGTGTTTCGGAGTCAAGGATCAGACCACATTACAGCACAACAAAAAAGATCAAGGGCTGGTAACATCAATAAACAATGACTTCCTTATCACTATGAACAGTGTGAGGTTTCCAAGCTCATTCTCCCCTTTGGCCTTTGAGATCAAAGATCAACAAAAGATTATGTGATAAAGCAAAAGTAGATGATCCAACCCAGCAGTGGCTTGCATAATTTTTCTCAGAGGAAGTTAGGAACTGTTGCTGGCTGATTTTCTCTCCTGGTTTGAAAAGCATTATCTGAGGAGCGTTAGTGGAACCAGTTATTTATTCTGTCCCGTGACGTTCAGGAGGCCACTGTGCATGATATGTGCCTGCCGCAGCCTTGGCTACGCTTATGTATTAACAATATATTATGTTGTGTCTTATTTTCAACTGAGGCACATAATTAACTCTCAGAATATCTTTTGGTTATTAGCTTTTAAATAATAAATAATCTCCCTCAAGCAAGACAGAAATGATGATCAGAAAAGGAAATACTCTGAAGAAGTAGGCAACCTGTTTACTCCCTCTTCCACTGAAGATAGAAATCTCTGCTGGGTAAAGTGTTAATAAAACTCGCAGTATTCTCTGAATTCTTGTTAAGACAGAAAGATCAGGTAGCATCAGTTCGCAAAAAGCTTTTCTTTCACCTCAGTGCGCTAAGACACTATGTAGAAATCTGTCTGTATAGCTGGCTCAACTTAGTATACAATCATTCTTGAAAAGTTGAAGTGATACTATTTAATAATCGGTGGCTTTTTACCTTCTGGTCTTGCTCTCCTGGATGTTTTGATCATGGACCTTGTTAGGGAAATGAATTGAAGTTTATTTTCTGGGACAAGAGAATTGCTGCATACCTGGATTTTATCCCACCATATATCCAGGAAATGAACTGGTCATGAAGCCAGACCCAGGAAAAAAAAAAATTTTGAAGTCTTAATGTGTATGGAGATAAAGATACTCCAAACAGTCAATTGTAGGTGGATTTTTTAAAAGTAAAGATGTAGTTCATAAAGTTATTTCAAGTTGGACTGCAATGGAAATAATTGTTTGCTAGAAAAGGTACCTTAAATAAAGTCAGCACAGCACAGACTGATTTTTCACTCCAGTATTTCTTTTCCAATTGCCTATTTCTCTGGAACAAATCAGAAAATTCTGTCAATATTGTAGAGTATTCTTTAGGGAAAATATATTGAAATAAGAGTGTGCTGCATCCTTACTTTGGGAATGGAAAATGGGTATTATTAAATTCTTAAAGGAGTGAAAACTGATCTATGTATCAAGCAATAGACATTCCTTACAGTTAAAAATGTATTACTGGTAGATATATACTAAATAATTACAAACCACTAAACCTGCTATGGTATGTTTAATGGTATGTCACTGACTTAGATATATTTATTAGGGTATTAGTACAAGCTTTCTCTGCCCTTTCTTCAATGCTAACCATTTCAGATTTCTACTGAATAAAATAATCAGTGTGGCATAACTTATTAGTGCCAAGCAAAATCAGTACAGCCAGCAGGAGCAGATTTTATCAGCTGCTGGTTTTGTAGTTTGTTTGGGTTTTTTTTCCCTTTTTGAGAACTTTTGCTCAAAGTAATTAATTTCTGAAATGGGTTAGACCTTTTAGGCTTCATGAGGAGTTAGCATATAATTAGGTGAGAGGCAAATTTACGTTTCATAATTATATTAGTCATTTGCACTTGAAGGCCCTTGCAAAATTAATTTAACATCCAAAGGTTCCCAAACACAGCAGAGAATCTTGTGGTAAAATATTTTTTTTTTTTTTTATACATTATTTCAAAGGAAGTGCCTTTGTGGCAATTTACCTATCCATGAGGTAGGTAAACTCAGTACAAAATTCACACAGCACTAAACCTGATGGAATTTGCAGACACTATGAGGGGAATTAATCTCTCCTAATTTTAGCCACCTATGAAGTAGCTAAAAGAGTATCTAATCTACTGCCTCATTTAGGCTCATCATGGTTTAGGAAAAAAGGAAAGGAACTCTAGAGTACAATTCATCCCATCCTAAGGTGGATGGCTGCCATAATCAGGAGGAATTCCCCTTCAGAGTTATCTGAGTGGGAGCTGTGTCTTGCACAGTTAAAGCATCTTTTTAATCAATCAGTAATCTTGGATTTGCCTCAGCAATAAAACATGAGAAGTTTCGTGTCTGAACCCACAGATTATCCAAATAGCTATGGTAGGTGAAGTATTTGAGTTTAAGATGGCTAAAGTAATGTGAAATGAATCTTGCTTTATATTTTGAAAAGATGACACTTTGGCAGAAATGTCTCATTATTATGATACTACAAATCATAATTCTTAAACATACAGAAAGGGGAAGATATCCTCTTTATTCCCGCTTTATTTCAATTATTTATCATTAAAGAAAACTAGAATTGCATGGTTGTCTCTCATACTTATATTAACTAAGCCATCCAGAAGAAATTTCAAAATACTTATTTTTTATTACTGTAGATTATAGATTTGGTGTGATTATATCAGTGAATTATTAATGATGTATGAAGTACTGCATCGACAGTTAAAAGACAGTATCAAGCCAGAACTTTTCAATCTTAAAATTGTGCTATTATTTATTGTAGATTTAGAAAAGATAAAACCAATAATGTTTGAGAAGCAGGAAACATTCTACCTGAAAGAGAAAATCAAAGAAAAAATTGTAATTTTTCTTTTGTATAATTTTTGGGGCCTTTTTTCTTTTTTTCCTTTTAGTCCTTTTTTGTATATGCCACCTGTAAAGCATATGACTGTAATATGAGTGTTCACAGACCTGTGTCTGCTCAGTGGTATGGTTTATGTTATGGTGCCTTTTCCCACAAAAAATACTTATGGATATCATCTTTTTTCATGTAGATGAAAGTTTTGTATGCCCCATATTTCCAGTTGATCTATAATGGTTCTTTCATTTCTGCTCTCTTCCATGGTTCCTAAATGACCGATGGTTATTGCTTATGCCTTACAGTTAATTTATGCAGCTGAGCCAAACCATGCAGAAAGATGTCAAATGAGAAAAAAAAAAAAAGTCAAAAAAAATCCTCATGATGGGAATCAGTCAGAGAATCTAAGAACTAGTTGTTTAAAGAATGTTCTGATACTCAGCTCCAGATAAGTAATGCTCTTTGCAGCTTTAGAAGCACACTTCAGTGCTATTCATTGCACCCGAGCTCTGTTCTTGAGCCTCCTACCATGTGAGTAGTTATGTATTTATTATAGAACAGCATTAAGGTATATTAAGGTATATTAATTTGCATTATCTGCCAGCCAGAGGAGAAAGTGGTCCCTTCCATGCCATTTGCTTCAGGTGAAATGACAACTTTCTGAGGGGCATTTCCATCCTCAAAGAGAGCCCCTCGTCAGCAGTCATATAGGTTTGAGGAGTCTTCTTGAACCACTGATAACAATATACAGGAGTCTTAAGGAAGAGTGAGGTGATCCTGCATCTCTGCTGTAGATGTCATCCCATAAATGACCCACAAATAGAGAAATTAGTTCCACAACAGAACAGTTGTGTAATATTTAATATGCAACAACTTCCAATATGCAGTTTTGGTCACAGAATTGAATAGCAGGGCATGTCTAGGAGTCTGAGGAGGCTGAGAAGTTCCCTGTCTCTTCATCTTGGTTTCACAGCACATTATTTGCTAATTTGGAAGCATTGTTCCTGCGTGGATAGGATATGGGAAGGGAATGCTTTGTTGTTTTCTAGATAGATTAGCTTCATGGTCATGGAGAAAGCTTTTCTATCTTTTGAATCTCTTGTGTTCAGAGTAACAGTCTGTCTTGAAGAGCTGCAATTACCATTCATCCCTTAGGATTACAATAAGACTAATTTACATGGCGTTCATATAAGAGAAACATAGCATTGGAACTGAAATGAAAGTTTTCTTTCCTTGGATGGTCACAGCAAATCAGTGTTGTTAGTTTTCCTTCCCCCACCCATTTCTCCATGGATTGCAGTCTGGAGAAGAGCTGTGGTCTGTTTTGTCATTGCTAGGCAGGTGCCAGTTCAGGAAACAGTTTAATATGTGATCATCTTGTGAAACTGGATTTGGCAGGGGATTAAAAGACATTGTCTAAACTGAGTGGAGAATAGGGCTGCTACTTTCAGTCTTTAGTAGATAGCACACAACTTTTATTGCTTTTCTTTCATTGTACCTCTTTCATCTCTTTGATCTCTATTAGAGATCTATTAAAGTAGGGTGTGATGGAGCCCCATCAGCAGTTCTGGAACCAAACACAAAATTCAGAGGGGAGATGAAAGGTGCACAAAGGGGAGAGAACATTACAGCGCTGTCTTCCAGATTACAGAGAGAAGGTTGCCCAGAACTAGACGTGTTAGCTGTATCAGCATTACTAACTGCGCAGGTCTAGGGAAACATTATCAGACCACAAGCCAAATGATAGAGTGTGGCTCATGTTCACACCACTTAAGGCTAGCTTCTTCTAGAGCAGAATGACTACATGCTTTTTGTGTACCACTTAGCTGGGAGTGCATGCTTGATTTTACACGACCTTGTTTTTAATACATTTTTTCAGTGTGCAGTGATATGAAGGATGCACCGCACCCACCAAATTGAACCCATGGTGCTATGCTACATGCCCAGGGGTGTCAGAAAGATAGAGGGAATGGAAAGCTTTCTGGAGCAGTATTGGAAGAGTGTTGAGAGTGCTGAGGCTTACACAGTTTTGGCTGTACTGTTTTTTCAGACTGCTCCCTGTAGTATACCTGTCTACAGAACCACACAGATTATCTTGGAAAGAACTAGTACCAGTGATCTGAAACAAACCTGTGAGTATGCTACTAGTTACGGGCCCAGTGGTCAATATGCATGTATGAGAGGAGATGCACACACATTTATCTGATGTCAGTATTAGGTCAACATTAAACTAACTGTAGACATCAGAAGGAAATAGGATATCACTTCCAGTTTTCATTGTATTTATATTGTTCGGCTTTTTTCTTTAAGAGTTCATTACTTTCAGCAGATACTTGTTCTATGTTATAGATTGCATTCATGCAGTTGAAGTTAAATGAATACATCATTTTAGAAACATATGTAGTTGCAAGAAAACACTCTCTGGACAGGCAAATCTCTACAAAAGACAGAGTTTAATTTTCCACAGTGGAAATTCAGATACAGCTCTTACAGGTCAATAATAAAGAAATTATAAGTTAATTTGTAACTAAGATAATGAAACTCTACAGGTGAAATAGCAAAACTAATGATGATTGGTATAGCAGAGTGGATTGTTGAGCTTGTCACTATCAGCTCCCTCATTAGAAAATAGAGAGAGACACTTTTTTTGGCATGATTCATCTCCCCATAAATATTTGGGCATGATTCATCTTCCTAGAAACATTTAAAATAAGTCAGATGAATCATGCCTTAAACATCCCCCTAACTTTCTACTGTTGAAAAAAAAAAAGAGACTATGATATTTAGCTGAGGTGGTAGCTCAGATGAATCACAACTGTGTATATTTGTGTGACAGATGTGATAAGCTGATGTGAATCTTTCACTGCCTCCTTCCTTGCGGGTTTTGAGTTTGGCATTGTTTCATATACATCAGTGCTTTCATCAGTATTGGCATGCATTGTTTAGGGCTAAGTATGAACTGAACAGTATAAGTTGGAAGGCTCCATAATGAATCTTGTACTTTGTATTGCAGAGGTAAAATGTGTATTAGTAGTTGACATCACAGTTTATGTTGCTTTAGGCATATAATAGAATAAATCAGATTCTTTTGCAGAGTCATTAAAAAATGTAGAAAAGGGCAAAATGTTTTCACATGTCCTACCAGCTTTCACTGGGAATAGTTAAACCCAGCTGCCGCGAATGCTGATCAGACTGTTAACAGATAAAGATCCTCTTTGCACAGCTATGGAGCAGCAGTTGGTAAGATGTAAAAGATGTTCACTTCAGAATTGTCTTCACTGATTGGTTTCTTTTGTCAATATGCACATTCTGAAGTACACTAGTAGTTGTCTTTGGATTTTTGAGAAATAGCAAAAGGCTGAAAATGCATTTTTATTATTATTATTTTTAAGCAAAAAAGGGGAAGCTAGAGCATTTTAGACCAGTTAGTTTAATTTCAGTTATTTGGAATAAAAAGGTGAAGTATTTAGAAGCCAAATACAAGAGCATACCAAGTTGATATGGAACAGTGAAACTATATTTACTGGGCATAAATTGGGCCAAACTAATCTAATATTCCTGTGTGGAAATGGAACCAAATGTGGATATGTGAGAGGCAGAAATGTTAAGTCACTTGTCTTTCCTAAGTCTTTTCATGCTATTCAACATGACAATCTCATAAGTATGGAATTGTCTTGGTTAAATTACCATTAAACATAGGCAAAACTTTTGGAAACCTGCATTTGATTGGTTAGCAATGGTAAATGGTCAGACTAGAAAAACAAGTCAGTTGTGGTTCTTCGACAAGTCCAGCCACCGTTTTCATTACTGTGTTGAATGTTGAAATAACCAGTGTGCTCTCAATAAGTGAGGGAGGGCAATAGGAGCTCATGTGCAGCTGGAAAATAGAGCTAGAATTTAAAATAGTGGGATGCCATTTGATGGGGTCATATTCAGATTCTTTATTTAGGTAGCAATGAGTTGAAGATTGGAAGAGGACTGGCTTCACAGGTGTTCTGTTGAAATGATGTAGACAGCTTCATGGTTCCTAGCGTAAACATGAGTTAGAGAAGAGATGCTATTCCAAAATACGTTAACAAAGCGTTTTTTAAATACCTAGTCAGATAGAGCTATACATGAAGTTGGAAGTCTGAAACATATAGTTTGTCCACTTAAAGCACATCATTTGCGTAATTTAGAATTCCCTTTGGAAGTCTTGAGTATTAAGTTTGACTACATAGGGGCAGAATGGACCCCCTTATGATTGAAAGAAGTGGGACTGTTCATTCCAATTAAAAAAAAAAAAAGGAGAAAATAAATTTATAACAGTTTTCAGGAGTAGGAATCATCACCTAGCTTCTGTGAACTAATCACGCTGCTTCTCTGTATAAAAGAGGAGAAAAGCAGAGTGATTCATCTTGCTTCCATGTGGACACCTAAACCAGGCCAGATGAATCATGCCATCATCCTTAGTACTGATTAGTTGAGATGTAGACTCATCCACTTTGGAGATGCAGTTGGTCTTTGGAGATGTCTGCAATTAGATGGGGAGGATTTAATCTAAAATACTTAAAATGAGGAAGAAACAAATAATTTGTTCTCATTGGTGAGAGCACATGAGAGTATCGTGAAGCACTGGAATGATTTTCTTGGAAATTGTGCCCTCTCTATTACTATGCATTTTTTAAGAATAGGTTAGATAAATATGTTATGAGATCATAAACAGGAGGAGCTAGAAGCCATTGCACAGCAGGAAAACTATGGCAGTTGCCACCACGGAAACAGGATGGGATGACTCACGCAACTAGAGTGCTGCAATGGATGACTACAAACTCTTCTGAAGAGGTAGGCAAAAAGAAAAAGTGGTGGGGTAGCCTTCTGTGTTAGGGAGTGTTTTGGTTGTCTAGGGTATAATAGAATCATAGAATCATAGAATAGTAAGGGTTGGAAAGGACCTCAAGATCATCGAGTTCCAACCCCCCCGCCATGGGCAGGGACACCTCCCACTAAACCATGCCATCCAAGGCTATGTCCAACCCCACCTTGAATGCCGCCAGCAATGAAGCATTCACAACTTCCCTGGGCAACCCATTCCAGGGCCCCACCACCCTCACAGTAAAGAATTTCTTCCTCAGATCCAATCTAAACCTCCCCTGTTTAAGTTTAAACCCATTACCCCTTGTCCTCTCACCACAGTCCCTAATGAAGAGTCCCTCCCCAGCATCCCTATAGGCCCCCTTCAGGTATTGGAAGGCTGCTATGAGGTCTCCACGCAGCCTTCTCTTCTCCAGGCTGAACAGCCCCAATTTTCTCAGCCTATCTTCATACGAGAGGTGCTCCAGTCCCCTGATCATCTTCGTGGCCCTCCTCTGCACTTGTGCTAACAGTTCCATGTCCTTTTTATGCTGAGGACACCAGAACTGCACGCAATACTCCAAGTGAGGTCTCACGAGAGCAGAGTAAAGGGGCAGGAGCACCTCCCTCGACCTGCTGGTCACACTCCTAATAATGGTGATTAAAGGGTTAAATCTTTATGGGTAAGAATCAGGGGTAGCTATCATGGTGGAGTCTGGTTACTCTTTTCCCAAACAGGGTGAAGAAGCAGAAAAAATATTCTGTGAGCATCTGGAAGAAGTCTCACAGTTGCTAGCCCTTGTTCTTGTGGGAGACTTCACTTTAGCAGATGTCTGCTGGAAATAAAATACAACAGAGAGGAAACAGTCTAGGAGGTTCGTGGAGTGTGTGGAAGATGACTTCTGACACAGCCACTGAGTGAGACAACTACAGAAGGCACCCCACTGGACCTCTTTGTGAACAGAGAAGGACTTCTGGGTGATGCGATGGCTGGAGGTTATCTTGGCCACAGCGATCGCAAAATGATAGAGTTTTTGATTCTTGGAAAAGTATGGAGAAGTAAGCAGCAGAGCTGCTACCTTGGACTTCTGAAGAGTAGACTTTGGCCTGCTTAGGATCCTGGTTGACAGAATCCCTTGGGAGACAGTCCTGGAGGACCATGGAGTCCAAGCAGGCTGGAATGCTTCAAGAAGGAAATCTTAAAAGCTCAGGAGCAGGCCATCCCCATGTGCTGAAAGATGAGCTGGTGGAGAAGATCAGTCTGGCTGAACAGAAAGCTTTGGCTGGAATTCAGGAAAAAAAGGAGTGGTTATGAACTTTGGAAGTAGGGGCAGGCAACTCAGGAAGACTACAGGGATGTTGTGAAGTTACGCAGGATCAAAATCAGAAGGGTCAAATCCAAATTTTACAGCAGGGTACTGCTGTAAAGGACAGTAAGAAATGTTTCTATAAGCCAGCCGTATCCTGGGCTGAATCAAAAGGAGTGTGACCAGCAGGTCAAGAGAGGTGATCCTGCCCCTCTACTCTGCTCTCGTGAGACCTCACTTGGAGTACTGTGTGCAGTTCTGGTGTCCTCAACATATAAAGGACATGGAACTGTTGGAACAAGTGCAGAGGAGGGCCACGAGGATGATCAGGGGACTGGAACACCTCCTGTATGAAGATAGGCTGAGAAAGTTGGAGCTGTTCAGCCTGGAGAAGAGAAGGCTGCATGGAGACCTCATAGCAGCCTTCCAGTATCTGAAGGGGGCCTATAGGGGTGCTGGGGAGGGACTCTTCATTAGGGACTGTAGTGATAGGATAAGGGGTAATGGGTTCAAACTTAAACAGGGGAAGGTTAAATTGGATGTGAGGAAGAAATTCTTCACTGTGACGGTGATGAGGCACTGGAATGGGTTCCCCAGGGAAGCTGTGAATACTCTATCGCTGGTGGTGTTCAAGGTGGGGTTGGACATAGCCTTGGATGGCATGGTTTAGTGTGAGGTGTCCCTGCCTATGGCAGGGGGGTTGGAACTAGATGATCTTAAGGTCCTTTCCAACCCTAACTATTCTACAATTCTATGATTCTATGAAATACATTAGCAATAAAAGGATGGCTAAGGAGAATCTCCATCATTTATTGGATGTGGAGGTAAACACAGTGACAAAGGATGAGGGAAAGGCTGAGGTATTTAATACCTTCTTTGCCTCAGTCTTTAATAGTAGGGCCATTTGTTATCTGAGTACTCAGCCATCTGAGCCGGAAGACAGGGATGGGGAGCAGAATAAAGCCTCTGTAATCCAAGGAGAGGTGATAGTGACCTGCTACACCACTTAGACACACACAGTCCTATGGGCATGGATGGCAGGTCGCAGTTGACTGGAGATTAGCAAATGTGATACCCATCTACGAGAAGGGCTGGAAGTGGGATCCAGGGAACTACAGGCCTGTCAGCCTGACCTTGGTATTGAAATTCGGAGCCATAACAGGTAAGAAAGAGTAGGTTAGAGTGGACTGTTCCAATCCATATCAATATTTGATACTTAGGTGGTATCTTCAGAAGCAGCTACACAAAATATTCTGTGCAACTGTTGTTAAAAGTCCTAGAAACAATTTCTTTTTCCTGAGACTTTCTTATTGCTGAAATATCTTCTGAATTTCATTTAAATTTGGTAAGTTTATATACTAAAACTATGGCTTTTCCTAACCAGTTTAGAGAACTGTTTTTTATGTTGCTGTTGACAGGTGCTGTTTTCCTCTTCTGACTGGGAGAGAGCATATTTGTCTGCCTGATAATCCACCTTCTGAGAGTTTCTATCTTGTCAAGATAGAAATGGTATATTTATTAACCTGTTAGATCCTTGAAAGTGCACACTTCAAGTTCATTCCTTTTTACAGTATTCTGTGAACTAAGTAGTGAAAAATGTGGTATAAACCAAAATGCTTTTGCAGCACCTACAAGTCAAATTTTGCACATATCACTAGTCACCAATGGTGATTAGATTATACATATCACTAATCACTAATAGTGATTAGATCACTAATCGCTAATATCCCAGGGCTGTGCAGAGGGACGTGGGAGGCCCTGCCTTGGCAGGGGGCTTGGACTAAATGAACTCCAAAGGTCCATTCCAAGCCTGACGAATCTGTGATTCTTTAGCATGCAGTTTTTCTTCTTGATATGAAGTAGTTGTAGAGGAACATTGAACTAACTTCATAAAACAGATCCTGTCATAAAATTAATTGTTCTTGAATCTTACATGGGAAACAGGGATGTTTGTTTAAGGAATGAAACCTTAACGAACATTTTTTTCGTCTCCTTTTTCTCAATAAAAATTAAGGAAAGTGAAGTGGAAGATGATAAATGCATCTAAACTCTTACCAAATTCTTTGGAGGCTCTTTGAAACCTGTGATATGTAGTCATATGTTAAGTAAACAAACTCCTCAAATTTCTTTGACTAACTTGTGTCACAATTTTTAGTGTGGAATTTCTTAGAATATCAGATGCAGGAATTCACCAAACTTCAACCCACACTTAGAAGAAAGCTGTCAGATTATATATTCAGTGATACAAAATGAATATGTTTACTTGTTTTATGTGAAAGAAATGTTGATCTGTAGTGTTGCATCTGCTAGCACCTGATAATCATTTCACTTTAACCTGTACATTGAAAACCAGCTCACTGCAGGTGAATGAGTGTTGTCATCATAAAACTGTGATAACGGGGGGGGGGGGGGAAGGGGGAATGGATGGATGGACACGAGGGCATGGGGGGTGTAGGAAATCAGGTTCTGAACTTTCAAATGTGAAGACAAAGCATTATCTGATATCTGTCATCATCATAGCTTTATGGTAATCTTCCTGATGTTGTTCTTTCTCTTCATGTATAAGTCCTCTGTGATTCCCCAATAACTCCTGTTTATAAGGCTCGCAGGTAAAGTCATGATGCTCGGGGAACCCTCTGGGGACCAAGTATAAATTTTAATTCATTCTAAGAAAACCACGTTCCTGGCTATGCAGAAGGAAAGAGGATTTGCATAAATATATTAGAAGTTTGTAATTTATCTACCATTAAGACCACTTCGTAGAAGCGTGATCATCTCAGCTTTCTATTCATATAAATTGCAGTTATCATATTATGTTTGATGACACTTTCTCTTAATACCAGTTCCTTATAGAAATCTTAGGGATTCAGCCTGACTAAATGTAGATCTTAATATATCTAAGTGGTTTGTTCTGATGTCCCTTTATAGTCAAAGGAGAGGATCAAGCACTTCCAGAGAGCAGTTAAGCTCAACCAAAAGTAGTCATGTAAAGTCAGAGAGATGAGTCATGCCTTAGAAGTGCTTGTTTATCTCACCTGACTTTTACGGAGCTTCAGGTGGCTAGCTCATCTTTGAAGTTATGTGAAATGATTTTTACCCTTCTAATCAATTACTTTTCTGACCATCAGCATCATCCTGCTACAAGTTACAAATTTCCGTTTTTAAAAAATACCCTTTTCCTACATCTGTGATGACTTGCGTTCCTTATTTATTATGGCAAATGTGTAAAACTACATAAATCATTATCACGTTAATGTCCTTTTCCAAACCATGCACAACATTTTGCATCAAAAGATTTTAAAACAACTTCATTATATGATAGGAGTTTTAAAGCTGTGATCCCCTGAAGCTTCAACTGAGAATTTAAAAATATTTTCCTCCAGTGAGAAAGCATTGCCTGTGAAACGCACAGAACCTTGCAAAATCAGAGAGAATCTAAGCAGAATCCAAGAGGAAAAAGGGGTTTGGTAGAGCTCTATTTATTGCTAGTTATTTCTTCTCCTGGCATTATACAAAAAAATATGCTCTTGTTGCTTTCAGAATTGCAAGATGAATGGTCCCAGAGTCATCACTATTAAAAGGATAAAAACAGACCAAAGAAGAGAAGAAAAAAAAAAAAAAGGAACAGTTTTGGAAGAAAAGTTGAATCACTGATCACAACTAGCTAAAATAAAAGCCATATGATACTCATTCATGTCATTATTATTCATTCATGCCTATGACAGTCATTACATATTGCAATATAATCTATCATGATATGATTAAATACTTTACGTCATATGAGTATGTTAAATATTAACATTAAATTTTAAAATCAATAGTAGTAAGTTACTGAAAAGTGAAAAGTTGAAAAATAATTTCCTGAATCAGATGGCTGGAACACCTCTGTTATGAAGACAGGCTGAGAGGGCTGGGGTTGTTCAGCCTGGAGAAGAGAAGGCTCAGGGGAGATGTTAGAGCAACCTTCAAGTACCTAAAAGGGGGCCTACTGGAAATATAGAGAGGGACTTTTTACAAGGGCATGTAGTGATAGGACAAGGGGGAATGGCTTTAAACTGAAGGAGGATGGATTTAGATTAGATATTGAGAAGAAATTCTTTACTACGAGGGTGGTGAGACACTGGCACGGTTGCCAGGTGTGGCTGCCCCATCTCTTGAAGAGTTCAAGGCCATGTTGGATGGGGCTTTGAGCAACCTGGTCTGGTGGAAGGTGTCCTTGCCCATTGCAGGTGGGTTGGAACTAGATGAGCTTTAAGGTCGTTTCCAACCCTAACACTTCTATGATTCTGTGATTTTCACAAAGTTATAAAATTTAATGAAGCTCCAGACAACTGGAAAAAAGAGAATTTTATTCCAACATCTTATAAAAAACAAACACAAGTTGGAGATCATATTGTCAGATCAGCTGCACTTGAACCCCATTGCAATGCTGGACTTGTTCTTGAATGTGTAAATAAGAACAGGGAGAATGAAAATACTCGAATTTATTGATTTAGAAAGGATATTCTGCATGGCAAAATAGTGTCAGGATTGCTGAGAAAAGATTGACACTGAGTGCTGTTAAGTAGATTATAAAATAAGAATGAGAAGGACAATTATCAATTCAGAGTAGTGAAAAAGTGTAGCACAATCATGGGTTAAATTCATCTCATCTGGCTTTGGAACATGTTTTTCTAGATTCTTCAGCACATTAAATTTTCAAGTAAATGTTAAATGATTTTTTACATTGATTAAATTGGGAATGGGTTTCTTAGGAGTCCTCACAATGAGCGCACTTTACATATGGTTCCCTGAGAATTTGCTGTTTCTCTGATTAATGTTTTAACAGCCTTTCAAAGTACAACAGTTCTTTTCAGTGTAATTGCAGTGGCACTAATGTTTATAGCCCAAATTATCTATGATTGCTAATTCCTATCAATATTCCAACTTAAACTGTCATACACTAATTTCCTAGTGTATATACTTTTCTCTGGTGCTATGCTCATGCCTCCAGAGCTCGCCACTGGGAGGAATATAATGCTGCTGCTGAAGGTGCCTTCCATGATGGTCTTGGGCCCCTTCAGGGCTAATTTTCTTTGTTGTAACCTTGTGTTTGCTAATGGGGTACACACTTATCCTTTGGGCCGTTAAGCTTAGTTACACCATGATTACTTCATTTTTTTTTTCAGTCCTCTCTGTAATTTTTAAAGAGAGTTTTTCAATTTCACAAAGCTAAAAAAATGCCAAAAAGGAAAAAAAAAAAAACAACCAACCAACCAAAAATCAAACCAACAGCAACAAACAAAAGCCAAACCCAACAACTGAAACAAAAATACAATATAACTAAACCAAACTCAAAATCATAGGATATGTGAGAAACTCCTGACATCTGAGTAATTTGCCACTGAATGTAGGACAATTCAGGCAATGGTGAATTTATTCTAATTCAAATTTCTTAATTTTCTATTTTTTTCAAAGACAGATAAAATAAATTCAAGACCTAACAAGACCTGACAAATTCTGAAGTTTGCTATGAGTAGTTATGGCTATAAAGCCTGAGGTGTATCACTAACACTTGGTAACTCAAAGTTGGTCAGCCTGCAGGTTTTATCTGTTCTACTTGTTTTCTTACTGACTTCAGTGGTGAGTCTATAGTCTATGAAATGGATTAATTTGAAATATGTGTTAATGAGGAGCAGTTTTTGTGAGTCTCAGATTTCTGCTGGTCCTTTTTTGATCTCTCTTCCATATAACCTTCACAGGCAATACTCTAATGAGTTCATTCCTCATAATTCATTTATATGTCTCAAAGACTTTATTTTTTTAGCTCATTTTTCTGGTACAATAAGTGATTAGAGGACTTCGTAGTGCATCTGGCATTGTGTACCACTATGTAGTTAGGAATAACTACACTGAATTTCCCACCTACACATATTTCTCTGTTTGAGGTATTTTAAACAAAGAGATTATGTGTATAATACTGACTGGATTAGTTTATTTTCCATAATTATTTTTTCCCATAATTTTTGAACGTCTTGTGTTTGCTAAGCTGTAAACTGTACCTGAGATATTCCGCTTCACTCTAATAGTACAGTGTGTGCAAGATATGCTTGTTTAGACTGTAAATCTTTACTAGAGATTTTTTGATGCTTCTGGATTATTTGTGCTGCCCATAAACAGAAGGAAAACATTTGAGATCACCGAACATCAATTGCAACTGGCAACAAGCTAATACTTTCCAATAGGATTATTCAAATCATAATAAATTAATAGTATTATTAAGTTTTTTCAGTTTTTAGTTGGATATAGTTATAGAATCATAGAATCATAGAATAGTTAGGGTTGGAAAGGACCTTAAGATCGTCTAGTTCCAACCACCCTGCCATGGACAGGGACACCTCCCACTCAACCATGCCACCCAAGGCTATGTCCAACCCAGCCTTGAACACCAGCAGGGATGGAGCATTCACAACTTCCCTGGGCAACCCATTCCAGTGCCTCACCACCCTTACAATAAAGAATTTCTTCCTCAGATCCAGTCGAAACTTCCCCTGTTTAAGTTTGAACCCATTACCCCTTGTCCTCTCACTACAGTCCCTAATGAAGAGTCCCTCCCCAGCATCCCTATAGGCCCCCTTCAGGTATTGGAAGGCTGCTATGAGGTCTCCACGCAGCCTTCTCTTCTCCAGGCTGAACAGCTCCAACTTTCTCAGCCTATCTTCGTACGGGAGGTGCTCCAGTCCCCTGATCATCCTCGTGGCCCTCCTCTGCACTTGTTCCAACAGTTCCATCTCCATTTTATGTTGAGGACACCAGAATTGCACACAATACTCCAAGTGAGGTCTCACGAGAGCAGAGTAGAGGGGCAGGATCACCTCCTTCAACCTGCTGGTCACTCTCCTTTTGATGCAGCCCAGGATACGGTTGGCTTTCTGGGCTGCAAGCGCACACTGCTGGCTCATGTTCATTTTTTCATTGACCAGCACCCCCAAGTCCTTCTCTTCAGGGCTGCTCTGTATCTCTTCTCTGCCCAACCTGTAGCTGTGCCTGGGATTGCTCCGACCCAGGTGTAGGATCTTGCAGTTGGCATGGTTAAACTTCATTAGGTTGGCATCAGCCACCTGACAAGCATGTCAAGATTCCTGTATATTATGGGCTGATACTTAAGGTGGTGCATGCTCATCAGTTCTGGATCCCCCCTGGACTATGAAAGGCTTTCTACCTAAATACTGTGTCCATAGTTCAAGGATGGATTTTAACCTGTCTGTCTGTAATTTATTGAGTTCTGTATGTTACCCTGACTCAGTGTGAATTAATTTATTGTATGTAATGTAGGCTGGTGAATTACTTCTGAATTACAACACTTTGCAATTTGTTGGTCTACTACTGGATTTTTAATTTATTTGACTATGTTTGTGTTAAGTATTATGGGTTTTTCAGAGGTAGTACTCAGAATTAGACTATGCATTTTCTCATTTAGCCGCTTGTATAAAACATTTATCTGTGTGAAGAAATGGTAAACTTAAGAAAATGCAGTTGCTTTTGTGACAACATGATTCCACAGATTTTTTTTTTAATTAATTTTCTAATGTACCTGTAGTAGAAAAACACTTTGTCAAAACTGTTAAGGATTAGAATTGCAGGGTTGGTTTAAAATCCAATCCAAATTCTATTTCATTATGTGCAGTATTTCCATTACGTCTGATTGATATCTAGGAAAAAAACAAGGTTTCTTTTATGTTCTCTTTGTGAGTTGTTCTAGTAAACAAGGCATTCATATACTTTGTGTGGTCTTTTAAAGACAGTAATCCACTGGACTAATTACTACATTGTGGTATCTTTGTAATTTAGAATTAACTGTGGCTCTAAGGAACGGAAAGGTTTGAGAAGGTGTCATGGGTTCAGCAGCAGCAGTCATTTTTTCTCCTTCTCGGTAGCTGGTGCAGCACTGTGTTTTTGATTTTGGGCCTGGGAACAGTGCTGATAATACCAGTGTTTTCAGTTACTGCTTGGTGATGTTTAGGCTGGCCAAGGACTTTGTGAGTCTCATGCTCTGCTAGGGAGGAGCGGAAGCTGGGAGGAAGGAGAGACAGGACACCTGACCCAGACGAACCAAAGAGATTATTCCATACCACAGCATGTCATGTCCAGGATGTAGAACGGAAAGCAGAGACCCGGAAGGGTGGTGAGGGTGCACAGTGGGGGGTGCACTTGTGGGGGTGCACGGCTTGATACTGGGTGGTGAGCAATTGTATCCTTCCCTTGTATTTGCCTTGTCATTATTGTTACTGGTGGGGGTGCACTGGGTGGTCGGGCTTGATATTTGATGGTGAGCTATTGTATTCTCCTTTTCCTTGTATCTGCCTTGTTATTATTGGTGGTAGCAGTAGTGGTTTGTGTTATACCTTAGTTACTAAACTGTTCTTATCTCAGCCTGTGGGAGTTGCATTCTTTTGATTCTCCTTCCCATCCCTCCAGGAGTGGAGGGAAGAAAGAGTGGGGAGTGAGTGAGAGAGCGGCTGTGTGAGTTTATAGCTTAAACCACGACAGAAGGTGAATGAAAGATTGAAAATCTTTTAAAGCAATGAACTGATCACTTTACCTCACTATGTGACCACTTTATTAAATATACTCTTATCAAAAAAACTATATATATATGTACTGATATGAATACTCAGCTGAATAAATGCAATATATATAAAACAAAAAAGTGCTCATCTATATTTTTTTCCTTGCTTTGTGTTTTGTTCCTTGTTAGCAAAACCAGGAAGAAAGATATCACTGTTCTTTTGAAAAAACTAATGGGTTAATATATTGACAGCCCTGAGTTTTGACTTAGGAGTGTACAAATCATAATTGTAAGTGTAGCAAAAATAAAATAATGTCGACATCTCACTCATTATTCACAGTAGTGCTACAGAAGGTGTCTGTAGGATATTGTATGATATTGTATAGCGGTTAATACAAAGATGTCATGGAGGATGGAGATAAGAGGCACCAAACCTGCAGATTAAAAGACATTTAATAAGAATAGAAGGAGCTTGTGTGGGTCATCTTGGTCATATTTAAAATGTCTTTTATAGGTATTGAATTTATACTGATGAAAAACACTTCCCTGATGTGGCTGAATAATTAAGACTGATGATGTTAGTTTGGGCCCATAGACTCAAAAAATAGAAAAACACACTGTTAAATCTATGATGTACTTGTAGTATTGAACCAGCATAACTTGATTTGTCATTGAAGTCTCTGAAAGTGTTGTAAATGACATAGACTGCCATTGTAAGGTGTTCACAGAAGCTATTCAATACTGAAAATAAACATAGATCTGCTTTGCTGTTTGTCATTCTTCAAGCTGTCTGGCAGCAAAACAAATCTCTGGAATAGCTTTGGTGGTTATAAAGTAGGAAACATGTCAGTAAAATAAACTTGATTAACAAATTTTGTCAGAAATCCTAAAATGACAAACAGCATGATGCAGAATCATAAACACAAGTGGCCAGGATTATCATACGCTATTTAGAAAAGCACAAATAGTCAAAAAGTCATGCAGCTGATTATTGAACTCATTCATCTGTTGGTTGCTGGGGCACTAGTAATATAGTTTAATCTTGAAGGTTTCTTATTATTTAGACCACCTTGTAAAATCTACTGATTATCCATGTGTGGCATGATTTATTCTTTCATCTAATATTTGTGCTCTTGGTAATAGGATACTGAAGCCACAGATTGTAACAGATATTTTATATCACATATTTTATGGTTTTCATCTAGGAAAAAGTAATAATGAAAAATTGAGAAGGGTCATAAAAACCTTATTCATGTCATTCTAAATCATTATAACGTCATTATTTTACTAACATTACCTACTTTTGTGTAAAAGACTGAATAGACAGTTACAAAAATAGCCATTTTCCTAGGAGGTTTTAATATTCTTCACACTTTATTGTTTTAAACCGTCTAAGCCAAGAATTGATTTGACTTAAATTTTTGTCTTTGTTATTCTGTCTGCTCCAAGCTTTTATATGAGGGGTTCCTGAGTCAGTGATAATTGAGTATCTAGGATTTAGTTCAGCTGTCTAGGCACAGCCATCTAGTTCCATTTTAAATGCAAAACATCCAAACAAAGCCTGCAAATGTGACACAGGCTCTGCAGAAAACCCATACCCTTCCAGACAGGCACATAGCAACTACCATTGAAAATTGTGTTGAACACTCTTAGGCAACTAAATAAATCCTCCATAGTAGGATTGTACTTTATTTGCAGTGTTTATTTCCTCCAATAAAAATGAGACAAAATGTACAGTAGAATATTTAGGGTTCTAATTTAGCTGTCCATGTACATGTGTCCCCGTGTGAGCTAGGTGTCCGAACTGCTTTTATAGCTGGTGGAGATCTCATCCTCTGTTCAGTCGCATTAAAGTGGGTGTCTTGATCAATATGCCCTAACTGATATGTTGTGTCTCATCTGCTGCTCCAGAAGGACATGTGTTTCTCCTATTAACATTGGCTGCAATGCAGTTGTCTTCAGGTATGGTCCGGCATGAGGTGCTGGAGGTTGAAATATGTCACAGAGCTGGTAAATGAACAGTGGATGCAGGCAGTGGTGGCCTCCAGAGTTACTCAGCTGGTACTTCCATGTGTCAACTCATGGGATAAACTGAAGAGGCTTTGGAATAGGTCTCCACTGCTGGGAGCTCCATGTGGTGTCCTGGCTTCAGGAGTCTGACTTTTGAAAGAAATCAAACCCTGTGCTGAATCACTGTGATATTTGGCATGTATGAATGTTTATAGTGAAATTCACTTTAGGAGAGATGCACATATGAATGTGCAATAGTAATGCTAAAAAAAAAACAACAAATGAGATGCCCTTTTCTGCTCTACTGTGGGCAGTCAGCACTTACTAGACAGCACAGGAATAGAGGTAATGAATCCGATTTAGAAGCATATATCTCACTTTCATTGGAGAAAACAAAGAATGCATAGAAAGTATAAGCATATTAGATTAGTATGTCTTCCCTGTGATCTTTACACAAAGTTTGCTATTTCAAACCCACCAAACTGGACAAACTTTTAATCAGAATATAAAGCATTTATTCTTATGCATAGATATAGGTTAGAGATATGATAGCTAGTCTTGGTTATTACATTAAAATTATTCTTTCTACTGTTCCTTTCAGTCACTGACTTGACATCAGACTTCAGATTGCTTCATTAGTTGTGTGGTATAGTTTGACACTATTTGATTCTGCCTATTTTAACATCCCAGTTTTGAAAGTATTAACTGTACTTCGTGCTTTTTGTCACTTTATTTCTGTAGAGTCCCATTAAAAAAATAAATGTGAAAAAAATAAATACATGAAAATTTGTAAAGTCTGAATGAATGAAAGCCACTGAGTCATAGCCATCCAGTGGATAAAGTGGGTTAATACTTGTAATACATATTCTTAGCTCTAAGTTTATTTTTGAACTATATATTGCTCCTTTGCTTTCCCTGAAGTGTGAGCTTCTCAGGCAGATCTAGAAAATTCCTCATTCAAATAACCCCTTTTCTGTTTAGAAAACCAGCTTTTTTCTTTACTTGCAAATCATAGATCAAGTCAGGGAAGAATATTTTTATTAGGAGCTACTGAGTGTACTTAAGGATTGCTGCCTAACATTTGAAATGGAATGAAAGTTTATCCATTCAGGCTTTACCTGTTGTGCAGATCTTCAGGATTAGAGATGGTGCATCACAGTACTCAAAGAAGGCAGTTCTGCCCATTCCAGCACTTTTCTTGACCATAGCTATTGCCAGACCAAATAGCAGCATTGTTTAAAAGCATAGAATCATAGAGTCATAGAATAGTAAGGGTTGGAAAGGACCTCAAGATCATCGAGTTCCAACCCCCCTGCCATGGGCAGGGACACCTCCCACTAAACCATGCCATCCAAGGCTATGTCCAACCCCATTCAAACATAGAACATAATTCTCATGTGTATTGGGTACATCTCCTTCCTTTGGAAGACAAAAAGACAAAACTGATCTTTTAAAAATTAAGTTTTAATGGAATGGGAGAGTTGTTGTTGAATATTACTTTTGCCCATCCATTTTAGGATGGTAAAAGGAATGACTTGAAGTGACTGAGAGCATTGAAGCTTCTATTGCAACTTGCAGTATGAGTCATGAGATGAGAGAACTAATGTATGTATATATGTACAAAAATACAGTAGGCTTTTTTGTAGTGTGTAACTTAATAACTCAGTTTACAATCAATTTCCTTTTATAGTTTTTAGATTGTTTAATATGTCCTGCTGAGAAAACATATGGATTATTGGTTGTGTTGTAGAATTACTTGTAAGGTAAAAAAATGCATTGCAGATAGATGTAAGATGTCCTGATGTAATTGTTTTAATTTCTTACTTTAATTTCTTTTATTTGAAACCTCAAAAATAACAAACTTACTTTATTCCAGAAATCATTGGAATGCTTATCAGAATGGCTGAGAATTACACAAGCACACTTTTCTGCAAAACATATAGAAACATGGCTGCTGAGGCTACTGCACGTGTTCAGGAGCTTTTCACAGATGTTGGACTCTTCATATTTGGCACAGACATTAGCACAGAGGAATCTGTAAACAGATTTTTTGACACCCTGTTCCCAGTCATCTACAACCATGTGATTAACCCTGGTCTGACTGACATTTCACTGGAATATGCGGAGTGCCTCCAAATGGCGAGAAGAGACATCAAACCCTTTGGTAACATTCCCAAAAAGGCCATAAGACAAATGGGAAGATCGCTGTTACCCAGCCGGACTTTCTTGCAGGCTCTGAATTTGGGGATTGAAGTGATCAATACAACAGATCATCTGCATTTCTCTAAAGACTGCAGCAGAGCTTTGTTGAGAATGCAATACTGCCCCCATTGCCAAGGGCTGACTTTGAGTAAGCCCTGTATGGGCTACTGCCTCAACATCATCCGAGGCTGCTTAGCTAACATAGCAGAAGTTGATCCTCATTGGCGGGGGTATATTCAGTCCCTGGAGGAGCTCTCAAGTGCCGTGAGTGGAACATACGACATTGAGCATGTGCTTCTGAACTTCCACTTGCTTGTTAATGATGCTCTCTTACAGGCTCGTGTCAATGGTCCAGAATTATCTGAGCAGGTAAGAAGCTGATTTTATCCACACTTAGTGCAAACATGACGCTAAGAAAATTCACATAACTATTAGTTGTTTGGGCGTTTTTATGGTGATGAACGCATTTGCATCTGAGTTCAGTTTATTTGACAGTGCTTTTTTCCAGCACTGCCAGTTTTATTTTAATCATGCACATGACCTGCTAGTTTCCCATATTCTATTCACAAGTTTAACATCAAATGGGAATTCAATATTTTGGCAGCATTTACGGTAAAGGCTATTCAGTATGAAAAGAATTCTTGTGTGGAATTTTTTTTCCCACTTCCCATGAAACTACAGCATTTTTGAAAATTTTGCTGAGTGAAAATTTGTGTTGCGTAATCCAATGGAAATTTCTTTTCCAATACCCTTTTTATTTAGAAGTTAACATCTTCAGTAGATGCATTGAGTAGCTTTAGGTTTAACTTTACAACTGTCTATTAAGTTCTACTGAACAATAGTGAACAATGGAATGTGTCATTAAGTTTGAAAGCTTAAAATATTAATGAAAGGAAGGTGAATTATCTGGTGAAAAACTAATTCCACAAATATTCTATTAAACCAGAATAATACCCTGACAGTTGTGTAAATGAGAATGTTAAATCTCAGCAATATTTGTTTGCAGATTGGAAACTTGTTCTGTGACACCCTATGACATATGAGAATAATTTTTAAGAGTACAAAAAATGGTTTTCATGAACTTAAGAAAATTGTTTAATCACTTCACTGCTATCTTGTATGCACATTATGATATATTTAAACAATGCTTCTTTTAGAGACCAGTGGCCTGTCTTAAAGAACCTATGACTTTGCATTTATTATTTGGGTAATTGTCTAGGTTTCAAAGAAAGTGTCACAGTCCATTTTTAGCATGAACTAAATCCTTCCTTAAATATACTTAAGAGAAAAAGCAAGTTGTGTGACAGCTGTGTTAGCTGTGAATGCATGAAGTGAAGAACTTGTAAGATACAGTTAGGGAAAGTACACATTATTTAGTTACACATTATAAAGAAAGCTAGTGTATCTGAAAATTTAAGAATCTTACATAAGTAGCAAAGTTTGCATTCTTCGTATGTTATATTGGACCAAAATACATTCTGTAATTGTATTTTTCTCTGTACCCTTATGTACAAGCTTCACTGGCAGTTGCATATTCCATGTTTAATGCTGGATTGGATATTTTGTCTGAGTAGATGCCTTTAGTTTTACAGTATACTCAGGTCTAAACAGGGTGTCTCGGTGTCACTGTCCTGTGGCTCTGTGGGGCAGTAATACTTCTACTGCCTCTTTATGTGACTAGCTGGAGTTGAAGCAGTATCTTCTGCTAAGCAGCTGATACAAACATCTGACAATAAACGACTTAATTTAACAAATAGAAGATTCTTCACTGCTTAGTAAGATCCATAGTCTGTTAAAAGGGGCTCTTCATCCTGCTTGTAGTCAGTGAGTAACAGGGAAATTTCACAGTTCTATGAATTTCCCATTTTATCTGCTTTATACCAGCCAGCTACATTATCCAGAATCTTCTGCTGATTAACTTCCTTGAGAAAAACTGTGATTTTTTTTAGAAAAGTTTAACAGTTTGGCTCACAACTGGCTCACTGATGTCTGTCTAATATGTTTCAGATTTTCAGTTGCCTTTTAGAGATAATTCCCATTCCTCCTCAGATTTTTGGGTGATCTCTTTTACCTACAATTTTCATGGAAAAACTGGAATGGGAAAGTAAAAGCTCAAGGGAAAGACTTCTGTTTTCCGTTTCATTTTGGATCATTTAGCTTGAAAAGTTTTAAGCTTGGATTTTCAGCGCTGAACTGGCATTGGCCCAGACTTAGAAGTCTCTCAGCACACTCAGGTTTTCAAAATGAAAGGTTTTATGCTTTATGTTGGTATTCTTGATAACTCTATGCCTTCCCTCTCTCCTCTTTCACATGATGCAAGGAATACCAGATTTTCTTGTGCAGTGATATTTTGTGTCAATGTGTTTGTTTGAAGATCGAATGTTAACTTGTTAAGATCTCATATAGAATCACTTCCAAACTTTAAAAACAAAATACTTAATTTTTCATTCAGTCTGTGTGAGAACTGCATTTCAACATCTTTCACTTAATCTCTAGGTAACAATTGACCAGGCCTTTCTCTCTTTGATCTATAATTTGGCCAAATAAGACTATGGTACATTGATCCCTTGAAACATGGTGATCTATTCAGTTCTGATTTGCTGAGTATGGCTTTGAGTATATTTGCCTGTACATCAGGTGTCGAGACCTAATTCTGATATGTAATAAATGGAGTCTTTCAGCTTTAAGAGGCAGAGGACATGAATTCTGTTGAAATTGACTCATTAATATTTATTTATCTTCAGAGTGACTCATGAACTGTTTCAAATTTTGATAAGCAATTAATGCATCAGTAATTCTAGCACACATAGAAAAGATGATTATGAGCTAGCAAATAATGGCTCATTTAAGCACGCAACAGTCTCTGCAGTTTTAAAAGTGAATTTCGTCACAGCAAGCGCTTTCATGAGTTTTAAAAAAGCAGAGAAAAAATCTTGAAATATTTGGAAGTATGATATATAAATACGCAAATGTTAATATGAGAATCAACACAATATCCTGCTTAGTGATACATGTATTTGTACAGCTCTTTATCTAATTGTTTTTGTAAATAACTATATGCAAATGATTTTTTTTTCTAATATGTTGCATGGGTTTCTATATTTAAATCTTATGTATATTCACACTTTAAGCTCTGTGTGGTGTGGAAAGACTGCTAATGTCTATATAGCATAGCTTCTTTTTACTTAACCTTTTTTTCCAGTAATTTACAACTTGTTCCCTTTTCTGCTTGGGTCAGCAGAGCAGTGCTGTGATGTCTCCAGCTGGAATTTGTCTTTCCCTTTGTTCTTCCTGTTTTGAATTCACACTTTTAACTCCTGCCTCCCACAGCTCCACTGACTGAAAAATAAGTGTGGCACCTGTTCATCATCTCTATACCTGGACATTATTCTGTGCTGTTCTGCAGAATCTAGTGGAGATGTGTGGGTTGTGCAACTGTTCACGTATTTATATACATTCACAAACACATACACATATATTTAATGACAGTCTGTTCTGTGTTCCTGCAGTCTGTATATGGCCATTTCTGTACTGCTCATGCTCAGTGCATAGTGGACTGTGTGCTTTTTAGCTGATAGGAGTTAGAACAGGATTTTTTTAGCAGACTTCTGCTGTGGATGCTCATGCAGCTATAATGCCATAGAGGATTTAGAGAGCTGCATCATATGAAATGGGAACAGTATTAATTATTAAAATAATTTGAAAAAGATGATATGTAGTTTTTAAGCTTTGGATAACAGGTGAAACTACTTACTCCTACAAAGGACCTTGTAGACTCATCCTACGCTTCTCTGTGCTCAGCCTGGGTTACTCTGTGCTGGTCTCTGGGCTTGTGTATAGCCAGGGAATTACCCAGTGAGGGCAACAGTGCAGGCTAATGGATGCACAAGAACTTATAACACCTTTAAGCCTTATTTAAGGAAAAACAAACAAAAAACCTATGGAAACCTTTTTGCAAGTTGTAATAAATTGTTTTGTGTTCCCTTCATTCCGTTGTCCTAGCCATTGTCAATGTTAAGACAGAAGGACACAGAGAGATTTTAGCAAGACTGAAATTTTTTGTGTGTATGTGGACGGAAACTACTAGCCCAGCAGAAGACCGTGTTTCTGTTCCCTTTGTGCATAGGTTACTGGCACAGCCCCATGCCATGGAAAGGCAAGTTCCTGTGCCACTCACAGTGTGATTCAAGAGCGCAGTAAGCCTGTCTCACCCTGGGTTGTCTAGGTTCTGCTCTGGCACCATTCTCAGCTGTGTGTTTTCACCCCTTTCCCTGTGTTCACATTGCTTTGGCAGCTAAAAGTCAAGCTGGTTGAGGGAGCCGTCTTGAAGAGAGAGTCTCTCTTAGCCATGGTTTTGTTTTGGTGTGTGGAGACTTGTGCTGTCACTCTTTGGGTAACACAGCAGCTGAGATGTCCCTCGGAGCGCAACAGAGGACCTGAGAGGAGGTGATATGGGTCTGAGGCAGGACCTGAAGGAAAAAGGGAAAGTAATTGGAGAGAAAAGAAAGAAAATGGTCACAAGGCTTTATAATTAAATCTTTTCTCCAAACTTTACGTTAAACTATTGTGCTTGATTGCCAAAAGATCAGTGGTGTTTGGGATTAATACTGAATAAAAGAGATGAAAAGGAATATTGATTCCTTTCATTATGTATTCTAGGCACTGATGATTTGGGGATCTGAAGGAAAAGGAAGTGTGTGACCATGATATTAGAAGCTATGTACACATATTAAAATGTGAGAATCAGAAACACTACAGAAAAAAATAAAATCACACAGACAAATTCTGGCATCCCCTAATTTTGAAAGTGAAGAATTTGTGCTGTATGTTTGGTAGATGTCTTCTGTGTATTTTTGTACGTAAGCATTATGCTTTCACTGGGTTCTAGCCAATGTGGATCAAACAGGCTTCTTAGCGGGGTGGTTGATGCCCCAAGCCTGTCAGTGTTTAAGAGGCATTTGGACAGTGCCCTTAATAACATGCTTTAACTTTTGGCCAGCACTGAATTGGTCAAGCAGTTGGACTAGATGATCATTGTAGGTCCTTCCAACTGAAATTATAGTCTGGTCTGGTCTGGTATAGTCTAGTCTATATGCTTTTATGACCAGGCATAGACTGAAAACCAAAACCCTGGTTAAAAAGAAACAAAAGCTCTACATATAAGAAAAAGTAATTATGTGAAAATAATATTTTCACTGCCTAATTTACTGTATATACTAGTGTAAAACTGGCAATTGCTGCAGAATTACCTAATCACTTATTTTACAAATTGAGCAGAATAAACAGCATTCTATAATTTATGAGTGTTTTGGTTTGTTATCCATATTGTTTATATTTAAACTGCACAGTACATTTCTCTGTTGCAAACATTCTAGGTATACTTTATCTGATAGAAATAGGTAAGTTTAGACAAATATCTAGCTGGCTTTTCCATATAGCTGACTGCATTGGCTGAGAAAATTGGGGCTGTTCAGCCTGGAGAAGAGAAGGCTGCGTGGAGACCTCATAGCAGCCTTCCAATACCTGAAGGGGGCCTATAGGGATGCTGGGGAGGGACTCTTCATTAGGGACTGCAGTGAGAGGACAAGGGGTAACGGGTTCAAACTTAAACAGGGGAAGTTTAGATTGGATCTGAGGAAGAAATTCTTTACTGTAAGGGTGGTGAGGCCCTGGAATGGGTTGCCCAGGGAAGTTGTGAATGCTTCATCCCTGGCAGTGTTCAAGGTGAGGTTGGACATAGCCTTGGATGGCATGGTTTAGTGGGAGGTGTCCCTGCCCACGGCAGGGGGGTTGGAACTAGATGATCTTGAGGTCCTTTCCAACCCTAACTATTCTATGATTCTATGATTCTATGATTTGTCTGTGAGTGGTCTGCTACTGTGCAGATAACTTTTCTCAGCATTTGCCAATGTAGAGGCATGCAGACCGTGTCATTCTGAGGGAGTTCTCCAATCTGAAGCAGGTACAAACCACATCGAGGTCAGGTGCAATTTAGAATGTTCAAATCCCAAACTTACTATGTTCAAATCCCAGATTTCCTTCTTATTTTGTGTTTCTATACATGCTCCTGCTACTTCATTCTGGTTTCTACAAATACCTTGGAGGGTCATACACACTCCTTTCATAAGAGAGCCAACACAAGGTTCAAGGATCACTTGCTCTTCTAGCACAGGATGTGGGCACTGGCTTCATCTCATGGATGATGAACATTGCTATGCAAGGTATTCACAACCATGGTATACATGAGTCTGCACAAGACAATACACGTTGTCTATTTCACAGATCTTTGGTCAAAGCAAAAGTGAATGAATTGTTCCTTATAGAGTCTCAAAGTCTGGATGAAATTCCCCAGAAAAGGATAGAAATTGAGACCAACAGGGCGAGACCAGAGGTTCTCAAAGGAGCTGATCACAAGCCTATCTGTCAACAGTAAGTACTTTCAAGGCTGGGTTGGACATAGCCTTGGGTGACATGGTTTAGTGGGAGGTGTCCCTGCCCATTGCAGGGGTGTTGAAACTCGATGATCTTGAGGTCCTTTCCAACCCTAACTATTCCATGATTCTATGATTCTATAAAATGCTCCAAGAGGCAAAAAATACTGCAATATGGTTCTTGCAGAAAGGGAAGAAAGGAGGCTTTTCAGTCCTTCCCCAAAGCCAAGTGAAAGGCATGAGCAAGTGTAAAGGAAGAAGTCATCTGAGAGGCCTTTCTGTAGGCTGTGTATGTGCTTTCTTTTTTTCTCTGGTCTTCCTTTTTCATTGTGAAACAGAATTAACTGTTCACAGAGAGCTACTGAGCTGAGCAGACTTTGGGTGTCTCAGTTGGCCGCTAAATCACTGTGAGCCCTTTGTGTTGGAAGAGAAAAACTTTGTGAGGGCAAATCCTGAGATTTTTGAAGCAGATGAGTTTTTCAGACTATTTTGGTCCCTGAAATGATATGAACATGTATGGATAAGTGAGCATCTTGTACATCACAAAAGGTCTTCAAAGAAAACTGGTTTGTCCAGGTTCAGGTAAGAGAGTGAAGAGACACTGAAATGCGTAAGATACAGGAAGCAAACCCACTAATCTCATGTAATCAAATGTTGTTTGGAATGGGGGGAAATCACCTAGGCTAACTAGATAGAAGGTTTCTTTCACTCATTTTTCTTTTTTTTTTAGATGGTTTTTGATTATTACTGTGAAAAGGTGACCTTCCACTTATCTGAAGAGTTGTTGATAGTATCTTATGCTAAAGGAAATAATGCATTATGACTGTTACCGTAAGTGTGCATTATTTTATTGACTTACATACTTTTGTTGCAGATCTTACAAAACTGCTTTCCTCGTCACAATTTTGGAACATTAATTGCAGCCTGCCACAAGTATAAATACATCGCACAGATATGCTGACATAGCCAACTTGTTTTGTTTCCACAAATTCTTTATGTATTATAAGTTATAATGTTTTTTATTTTAAGTGAATAACATGCCTGATAAAGGTTACCGAGCCCCATTTCTGCTTTCAGTGACAGTCACATTCCTACTGAATTTTTTCTGGTTTGCACCAGTGACCCTGGATAGATATCTAATAAACAGTTCTGCCTGTATTAGACAAGAAGGCATAATGTTAACCCTGTAGATCAAAGCTGTACTTGCAGGGCATGCAGAAGTAAGGAGCAATAAAGTATATTTTAACCACTAGAGAGCACAAATAAATCAGTCTAACTACACAGAGGTAGCTGATCTTTGGAAGGGGCTACTGCTGGTTTTATATAATTGCTTTTCAGAGGAGAACCACGGAGTGTTTTTACTGAACATAAATGAAACACCTTGGCATCTGCTGAAACAGACTTGGGATCGGGAGAGCTGGCAGCCTCTCACAAAAAGCAGTTTTTGTTGAACTGCCTTTGAAGAGTTTGAACTGGCAGTGGTGTATTCTGGCTGCAGGGTAACTTGGCTGAGAACATTAGGATTTCCCCTGACATTAAGCCATTAAAAAAAAAAAATCATTTCCTTCCCTCCCACCCCCATTCAGAAGGAGAAGCTATTTTTACTGCCAGACTTGCTGTGTGTTAGTCCCTCATGAAAGGAGCAGCAGAATTAAAACCATTTAAGGTTTTAGTAATTAAAGAGCAGAAGACACAAATTAGAAGTGTATTAACTCATATTTAATGGGCTATTAGATTTTATTTTACTATCAGAACATGCAAAATTATAAAGGAAATCAGAGAAAATTAAAAACTGACATGATAGGAGAACTTGGGCCAGAGCACTGATTTTGGTAGATGAAGTGGTAGAAGGAGGATAGGAGTCCCAGTCACATGAAATTTGTGGACTGTGGCTCCCAGAATCCAACAGCTTGGACAGCAGTCTTTTACAAAACTGTATTAAAAAAATCACTATTAAAAATAAAAAAAAAAAAAAAGGCTTGCAGACTCCTAACACTTTTGTCACTTTATTGGTTCTTTGTCCTGACTAGATTTCCCCCAAAAGATGTGCAGCAGTGACACTGATGTGTTAGTGCTAAACACAGTGAAATAATTAGTTCAGTATCTGCAAATTGTATTTTTGTTTATATATAACTGAAAATTATTTTCCTTTTTTCTTGGTGCCACACAATTTTCTTGTGTCTTTCTGACGAGGCTACCACTGCCTTACTGGTGGGTCAGCTTTTTGTGTATCTGCATTTGTCATGGCTCACTAGCACCTGATTGGGAGTGAGGCAATCTACATTTAACAAGGTTGCTTTGAATTGGATTTGTCACTTCCTGAGCTTGAAACCACTTAAAACTCTGACTCACTTGAAAAAGTATAAGTGCACTTTTTCATGTATCACCTGAGCTTTTAATTACAGTTTTGAATAAAATTGCTTTGAAATTAGCATTGTTTGGCAAGTCCATTTAAGGTTTGTCTTGCAGGTGATTACAAATCAGGTAACAATTTGTGCAAGCATTATTCTAAGTAACAGCTTTAATTCCCTAGGCTGTTGTTCATAATATTTGTCCCTTTGAGCTTGTCTTTGACTCTTACAAGTTCTCTAAATGGAGTAAACCTGTGTATGACGCTTGGTTGCTGTTGTAACTCCACTCCTTGCTTAGTGTTCTGGATGCCCAAGATGTTGCCTAGAGTCCTGACGCTACAGCAGAGAAAAAGAGACAACGAGTCACACTTGAAAACAACATTTGCAAGGAAAGCAGGGGAAATGATAGACAATTCCTGCATGATTTCCCTATGTTGTAAACACCAGTGGTACTCCGCCAGGCTCTTTCCTAAAATAATCTCACAAACGTCTTTCTCCTTTTCCAAAGGAAAACTGGCCTGTTGTACCAAATGCTGGATTTCCTTATTTTGAAAAACTTGCATTTTGCCTGACTAGGGAATACTTCAGTCTTCCACGCACGTGTGCACGCTCTCACGTGCCAAAATACATTTTTCTTTGCAAGAGAAGTTTGACACTAAATAGGCGTTACGAGCAGCAAACGGTAAGAGGCTGCTACAGTGCTTGGAAATACTGAAATGCTGGTGCTCCCTCTTGTGGCACAACTAGAAGAACACAAACCAGTGAAGCAAGTGCTTGGTGATATATCGACTCCTGCAGCTGGAGCTCGGATGAGGTTATTACAAGTTAAAAGGAGAAACTATTCTTACTTAAAGAAATCTTCACTTTCACCTACTTAGATCATCAGCAAGTGCCAAACCCCTGTGTCTTCTGGTGGCAGAATAGACATTCTCTCTTGTGCTGCTTTCAAAGATTGGCTGGTGGAATGAGGTGCAAAAAAAGAGTGTCTGGGTTGTTCTACTTTTTCTCTTCTGATGCACAGCCATTTACCTGAATGTTTTACAAATCCACTTGCAAGGTTAAATCTGAATCAAGGGGACTTCATAAATATTTAATGCATTATTTTGGAAGGCAGATGCAGGGACTTTGGAAGGCAGATGCAGGGACAGTGAGAATGAAGACCTCAGGCCCACTATAGGAGAGGATCTGGTTCGAGACCATCTTGAGAACCTGAACATGCACAAGTCCATGGGACTCATTGAAATCTCTCCATTGATCCTGAAGTAGCTGGTGAATGAAGTTGCTAAGCTACTGTCCATCACATTTGAAAAATCATGGCATTCAGGTGAAGTTCCTGAAGGCTGGAAAAAGGGAAATATAGCCCCCATTTTCAAGAAGGGGAAGATGGATGAGCCGGGGAACTTCAGACCACTCAGCCTCACCTCTGTGCCTGGCAAAATCTTGGAGCAGATTCTCCTGGAAGGCATGCTACGGCACATGAAAACCAACAAGGTGGTTGGTGACAGCCAGCATGGCTTCACTAAGGGGAAATCCTGCCTGACCAATTTGGTGGCCTTTTATGATGGGGCTACGGAACTGATGGACAGTTGTAGAGCAGCTAATGTCATCTTCCTGGACTTGTGCAAAGCATTCAACAGTGTCCTGCATGACATCAATTTGATAGGTGGACCACTTGGTGGATAAAGAACTGGCTGGATGGCTGCATGTAAAGAGTTGTGCTCAATGGCTCAATGTCCAGCTGGAGACCAGTAACGAGTGGTGTCCCTCAGGGATCAGTGTTGGGACCGGTCTTGTTCAGCATCTTTGTGGGTGACATGGACAGTAGGACTGAGTGTGCCCTCAGCAAGTTTGCCGATGACACCAAGCTGTGTGGTTCGGTTGATACATTGGAGGGAAGGCATGCCATCCAGAGGGACCTTGACAAGCTTGTGAGGTGGGCTGATGCCAACCTGATGAAGTTTAACTGTGCCACGTGCAATGTCCTCCACCTGGGTCGAAGCAATCCCAGGCACACATGCAGGTTGGGCGGGGAGGAATACAGAGCAGCCCTGTGAAGAAGGGCTTGGGGGTGTTGGTCAATGAGGAAATGAACATGAACTGGCTTCAGTGTGAGCTCACAGCCCAGAAAGCCAATTGTATCCTGGGCTGCATCAAAAGGAGCGTGACCAGCAGGTCGAGGGAGATGATCCTGCCCCTCTACTCTGCTCTCGTGAGACCTCACTTGGAGTATTGTGTGCAGTTCTGGTGTCCTCAACATAAAAAGGACATGGAACTGTTGGAACAAGTCCAAAGGAGGACCACGAGGATGATCAGGGGACTGGAGCACCTCCCATATGAAGATAGGCTGAGAAAGTTGGGTCTGTTCAGCCTGGAGAAGAGAAGGCTGTGTGGAGACCTCATAGCAGCCTTCGAGTATCTATAGGGGGCCTATAGGGATGCTGGGGAGGGACTCTTCATTAGGGACTGTAGTGATAGGACAAGGGGTAACGGGTTCAAACTTAAACAGGGGAAGTTTAGATTGGATATGAGGAAGACGTTCTTTACTGTAAGGGTGGTGAGGCCCTGGAATGGGTTGCCCAGGGAAGTTGTGAATGCTCCATCGCCGGTGGTATTCAATGCCTGGTTGGACATAGCCTTGGGTGACATGATTTAGTGGGAGGTGTCCCTGCCCATTGCAGGGGTGTTGGAACTAGATGATCTTAAGGTCCTTTCCAACCCTAACTATTCTATGATTCTATGATTATTTTTCTAGATTAATATTTGGAGTAGTTTGATTAATCTGTTGATGTAAATGCTTGTGACTCGTCGTCTCTTGAAGAGAGTATTCACTTGTATATTCCTAGAAAGCAAAAATGAAATTAATTTGACCACATTTGTTTTAAAAAAAATCTATTTTCCACCTGTCTGTCCCTCTCATCTCATTCTTGCTTTGTTTCACAGTTATTTGACTTGAGCTGTCCATTTGCTCATGAGTGTTTGAGGTGATTTAACTGTAAAGGATGGTGGCAAATTGTGACCTTATAGCTACAACTCAAAGCCACCAGGCTAATCACTATCTAAAACATGCATTAAATATAAGCATTTTTAAATGCTTGTGTGGGCTGTTGCAACACTAATGACTTACAGGTCTGAGAAATTGAGTCAATCTAGTTTGTACTTGACACATACCTCATTTAATGGATATATATGTATCAAAAACTTAGAATGCTTGCTAAATATATCAAAACCAGCCGCACTGCAAGACTGGAAGATGCTCATTATCTCAGCGTATTCCACAACAGCCCATGACTGGAAGTGGAGCAGATAGTCTCAGGATTCCTGAGGCTTATTTCTGGCACAGTGGCAGCATTAAAGATTATGGTGTAGCTTATTACCAAGACATGGTATATCTAGTTCAAAGTGTGGCACAGGACTGTGCATTCAGTTTGCTGGAGTCATTTGATGTAAAATCATTTCAGTAGAAATGCTGGGATCAGAAAGAACCATTTCTACAGAAAAAACAAACAAAAAAAAATATCCAAAGAATGTGACTGGTTTCTTCTATTGCACATGTGAACTTAAGAGGACAGTATCCCACTGTTATAGATATGATGCTCACATTGTCCAGTCCTGTGTAAATGCAAAGGTAACAATGCTCCAGTTTTGCAAACTGTGAGTAACCGTAAGTAGGCATTCTACTGAATTGCACCCAGCAAAATCAAACTGCCATGAAGTTCATGTGTGTCACTAATTGCGATTTAACTGCATAGTTATTACAAGAGCTTTTAATTAACCCAGTCATCATACTGTGCCATACAAATTGTGTGTAATAACAGCATGCTGAGTATAATAACAATAGGTTTGTCTGAACTGTGGAAATCAGGAGTTTTATCATTTTCTGAGGTTTCTCTTTGTCCCCTTAAATATTGTGCAGTATTTAAAAACATTTGACCAAAAAAAGAAACAAAACACAAACGATAAACCAGAAAACCCCCTAGTAATTTGCTGAGGCTTGTCTGTCTTTTAAAATTTTATAACAGTCATCTTCCTGAAATTCAGTGTGATCTGTAATTTTCTCCTGAATAGTGTTTCTGGTGATTTCTCAGTCTTACTTTTCTCAAGGTATTTTTCAGCCCCATTTGAGAATAGTTTTATGTACTCTGTTAGGATTTTGTGTTCAAAGCCAAGAAAAATTATGGAAACATTTGGTGGGAATACCCTTTCAGTGAAGATAGGAAGAATACATTCTGATCATATATTGCTGCAAAAATGGTAATTTGTTAGCTCATTAGTGTAGTGAGAGCATTCCCCTTCTCTCAAAGTTGTTTTTCCAGTCTGTGCCTCTCAAGACTGTCTGTAATAGCACTGAATGAATTTTTATTTGGAAGGTTAATTTTGCAGCCAGAAGACTAAAAATTAAAAAATGTAGATAATGGATATAGATGTAGCCCTTCAGAAACCATGGGAAATACAACTAAGACATGTTACACTCACAACCTGTACTCATTCCTGGAGATGGAAAGAATGCATTAAAAAACCTCCAACCCAAACGAAATTAAACCAAACCAACCAACCAACCAAAAACCCCAAAACCAAACCAAACCAAACCAAACCAACCAACCTCAGACGTTATTATAGAAAGTGACATTACTGTGGGGTCTTGTTCAACATCTTTGTGGGTGACATGGACAGTGGGATTGAGTGCGCCCTCAGCAAGTTTGCCGATGACACCAAGCTGTGTGGTTCGGTTGATACATTGGAGGGAAGGCATGCCATCCAGAGGGACCTTGACGCGCTTGTGAGGTGGGCTGATGCCAACCTGATGAAGTTTAACCATGCTAAATGCAAAGTCCTCCACCTGGGTCGGAGCAATGCCAGGCACAGCTACAGATTGGGCGGGGAGGAGATTGAGAGCAGCCCTGCGGAGAAGGACTTGGGCGTGTGGGTTGATGAAAAAATGAACATGAGCCGGCAGTGTGCGCTTGCAGCCCAGAAGGCCAACCGTATCCTGGGCTGCATCAAAAGGAGCGTGACCAGCAGGTCGAGGGAGGTGATCCTGCCCCTCTACTCTGCTCTCGTGAGACCTCACTTGGAGTATTGTGTGCAGTTCTGGTGTCCTCAACATAAAAAGGACATGGAACTGTTAGAACAAGTGCAGAGGAGGACCACGAAGATGATCAGGGGACTGGAGCACCTCTCGTATGAAGATAGGATGAGAAAGTTGGGTCTGTTCAGCCTGGAGAAGAGAAGGCTGCGTGGAGACCTCATAGCAGCCTTCCAATACCTGAAGGGGGCCTATAGGGATGCTGGGGAGGGACTCTTCATTAGGGACTGTGGTGAGAGGACAAGGGGTAATGGGTTTAAACTTAAACAGGGGAGGTTTAGATTGGATCTGAGGAAGAAATTCTTTACTGTGAGGGTGGTGAGGCCCTGGAATGGGTTGCCCAGGGAGGTTGTGAATGCTTCATCCCTGGCGGCGTTCAAGGTGGGGTTGGACATAGCCTTGGATGGCATGGTTTAGTGGGAGGTGTCCCTGCCCATGGCAGGGGGGGTTGGAACTCGATGATCTTGAGGTCCTTTCCAACCCTTACTATTCTATGATTCTATAAAGTGTACTTATTTATTTTCTAGACTGTTATCAGCCCTGTATTGGGAAATGAGATACTGACATTTTGGTTTTAAATTATTTGGCTCACAGACAGAACAGGCACCTGAAGGCAAGATAAGAGCATATGACCTTTCCATGTGCACAAATTTACTGAAGAAACCAAGTGGCAATGAAGACTGGGCCAGTGAGGGAGGCGGGAGTACATTTGGCATGCATATACAATTAATGGTTTAAACATCTGACAGCTACTAGTGAACAGTTAAAAAAAGGACAGGTTGGGCTCAGCTGGGTGCTGTACCAAACACAAAATGAACAGCCAACACCACACAAAGCCAGTCTGTCAGTGGTCACAGGGGTTTAAGTGTCAGAGACATGAGAAAGGTAACAGAGATAATGGCATCATCATTGTACATGCTAAAGTAGCTCATCCTGCAGAAACTATGTCTGAAGAAGTAAATGACTTTGTTAAAGATTGGTGAGCTGACTTTCATCCATGAGAGCTGTGGTGTCATTAACAGAACTGAGTTCTCAGCAGTGTGATTACTGTCATGTACTCCTTTGTGCGAATGGTAGAGCCATACATGGTACTGTAGAAACACTTGTTATCATTTAATGTCATTTTCAGAATTTTCAAAAAATGGCTTTTGGATAAAAACCCAACCCACTTCTTAGAAAGACATTTCAGATAGTGACAGTATTTTTACGGTATTGGTATTGCAAAGTTTAACCAAGATTAATTTTGAAGAAAGATTTTAAGTTTGAAACCAAGGTTTATTTTTGAATGTATCAGTGAATGCAAATTTCTTTGTGTTGCACAATCATAGAATCATAGAATAGGGTTGAAAAGGATTAAGATCATCTAGTTCCACCCCCCTGCCATGGGCAGGGGCACCTCCCACTAAGCCATGTCACCCAAGGCTATGTCCAACCAGGCATTGAGCACCACCAGGGATGGAGCATTCACAGCTTCCCTGGGGAACCCATTCCAGGGCCTCACCACCCTCACAGTAAAGAATTTCTTCCTCATATCCAATCTAAACTTCCCCTGTTTAAGTTTGAACCCATTACCCCTTGTCCTATCACTACAGTCCCTAATGAAGAGTCCCTCCCCAGCATCCTTATAGGCCCCCTTCAGATATTGGAAGGCTGCTATGAGGTCTCTTCTCTTTTCCAGGCTGAACAACCCCAACTTTCTCAGCCTGTCTTTACGGGAGGTGCTCCAGCTCCCTGATCATCCCTCATGGCCCTTTTCTGGACTTGTTCCAACAGTTCCATGTTCTTTTTATGTTGAGGACACCAGAACTGCATGCAATACTCCAAGTGAGGTCTCACGTGAGCAGAGTAGAGGGGCAGGATCACCTCCTTCAACCTGCTGGTCACGCTCCTTTTGATTCAGCCCAGGGTATGGTTGCCTTTCTGGACTGTGAGCGGACAGTGAAAGTGTCTCATGTTAAGCTTCTCATCAACCAAAACCCCCAAGTCGTTCTCTGCAGGGCTTCTCTGAATCTTTTCTCTGCCCAACCTGTAGCTGTGGCAATTTCTTTCAATGCATTTCTTGAGACCACTCAAAGAGGATAAAAAGAGATAGTGGTCATTAGAGAGTATTTTGAAGCCACTGTTTAATAGATATACCACAAATATCATCCATATGCCAAGCACTATGACTGGAAAAAATATTTTCTGTATTTGTTAATTTTAGTCAGAGTAAATGTCCTGGGTTCAGCAGTAGCAGTTTTCTCCTTCTTAGTAGCTGGTGCAGTGCTGTGTTTTTGACTTTCAGCCTGGGAACAGCACTGATAACACTGATGTTTTTAGTTGCTGCCCAGTAATGTTTAGTCTGACCAAGGACTTTCTGAGCCTCATGCTGTGCCAGGGAGGAGGGGAAGCTGGGAGGAAGCAGAGGCAGGGCACCCTACCCAAACTAACCAAAGAGGTATTCCATACCACAGCACATCATGCCCACTATATAAACTGGGGGCAGTTATCTGGAAGGGCTAGGTCACTCTGGTCGGGCTGCGTGTCGGTCGGCAGGTGGTGAGCAGTTGTATTCTCTTCCCTTGTTATTTCCCTTATCATTGTTATTATTGGTGGTGGCAGTAGTGGTTTGTGTTATACCTTAGTTACTGGACTGTTCTTATCTCTTATCTCAACCCGTGGGAGTTACTTTCTTTCGATTCTCCCCTCCTCCCCTCCAGGAGCGGGGGAAGGAAGGGGGGGAGTGAGCAAGCGGCTGCATGGCTGAATTGCTGACTGGGCTTAAACCACGACAGTAAACTATAATGAGATATTATTGTAAATTCAAGAAATATAGATAGCAGTGGACTCTCCTGCCTTCCTAGTGGAGTTGTATGCAAATGTTTTTTTTTCTGTTTACCATAGCTGGAGCCAATTTTTTGACCCAAAGGACGGTTACTTATCTGCTTAGGGTCTGTATTAGACAGTGAATCATCTCCACCATGTTTCTCCTCTCCTCACAGGCTCCTACCCTGCAATCAGCCTCTGAGATTGCTTGGACAGCTAAAGTGCCTCTTTCAGACATGCAAGGCACCTAAGACCTACAGCAACCTACATATCTAACCTATGCCTGTTATGAGACAGAGCCTCCTTCCCAAACATCTGGATCTGGCTCTCGCTGTCTTTTAAACCCTCGGTTTCATTCTTGGTAAGATAAAGAGTTGTTGAAAAGCATATGGCAAGCCTGGAACTGAGGCAACCCAAACCATCAGTTGCTTTGTAATAAAAACTGATTGTAAGCATAATGCTCCCCATATCACATCAGTGAGCATAAGAAAATATGAGCAAGGTGAGACAAGTACAAGGACAAAAGCATTTTTCTGTTTCTGTTGGTTGTGCATTGTATCAATGTAGAGTGGCTGATGGGATAGACTGCTGCAGAGGCTGGGGAAGTGCAGCACTGAAGGAGCAAACTCTTCCACCCATGAGGATGTATGAAACATAGAAAGAGTGTAGAGACTTACGGGGGAGAGGGGATGGATGTCCAATTAAGTTGATGGAGAGCATGTGTTCTGAAGAAGAGTTAATGGGGAAATGGTGGAAAAAGTGTGAGGGAGCTTTGAAACTGAATTTGAGGGCAAGAACAAGTATAGTAACATGGTGCCCAAGGAGCCACTGCCTCTGATGAGAAAAGGTAAGGTGGATACTAAAGTGTATCCAAGTAAGTCTGTTAAAGGACACTCCTCATATGTCCAGGACAGTTATCTTGCAGGTAAATTCATGCACCTCATTTGAAGGGGATTCAAACCATAGCTTGGATGCTTAAATTAAGACATGTGAATTGCAGACAAAAAGGAGTATTCACTTTGGTCTTTACCCTCACTTGAAATTCATAAGTTGAATGCTTATTCATACTTGGTAATAATGATGATTCTTTCTTCTTTTGACTAGACTAAGCAAGTATATTCGGTGAGTCTTCAATTATTATCACTTACACCATGCATAACAGCAAGGAAGCTCACCAAATTAGATATGTTAATTTTATTTAAAATTTTAAGTGTATTTCTTAACTAACACTACTGCAGTTCTTAGAAACTTGGAATGGTGGTTCTTAAGACTTGCATTTTGCTCTTTAACATGTGATGGCAACTTGAAGAATGAGATTTATTTTCTTTCTCTGTTCTTACATTCGGGGATGTACAATGCAGCAGGAAACAATCTTTGTTGTATACCATATGCGCCCATTCCTCTTTCTCATTTTGAATGTGTTTCTGCTTCAAAAATTAGAACACTGTGTTAGAGCCAACAGTGATATCTCCCTTTTTTAAAAAAAGTTGACACCCTTATGAAACCTAAGTTTTCATAAATTACATGCAATATTAGTTTTCAGTAGTGCATGTGTGCTAGCTAACACAAAATATATGTAGTTCAGTTGGCTTAATATCTTGTCAGATGTGATCCCCAGCATGAAGTATCTCTTATTTAATAAATATGTATAGCCCTAATTATTTTTATTCAGTGACTATGGAAAATAATGAGCCACAAAGATGAATCAATAACTTCTATTGTACAAAATAGTATCAAATTTTACAAAGAAGAAAAAGGGAGTTCATGTGAACTTGTGCCTATTGACATCTAGATCAGAAAGCCAGATGTATAAAATGCCTTGATATTTTCAACATCTATGGTCGAATCATTAAATTTACATCTTGGATCATTAAATTTACATCTTGCAACATTGTAATGCAAGTTTGCACCATGCTAACTTCACTGTATGCTCTAGGTAACTGTGCTGAACGTGCCATAGTAATTCATCAACCCTGAAAAAAATCACAAAGTTCAATGCATATTAAAAATGTAATTGGGGTATATTACAGAAAAAATGGAAATTTGCCACTTCAGAACACATTGTGTTATCTGAGGTTACTGTTACTATCTGCATAGCAATACATTTTCTTTACAGGAAATAAAAAAGCACAATCAAAATATATGTGGTGACTTGATTATATACTTGGTATTCCTTCAAAAGAAGTGATTTTGTTTGGTTATTTTCGACTATAAAATGACTAATTATGGGTTTGGTGAAGATGGTGTTGAGAAATATGATAATTAGTGAAACTTGTCTTAGCTTAATGACCACAGAACTTTATTTCTTATTTAAATGGACTTAAACTGAATTGATTCATAATATTTTTTGTTTATATGTGTTATGTCCTTTTTGTTGTGTCTTTTTTTCCTTTTAGGTGAACAAGGTATGTGGTCCTCCTGTAAGGAAGCCCATGCAGTCTCCAGGTTGCTACTTAGATCAAAATAGAGATAATCAAGGGTTGAAGATGTTCTCAGGAGACAGTGAAGAAACCCTCGCCAGCAGAAGAAAGTAAGGCATTAATTTTTTACAGCCAGAAAGAAAGAATAAAGTAAGCCATTAATTTTGCAACAGAATAGATTATATTCAATGCAATGGCATGCATTACTAGAGCATAAATAACGATTGCAAAGAATGAAGCATTTCAGCAACGTAATGTGCCGTTACATTTTAGAAAGAGTAATTTCATGACTAGATTTTGTTTTCTGAAATAAAGGACATATGACGAGTCATTTGATGTGACTCGAAGTATTTACAAGAGTGGATAACATTCGTAGAATATGAACGTTAGCTCTGTATTGATGTATACATTTTTAAATTACATTTAACTTGCACATTGGCAGGCATGATCAAAGCTGTCAAAAAATGATTATGACTTTCATCAGAAGACTGTACAAATTGATCAGTCAAAAAAAAGAAAAGAATGACTGTTCTTACATACCCTTCTGCTATGAAAAATGAGACAAGTAAGTGTTTGGGGCTAAAACTTGAAATCCTTGTTCAAGCAAGTTCAGCTGATTTTTTTTTTTTCCTCAGACTTTGTCAGTATATGGTGAATTGAGATGACTGCAAGGACTTGGAGATTTTTTTTACACCTGGCTCAGTATTACAGAGTAAAATCTGCCAGACTGCATTTAAGTGTTTAACCTACTGCTATATTCTATGGAAAGAAGGACTCAATTCAGCTGCCCACACAACTACAAGCATCCAGTGCTGCCCAGTGCAACTTGAGGATACCCAGCTCTTACTCCACTGCCAAGATGGTGGCCTGTAAATTATATTGTATATTCCAGCTTTCTGCAGATATCCTGGATAGTTGAGGGCATCTCAAAAGCCAGTCTATCTTTAGACCAATTAATCAAGTCTTTAATGACTGTAATAGTAATAGCACTGTAAGGAGTAAGAATAATATTACAGTTGAGACTAAACGCCTTATTATGCAAACAAGGTACAAAGTTAAAATCAGAAATTTCATTTCTGTCACAGTGTTTGCTAAAACACAGAGAGTTTTCTTTGTCCTCTTTTTCCTTAACTTTTCAGTGCAGAAGGAAATTAAAGTGAGAGAATTGCAAGGAATAATTGCTCACTCTTGATGTCTGGAAAAAAAAAAATGCCTCTAAGCTTCAAAGGCAGACCATTCTTGTTAGTGCAAGGTCCTTCAGGTTCCAAATAGCGGAGATAAAAATAAAAGCCAAAACCAAACCCACAGGCCTTGTAGAGCATTGTGAAATGCAAAGAGATGCAAACTAGAAGTTTGCTTTAGCCAGCACAGAAGTTCATCAGGCAATATGCATTATACAGGCACATTTTCTCTGTGTTACCCCGCTAGGAAGTTCTTGATATTTGATAATTGCTAGCATTCTGCTAATGTGTAGCCATATTCTAAAATCTCACTTCATCCAGGACTGTTCGATGTTTCAAAATAAGTGTTGTCTGGGTTGGCCTCCGGGATATTGCTAAGAAGGTGCATGAAGGGCAGTAAGCAGCACAATGCAATATTGTTTTCCCATGATTTCCACCTACGTGAGATGATGGAAACATTTTATGGCATGCAGCTGGAGCTACACCAAAAAGGGGGAGAGGGGAGAAAGTTTGAGATCCACTGACACAGATTTCAGTTTAACGGCTTCACAGTTGATGCCATCTTCATTTGCTGCCTCCAGGATCACCTCCTTCCTTATTAGTCACAATTACTTTATATTTCATTTTGTATTCCCATGGCAACTGTAACAATTCCTCACATGGAAGGGTGACTACAGCAAATGTTTGCAGCCTACTTTTAAGGAAGAGCTGTAACTCCACTTTATTTACCTTCCATATATTTCTGACAGCAGGTTGCTCTCAGCAACTTTCACAGGCTTTAGCAGAAAAGAACAGGGTTCTCCCAAACCATGTAGACTTGATCAATGACAATTATCAGAAGGAAATGAGTGAAAATTCCATTAACTGTGTGAGTTCCCTGATTTTCTAATATTTTCAGATGCGTCCCTGGATGGGAGTTTACATTTTAAAGAACGTGGCAGACTGCCTCTGCCTGAACTTCTAAATTATTTTTACCATCACACCTAAGCTGGTATTTTCTAGTGCTGTGTGGTACAAGAAGGAAAGGAAATTTCTCTCTGCTTTTGACACCAAAAATTGTCAGATGAATTTCAAAAAATCTACAGAGAAACTTCCATAGTAACAAACTTGAAAGTATATAATGCTTTTTCCTCCAGAACTTAACATTGCATACATCTTTTAGTACAGAGAATGAAATTGTAAAAAAATTAACATTTCCAAATAAACCGATAAGAAATATCTGCAGCTTCCAGATTTCACTGACTATAATTGCACATTTGTGCTCAGCTGCCTATAATTACATGCTATCTGGTCTAGAAGATGACGATGTGAAAATTGGCATTCATACCATCTGCCCTTCTAACTACTTTGGTCAGACATCAACGGGGGATGAAATCAGTTATTGCTTCTGTATTAACTTTAGCTTTGCCTCAGGATGTATTTACTAATAAACTGAATGACCTTTCCATTAGAATGCAGTTTGTCACAAGATATTATGGCAGCTCTATTTATTTCAGTTTCTGTGTTGTACATGGATGTACAGAAGGAGAAATTCCAACTATTTACTATGAGAGGACTCTCTAAATGCTAGTTTTCTGCCAGACTATAAACCCAAAGCATAGATACAATCAAAATCAATCCCATTCTATAGGAAATGGAGAAAAATTGCAAAAATGCTGTGCACAGTGGATGCAATTTTGGGGATGGAGAGATACAAGATATGACTATTCATGTCTGGGAGAGTGTGGATGAATCATACATGCATATTTTAAATATATTGCTCATAGGCAATTGTATGATGCATAGTCAAATTTGACCCTACCTGAGATTTTCCAAACTGCAGATTTATACCTAGGAGGGTACTCATATCACATTTAATATGCATAGTAAATCTAAATCACTTTGGTTTGTGTAAAATATTGGCCCTACAATTACAAGAAAGAATTTGTGGCTTTTTAAATGACAGACTGTATATAATCACTGGTGTATATAATCTTTTATGTTTTATCTGTTTTAATTTGGATTAAACAGTAGTAAATAATTTCATTCTTCATGCCATTTTAGGCCTGTGTTGACTAAATACAGGGAAATGTATAGAGTATTTCTGGCATTTTTTCATTTATGGTAGACACCATAAAAGAAGTTAACATAGAGTGAAGCTTGCTGTCTTACAGTGCAGTGAGTACAGCGTTTGCTGATGCCTTTCTTTGTGCCTGCAGGTCATAGATAACTCAGTATAGTGTGATGTTCTAAACCAGAATGAATAAATATTTGAATTATTCACAGCAGGAATGGGTCTCCCAGGAAGAGATTTTCAATACATAAGCAAACATTTTATAAACATAAATCTCACAATCCAGTTAAAAACATACTAAGTAAAAAGTCATTAATTTGTATTAAGTACAAATACTTGTCACTAGTTCTGGGCATCTTGACAATTATTTAAAATAGCAGTATGTAATTTATAACCTGCCAACAGCACATGATAAAACTGATGTAATTTTTCAGACAGTTATTTAAATATCCACTAAATATTTAATACCTACATCTTAAACCCATCTTACCTGAATCTTTACTTGCTCCATCACTCTAACGAATACTCCTTGTAGTATTTGTAATGTTGTGCAGGGGACTTGTTGGTAGCATTAATGAAAAACAGATTCCTTATTCAATTTCATTATTATTATTTTAAACTGCTATACCCTTTTTTTTTCGGGAACATTTTTGCTATATTTGTGCAAGTGTAGCATCATGAAGTGCATCACAGCTATGCAAGAAAAGTTCAGGTTGGAGGGAAATAATTCCCATTTCAGAGCATGAATAAAGTTGGTTTTGCTTTCATTTTCAAGTATGAGAATATCAACTTTGTAAAGCTACTGAAGTAATCTGAGAGAATCAAATTAATCTAACAGGAAATTGACAAATTGATTTAAAAAAGAAATCACTGGAACCAATGGAGAGTAGTAAAATAAGCACATTCTTTATCTTCTTCTGTAGAAATGCGTAACAGCTTAACATTATTGACTCTGTCAATTATTTCCTGTGTTCTGTTGTGCAGGGAATTTATCAGCCAGCTATGGCTCTACAGAGCCTTTTACGGTGGCCTGGCTGATCAGCTGTGCGGTAATGAGTTGGCAGCTGCCGATGGACTCCTGTGTTGGAATGGAGAAGATGTTGTAAGAAGGTACCTTTCTGACTCACTTTTGTCTTTTCTTTTGTATTTTGTGTTTGTTTCTCTAGAGTAGCTTCCAACTCGAGTCAAGTGCATTGTCTCCCTAGGTATCGAGGTGTCATTGGTAGTTCGGAAAACAAATTGGTATGGATTTCCTTCTCTCAAGCTTCACCTTTAAATAGTAAAAAAAAAAAAAAAAAAAAAAAAAAATCCCTGTTTCAAGGGAAAAAAAAATGGAATCTACTGTTTTTCAGATATTCTGTCAAATTTACAGCATTTACACACATACTAGAAAAGAAGTTTGGATTGGCATTTACAAAATACAGTTGGAGAAAAAGAGCATGGATTTTTGTTTGAGCTTGATCTATATAAAATGTTCCTTTTGATACAGATTGTGTGATAACAGACAAAAGCTATTTGCTTAAAACTGTCTCTACTCTAAAGAATGAAGCAACCTCTTAATATATATGGTTTCCCAAAAGAGAGCTAAAAGTTCAGACACAAAATATCTTAAAGGTGAAACACATGCATTGTTTCATGTATGCAGCAGCTTGGGAGGCAACATTTAGCAGCAATGGCAAAGAAGAGATAATAATCAACTGCTATGCTCCTGGATGTGTATTTCAGGAATCAATATATTTCACAGCTTACAAAACACTAACATTTGAGGATTTCAGGAGGATTTTCAGAGAGCTGATCTCTATGTTTTTGCTTTATTGTTCTCATCACCAAAACAAGTATTTTTCTGAGCAGGAAGACCTTGTGATGACAGAGACCAAAATATGACAAAGTTCACTGCAATTATGTGTTTATAAGGACCCTGCTCTTAATACAGCATTTATTAGTAGGTTGTATCAAAGGTCATATTAAAGAAGATGGCTAAAGGTTGTGAGGTGAGTCAATGAAGTGGGAGATAGCTGGTACTAAGTTGAAGGAACAGTGGCAGCCTGCATCTTTACATATCTCTAAAAAGGTTGTGTAGGAGCTGTTATTTATTGGTTAGCGATATGTAAGGAAACTTAATGGATGCTCTCAGTGAACAGCTACAGGTCTGCTTTTCTTTATCTTCTTGTGTAGACCAATGCTTTGGCAGTTCCAAGGCCCAGTGAGTAGTTGACTCCTTTGATTGCCTCATTGGGAAACTCTGTCCTAAATTTTCAACAGTCTTCTCAAGGTGATGTGTTAATTCTTGAGATATCTATGTCTGAGATTTAAACTCAGTTTTACCTTCTGGCTTTTGCTTTGCTGCCCTTCCCCAGTTGAGTTATACTACTTTTACCAAATGTTTCAGTAACAATTTGAAATAAATATCTTGTAATTCCAGATTTTCTAAGGTACTATTTCCTAATGGCACTATTGTAGTTATTATGTTATTATACTATTACTGTCTTACTTACTATATAATACTTACTATTATGCTATAGTACTATACTGTTTGATTTTGATTGATTAGACTTTAATGTCCTTATACAGAAATGAAACATTCTACTAAATTCTAGATCATAGTGTTTTTTTAGAAGTAATAAAATATTTAATTAATGCAATTTATTTATTTTTTGATCAACCTAAAGGAATAATTGGTGGCAAAGCACTGTATCTTATAAGAAAGACCACTTTGATATTAATTTGACTTATAAATTTCCTTACTAAAATAATTTGGTTTCATATGCATATTGATATTTGCAGTTTTTATGTTTTGGCTCATAACATCCTAGTGTTAACTTCCTGAAAGAGCTGGAATGTAGGTGATATTTAGAAGTACAGAGTGCTGATTAAAACCAGAAGAACAGGACACACTGAGTTTCTCTAGGTTGTCAACTGGATCTGAGATTTGCGAATTAGTTTCTACATCTCAATACCTCTACTTGTACACTAAAGATGCTGTGGTGCATATTCTTCTGCTTCAGTAGCTATATGAAGATGCTCACGTGTCCTCTTCTTCCCCTTCATTTTCTCTTGTTACTCAGTCAAAATGTCCCTTGTTCAATTTTATTTGTTTATATTTGTTCTTTCATAACTAAAAGGTAAGAAAAATCTTTCCTGCATTTTGACTGAGATCAGGGGGGTTTTTTAGTATCATTGTTATTACAGAACTGTTAATCTAGGGAAATATGGGCACTTTTTTCTTTTTGCACTTCAGGACATCTGCGTGCCTGCTAGGAAAGCAAGGCACTTGTGACACAAGCACGTGTGAGATGCGTGCACACATTGGGCATACAGTGCATGGAGATTTCTCTTGGCTATGGGAAGTAAAACTCAGCCACAGAAACACACCAAATAAACAAATTCTGGAAATTCAGAAACAAGGAGGCTGTGTTTGAGCAAGGAAGGCTCCTGATCTGCCCCACAGACTCTGCTGGGAAATGACATTTGAAATAGATCAATGAGTCAACTAGCAGAGAGATCTAATGAGATGAGCAGCATCAGAAGTGATTGTGTTTGGGGATTGTGAAGGGAAATGAAAATGTCAGCCCTTGGGTATGCTGAGAGCCTAACCACTGTGCAGGGAAAACAGATTAGAAGGGACTTGTAACATGCAAAAAACAGGATGAGCAAGTCAAAATTATCTTGGTGAATAGCCTGAGACGAATTTTAGCATTTTCAGGAAAACTGGCATATTCATGGAATATTCCCAGAAATATTATGAGATCAGTCAAGAATCTAGGAAACTCAGGTTACAAAAAAAGGAGTCAACAAAGTAGATTTGTTAAATCTTGAAAAAAAAATTGTTGAGAGAAAATGCAAAGTGTAAATAAGCTGTTGCTAAGTGGAAGAAAAGTATCTGCTCTCTGCTTCCGTAATAGCTAGGGACACAAAGGAAACATTTAAAATATATTCTGATTAAGTATGAATGAAAGTTTTCTAATGGCAAGGACAATAAGGGGCAAAAATAGTTTGGTGGTCCTGTGTCTGCCTGAAGGAGGATGTTTAAGAATAGGCAAGGCAAGACATTGAGAAATGATGCAGCAAAAGCTGATTTTTCCTTAGAGATATGGAGATGAATAGGATAACCTCTTAAAATCTCCTCCGGCCTTCTGATTCTGAATCTAGGATTATCTAAATCCTGTGTTGCTCAACTTCTGTTGCCATGATCCCAGGATACTATGACATTTTAGAAGCAATAATGATCTGAGCATGCATCATCACTTTTCTCTGTAAATGCTGAATAACACCTTGTCCTGTACATTTGCTCTCTTTTCTTCTCTCCCTCTGCCCCCCAATACAGTAATAAATAAATATATTGGTGAATTTATCAGTGCAGTGTACCTGGCAAAGATCAGGGAAAGTCTATAATTCAAATTAGTTAAAGATAAATAGATTTTATCTGTTTTGATATTCTTCATCATTTCTGTCTGATGTTGCCTTCTATTTAAAAATCATGTACCATAGCTGGTGATGACTGCAATTTTGGGCCTGATATGGGAAAGCAATATCATAAGGTACATAATGCTGGTGTGAGTGTATCAGAACCTGAAGAGATTGCTAAGACTGCTTGCTCTATCTGTGTTTCAAGCTGCAAGGAGCAATAAACTCCTTGAAAGAAAATATAAAAGTTCTTAAAAAATCTTTGCAATTCTTCTTTCTCCTGTTCTGTGTGCTTTTCCGAAGGAAGAAGTTCAAGGTTTTAGCAGCTATTATATCTCAGATAAATCTAACAGCCTTTGCTACCTTGATTATCGAGACTGGATGGGAAAAGGTCAGAAAAAGAGGGTATTATTGAAATGAAAGTTTACTTAAGAGTTTACATCTCATGTGCTTCAACTGTTTTGGTTTTGGTTCAAGCCTTTTTTTTTTAACTCCCAAATTATACCATGTCATGATAATACGGCCCTTGATTCTGGAACTGGAAATTGTTCTGAAGCTAGCCTGTCAGACAGTGCAGGCTTGATGCTGTTATTAAAAACTGAGACCAGAATCCCCATACTCCTGAATTCACATCAGATAAGATTGGTAGCAGGCAGGACTTGCAGGAGCAAGCCTACTATCTACTGCAGAGTGAAGAAGAGAATGTCTTCAGCCCTTCCACTGTTTTACCCCATTGTTTATCTACACTGGTCACACATGAAATGCAGGCTTCAGTTTTAAAGGCACAACTGAGTGCCATGATGAAGTACCTGAAATTTAGTGTTATGGGATTTATTAGGTTCAATGGAAAAAGTGGAATAGCAATTAATAAGTTATGAACTACCAAAGCATATCATAAAAGTTGCATGGATTTGGTCAAAATTTCAGTGGCATCTTAGCATTAAATCTAAAATAACAGGAATTGTGCAAATAGACTGAGCTTGTTCTCATTCATGAACATTAAGTGTTTTAACTGACATTTATACAGTATTGGTAGTCCAGAGTGCCTGGCTAGAGTGTGAAAAGAGATGGATTAAAAGCCCACAGAGGAGAGGAGAATATGTACTGTACATCTTGAGACCACTGAAATAAAAAAAAGATGTGGGAGAAGAAAATAGTACATTTATGTGTCTTGAAGAATTCAAGAGTAATGGAGATTATTAAAAACAGCTAATCAAGTTTGGAAGGAAGAGTTTCGTATGAAACACATATCTAAAGTATCCAAATTAAGAGGAATTAAACACCATGATTGATTTTAATTGCTGAGCAAGTTGTTAGAAAGTGATTATAATAAGCATCTATCATCAAATAAATGCTTAGCTTTAGCACAGTTCTTAGGCTGGGGAAAGGAATTTTTTTTGATTCTTAAATATTCTGAAACACGAGTGCAGTCCTGAATCTGTTCTTAGACAACAAAGAAAGATAAATGTTGATATAAGGAGATCTAATGAATTCCTTTTACCTTTATTCTATTTGATTTAGTCATCACTTTATAATGAGGCAGAATGTATACTGTTGTCAAAGGCATCACTTGCCACCTATGCAAAAGATTTACCTGAGCAACTTGAAATGTAGTACCAGCCGATTATGGCTTTTACTGCTTTGCCTAATATGCCATTGCCAGCGAGGACCAGTGACAGATGTGTAGAAAAAAACCCAATTGTAAATATGTGCTTCTTCACAACCTGCAAGTTTTGAATTACCTGACCTAGAATTATGAACATACAGTCTTCCGATGAACTCATAAAATCTTAGCACAATAGAGTTTCACAGAAAGCTAACCAGAACTTTTTAGATACTGAAACACTGAGTCAACTTAAGAGGTAATTGGTGGATAAAGGTATTTGTAGGCTGAATCTTTTATAAAGAAATTAAAATGAAATAAATTGTTAAATCCAAATACCTGAAATCTGAAGTAGAATAAAATCATAGAATAGAATTGTAGAGTGGTTTGGGTTGGAAGAAACCTTCAAAAGTCATCCAGTGCAACCCTGATGAAATGAGTAGGGACATCTTCAAGTAGATCAGGTTGCCCAGACCACATCCAGGCCTTGAACTACTTTTGTTTTGAATTGCTGCTGCCCCTTTAGGGATGCTTGGAAATGAAGTCAGCAGCATTTGGCACCTGGACTGTCGTGAAAAATTAGGACATCTGGCCTATAAGAACATGGGGCCTCAAAGGTCCTCCCTGAATTCAGAATTCTTTTTTTTAATTACAATTTATGTATTTTTCATTTGGAAAACTGCTGACATTGAGATGCATTCAATGAATAATCAGCAACACCATTAATTTTACCACTGCCCCCCCAATCACAAATAATTTCTTGTTGATCCTACTTCACTTGTCAGAAGAATGAGAGGGGCTTATGATTGATTTTTCTGTGTCAATGTAGAAAAATAAAAGGCATTTCTATTTCTGGCATTAACATGTAATTGAATAATAAAAAGATTATGTTCTAGTTGCTGGTTTTCTGGAGGTAACTTTTTGTTGTCTTTTCTTTTGAAAAACTTTAAACATTATTTTTTAGGTTATCTTAATGAATTTGAGAATTATAATGGAGAATTATTATTCCAGAGAAACACGAAAACAAGAAAGAAGGATGATGATAGATTATATAAAAGATGGAATTCAGATCCCTCAGTCAGTTGCTTTTAGGAGCTTCAACTCTGACATTAGATTAAAAAAAGAAATGACATGATGATTCCTTTGTTGATATTAATTGTGGTGATTGTTCTCTATTTTGTCATGAGATATAAAAATAAAATCCTTCCTGCTTTAATAATGGTAGTATTAGTTCTCAATATATGCTTAGATAAATCTCATGGGACTTTAGGATGGAATTTACTTAATTACATAACAGTAGCAAAATATGTATTGAATTTGATTGCCTCAGAATAAAGGATCTTTTTTTCCTTTTGTTTGCTTGATCAAATATATAATTTTCTGTAGTGTTTGTCCTAGAGAAATTTGAATCATTTGTCATGCACAGCAGGGGTTATAATAGAAGGGTTGTAACACTGGGTGAATTAATTTTTATTAAGCTGGTAATAATTTACAAAATGTATTGACTTTTAAATTGAAAAACATTATTAGATCCATATTAAATAAATAAAAGCATTTATAAAGTCACAGAAGACTGTTGAAAGACAGCATGAGAAAGAACAGTGACCAAGGATATTCTAAGAGACTGAATTATGGCATTGTCATACCTTCATTTTGGAGTGTTTTGTCTTTCATTTTACACAGCCATAATAAAATAGACTTACTGCAGAATTTAGTATTAGAGATCTGATGACTCTTATAAGTTTTTCCTAGGGAATTTAGGACTACTTTACCACAGTTTATGGCATGAAACAGTGGAGGGGGGAAAAAAGATCCGTCATCTTCTTTTCATATAGTAAGGTTTCATTTTAATACCAAGGAAAACTCATGCAAGAGGCTTTGCGTAGTAGTTTAGAAATAAGCCTAACATAAAATCAATGACTGTGAATCATAGCAGAGGACACTAGACAGAAGATTTGTGTATTTGTGCCTCACTGAGGTTCTTATAAAAGAAATATGATCTAACTGAATTCAACTTTGATGTACAGAATATTTTTCAAACAATAGGTTTAGTGATATTTTACAATGTGGCCCCTTATACACAGAGGTGTTGTGAACATTCTATATTTCTAAAACCAAATTATTTATCACCTCTAGCCATGGCAATTTAATGGAACCGCTCTCATTGAATTATTCAAGTAATATTTAGGGCTGTGAAATATCTTCTGTGGGGTCCTCCTTCATTTTAATGTTCACAGCAGTTCTCTATAAACACTGCAGGCTTACCAGTCCAGACAGGAAACTTCTGTGTACTGCTGTTCAGCACTGTAGCATTTACAGATGTTCCTTTCAGTCTTTGTATTGTGATGTTGCATCAGCTGAAAACTTTTCTCTTGACAGCTCTAGGCCAGATTTTCATCGAGTATCCTGTACTGACTCTGAAAAATGCACTACCAAAACTTAGATGCTGGGGTTTTTGTGTTTTACATTTTCACAGATGACTTTTACATACTCAAGCAGGGTGGGTTTTGAAATCTGGAAATTGGTATGTGAAAAAACCCAGTGATTTTCCTGTGTGCCTAATTGTGAAAGTTTGTGGTAAGCTTTTCTCCATGTAAGGAAAAATATGCTTTATGTAGTTCTGTTTAGCTGAATATGCTGTAGATTTTTATGTGTACAGCTTGATTTTGTTGATGTCGTTTGTATAATATAGATGATAAAAAATTGGTATTCATACAGTTCTATTAATGCATTCAAAGAACAAGCTCACTCTTTTTTTTTTTTCTAGAAATAGATATTATACTTTCCAATCCTAGACAATTTTTTTTGCTGCTTTTGTGGTCAAAAGAATTGTTAGATCCTGTCTTATGAAGTAAAACTAATCTGCCATTCACAACTGTGAGTGTAAGATGCATGTACTTCAAAATATCATATGGTCTGTTTTCTTTAATAGCAGCTATAGTTTCTTGTCTTCCTTGTCAGCTCATCTTCTTCTTGCATTCCTTTAGAATTATGTGATGGGAGACACAAGTTTTCTTATATTCATTAAAATGACTATTTTAATCTAACTGTTTCTATTCTAACACTGCATTCCTAGGGCCAAGATTTTTTAGCATTCATTCACATGTAGGCAGTTGGGAAGATTAAGCTGAATCAATGAAGGTTGTGAGTTTAGAAATCACTTGTGTTAGCTCATGTTTTAGCCAGTTCATTGAATGAATGAATCAAACTGAAGCTACATTAATTCAAAAAGAATTTTAATTATTAAAGTGTAGTAACTCACACAGAAATTTAATGATATTTTGCTAGCCCAGTTAATGTATTTACATGTTTAATATGTTCCAAGTATTGTTTTGAATTTAGTCATGTAGGCAAGCACATATCTGCTAGGAATGCTTCAGTGACAACTATCTCTGAAAGAAGGCTGAAGCAAAAACTAATGAAAAGGAAATATGAACAGCTTATATGTACACCATGCTGCGGTCAACACTAGTGTGAGTAGTCATGTCCAAATCTGAAAGGTTTTCATGTGCAGGTAGTGCCTAAGCTTTCACATAAGACATTATTATGAAGAACAGATGAAAGCAGCCAAATTAAATTGTTACATTCATGAAACTTGATATAGTGCAGATTCTTCCCAAATGCATACTTGATACCTGTGAGGCAGAGACAGAAAATACGAAACATAAACCAGTCCAAACTCACAATGAACTATTTTCCTTCCACAATAAGAGAGCTCTCTCTGCTGCTTGTAATAGGCAGGAACACCAGCAAGACCTTCTTTCAAACTGTTAGGAATCATTTTGAGTTGCCCAGGGAAGTTGTAAATGCTCCATCGCTGGCGGTGTTCAAGGCCAAGTTGGACAGAGCCTTGGGTGGCATGGTTTAGTGGGAGGTGTCCCTGTCCATGGCAGGGTGGTTGGAACTAGATGATCTTAAGGTCCTTTCCAACCTTAACTATTCTATGATTCTATGATCTTAAGGTCCTTTCCAACTCTAACTATTCTATGATTCTATGATTCTATGATTCTATGATTTTGTATATTTGAGAAAAATCCCATACCTGTGGATGGAGGGATTGCACTACAGCATATTGCTGTTTAAAATGATGTAGCTTCTCCTCCTAAGGAGTGCGAGTCCTGAATCTCAGTCATGTTAATTTTTAAACACATTTATGACTTACATTAATAAGAACTGGACATGTTAAAACTTGTAATAATCTTCATCTGTTCTACTCCCGGTACTTAAGCAAAGAAATACATGTCTGAATGGGCCTCATGACCTCTTTTTCAGTAAAGAGCAAAAGGGACCCTTGTATGATGCAATTCATTTAGTCTTTAAATAGTTGGATAGAACTTTCTAGAAGGACTTATTTCTCCCCCTTGGCTGTAAAGGGTGTCAGTCTAAAGGTAGTCGTAGAATTTATGTTGTCTGAGTTCAAAATATCTAGAAACAAAGTATCTGTGCTGAGATTGAATCCCAAAAAGCCCTAAACACTAAGTGTTAAACCCGAGAGATTGATGAAGAACCATTACACCTAAGTGTTTGAGCTATTTCACCAGAAAACTTGGTATGCATGTTGATCGATATACTGAAAGTAATGTCATATAGTAATGTTGATAAGTTTTTGCTAGTGGTGATCTGGTCAAAGTGCTCTGTGAAGCTAACTGGGGTAAGCAGTGTAAAGGATTGTGCAGAACCAAGTACCACTCTTGCTCTTTCAGTACCTTTGGTCAAAACTGGAACATATTCTTGAATAAAGTATAAATCTTTCTGTCTTGCACAGTTTCTTAAAGTTATTTCACTTTAAAGGTTAGATAAATTTGGGAATGGATTTCGAGAGAGTTAGGGTGCTTATGGGAAGAATTTGAAATTTTCCTTTCATTTTCACTCTGTCTCCTAAGCCTGTTTTCACTGTAGGATAGGTTATGTATCTAGAACTCCAGGTTTTACATCTCCAGTTTTTATAAAGTGCTATACAAATGAGTATATTTGTGTCCTTTCTCCAAATATGATGGCAATAATATCTGAGAGGAGCCTATATTCCTGTACACAAAAGTGTGTTCCTACTAATCCTTCTTTTAATATGTCCTACTTTCATATCCTGATTTCTTTAAAACTGCTGAATCACACATAACTACAACAGTAATAGAGGAAGTAATAAGCCTATCCTATGTTACAGTCTGATAAAACTGTGGGGTTTTTTTTGTTTGTTTTATGAAATACTTCAGGAATCTACAAAGATAGCATGGCAGAAAACTAATATTATTGCCTTTAGTTCAAACATCAAAGCAACGTGTTCTATTCTACTTAGGAAAGAAAACTGTATTATCAGTGCCTCCTGAAATCCTTTCACAGAAGCTGTTTAATATAAATAAAAACTAATTTAAAAATTCTAGCAAACAATGTTCTTGATAGAAATATGTTTCATTTTCCATTGAAAAATAATAAACATGGTCATTTAACACACTGCAGTACTGAATGGTACCGAACAGTACAGAACGGTAGAAGAGCAGTACTGAATGGTAAAGGGTTTCTAGACAGCAGCTGATGGAGAGAGACTGTATAAACCATTCCTTTTTTTTTTACTTTTTTTTGTGCAAAAGACTTCTGCATTTGCGGATTATCACTGTATTTTCTTCAAGTCCTTGAACAGGAATCCCAAGATAAGGGCAACTGGCTCTTGACTGCATATATTTCTAGCACAGGAAAGGTTTGACTATGATCCAAACCAATGAAAGCTCATTCTGCAGTACTGCCCTTCAGCCATTTGACAGCACAGACTGTATTCACAGAGATCTTGGCAGCAACAATTTAATTCGAAATCCATACTTTTATATCCGAAGAATTAGTTTTTCAAAGGAGAATTTTTTAGCTGCCAGTTCAGGAGTTGATGGCTAGGCTCTGCCACCTCTTCTGTGCTCCTGCTTGCATATTTAAGGAATATAAATGCAGAAAAAAAAAAAAAAAAGAAAAAAAAAAAGTTGTGTCAAACAGTCAGAAGTTGATAATTTGATTAGGCACCTGTGAAAGATTTCCAATGAAAAATAATTTAGCTGTGTTTCAGTCAATACAGTTGATTCTATATTTGAGTATACAAAGAAGTTAATTTTGGAGATGGGATTCAACCTATGCAAAATTTAGGCATCTAATCTGGACTTCTTGAATCTGATTAGTCAATGAAGACAGATCCTGCTTAGTGTTAGTGGATTGGCTGTTTCTAACCACTATAATCACTTGGAGTGAACAGCATTGAGTAGCTGCATAGCTTAGAATCTTGCCTTCAAGGATATGCAAGTCTGATGAAAAAAGGTTTTCACCCTAAGAGAACAAATAGAGACAATTCATAATATATTTCTTGGCTATCGGAAAGAAAATACAGAAATGGGCTACTTCTACACTGTGCCTTGGGGAGCTGTCGTTACAGGTGCACCACTGTGCACCTTCTTTAGTAAAATGTCACCTGAAGATAGCCACTGAAGGTAAAAGAAAAACTAGTTTTTCTGAACATCAGCTGAAGGTCACTGAATTGCTGTTCCCTTCTTCCTTCTTTCAAATTCCTCTAGGCTCTGAAATCCTCGGTGTAGAGAGCCTACATGGCAGATGCTTCAACACTGCCATTGGAGCAGTTCACAGTGATAGGTACAGCACAGATGATGAGTCAAACAGATGCTCATGACAAGAAAAACTCTTGTCTCAGCTGTGGACACAAATTGTTGTGGAATACATGAAGAGAAGCCATATGTAAAAAGGTCTTACAGTCATTGTTCAGATGGGCAGTTTTCTGTAATACAACACCTCCAGAAGGATTTTAACTATTTTGGTATTTGCATTGTTTTTTGTTGTTGTTTTTTTTTTAAACCCAACCCTCTTCCATAAACATAAAATAGACATTAAATAGATAAGATTATAATTTTGTAAGAAGAGAACAAATTCTCTCTAGGGACAGAATAACACATGGCTTAGGCAATCTCACCGTCTGATAAAGAGGCGGTGTAATAAGTTCATTTTTCTCATTTATTTGGATGTATAAAATAATTCTGAGCTTATGCATTTAAACTTGTGTACATCTAGGAGTAATGCTACTTCACCTGTCTGTCTGCAGTGAAGAGGTACAGATACATACTATAGGCTGCTTTATTTTTATTTTTCTCAGTTAAGTGTTGAACACAGCTAAATTAATTCCATTGGGATGAGCTTTTCGGGAGATGTGAAGGTAAATGAATTATGTAACTGTAGTAATTTGGGGGAGGTAAACTTGGGAGATAAGTGAAATTCATCAGCTGAAATTTTCTGAATTGGAGATTTCAGTCTGAAGTTAGCTTCCATTTGGGGAAGCTAAAGCCTGAGGACAGACACTGGAAAATAAATCAATCCCAGCTGTGGGAAATCATGTTAAAATCTTGAGATCAGCTGCTAATTGAAGGAAACACCTGGAAAGCAGGCCAGATTTCTAGTAAGGCGTTCTATTTTTATTATCACATCGGTCTGAAAATATCACTGCTGTTCTATAAAAATTTGCATTTGTTAAAATTAAAATATATTTTTTCTTTTTACCTTAGTATTGTACGGGGTTCAAACTAATTAGAATATCTTGATAACATCAGAAAAATTGGGAAATACATAACATTTCTGCTACAAAGTTCTGTTTCCAAGCAAATAAAAAATTTCAGCATCAATATAATCAAAATTATAATAACACATGATGAATCCACACTGAAAAGATATTATAGCATGTTAAAACTAGCAACCCTGAGGCATGTTTTTCCTCCCTCCCACTCCACCCCACCCCACCCCACTCCACCCCACCCACCTCCCCCAAGAAAAAAAGAAAAGGGAAATCAGGTTATTTAGTGGCAATAGTATGTCCTCTTGTGCCTGTGGTTTCCTCTTTACATGAGACAGCTTTCTTGGGACATTTGGAGATCTAACTCTAAACCAGATTTTCAGCATCGCAAATTTGAAAGAGTGAACCGGCAATAGTCCTTCACAGTTACTAACGATATATGACATCTGTCTAGCCAACTAAAAATGGAAGGTACTTACAGTGTATGATTGAATAACAGAATCTCTGATTCAGGATATTGTGGAAGCCAGCAGTTTTTCTGTGTTCAAAGAATGGCCAGGCAAATTCATGGAATAACTCATCAAAAACTCTTGATAAAGTTACAGTAAATGTCTGCTTTCTATCAATTGCCAGAAACTGGGGGCTATACCCCAGCAACAGAAGGGAGAAAGTGTAGGAGTATATGTTTATTCCAAGTCCCTGCTGTCTAAACTTAGAGAGTGGTAGCGTAAAGATCCGTCAGAGTCAAGGTCCTTGAGTGGAGGCATTTCTTCATTTGAATTTCTTCTCCATGGTATGATACTGGTATTTCTGAACCATTTTCTTCTTACAAAAAGGAAAAAAAATCCTGTTGGACACTCAAATAAATATAAGCCAGCTGTATTTTAATGATCGCTCACACTTGTGCATTCACTTCAAGGTGTATGTCCTGTGGATCCACAATGTCCTGTTTGTAGAAGTCCCTCAGAACTAGGAAGCGAGAGCCAGAAGTTAGAGCACAAGTTTTATGGGCTTCCCCACTGCAACAAAAAAGATAGAACTTTTTTTCTTCTTAATGTCATACATACATGTTATTTCCTGGAAGAAAATACCAGTGTTATTTATTTTTTTTTTCTCCCTTTAATCTGTTGTCCTATCATCTTTCATAACTTTTTTTTTTTATTTATTTACCTTGTATTTGCATCTCTTTCTCACGTAGTATTTTTCACATCATCATTGATTTCCATGTTCTTGTCTGTACTTTGTCTTCTACTTCAAGCCATTCTCTGCACTCCATTTCCTTATTTTCACTTCATTGGAGTCACATTAATCATAGTAGAACAATGATAAAGGGGACTCTGTCATTTTGTTATTCCTTTTCTTTTTTTTTTTTCTTCTGATAGCCACAGTAACTCTAGAAAACAGACTGTGTTTACAAGTATTTTGTAAAGAAGTCCTTATTCTAGAGAATTTTGACAGGGAAGTACATTCTGTATCTTAAATCAGAGATGCAGATTTTTTTCACTATTTGCCTTTTACTCTAGTATAAATTCAAGTGACTTATTAAAATCATTCATCCTAAAAATACCTGAAGAGCTATAATCATGATGCATGTGAGAAATCACTTATCAGAAGTCAGCATTAGTTTCAAATGCTTCTAATGTCAACTATAATTCACGTTTCATAACCCTGTTGTGATTGAAGAGAAACAAGAAATGGGAGGTTTGGGGGCTTATGTTGATACTTGTTTGAACTGCATCCAATCTGATTAGGCCATAATCAATCACCTTTGTTCAAAGTTTGTTTTCTTCGACATGTACATTGCCAAGTACAACATCAACAGAAGCAAAACCTTTTTTTTTACTGTGGTTGTCCGAAGAGAGCAGTTTTTTCTTTTACTACATCCTAGGTTGCCACCCAGTGGAGAAGACCGAATTCTCATTGTTGCAGGCCCCAGAAGAGAAGCTTTGTTACAGCTCTTTATACTGCAAGGAAATACTAGTGGGTGGCTTCTGTGAAAACACTGCTTGCTTTTGTTGTTTTCAGTTGTTTAAATTTAAAAGGTGAACTAGCAATAGCACGGGATCTTAAGGTAAAGGCATCCTAGGGTTTGCCTCTTTTCTCTAGATACTTTCTGGTTTTGACTAGTGTTATATGCCTATGGGCATAGGCTTAATACAACAATGCAGCTCCATACTTATTAATTTAAAGAATACATTAATATGGTAGCTGATCACAGCTGTGATTTGCAACAGTGTCTTGAATTCTACAAAAAGATTGTATTATTTTCAACTTCTATAACTTATGCCATGTGCTGTCAAAATCTCTTTTCAAACAAACTTAATTTGGCCTTAGCTATGTTTAAAAAAGCCGCTTACAGTTTGAGGAAGAAAAAGAAACAAACCACCCCAAACTAGTTTTCAGTTTGTATTATCTGACTCTTTCTGTACTTTATTCATCTAAGTGTTTGCAATTGCTATACAAAGTTAACGTAGGCAAGTGTTGGCAGCCACCAGCATTTAACTTCCATATCAGAAGCAATTCCTGAATAGCCATCACTGCCCTGGTCCACCAGCCCAAGGGTATCCAGAGCAGACCAAACACAAATGGAGGAAGATATTGGCTTAATCCTCTTTCTTTTGGAAATCTGTAGTAGGCCATTGCCATGACAAAAGCCAAGTTACAAATCACAATATGAAAAAGAGCTTTCTTTTTTTAGAAAGATGAAAAGCAACAGAAACTCAGTCTTCAAATTGTCCCTCAGTTTTCAGCTGAAAAGACGACTCCCTATCTAGTCTATTACGTGGCATTTCTTTTTTTTTTTTTTTTCTTTTTTTTTTTTTTTCCTTCAAATTCTTACCCAAAAGCCTTTGTTGGGAGAGGAATAGAGGACAAGGCTGACTCTCCCTATATTGGCTCATGTAGGGCTTCCAGACACGTTCTGCTTCTTTAAAGCCCTCATCATATGAGCATACCTCTGTCTTTTGCTGATGGAACCAAGTTGCAGCTGATAAGATAGAAAATTTGAGCATATGCACCCTATGCCTCAGTACTTTTCTCATTGTTTGCAGTGTGATTATAAAAAATAATGCATACTGCTATTTATCCTTTTCAAAGTAAAAGTGTGCCTTAACTGCTGCAGTTCAGGATTTCAAAGGGAAAAAACGACAATAGTTTTTCACCTTGTGTGTAAAACTTCTGTTGTTACACAGAGTTCAGAAACAGAAAAGCCTGGATTAGGAAGGAACCTCTGGAATTACTGGTCTAATCTTCAGGAAGAAGTCAGGGACATAGATTAGGTTATTCAGGACTCTGTCAAGCTGAGTAGCATTTTCAGTGACAGAGATTTCACCAATTTTTGGGGCAACCTATTCCAGTGTTTAAGTGATCATGTTCCATGTGTTCAAGGGTGCATGTTTTGGGATTTATTTGTATAGCCAGAGAGCATTTCCCCTGAGCAAATTGTGCAGTTTGCCTCTTGTTCTGTCAATGTATATCCTTGTGAAAATAGTATCCCATCCTTCTCTGTACCTATGTTTTATGTACTTTATAAAGTATGTTTTGAGATGCCACCGAGGCCTGCTGTTTTCCAGGCTGGGCAAACACAATTCATTCAGCCTTTCTTCGTTGGGACCGCTCTTGTTCAACATCCTTGTCGGTGACATGGAGAGTGGGATTGAGTGCGCCCTCTGCAAGTTTGCCGATGGCACCAAGCTGTGTGGTTCGGTTGATACGCTGGATGGAAGGAATGCCATCCAGAGGGACCTTGACACACTTGTGAGGCGGGCTGATGCCAACCTGATGAAGTTTAACCGTGACAAGTGCAAGGTCCTACACCTGGGTCAGAGCTTTCCCAGGCACAGCTCCAGGCTGGGCAGAGAAGAGATTCAGAGCAGCCCTGCGGAGAAGGGCTTGGGGGTGTTGGTCAATGAAAAAATGAACATGAGCCGGCAATGTGTGCTTGCAGCCCAGAAAGCCAATTGTATCCTGGGCTGCATCAAAAGGAGTGTGACCAGCAGGTCGAGGGAGGTGATCCTGCCCCTCTACTCTGCTCTCGTGAGACCTCACTTGGAGTATTGTGTGCAGTTCTGGTGTCCTCAACATAAAAAGGACATGGTACTGTTGGAATAATTCCAAAAGAGGGCCACAAGGATGATCAGGGGGCTGGAGTACCTCACCTATGAAGATAGGCTGAGAAAGTTGGGGCTGTTCAGCCTGGAGAAGAGAAGGCTGCATGGAGACCTCATAGCAGCCTTCCAGTATCTGAAGGGGGCCTATAGGGGTGCTGGGGAGGGAATCTTCATTAGGGACTGTAGTGAGAGGACAAGGGGTAACGGGTTCAAACTTAAACAGGGGAAGTTTCGACTGGATCTGAGGAAGAAATTCTTTACTGTGAGTGTGCTGAGGCCCAGGGAAGCTGTGAATGCTCCATCGCTGGCAGTGTTCAAGGCCGGGTTGGATATAGCCTTGGGTGGCATGGTTTAGTGGGAGGTGTCCCTGCCCATGGCAGGGTGGATGGAACTAGCTAATCTTAAGGTCCTTTCTAACCCTAACTATTCTATGATTCTATGATTTGTCAAGTTCTCCTGCTCTCTAAACATATCAGTGGCATCTTAATGGATTCACTTTGCTTTTCAGGCCTGTAAAGGTCCATGTGTTGTCATGACATTTGCAAGTATGCTTCTGATGATTTTGGATGGGGTTTTTGGTTGGTTGGTTTTGTTTGTTTGTTTTGGTGGTTTTGGGGGTTTGTTTTTTGTTGATGTTGTTGTTCGTTTGTGGGGATTTTTTTGTTTGTTTGTTTTTTGTCGTTTTTTTTTTTTCTTAAAAGCTCTGTCTTGAGTGTAATTTGGGGAAGGTAAAAAAAGTACACTTTAAAATCCACTGCTCACCTTTAACATGACCTCTGACATATTTTGGTCATAAAGCTGGATATTTTTCCAAGACCAGTCATTTTGCTAATTTATTTTATTAATTACCAAAATTAGTTATGTCATTATTCAGCCTTCAGGCTATTTTTATTCTTTAAGATTGCAATACAGCGTAAGGTTTGTGGATTTGGGATTAATTTTTTTATTTTGTTTCTACCCTGTGTGCTTATAATTGCAGCTGTGTGAAGTATGACTAGATATTATTAATCTTTAATATATAAATGTATATAGGAAGTTATTAGTAGGATGGAACTGAGAAATTAAACAGTCATCAGCTAAGGTTTGGGAAAATTCTCAGAGGAGAAAAAAAATCCCACCTATTTTAAATCCTGAATATATGTGCAGAAATTGGAGAGGAATTCTTTCCTTCTAAGTTATGAACATGTTACCAACCTGCTTTCTACCTGAAGAAACAGATACAGATGCATGTGTCTACATTAGCATTTTAATTTGGATCAGGAGTGTTGATTTGGTACAAATCTCTCAAGTCATCTTCAGCTTCAGTTCATGTTGTGGAGTAGTTCTGGGGCAAGTAAACAGGATTCCTTTCAGATGAAACTTGTCTTGTAAGGTGTGCTTGAAGGTTATACCTAACACACTCAAACTACTATGGGCATTCCGTCTCTTGGGATTAGAGTAGATCTATTCACATATTCCCTCCCCTCCAAATACATATCTCTAGTAGATATTAGGCCCTAAGCACTAAGTTTTTACAGAAACAAATTACTGTAAATTTGTGGTACAGAATTTAACTACTCATTAATATTGGGCATAAATTGGCTTGTTATGGTTCACAACAGGGAGCTGTGCATGTGTATATGGGAGGAAGGAAGGCTGACAGGAAAATCGGTATAGAAAAGCTGGCAAACCCAGGCACATGAGGGAACTGTCAGGATTACGTTTATAAAAGAAAAGAGAAGAAAAGAAAAAAAAGGATGGGGAACATGTGTCCTAAACGTATTTGTATTCAGAATATTGCCCATTTGTTATTCTAAGACTCATTATTTAAAACCCTTATATACAGCGATTAACATCCTTTTAAAAAAAGAATCATGCTGGTAGTTGAAGTGAGAACAGAATTGTTGCATTCTATGCTTGATATAAAGGCTTGTGGTTGTTTGAAATAATGACATTTATAGCAAAACAAACCTTTTAATCAGGCATGATGAACTGCAATATCTACTTCAATGAAGGAAAATAAAGTGAAGCACTTTTCCTCCAAATAGAATACATGATCTGCTGTTTCAGTGGGACAATCACTGTGTACAAGCCATTGGGATATTTTTCAGCCTTAATTGCCCTGTCAGTTACAATTAGAGGTGCTAATGTAACTGTGAAATGCTACAGATTACTTGTGGCTTTTGCTGCTTGGGTATTCTCAGCCAGTCTTGCACCGAAGATGTCAGAATGACTGAGATCTCTTGCTGAGTCTGTTATTAAGGTTTGCTTGTTATAGTCCCTGGGTACAGTAACTCACTCAGTGTGGATTCAGTATTATGGGTGTAAAGATGCCTGCGGCATCATTGTTATAATAGCAACTCATATAGCTGTACTGGATAAAAAATTGCTGTTTTTACCAGAGTTGTTATTAGCATGAAAGCCTATGATTTTCACAATGTTATGGGTACTTACTGTTCCACAGGTATTTGCCATTGTTTTTTCTGTTATAATGAAGGAGTTGACATGTTTCAAAATCCCACTGCTATGATCATCTAGAATAAAGGGATCATCTTAGCAGAATGACAGAAATTTTTGACTGTTGGGGGAAACATGAACTGAAAGTGGGGTGCTGAGGACAGTGATTTGCTGGTTCTTTCATTTGAGTAAGCAGTAGCAACAGGTTACCTGGTCCAACAGTAATAAATAAAGCAGAAGAGACAAATCAAATGAATAAATTAACACTATAATAGTATACTCTGTGACAGGTAGAGAAAAAGATGAAATGCAGGAGATTCACAAATGCTCCAGCCTGTGCAATAGGTTAGGTCTGATTTTCTTCCACTATTAAAAAGTTATCAAGTGCAGTCATTCAGTGCACTTGCTTCATCTTGTTTTGAAGTAGCTGCTCTACATTTCTCCAGTCTTAGAGATTGCATTGCTTTTTGAAAGGGCAAATTTCTCTGACAGTGGATTAAACTCTCTAGTATTTGCTACAGAGCTGGAAAAAAATCCCAAAACTTCAGGCTGTTCGGATTGTATAACCCTGTTGCCCAAAATCTTGGAACATGAGTAAAGTGTACAAAGTGAGGGCCCTTCAGTATAATCACAAAGTGATGGATGATTAGGTAAATTAAATGACTGCAAAGCCTGAGTGTTAAGATCTTTCCTTTCAGCCTATGCCTACAAGGGGAAATGCCAGGATTTGAAAATAATTTGAACATAGGAAAAAAAAATTGTTAGTTTTCAAAGACCTGAATGGCTTTCAAAGAGGTGTGGTTTGTTTTTTTTTTTTTTTCTGGGCAAATTTTGAAGACAAACACATTTGTATGTTAGGGAGGTTTTTGTTTTGGATTATTTTTTCTTATCTCAGCCAAGCAAATGCGCAGTTGCTAAAATTATGCAATTGTTAAGAACTGCAGACAAAATTGGTTGCAATAATTAAGCTGTGAGAAGTAATGATGCTTTTATAAAATTAGTAACTACTTAGACTATTTTTTGCATGACAAGTATACATCATTTTAGAGATGGAGTGGCACTGAGCTATGTACCTACTTTCTTTGTGTGCCTGCTGACACATCTGAGGTAGGGAAAACATTATGTAAACTGAAAGCATTAATATATTTGCTATGTAGACGTAAAAGATTGGATCACTGGCATGTGACATTATACAAGTGAAATCTAACATGATACTTACCAACAAAAACCTTATTAGATGAATACGTCATTCTCATATATGAGTGTTTAAGTGTGTGTCAACTTAGCATAGTATTAAATACTTTGAGTAGCAAATTTTGCGAGTAGCAAATTTTGCAAGTAGCAAATTTGTCTGACCTACTATTCCTGCTTATGTAGGAATTAAAATTGCCTAGCATTGTAACTTTTTATATTGTAACAGTTTGATTTTCAGTATTTCTTAGATACAGAACTTATTGGAGGGCTAGACTGCAACACTAGCAATATCACCATAAATATACTTTTTGAAATGTTTTTCTTGCTGAAGGGAAATGTTTCACAAGCTGGCATCTCTGCATGCCTGGCCTATGGGAGGGAAACCAAGCAGTACCTTTTTCTGTTCTAAAATGCCTTGAGGATGAAGTTTTCATTTTTGCTACTCCAGGACATTACATCTCTAGTCAGGGAGGTGGACTTGGAGTCTAAATCAGCTACATTTTAATGCCACCACCCCATGGTTGTTCATGTGCCTCAATTCCTGGTGCAGACCAGGAAACAGTGGGAATAATGGAGCATGGTTTTAACCTGTACTTTAGGCATGTGAGTTTGGGCTTTTTCCTAGGCCAATCTTCTTAGTCTTTCTAAACAGTGCATAGAGCTGGATAGACTGCAGGAAGGTGATTGGGAAGCCCTGAGCTAAGCTTCTTCTCTAAGCAGCTCTTTTGAAGAAGCACCTACCTTTCTCCCACAATAACATAGGAAGCCTTGCCCGAATCCCTCTGATTCATCTTTCTTTCAGGTTTTCTTTCCCTTGACTTTGTCATCTGCATAAACTCAGACCATGAAAAGGCATTTTGGAAGGTAAATGCAGTCAGAGGAATACTGCTGAAATCAAAGGACCTGCTTATGTGTGTAGCCAGACACAAAAAATGTGCTTGCAAAGCTGTGGTATTAGATAATGAAGTCTTTGAGGAAGAAGCTCTCTGTTTGGCAGAGTTATTTGTTAAAAAAATAGTAACCAGCAGGCTCTACTTTTGCAGTCGATGACTGTAGTATTTCTTTTCATGTTTGTGTTTAGATAAAACTCTGTTTATGCTGAAGCTCTTGCAAAGATTGGCTGAAACTTTAAAAGCCACATAATCATTCAAATATTTAGTATGTGCTTTTCACCAGAGGATGACAGTTTTACTTTTGTATAAAGGGCCTTATGATAAACAGAGAAAGAACTGTGTTACTGTATTTCACACATATGGCTGTATTTGTGAAGAATTTTCAACTATATTACCACACGGGTGTGCCTATACCTAAAGACATTATTTCTGTTTATTTAACACTACTTTTTCAGATATGAGACAGGTATGCTTGACCCATTTGTGGTCTCTAGAGCAGAAGGTGATTAACTGCGGCTTTTACTCCCCCTCTGGGTTGTAGATATCTAGAAGAAAGCTATAAAAAGGCCTATTAAAGGGAAAGAAAGGAGGTCAGGCGCTCCATCAGACTGTAAGAGCTGGGACTATTGTCAAACTGGACTTTTTTTTCTATAAAATAATTTAATAGAAATATTTTCTATTATTCATATAAAATTAACATAGGTTCTGTACCATATTTTTTTTTTTCTTTTTTGATACTCCAGTTATTAACCTGATGATAGAAAGAGCAGGTTAAGCTGTGGAAGATCAGTAGCACCCTGAAACAGGATGGAAAATGCAGCATTGGTGTGTTTCTGGCTTGTATTGAAAGCATAACTGCTATGGATGTTTTGCTACTGCAAGGGCTGGACAAGTAGATTTACTAGGAAAAAGAACCCCACCAAACACTCTAAATTGCTGTTTTGCTTTGTGTATTTCTTATACCAGACATTTACTTTCTTGCCAGTTTATTAGGTGTGTTCACTGGAGCCAGTGGGTACTGAAAGCAGGTTGTAGAATGCAATGTTAAAGGAAAGTAATCCTCTCACTCCGCCAACATTTATTTCTGCTCTGGTTGGCCTGGCTTATTCCCCAGTTGAAGATGATGACATTAGCATAGCAACTTTGGATCCTGGCCCCTTGAGTCCTTTAGTTTAAAGCCCACCTCACTAAGTTGGCCAGACTGCTACCACATATTCCCTTGCTTCTTCTAGACAGGTGATGCACCACTCGTGTATTTTCAACTCTACTCAGCATTAAGGGCTCGTTCAGAATAATGTGTCAACCATGGTAAGCAGGGCGTGAAAAGGGCAGTTCCTGCTGACATCTAAGATGTGGTCTTCACACAGCAGTGTTGGGCTCTTCCATGTTCACAAGAGTTTTGAGTCTGTTTAGTAATCAGCTCTTTTGTGTCATTTCATTGTGATATTGGCATGATAGATACTGACAAGTGAAATTGCTATAAAGAAAATAGAGAAGGGTTACTGTCAAAAAGATATAGAAAGAAGTAACACTGATTATGTCAGAGAAAAAAAAAGTGGTGATTTATGGAAGCTTCACATATCTTAGTTCTATGTATTTTATTCTGGCAGCACTCCTTTTACTCCAAATTATGTATCTCTATAATAGAATTAATAGATATAATGGCACTCTCTCTATATAAAGGCTGAGGTTGTCTCTGAAGTTCTCTGTCATGCAAAACGTTAAAGATGCAAATTGTTTTTTGGTGGTTTGCTATTTCACAGGCATTTGCACATATCAGAAAAGTCTTTACCTGATTTAGAATAAAAGTCATTGCTATTTCTTCATATATTCTTTGCAAAAGAAAAAGCCAGCAGGAATTTTGCGCTGTCAGCAACTCTGGGAGTCAGAACAAGAAACCCTTTGGAGTCAGCCATGGCTCAGCAATTTTGCAGCTACATAAATTTTACAGCAGGTGGGTACACTGTAGTTGTCACAAAGTCATATGATGGTTGAAGTAGCCTCTGGAGAACATCTAGTCCAGTCCTCTGCTTTGAGCAGGATACCCAGCAGCCTGGAGCTGGTTGCTCAGGGCTGTGTTTTGTCCAGTTTTGAACATCTCCATGAAAATCAGCTTTTCTGGCCTGTCGTTGTTCATAACAATTGTCCAAGCAGATCTGTGAACAGTTCAAAGTCTTCCCCTTCTTTTTTCCCAAGTTAAGCAGGGCTCTTGGGATTAACTGAAAGTATGCTTTTAGCTACTTTGCAGTATTTCAAGCGCCGTGCACAGAAGCTGAGCTTTAGGCATTGCTACACAGCTTGCAGGATTTTGAGTCTGTGTCCTATTTCTTCTTCCTACTTTTAAGTTGCAGTTATACACCTCATGTCCATTCCCGATTTTGAAAAATGTGTCCATGCAGAAGCAGTCATTTTCCCTTCGCCATTGTGTTGATCTGCTAATGAGGACATGTCTTCACTGCTCAAAGGAGTGTGATGCAGAAGTCCCCAAGGTTGTGCCTTATCAAGCTAGCATGTGTACCTGGCGCTGTATGGCGACACCTACCACTGGCAGCAGTACAGCTTATAGAGCATTTCTTAAATCAAGTCATGCCTAGCAATGCTTATTCTACTGCTGGATCTGAAGATCATATTTTCATGGCTGCAGCATTTAGTAGCTCACTGTAATTGTGTGAGCAAGTACACTTGATAGGGACCTAAAAGAATTTCAGTCAAGTACCTGAACCTAATCTTGGGAAAAATACAAATAGCATGAAGTGTAATGGTACAGAGCTATATTACTCAATTTCTCACTCCTACTCTACTTATATTAATCACCTGTGACAATCTCTGGTAGAAATATCTTAGCACAATGCAGGCAGACTGGCTAGAATAAAATGAAATAGAATAAAAGTGTGTGTGTGTGTGTGTTGTAGATTTAATATCCATTCCAGGACTCCAATACCATTAATTTCTCACAAACTGTTTAATTGCAGTGCACACTGTAGTTTTCCTTCACAGGAAACTAGTTAGGAAGAATAAATACCTTTTATGATATGGATACAGTTGTCATATGTAAAATCAAGATTTGAATTCTGTTCTAAAAACATAACCTCTATATTTTGAAAGCTGCAAAAGAGACTTGGAAGTGACTAAAGTGATAAAGGATCCACAAGTTAGGATTTTTTTTTTTTCTGTAAGAATATCAGTTTCTTTCTCTATTAGCGTTCTGTCCTGTTTGCTTTTGCTGACACAGAAAGCAACATGGCTTTTTCTCAGCACCTTTAATAGTAGTTAGATGACATCCATATGATTAATTTGACTTTTGAGTTTACTATTGGTGGTAAAAATATTAAAAGATGAAACATCTTTGAAGGCTAATGCAATAAAACTAAAAATTATGGAATTTAAATGTCAGCTTTCTTGGGAAAGAAATGCAAAAAATGCTATCTCATGTGAAGATGAAATTAAATTATTTCCTGTTTTCTCTAAAATACCAATTATTATATTAAATAATGAAGTGCAGACAAGAAAAAAATCAAAATATCATCAAATCATCAATATCTACAATGTACTTATATTCAAGTGCATATGAACATTGGGAATGTGTTTATAGCTGTTGAGAAAAGTTGTTCATAGCTGAAATAGCTAAGGATGTAAATTTCATTATTAATGCATAACATTATGCATTTATACCTTTTATTTGCATATTATTTATTTACATATACATTCTTTTTGTACTATTTATTAATGGGGATCTATACTAGGTTCCATAAATTATTGAATTAACTGTGGTTTAAGTCGAGCAGCTGAACAAATAAACTAATGAAAATGCCTCACAGGTTCACTTGTAAATGCCAGCTGCTTCCTACCTCCCTGACAATGTCATAAAATCCCAGTGCAGCTACTAATGTTGTGGAGCAGTCATACAGCTGTAAAGTCACATTGTCTATATTAATCTACTGAGCAGAACCAGAAAGCATATATAAGGTCCAACACCCCTGCTTGGCTGCCAAAATCCTTGGAGTAGTGTGATGTGTACACCATGATGCCGTGGCCTGATGAAATCCCAGGCCAGTTGAAGTAGTTTCAGCACCTGAAGGTCTGATCAGTGATCTATCATAGCTTCAGTTTTTAGATGGAAACGTGCTGTGGAAATAGACACAGTTCGAGTCAGGACGGAACACAGGTTGTATGGGAAAATTACAGTGTGGGAGAAGACAGAACTGGAGACTACTGTCGTGTTTTAGCAGGCAGGAAAAAGCAGTGCATTTTAGCTTTTCACAGTGGCTCAGGTAGGGGTACAAAATATAAAAGATACCATAAGACAAATTATTAAAAGGACAGATGGATCAATTGTATGGCATGGTGAAAGAAGACTAAAGGAAATAAATTTGAAAAAGGCCCAGAAAGTCAGCCTCTGTGTTGAAGACTATTGTATAGTGGCAGCAATTCTTTAAATCACTTTAGTTCTCTAAATATGTCATCATTTCATGGTTTCAACTAGCCTGTTGCATGTGAAACAAGGGGTCACATCCATATTTTTAAAACTACAGAAGACTGAGAAAGTAAGTCAACTTGTCAACATCTCACGGAGTTGTACATACATAAACTGTAGATCATTGTTTCCCTGAGAGTATCAGAGAGAAAAGAAATGCAGAAAATGCAGAGGCCATTGAGCAAATTTCGTGACTGAACAGTCAGAGATGCCTACAACATACGGCAAACCAAAGATCAACATTTTACATTGAATATATGTGTGAGCTGTTTCTTAATGACTGTTTAATTTCTTCCTGTACTCAGACAAAGATTCCTAAAAAGCAGGAACAAATGTTCTATTATATGTTAAAGTATTCTTTTGATACTCTTTGCTTTTAACCATCAAAGCATAGATGAAAGCCAAGTTGTGTGTTACCTTGAAAAAATAAGGGAGTTTGTTTCCTTACTGACTTCAGTCCTATTAATTTATTTATCAGTTTGCATCTTTCAGAAATAGCTTCTTGACAGTCATCTCAGCATTTGAAGTGCCTGTCTGCTTTGCTTGGTAGCATCCACTTTTTCCCTAGACCTTCATGAATCATTGAAGATGACCAATGAGCTTTTAAAAGCATCTATTGTCAGAAGTTTTTAAGAACATAAATAGTGGTTCTGGCTATCTTACCTAAGTATAGTAGGACATGGTTCCATACAGTAATTTAAAATTTGATGCGTTAATGTGCTATTTCTGTGGATTCGCAGAGGTAGGTTCTTTCAAATGGAGTAGAACATTTTATTCTTTCTGTTCAATTTTGTGTGTCTGTCTTTTCTGGATGCTTTTCCCTAAGCATAATTTTATGAGTTTTATAAAAATAATAATCTTTTTTGTCTTGTATTATTTTTGTATTTGTTCCTTGGAAGGTGCCACCATGTGATATACTACATGTGTGGTAGATGTGCGAAATTGAGATGCAGAACACAAGATGTGCAGCTGCCGCAGTGAAACTGAGTCTGACTCCAGCCGTGAATACTTTATTCCATTTTAGTGGGGTTTGTTCTGATATGAAGCACTCTTTGATGATATCACAGAAGGGATAATAGGAGGAAAAATGAAAGGATGCATTCCAGAAAATAAATAATTATTGTAATGATTTGTGACTCCTTTATGTTCATTTTCATACAGTATCCTCTTATTGTTTCTTTTATATCTGAAATAACTTGCTAATGACTGTGCTGTAAGCTGCAGTATGGAATTCTCAAGTGTGCAGTCTCAGAAGAGTCCACCTTTTTCCGTTCTCTTTATAGTGTAATAAATTCCCAAGAGAATTCAGAGGGGGTACTCAGAACCAGTCTGTGCATTCAGTAACATTACCTCCAAGGTCCCTTTATTAGTAACATAGTGCTGTCGTGCATTTTAAACAGTGGTTTACCATTGATCAGTAGTGTTATTGTATGTTTTCAAGCAATTCTGAGCAATTCTGAGTTATATATTTATATTGCACTTGTCATTCTGATATCCAAATACCAAACAATATTGAATACTGCTAGGTCAAAGTATAAGTAGCATCTTCATCTTTTCTTGTGTCATGAGAAATGGGGAATAATTGTGCCTGCAGTTTGCTTAGTTGCACTTTTCAAAATAGCGGCATTGCTCTTAGGGGTGAAAGCTGGCTTGAGGTTGTTTAAGGATGTAAAGTTAGGCCACTGTCAAAAAATATTTTGTGGATAAAGATGTGATGCAGTAGGCCTTTCAGTGACCAGTAAGATTTTTAGGCTGTCCTTTTACCCAGGAAGAGAGCTCACTAGTTTACGGAGAAAAATTGCATTTTGCTGTGACTACATCTGAAGTATGTATCTTTTATAGAAGCATGGCAAGTGAATCTGTTCAGTGAGAGTTCAGTGTTAGCATCCTAGTAAAGGAAGAAGTGGGGAAACCAAAGGTGGAGGTTGGAACTAGATGATCTTAAGGTCCTTTCCAACCCTAACTCTTCTATGATTCTATGAATTTTGAGGAATCTTAATATGCCTTGTGTGAAGAACAATGTTCTAAGTAAAGTAATAAAAAGTTATTTGTGACTTTTTGTAGTTTCACAGGCGCATAAAAAGATTAATCATAGAATCATAGAATCATAGAATAGTTAGGGTTGGAAAGGACCTCAAGATCATCGAGTTCCAACCCCCCTGCCATGGGCAGGGACACCTCCCACTAAACCATGCCATCCAAGGCTATGTCCAACCCCACCTTGAACGCCGCCAGGGATGAAGCATAGTTCTGAAGTAGCAGAACACTAATCAAGATCACCTACTAGTATTTATTATTTCCTATTATATTGCTTCTTTATTTTTCTTTTCAGGTATCCATCCTCTCAGAATAAAATATATACTTTTAATATTAAGTGATACCTTTGTTCATGTCTTCAGAGTTGCTTGCAAAATAAATGCACTAAAACATTTTTAGCTCAAAGGCTGTCAAAAACTACATTAAAAAACTTCATTGGGCAAAGAAAAGTGGTGGAGATGTACTGCTATCATTACTTTAGATATTCAGTTCAGCTTCCGCCATATTGGAGATCTCTGTGGAAATTGCTTTGTGGTTATTTACATTTCTGGTTTTCAGGTATCTGTGAGTTTTATCCTAAAGCTTTTAGAATTTCTTTCCATATCGTATTAGCATCTGAAATAATTTTCCCACTTTTTTAGCTGTCTATCCATGTATATAGGGGTGTTTTATTGATTATATAAAACCACTAAAGAACTATTGTATTCTGTGCTTGTGAAAAGCTTAATTAGATGTTATTAGATTGTTCTGTTGTGGTGGTGTACTTGGTGTATTTACATTTGTAGCACAGCAGAAAATTTAAAATTTTACTTATTAGCAAAACAGCTAAGAGTTTCCTTAAAAATTTTTATAACATTTGCCAAAACCTTAAATATATAGCAGCTATGATATTTCTTTACTTCAAATGCTATGTATACTGAAATTGATCAGGGCCCAAGAGGTAATTAGACAATTTCTACAAGATAAATCCTTTGAGTTACAACAAATATTTAGAAGCAGCTTTGGGCTTATAGGTCCCCTGAGCTGGAAGCAGGCAGAAATATTAGGGGCAAGCTGATCATATCTATGCTCCCTGTGCTTGTTCCTACCTCGTCATCCTTTAAGGCCACTGTTTAAATGATGACAGAGAATACTGGGCTATGTCTTTAGCAAAATAGCTGTTCTTACACTCATATATTATTTCAGGAAACTAATTTTTTAAAAATCAATTTTCCATTTTTCTTATATATGAGCTATATTTTGGTGATCTTAGCCCTAGTTCTGAAAAGGTTCATTTTTTTTTCTGAATTTATGGTTGTATGTTACTCTGTTACACAGCTGAGTGGGGTACTACTCATTCCTTGGAGAGGGTGTCATAAAACGCTGATACACATTTTATCAGCTTTTCTAGTATTTGGAGAAGCATCCTCTTCTTTGATTGCTGTAGCAAGGAGAAGTCTATACCAAATGATCTTTAATGTTATGTTAAAATTTCAGAAGATTGAAATGATATGTGGTGTTTGGAAATTGCTACCTTGTGTCTCATTTTTATTTTTATTACAGAAAAGCAGTAACACAAGGTGACCCAGAGAAATTCTCCCCCACTGTCTCAGGGTGACAGGCGTCCTTGTGGCCCATGGGCCTGAAGGGTCTCCAGGGACAGCCTTGGGAGGGCTGGGCAAGGGCTCGTCCCTTTGGCCAGGTTATTTGGGCTCCTCTGCCTGACCTTCTCCCTCTGTGCTCCTTCCTGTTGATAGAAATGACCCTTTAATTGTATAACCTAACATGAACCATGGAGCTTTTCTTGATTTTTTTCTAAGTTTATACTGCTTTGCTCTACAAATACAATTTATAGGTTGTAGGATTTTTGCTTTTTCTCCTTTTCATCTCTGAAAATAGCAGGGATGCTGGCTTTATATGCAGTTTAAGCTTGTCAGCACTTATATTCAGTGCCCTTTTTAGCTCCAGAAATTTCAGCCCTGTTTCTTCTGTCTCAGAAGGAGACTGCCCTACATCAGCAGGCTGGAGATTTGCTAGATTACAGGTGAGGTCCAAAACTGTGTTGGAATTTTCAAAGAAGAAAACAGAAAAAGAAAACCAGGTTTCTGAGGCCAGAAGAAGAGGAGAAAATAATCGCAACTGTGTTACGGTTATAGAATCATAGAATCATAGAATAGTTAGGGTTGGAAAGGACCTTAAGATCATCTAGTTCCAACACCCCTGCCATGGGCAGGGACACCTCCCACTAAACCATGCCACACAAGGCTACGTCCAACCCGGCCTTGAACACCGCCAGCGATGGAGCATTCGCAACTTCCCTGGGAAACCCATTCCAGTGCGTCACCACCCTTACAGTAAAGAATTTCTTTCTCATATCCAATCTATACTTCCCCTGTTGAAGTTTGAACCCATTACCCCTGTCCTCTCACTACAGTCCCTCACGAAGAGTCCTTCCCCAGCATCCAAATTGTAAACATCTAGATTTGGTCAGCTGAATCCTACCAATCTGTTTTTATACAACCATTTTGCAACCACTCTAATAATTCCTGACTTTCCCTTGTGAATGAAATGAAGGTCTGAATTTAGTTCTGATAGAAATGGGTACAGCTCTAATGAGTTTTGTTTTTGTTTTTTTGTTGTTTTTTTTTTTTTTTTTTTTTTAATAGATGCTGGCATGTTTCCACGTGTCCTTTTCTGGTTGCTCAACTGAAGCATTCAATAAAACATACTTTCAGTGATATCGTGCATGTGGAAGTCCAATAATCAAATATCCATTTTGTTACTGTGTGTGAATCACACCACTTTTATTTACATTTTTTTCCTGTATAAATATAAGGCATTTTAAATTATAGAAAGACAGGGGGTCAATATGCAGGAGATGGTTAATGACATTATAACGTTTATTCTGAAATCAGCTTTGAAGTGTATTCAGTCTTCCTGATACCAGCTTACATTTCCAAAAATTCATATGGAGATGCTCAAGATTCCTAGATGGAAGAACTAGTAATACTGATATTTTATCTTTTGCTTCATATATTAAATAGTCTAAAAATGGAAAGGTATTGTTGCATTTTAAATGGCCTTTTGTTATTGAAATCTCATCTTCAAATTAAAAACCTATAGCATAATAACTTTAGGACACTTCAGGGCATTTTTAGTGAAATGCTAAAGTGCTTTGGATAATTGAAGACAGCTGCTTTGTTACTTTCTGTCTCTGAACCTGCCCAAAGCGTACGTAAGTGGACCAGCAAAATATGCCTTGGGGTATCCTAAAAATTTATAGATGGCAAAATGTTGCTGGGGGAGCAAAAGGATTATTGATACTCCATCCAGAGGTTGCTCAGAAATTAGTGTTTTTTCTTCAGAGTCCAACGTGTGTTGATCAGTGCAGATGGGGTGATATTTACTCTGTAGGAAACAGATGGGACAAGGCACATATGTGATAAGAAACATTAACCTGGCATAATTTCTTCTCTAGGTAAGGTATTCTGCAGCACGAGAAATAACTGATCTGATTTGCCCTTATATAAGCTTGCTCTTTTGTGCAGTCTCAATAAACTTTATATGGTTTCTGTAATATATAGCTCACATGACTACAGGTATAAAAAATACAATATTCATTTTAGAGTTGATTATATTTTATTTTGAGGTAATCAGAGGAAATAGAAGCTATATGTATCCTGTGCTCTACATTTTGAACTCTAGACTTGTATCCCTGTATGGGTACTCAAAGCTGGGCTGTTCTTCTGCTAGAACTAATACTTACGTCAGCAGCCTCAAAAATAAAAAAAAAAAAAAAAAGCCACCGGAAAAACAACTCATGTGAGACTTGGGATGCTGTTTTGGAAAACAGTGATTCAGAGATTCTGTACCAAAAGGAAAGAAGGGGAGGAAAATTCTCAGTAGTTAATAAATGGTCCTTGCAGGATTCTCAGGCTTTTTCTTATTTAAAGAAGTCATCATGCAGGGGAAGAAATCATCACTAAAATAAGCTTGTTCAGCCTAGAGAAGAGAAGGCTCAGGGAAACCTTATATCAGTCTTTCGATACCTAAAAGAGGCCCCAAGAAAGATGGAGAGGGACTTTTTACAAGGCCCTGTAGTGACAGGACATGGGGGAATGGCCTTAAGATGACAGAGGGGAAATTCAGATCAGATATTGGGAAGAAATTCTTCACTATGAGGGTGGTGAGACACTGGCACAGGTTGATCAGAGAAGCTGTGGCAGCCCCATCCCTGTCAGTGTTCAAGGCCAGGTCGGACAGGGCTTGAAGCAACCTGGTCTAGTGGAATATGTCCCAGCCTGTGGCAAGGGTTTGGAACTGGATGATCTTTAAGGTCCTTCCAACCCAAAACATTCAGTGATTATATGAATTGTGGGAGTTTTATGATTGGGGTCAAAGATGATGAGAATTTGGCACTGACAAATCTAAATCCAAACCCACCAGAACATGACTACTCAGTGGATAAAGAACTGGCTGGATGGCTGCACACAAAGAGTTGTGGTCAATGGCTCAATGTCCAGCTGGAGACCAGTAATGAGCGGTGTCCCTCAGGGATCGATGTTGGGATTGGTTTTGTTCAACATCTTTGTCAGTGACATGGAGAGTGGGATTGAGTGCGCCCTCAGCAAGTTTGCCGACGACACCAAGCTGTGTGGTTCAGTTGATACGTTGGAGGGAAGGAATTCAATCCAGAGGGATCTTGACATGCTTGTGAGGTGGGCTGATGCCAACCTGATGAAGTTTAACCATGCTAAGTGCAAGGTCCTACACCTGGGTTGGAGCAATGCCAGGCACAGCTACAGGTTGGGCAGAGAAGAGATTCAGAGCAGCCCTGCGGAGAAGGACTTGGGGGTGTGGGTTGATGAGAAAATGAACATGAGCCAGCTTCAGTGTGCACTTGCAGCCCAGAAAGCCAACGGTATCCTGGGCTGCATCAAAAGGAGTGTGACCAGCAGGTCGAGGGAGGTGCTCCTGCCCCTTTACTCTGCTCTCGTGAGACCTCACTTGGAGTATTGTGTGCAGTTCTGGTGTCCTCAACATAAAAAGGAGATGGAACTGTTGGAACAAGTGCAGAGGAGGGCCACGAGGATGATCAGGGGACTGGAGCACCTCCCGTGTGAAGATAGGCTGAGAAAGTTGGGGCTGTTCAGCCTGGAGAAGAGAAGGCTGCGTGGAGACCTCATAGCAGCCTTCCAATACCTGAAGGGGGCCTATAGGGATGCTGGGGAGGGAATCTTCATGAGGAACTGTAGTGAGAGGACAAGGGGTAACAGGTTTAAACTTAAACAGGGGAAGTTTGGACTGGTTATAAGGAAGAAATTCTTTACGGTAAGGGTGGTGAGGCAGTGGAATGGGTTGCCCAGGGAAGTTGTGAATGCTCCATCCCTAGTCGTGTTCAAGGCCAGGTTGGACATAGCCTTGTGTGGCATGGTTTAGTGTGAGGCGTCCCTGCCCATTGCAGGGTGGTTGGAACTAGATGATCTTGAGGTCCTTTCTAACCCTAGCTATTCTATGATTCTTTGGTTCTATGATTCTATGATTATTTTTATTGGTGAAAATATTTACTCAGTACAGCGTAATTGAAATCAGGGAGTAGGATGCAGAATTTTAATGAATTTCGTTTTGTCACTTTAAATACACATTCTGCCTATGGAAATGGGACATCAGTAAAGGATTTTGTGAACACTTTGATGGCAAAAAGTATTGAAAAGAAATATTCAAAAGACCCTTTCAAAACTAAAGGTAAATAAAAGAGATGCACAAAATTAGTAGCAGAAACAAGTAAAGTTTTCATCTGCCGATGCTCACAGCCAGAGGCTGATTTTCAACATTTTTTGATGCCTTCAGCTCCAGGTAAAGTCAGTGCAAGTCTCAAATGATTGCATTGCATTGCTGCAAAGCAGACATTGGAGGTTCCCTAAATTCGAGTTTTATCCATGGGCAGATAATTTTAAAGTCAACTCTAGTTAAACCTCTAAGGGATTTGAAGTCAGATGTGTGCACAGCAGTGTAAAAATAGCAGAGACTGAGAAGAATCTGCAGTAACTAATAACGTAAGAGCTAGATAATTTGAAAGAAAGGGAGGAAAAGGGAAGTCACAGAGGTGACAAGAAGTCCAAAGAAACAACTGTATGTCATGCAGTGAGATGGGGATGAGATGAAACTTTTAAGAGTTAAACGTACGAGACAGGAGAATAACACTGTGAAATAAACACAGAGGAGAAAAGGTAATCTGTCAAACAGATCAAACATCAAATTGCCTATGAGTGGCATACTTCTTGCCATTTGGAAAAAATGCTAGTCTGCATTCACTAGAATACAGAGGATAAATTTGCCTATTTGCTCAAATACATCCCTCCTCTGGCCTTGCTTGTATCCCCAAGCATTATACATGCATCTCAGCCTTGCTAATTCTGCTGAAAATATTTTTCACTGTTCAAGCAAGGTTGTCATTTCTATCCCCCTGCCAGCTGGCCGTCTGCTGATATATTGAAATAACCTGTCATCTGAATGGCAGCTGGCAGTAAGAGGACTTCTAGTGATGGAGTTGATTGCTAAGCTTCATTGACAGAAAGAAGTGGTTTTCCTCAGAATCTCTCCAGCCTGCCTTCCGGGCAGAAGAGTAAATATTCATTGACAGACTTTGAGTTTAATGAGAATACTCAGCCACGTGGATTTTTTTTTCTCCTCTTCTCTCTTTTTTGTATTGGGATGATTTTTGGGCACAGCCTTTTAATGTTTTAGAGATTTTCTTCTCTAGTGTTGTTTTGATGCTAATATATAAAAATATACATGTTATTATTATATGCTAATACAATATTGCCAAGGTCATCTCTTATTTTTCACTATGTTGCATAGATTTTTTTCCCTGTCTCTGAAACGCAGAACTGAAGCCTGAATTGATGTATTTTCATGATTTCTGTCAAAAAATGAATGTGTAATTATACAAACTAAAATACGGGGTATATTCACAGCCTTTGAAGGCTTGAAGTGACAATGGAAGATAAAAGGAAATGATCCACTCTGCCTCTGAAAGATACTCCTAAAACCATGCAAGCATAGAGCTTATAAGGAAGGGTATGGCTGCAATTATCAGTGGAACTTTAGAAATGTTAGATGCTTTGTTTTCAGTGACTTCAGCAGCTGATCTTGGATAAGTAAATCCACATATAAAGAGATAAGAATAATTTAGAACTCGGCAAAGCTATGTGTTTCCTTGCCTAAATATCATACTAGCAACCGTTACATCAAAAAAGAATACCAGTGTGTATTTTCAAGGATTTTTCTTCTTCTAAAACAATGTCCAATGCATTCCTTTTTCAACCATTTATCTTTCTCTCATGTTCTTCTCTTTTTTCAAAAAATAATTCATCCTTTCTTCTAGCAATACTGTTTTTTCCTGAAAACCTCTCTAAATCTAAAGTGTTCAAGAAAATTCTTCAAACTGAGGCAGGTGAGAGATAGCCCCACGGCCCTTAAATCAGTATGGTGTGCAGAGGGAATTAGGCTATAGCAAGGAGCGTGCTGCAGCACAGAGGATCGACATTTTGGGATAACTCCAAGGCAGTCTTTGTGGCATCATATGAACTGAAATGCAACCTTATGACTGTGTTCTTGTAGTCTTTTTGTACAGCGCATACTTGTGATGACTGAAATTTTCTTAGCATTTTTTTTTTTTAATTGAATTAAATTTGGACATTTTTAAGGAGTTAACATTTTAGGATCTTGGGTGTCATGCTGGGCATCCACTACAATGTAATCATAAAAACTGTAGAAAAATATGGTGTTTTGTTACAATGCTACTGATAACAGCATTTTCAGTGATCAAGAGGAAGTCAGCAGGTTCAGTAGCAACAGCTAAACCCAAAGTACCCAAAGCACTGACAGAATGAACAAACTGACTTAGAAAACCAATGTTACTTCTTTAGTTTCTTTTATATACAGTTATTTCAGATGCTTGATGAGTGGAAGGAGTTTGTATTTTATATTGTGGGTGTGCCTTTAATAGGGGCATTTGAAACTGTAATTCAGGCCCAATTTTTAATTGAGTGATACTGATAACAATTACAGAACTAAATACAAGCAGAATGGTATTATCTCAATACCAATGCGCTTACATTTATATATTGTAAAAGTATTATCCCTAGTATCAAATACTTTAATATGGAAGAATTCTGTTACATCATGAGAGAGACAGAAGGCAAAATTTTGTGTAACTAATTATTGTGCAAAATTTTAATACTATAAATTACAAGAAGGAATTTTGCTTTATAAAATTATTTGCATATTAATAAAAATATTAAAAATTTATTCATTAAAAATACAATTGACTCATAAATGTAGAAGGAACAGATACAGGGTTATGTCAGAAAAGCCCTCTTTGCAATCTTGATGTAGCATTAATTCATTGTACAGCCTTTTGCAAGTCTCTTTGCTTTACTCTGTTTTCCTAAATAAGGATAATAAGACTTGCCTACCTATCTGCTTTATGGGGGTGTATCAAATAAATCATGCTTGTAAAGTATTCTGATGAAGTATCCTTACTGTTTTAGTTATCATGATAATCAAAACTGGGTGACCAAAATTTTACGTAACATTGTCAACTGATATAAAGAAAGGCAGGACAAAATTTGTCATTTGATCCTTAACTTCATACCCCTGTCAGACTTTGCCAGCAGACTTGGGATGCCATGTGATATTTCTTATCTAGACATAGCAAGCTGAATAAAGACCAGATTATCAGCCGAATATATAGCACAGTAGCCCCAGGGCAGAGCAAATCTTTATGGTCAATTTATGAATGCCTGAAAAGTTTAACTAAGAATAAAATAATGCAAACAGGCAACCTTAACTGTGTTGTAATTTGCCAGTTTAAAATTTTTCTTGCTTGAATGAATCAGTTCAGCAATAGTAGCACAGAATTAACTGTATTCCTAAACTATCAGATCATTCATCGCTTTTGCAGTTAAAAGTGAAGGAAATCCTAATGCATTTATTCTAATAGTTTATTTCAATAAGTAATTATATTGAATGAACAACGAATCTGTATTGTATCCAGTCACTCTCAGGGAGTATTACAGTCTAGATCTGTGGTCCAACTTTGAATTAAACAAGCTTGTGCACACACAGAGATCGTAGAACAAATAACCAGAATGGATTTACCTTTAAGCCTTTCAAAGAATAACTCACAGTAAGAAAATAATTATTTGTGGCAGAATTTAATGATCAATGACATGTAATTCAAAGTAATATATTTGTCTCACTTAGCAGATTGTTCTGGTGGAAAAAGCAATCAGGTTTACAGTGCTTAAAACATCCACAGTTTCTCTTCTTATCGGTACATGAATTTTCCTGAAAAATGAAAAGCTCTTCTACTAGGCAGACATATCTTTTGTCTTTGTCAATACTGTATTAATTGTATTTATTTATTTATTGTGGTATGGTGCTTTTTTAAAGAAGCTATCATCTTATAGGATATAAAAAGACATTAAGCTTCCTGAATTTAATATTGGAAAAAAGTCCATTAGTAAATTACATTAGCCCGTAATCTTTCCTGGTGGGAGAGGAGGCTGTGGACGAGGCTGTTGATGCCTAACTGGGAAATGTATGCACACAGGAACTGGAAAATCGTTGGAAATCTCTCCTTCAATATATTCTCACATTGACCACATTGTGGAGCTACAGCTAAATGAGTCAAGAATCTTTGAGGCACCCTGCCAGGTTCACAAGAACAGCAATATGTGAGGCGAAGCATTAGATAACGTGTAGTGCTTGAAAATGCATTTTGATTATGAAATGTCATTTTTCTTAAAAATCATATGATAATATAAATAACTTCTATTAAAGACTGAGATAAAACGTTCACTGGAAGAGTAAGATGCCCCTTGACTTTCCACCTGACTCACACAGCTATAGTTTGAGAATAAGGCATACTACCATGCTTAAGCCAGTACCAGAAGAAATCTTCCTTATTATCACCAGTTTATGCCCAGTCTGTGCCTTAATTACTGTAGTTACTGAAATCACAGTTACTGTTCTTACTCAAACATTTACTCCTATTTTTGCAGAGGAATTAGGAAATTTTCCTAGATAGTGTCCTAGGTGATTTTGCAGAATTGTTTGCTTTATCTTGTTATTTTTACTGCATTGCAATGTAAGCACATTACTGATTTTCATAGGGTATACTTGAGGTCTTTAAACATCTGCTTCAGCTTTCAATAGAAACCCCCTCAGCCTAAGAGGCCTGGCTCAGTGACCAGATTGTTGGCTGAAGTGGTAGTAGCTTGGAGGAACTCAGGTCTTTCAAGAAATGCCAGGTGTTTGTTTTCAGAAGGTTCTGCGTTTTGATGTGGGTGTGAAAAAAATGATTTTGACTTATCAGACAGGCTTTCTGAAGTATTTGCTATGAAAAAGTCATTTCTCCTTAGACTGACCACTTCAGAACACTTCAAAATAGCCTGTTTCCTAAGCAAGCTCAGCTTGGCTTCAAGTGGGTGGTTTTGTAAAGATCCCAAATTATGCAGTTTATTTCTTTTCTGTTGAAGTAAATAACTTTTGTTTGTTTGTTTGTTTGTTTGTTTTGTTCTCTGGGGGAGCGGGAGGTGTTTGTGGTTATTGGGCTTGAGTTCTTTTCCCCTCTCTGATAGGGCGCAGTAGCTTCTATTTGCCTTTTCTTTTTCCCCCACTCTGTCTTTTTCAGGAGTCAGAAGTTAAATGGCTAAAGTTTGTGAAAACAAAGGGGGGAGCTCTTGCTGCGCTGGCTGTGACACAGAGGCAACTTGTGCTGCTTAAGCCATAGAGCAGGAGAAATTTAGGAAGGATTTTGAAATGATCTCTCTGGCCACTTCTGCTCTAACCTATGCCTTGCCCATGCAGCTGTTGTTGAAGTTAATAGAAGATTCGTGCTTGAAATGACACCACACGAGATTGAAGCATGCTATGCAGAACTGAGTTTTCCCTCTCAATTGGATTCCCTCCAGAATCTGCCTACTTTGTAAACATTGTATAAAATATGCATAGAACTGAAAGCATTGGTTTTCATTTTGTTTGTGATTTGTCATTTCCTTTTCAAAATGATACATAGTATTAGTCTCAGAAAGCTTGACTCGTTAGTTTTGAAGAAAGTGTTTTCCCTACAAAATATATAATATAAGCCCCATTTCTTCAGCGTATTCAAGTCTTGGTCTCTAAGTTAATAAAATAAAGATATAAAAATCATCATAATTTAAAAATCGTCATGACAAATCAATCCACAGGTATATGGAAATTCATATCATTTTAATGTAATTTTTCTTGGCAGTACATGGAGAACTTTAAATACGCAACACAATACATGTACAAGTATGGCATCTAATTCCCTTTGTGTCTGCAGGCTGAAAATATAGCTCCCTTTTTAAAGACTATACTGTGGAACAGCTAAATATTTGCAGTTTGGGAGGCATTTACACTGCAGGACACATAATGCCATCCATGTTTCTGTGTTTACTCTTCACTCTTGACAAGCTTTTAAATGTTTAAAGTGAGGTATTTTTTCTGCCCTTGAAAGAAAAAAGAATCATAGAATCATAGAATCATAGAATAGTAAGGGTTGGAAAGGACCTCAAGATCATCGAGTTCCAACCCCCCTGCCATGGGCAGGGACACCTCCCACTAAACCATGCCATCCAAGGCTATGTCCAACCCCACCTTGAACGCCGCCAGGGATGAAGCATCCACAACCTCCCTGGGCAACCCATTCCAGTGCCTCACCACCCTTACAGTAAAGAATTTCTTCCTCAAATCCAATCTAAACCTCCCCTGTTTAAGTTTAAACCCATTACCCCTTGTCCTCTCACCACAGTCCCTAATGAAGAATCATCTTCCCTCCTCTGCCAGTTCCTTTAATAGGAACAACCTCCTGAGACCTGGGAAGAACTTTTTATCTTAAAATACATATATGGTATTTGTAAACTTGACTTTTAGTTATCTTTAGAAAAAAACAAGCAAGCAAACAAGCAAAGAAATGGGGTGTTTTCCTTTTAACTCAGATGCTGCTGTTATGATTTCACTGACAACCCTGTCCCTTTCTTCAGCTTCAAGAAGAGCCTCGTACCTTTGCAATTTTCATTAGCTTTTGTCTGACTGCCAAGATTTCTGCCACTGTAGTATGGTGACGCAATAGCAGTATCTTCTACTACCAGCCCAGGCATCCTGACCAGAGAGAGAGATTCTCTAGAATGGAGCAAAACAAACTCCACTGAATTTAACAGTGACTGAAACCATTTTTACTCTATCAGAAGTGAAAGGAAGTTAAAAGTGTAAGGTGTGATGCCTGATAATGGGGCAGGACACAGTATGTGTCATTGAATTATATATATATATATATAACTATCTTCTTGAAATGGATGAATGAGAAACACCAGTGGTGTGATTGAAGATTATATCTGTATTACATTCAAGGACAAGACTGCAATTCACTGTGCAGTAAATGTGTTTGTATGTATAGTGAAATGATTTTAAAAAAAGGTGGTGTGGAGTCCAGGACACTTTGGAACTTACACAGGCAGCTTAGTGACTAGTCAGGCTCCTTGCTGCAAAAAAACAGTACAGCCATGTTCCTGTCAGGATTTCAGTCATCTGAGTCTGTACGAGCTGTAGACATGTCTGTGAGTACACTAAGTGGTAGCATTAGATTATATAGTTATGTGCTAAAAAGCATACATGCAGATTGCCCTCTACAAAATGCTGTTAAACGCAAGTTGCTTCAGAGTACTTTGTCATTCAGAGAAAATAAAAGCACTGTTTAGAGCAGAGCTGTGTCCCTGCTTGAAAAGGAGATCACAAGGAGTAGCTGAGGAAATGATGTATGCAGTCACAGTGCTTTCATCTGTACATTATAAGTAGTAATGATATTAATAATAATTGCCTTGCATATAGCATATACGTTATAGATTTGGAGAAATTACTCTTATTAAGGACACTATCAGTAAAGGTTTTTTTTTTTTTATGTCCTGTATTTCTAAAAACTTCTTATTTTTTAGAAGGTCCTTTCAAAAGATTGCCGTTCCAAGGTTTCTGTGTATCCCTTTTCAAAACATAAGAAAAAGCAGGTACATAACAAAGTTGATCAAGCTAGCAGCTTTTTGCTTTCCTTCCAGCCAGATGGCACTCATTAGCAGTGAACTGACTTTAAAATACTTTCCCACTACATCCCTTCTTTTTCCCAATAGAAATTCCACCCCAGCATTGGCTTGAGAAGATGGGCTGCGCAGACTTTTTGAAAGATTATAGGATGTGTTAGATCCAGGAATAAAGGGGTCATTTTAAATGGAAGGGGATCACATGTGAAGCTGCCTTGGCAGACACCTGTTTTACGTATGCAGGGAATCTTTTATCCTGATTGCTTATCATAGCAGTGAAGAGCAGCCTGTCAAGTGATTTGCAAGACATTAGCAAATTTATAGGTCAAAATGAAATTGTATGCTCTAACCAAAATTCAGATAATTTATGACTAAATATTCTTGTAGAAACTGACATGCACCTCTCACTGCTGATGGTTTTCTTTTTTACTTTATTCACAGTGATTGCTCATTTGATATTTAAAATCCATAAATAAATGAGTTTAAATTATTGTTATATTCCATACCAGTCACTGAGTTCCACATCCAGATGAACTATGCTTCTATAAATAAAAAGTTCCCAGTTAGAATAGGCTGAGCTGGTATCCATTCCCAAGTGTTCTGCTTCCCTGTTGTCAGTTCCTCGTGCAGTCTGACAGGAGAACATGGGTAAAGTAAAATAATGTTCTGAAGTTTTTCACTGGAGTTTCTAGGAAATTAGGAGCTCCTGTCCAAGCAGAACATCTGGTAATATGAGCAATATATATTTTTATATGTCTGTATGTATGTATTTGTTTTTTATATGTGTATATAAAATAGTGTTCCAGAATGCACCTGGGCATTGCAAAATGATCATCTATCCTGTTGTTTGAGCACTCCCTGGAAGAGTTTTGATGTGTGTCAACTGGCACTTTCCCAAACAATTCCTGGGCATAATTTGGGAGTTAGAAAGTTCTAGGCACTGTTCCCAATAAGCAATATGCTGCAGTCACCCTGTTTTGAAGACTGAGAGATCTTGCTATCATAGGAAATGGCTGTTAAATGACTTTCAGACACTAGTATTTACATATTTTTTAACAAATGTTATTCAACGTATACGACATCCAGCTTGACACTGTTTCCCACAGCATTCTCCTAGAGAAACTGGCTGCTTATGACTTGCATGGGTGTACTCTTCACTTGGTAAAAACTGTCTGGATGGCCCAGCCTGAAGAGTTGGGGTGAATGGAGTTAAATCCAGTCGGCAGCTAGTCACAAGTGGTGTTTCCCAAAGCTCTGTTTAGTGTCTTTATCAGTGATCTGGACAAGCGAATCAAGTGCACTCTCAGTAATTTTGGAGATGACAGAAAGTTGGGCAAGAGTGTTGATCTGCTGGAGCTGGGGGGACCGTTGGTCATCAGCTGGCTGAACATGATCCAGCTTGTGCCCACGTGGCCAAGAAGGGCAATAGTATTCTGGCTTGTATCAGAAATATATTGGCCAGCAGAGCAAGGGCAGTGATCATCCACCGGTACTCAGCCCTTGAATACTGTGTGCTCAGTTTTGGGCCCCTCACTACATGAAAAACCTTGAAGTGCTGGAATGTGTCCAAAGAAGAGCAACTAAGCCAGTGAAGGCTACGGAGAACAAGTTATGTGAGGAGCTCCTGAGGGAGTCTGGAGAAAAGGAGGACCAGGAGAGACCTTATTGCTCTCTACAGTGACCTGAAAGGAGTTTGTAGTGTGGTGGGTGTTGGTATCATTTACCAAGTAGCGAGCCATAGGATGAGGAAATGGCCTCAAGTTGTGGCAAGGAAGGTTTAATTGGATATTGGGAAAAATGTCTTTACCAGTAGGGTTGTCAAGCACTGGAAAAGGCTGCCCAAGGAGTGGTTGAGTCACCATCCCTGAAGTACTTAAAAGATGTGTAGATGTAAGGCTTAGGGACATAGTTTGGTGGTGGACTTGTCAGTGTTAGTTTAAGGGTTGAACTTGATGTTTTTAAAGGTCTTTTCCAACCTAAATGAATCCTATTACTCTGTGATTCTATGATTCTATGATTCAAAACCTTGTTAAATTTAATTAGTTGGAGACTGAAAAATAAAGCAAAAGCTATATAAAAGAGTCACTAATCTCTTTAAGAATTTAAAATATTATTGAATGATCCCATGTAATAATATGGTTGTGAAAATTTCAACTGCAGAAATATCCATCTTCCTTTCAAATGAATATATATATTTTGATTTGGATAGCATATGCTGGTTATGGTCAGTTTGTAGCAACCATATGAATCTATGATTATTTTAAGATTTGGAATTATGAACTGTTTTAGACTTTTTCAGGTAATCATGCTCTTTTTTGTATTGTATGTTTGTCTTTACTCTTAGTTTTGCTGCATCTTTTCTGTTTCATTAATAAATTAATTATCAAACAAATCCAAATAGGAAATTTTCTGTGTTACCTTTCATAATTTACTGGCTGAGGAATTTTCTGACTAAAAAAAAAGTATATATAATTCTTGAAATGTGATTTAAACCATTGTATTTAAATATTATATAGTAACTTTAATATTTTGAATTTCGGAAAACACAAGTGCCTCTGTTGTTCTGATCACAAGGAGAGTTTGACCACCAGAAATGTCAATTTTTAATCTGAATCTGCCCAGTGCAGGAACTTCAACCTTCATTTTATTATTGTGCAGGTCTGAAGATTATGTTGCGTTTCTGACTCTAAAAAATTGGGTAGCTCTTTTTTAAGTTCAGCCTAAATTTCTTGGTTTCTTTTAATTTTTCACAGACTTCATTATGCAAATGGGCGCATCAGTGCTCTGTTCTCAGTATTGGTTCTTAGCAAGTGACTTCTGAATTGTCCAACTTCATAACCATTTCTGTTTTTTTTTGTTTTTTTTTTTTTTTTTTTTTTGTTTTTTTTTTTTTGTGTTTTTTTTTTGTTTTTGTTTTTGTTTTTGTTTTTGTTTTTTGTTTTTTAATTAACTGGCTAACCTGTGTGTTTTGGGGACAGCTTTTCTTTTCTGAATGTACAGTTAATGAAAACAGTCACTTCACATTTGTGCTATATTAAATTTTTGCATGTGCATGCATCAGCTAAGTCTGTCTCTCTCATCCCATATACCCCAGTTGCTTTAAATCATATGAGCTGTAGCTCTGCCAGCTATGTTTACATCTTTCACAATGTAATGTGAAAAAACAAAAGGTTATATATGCTAGTACCCTTTTGTTTCATGGCATATATTCTAATTACATATATATATATTTATTCACCAAAACCGATCCAAACTGGAAAAAATTAACTGTTTTCTTCTTTACTCTGCCATAGGAAACAAAACATCCTGTTTCATAGCTTGTTCATTATAAAATACAATTTTAGAGCAATTATAAAAAAGGGATGTATTAAGAAGGCTCACACTTCATAATAGTATGATATAAAGAAATGGGACTGTTTGGTTAATAACTATCTGATTATTGTCTTTTCTATGTGGATGCACTTAAAGGTGAAAGGTGCAGAATTGGTTGTCATGATCAGTACCCTATGAGGAAGTATAGGACAAAGGTGGAACTGCTAGTGGCAGTAGCAGTGCAAAGCCCCAGATGGCTTCTAGATTACTCTGAAGATGTTGGCATTGGTGCTTTGTGTTACATAAAGTATATTTAAAGAAAAATGTTGCCTGCACATGCTTATTACTTTTGGAGATTCCAGTCTATATTTTTCTGTACTCTCTTTTCAAATCCTTTCCATTTAAGAACATTCTTGATCTGCCTCTCAGATTACGTCCTTACAGCTCCCTCCATTTTGACTGAATTTTGTAAAAGCCTCTGATGATTTCTTAAAATGCACATTCTTGTAAAGCCAATCTCTGAGTGAGATCTTAACCCCTTACCCAGGTCTAGGTAGCCCTGCTGCCTGTGAAAGCAGTTCTAGTTTAAACTTAATTAGTCCTTTTTCCTGCATTTCATGCTTCAAAGACTAGTAACTGTGTTTTTCTAATGGTTAATAGCATGTTAATTTCCATTAAATTTCTTTCACTATCAGTTTATAGTATTTTTTCCTTTGCCGACATTTTCCTTCTATTTAAATAATTCTCTCTTTCTAAGAGAGAACTGTAAAAACCTATAGGATATTTACTCCTTCCATTTTAGATGTTGCTGAGATTTAAAAAAAAAATTCTCTTGGTGTATGTTTTAGTATGGTGGCATTAATCTTCAGTTTACCATCCTGACAGCTATGCTCGATCACACCTCTGACTGAATTCATCTCTCCAGCATGGGGATGATGTTCAACACTGTACACATTTTTCCAGAGAAGGGGTTTTCATAGTGACTTTTTTTTTTTCTCCTATCTCAGTTTTGCTTGCCTTTCTTTGTGGTCCCTTTATCTAATTTTCTTGTGCTCAACTAATGCATTCAGGGCTTTCTTTTATTTCCAACCAATGAGTTCTCAGCTTATATGAGCTTCTTGTTTTCTTATGCCTCTTAAATCCAGCAGTTTAGTGTAAAACCCAACCTGGAGTAACCCAGAATGGGATAAACTCTTTGATGATTTTAGTTTAGTTCAGGTGATTAGGTTTATTTTTTTGTTTTGTTCAGTTTTAATCTGCTAATATTAAGATAAGATTTAATAATCAGGGATCCTGCACTGACATATAGGCTATTATAGTACACTTTCCCACAATAATGTCTGTATGTTCAGAATGCATATCAAGAAACCAACTGTTCTATAGAGCTGCCTAGCTAAAAGTCTTAGCAGAAATTAAGGCATCTCTGTAACAGATGAAGTGTGACTGAGGCATGTAACATTGAAAAATTATATAATGTTTTCACTAAACATAAAAGAGGGTAATTTGGTTCTGTTTCATAAACAAGATGCATGGGCACTGTGACATATTAAGACTAGCTTGAGGCATTTGTAAGCCATAGTCATTGCATGATCTAGGAAATGGTAGTCAAATTACGTTGTTTTCCAAGTTCTTTAACTTTTTAGTTGACACTTGAATTCTGATGATTTTGTCTTGCAACTACAAGGATAAGTCATGAATAAGAGCTACATGAATAAGTCATGTTAAGTAAATTATGAAATAATTATGCATGTATAAATTATATAAATGAACGTACAGCTTGTGCAGATTGGAGATACAAACAGCTTTATTATTCAGAAAAAATAAAGTTTCATCAGAAACCCCACCTAAGACTCACAGAGTAATTTAGATTGAAAGGGTCATCCCGAGGTCCAACACCTAGCTCTGAGCAGGGTCAGCTTATGCCAGGTTTTTCAAGGTCATGTTCATTTGAATTCTGACCATCTCCGAGGGCAGAAAGTCCACAGCCTCCTTAAGCAACCTGTTTCTGTGGTTGCTGAAATTCCTTCTGAATCTTTTCTGGTGGAATTTTCTTCATTTTATCTTGTGCCTGTTGCGTCTTATCCTTTCACTATGCAATTCTCAGAAGAATCCAGCTCTGTCTTGTCTACACCCTCCCTCAGACTGTACTTATACATCTTGTGTCCCAGCTCCTGACCATCTTGGAGAGCCAGTATGTGTGTGTATTTCTTGTGCTCAACACAGCACTCCACATGTGGTCTCACAAGTGCTGAATAGACTCAATTACTTCCCTTGCTCTGCTGACTCCAGTCTTGCTGATACAGCCCAGGATGCTGTTGGCTTTCCTCACTGCGAGGGCATGCTGATCACGTTGATCTTGTTGTCCACCAGAACTCCCATGTGTTTTTCTTCAGAGTTGTTTTCCAGCCCATCAGCTCCCCAGCCTGTACTGGAGGTGGGTTATTTCTTCCAGGAGCAGGTCTTTGCGTTTGCCTTTCTTGAACATCAAAGGCCCATTTGTCTACTCTGTGAGGATGCCTCTGAATTACAGACCTGCTTCCAGCAGGTTGACTGCTCTTCCACAATTTGACATCATCCACAAACTTGCTAAACATGTATTTCCTTTAATTGTTAAGGTCATTAGTAAAGCCATTAAACATTACCAACCCCACTATTGACTCCACTGAAGTGGTTTCCAATTAAACTTTCTTCTACTGATCACAACTCATTAAACCAAGTGATGCAGCCAATTTTACACCTACCTTACAGCGCATTTACCCAAGCCCTATTTCACCAGCCTGGCTATAAGGGTACGATAAGAGGCCATTTCAAAGTCTTTGTGAAAGTCATGTTCTACAGTATTCATTTTTCTCCCCTCATCCACAGAGCCATCATCACAGATAACTATCAGAAGGGTCAGGCACAATTTGCCTTACATATGCCTGTGCTGCTTGTTTGCAGTGCTGCTGTCCCTTTCTCATATTTCTACCCAGACAGAAAAAGAAGTTGTGAATATAATGACTGTGAAAGGTTTTACTTTATAAGAAGCTCATATCATGGTTAGTAGTAAAGAATAGTAAATTTATTTACATAATTTTATTGAAGTACAACCTCAGAGCAAGGAGAATGCTGCAGTTGCATTCATGCAGTCATGTTTCCGAAATGTCAGGTAGAGCCTCCTCCTGTCATCAAATATTGTACAGCAGACAGTATATTTCCAATGCCAATTTCGCTAAAAATGCCAAGAAAGAGTATCATTGGGAATGAACTAGTGACAATGTCTGGATTTCTATTTCCAGAAATAAACAGTCATAGTTTTTGCGATGTATATCTTAAGCAAAATGTTAGTGACAGGTGTTGTAACGGAATCGCCTAGGGGACACAATGAAGGCTAAGATAAAATTAGAAAAGATATAAACCAAAAGTCAAACCAGATCAGGCTGCATTTGTTTAATCTTAAAATAAAGATAAATGAGTGGAAGAGGAATCTTTCAAAGGTTTGAGTGATCTAAGATTGTTAATGTAATGCAGGGCTGTCTTGGCCTTCCTCAGGAAAACTCTTTTGTTGGAATGATCTCAAGTAAGAGACTGTGTTGAAATTACATATATGATGTGGCAGAACAGTTTAACCCTCAGAAGGGTTTGCTCAGTCTTTCTGAATCAAACAAAACAAATAATCTGCTCACAGAGGGAACAGCTTGTTTATGCAGCAAAATTAGAAGAAATAATTTGGTTTGCAGATGAAGGGCAGAGAGGGGATATTGTAAGACCAAAAAACTGTTCCGGGGCATGATTCAGTTTCTGCCGAACTGGTGAGAGCCTTTTATTTTATTTCAGTCAAGGGGGATATGATCTCCAGTGGCTAAGCTATCAGTATTCCAGTCATAGTCAGTGAAATAAACCTATTAATTAATATCCAGAAGAGAAGTGTCATACATTGAATTGGATGCATTTAGGGATGCCTTTACACGTCTGTAGATGGCATCAGTGTACTGTAGGCAAGGCAAAAAAAATTAATTATGCTGATAAATCTTTCCTAACTTCTGTTGCCAAGTAATCAACCGGAAGAGTTGAACAAATGCTCTAGCATCCAGGACACCAATTTTCTGAAACAGAATGCATGGGAACAGGAAAAGCAATGCATTCTTTTTTTTTTTTTTTTTTTTTTTTGGTACAGATAAGCATGGACTGCCCCCATATTGTTGGTGTCAGCATTTTTCATAAACATTATCTAGCAGGCACTGGGAGAGACCAGTTTAATCTTTATTGATTTTTCTCCTGCTGGGTTATAATAGCAAATTCTTCCTGGACTCTGATTTACAAAAGCAGAAGGTGGACTTGTTCTAAACTAGAATCTATACAAATATGTTTACACAATCAAAGGGAAGAAGAAATCCTGTTTGTGCTCTTCCTACCCTCCCAAAAATGACTGTTTTTTACAATGAGTAAATTATCAGTGAAGAAGATTTTCAAATGAAGCTTTTAGCAGTAGAGATTATGTCAAGGTAGAGCCTATATTAGCACCCTAAGTGGGCTCCAGGCATTAGTCTTTTTCAGTGGCAGCTGTGAAATCTCCTGTAGAGCATGTAGTAGAGTTTACCACCAAGTGGGAACTAGTGGCCTCTCAGGATGTGTGCTTTTGACCTGCAGTGCAACAATAAAAAGATTTGCAAGCTTTAAAATTGGCTGAAACATGACATTTAACCTCTCAAGGGTATTGAACATATGACCCCTAAAATTGTGACTATAAAAAAGTATACACAAATGGGCAGCTCATCTCAAATAATTCTCACAGTATGGAAGCTGTGCTGTGAGATGTACAGATCAATTTTTCTGAGGGCAGATACTGTAAAATACTGGAAGAAATAATCTGTCTTTTTAAATTAATTGGATTGTTTAAAGAGTCTTCTTAAACAATCCTGCAAGACTTTCAAAGCAGGTCCACAATATCATCATTTTTCTGTATTAAACTGAACACAGTTAAAGCACAAAATAGTCAGTAGTTAAGATCAAAGCACTTTGCAGACTACTAAGCAAGGATGTGCCGGCAATATGGTAACAGTAACAAGGCAAGAGGCCCTGGAGAGAGACCCTGTGTCCCATGCCTGCACTGCGGGCTGCCACTTCAGCTTGTGAAGCAGGAGCCGATAGTTGTGAGGATTTGTGTAATGTTTTTTTTTTTTCCATGATAGTGAATAGGTTGTGGTCCATTTAATTTGCCACTAGAAAGATAGTCAAGATGAGTGGGATTCCTGTATCCTGTATTCCTCAGCTGCATCAAGGAGCATATACGTGTCTCTTAAATCTTTTAAACACATTCAGTAAATCTAGTTGCCGTAATTAGGATGAAGTCTAAAGTCAGATAAGTAGGCATCTCTGTGCTAAATTCATATGTTTAAGAAACTTAATCAAACCCAAATTGCCAGACATAAGAACATAGACCTAGTAAAGGTCTGCTGAACCTCAGCTGTGCCCTGCCACAAAAAACAAGATCACATAATCACTGCTGCGTGTTTATCAAGCTCTGTGCTATGAGTGGTTAGGCTGTTAATCTCTCCACTCTCTCAAAGGTATTTTGTTCATCTTCTCATTTGAGGTATTTCCCGGAATTTTTCCTGAGCAAGTCAAAGTATACTAAAACACAGTATTACTGATGCTCATTTTAATGATCGGAAACTGATATTTACAGTTTTTCTTGCCTCCTGTGCCTTTAATGTTTGTAGTTACCAAGTATTTTGATTAATTTCCTTTGCAGACATGGACTTTGCTATTTCATTTCAATAACAAATACTCAATGTTGTAATACGATATAAGTCATAAACAAGACCTTAGCTTATATGGCATCAGTCATTCTGAGTAGGTTAAGATGACATTTTTTGCTGTTTCAGATGGTGATTTTTAAAATAGCTCCCTCAGTTAGTAAACCCATAACCTTTACTAGGTTTACCTGTTCTAAGTGAACTGGATTGTGTCTGTTCCTTTTCCTATAGTAGGGCTGAACAATATTGTCTAGTGCCAGAATTTTCCATTTATACTTTCATATAGTTTTTACCATACTGAAATGTCAGAATTGCTGGGGAAATCTGCTCTTGCTTTTCCCTTACCTGGAAGTCAACATAAATTACTATAATCTATCAGGATAGTAGAAGGTAAATTGATTCCCAGCAGTCAGCATTTGCTGGTTGAAGTGAGGTGGTGTAGTTACTTTTTTTCATTGTACCTTGCAGATGTTCTGGTAGTTTTTGAAAACAAATGCCATACTGCTTTCTCTTGAGCACTGTAAATATACCTGCTCAGTGTAGTGTCAACAAATGCCCGGTAGCTTATACGGAACACCAGCTGTGCTATATAAATTAGTAATAAGTAATTTGGGGCAGAGATTGCTGCAGTCTTTGCAGAAGAAATCTCAAAGAACTTCCGTATGATCAGTATGCACACCCCAGAATAATGAAAACACAAGTATTCCAGTTACAAGTTTCAGAACATTTGAAGTGAAAAAAAAAAAAACACACCACAAAAATGTGTGTCAATTTCTTTTAAATTTTGCTATTACATTTTGTCACAGCCTTAACCTGATTGCAGCAATCAAAATACTATTGTCCTGGAAGCTGTCTGCTTTATTCAATATACTCAGGATTTTAAGAGCGTCACTGTTACAGAGAAAGAGGGCCTTCAGTCACACCTGCCAGACTGTGAAGCTCATAGGGGATTTCCCAATACATTACTTCCACATTCTCCATAGAGCTCTCTCTTGCTCAGGTTTCTATTTAGCAGCTTTATTTACATCACACACTTCTCTGTATCCTGAGATAAAGGACTGTTTTCATAGGAAAGTAGCCAAGGTCATAGATCTAATTTTCTTGCCAAAAAAGGAAACGGAACACACTCTACACAACAAACTGGGTTACCTAAGGAGAAAGAATTTGCTGTTAACAAGTGGACTAGATTTTCACTGTGAACTGCCAGTGTGGGTTTACAGCAGCACAGCAAATGGCCCAAGTATTGAAAAACTTTCAAATGTAGTTCCAGATTGTTTATGACACAGAAAGTTCATAAAATATCTACACTAAGTAGGATCACTGGACTGACATACCTAATTTTCCCCAAGTCATTCATTCTGCAAAGATTATTTTCTTAGATAATTCTTTGGCTTGGTCACTCTTTATTGGTCTTCTGCCTTCACGTTGGGTCCTCTTACTCCATCAGATCTCAAGCGGTACATGCATTCATTGGTGCTGATATAGAACTTATAGCAAAACTGAATATGCTGATTACAGCAGAATACCAAAATATTTAAATACAGCATATCTGGCAAGCCACTTGAAAAACCAAAACTGTCAAGGTCTGCCTCCTTTTGTACATAGAATCACAGAATCAACCAGGTTGAAAAAGGCCTTTAAGATCAGCTCCATCTGTTACCCCAGCACTGCCAATGGCACCACTAAACCATGTTAATGAGGGCCTCGTCTACACGGTTTGTGAACACTTTCAGGGACGGTGACTGCACCACTTCCCACAGGGCGGCCTGTTCCAGTGCCTGACCATCTTTTGGGGGAAAAAATTGTCCCTAATATCCAGGCTAAACTTCCCCTGGTGCAGCTTGAGGCCATCGTCTTTTTTTTGTGGCCATACCAATGCCTTCCTGATGGCACATCTGTGCTGCATCCTGATAGTCTTGTGAAAGAAACCAATGGGGAGGTTACCGAGGTAGGCCAAACACCACACTCAACTGACTGAGTGATCTGAGTAGCCAGGGCCTGGATGCGCTATAGGAGGCGGATGTAGGCACATCCTCCTGTTGACTCTAAGAAAGTTTGACTATTAGATTAGAAAATGTGGATAAGGACTGAGGGGACATTTCATTCACCGTTTAAAATCTTAGTGGTTCTGCTGCTATCCACTGTCTTTTTCATTGCTCATGCTTTAAGATCCATATTTATGTAGACTTGTATGCATTCTGGGTGTTTTATTTAGCTCTGTCTCCAGCATCTTCCAGTGTTGCTGACATGAGTATGTATAGCTTATGAAAAAAGTACAAATGGATGTGAAAAGTGAATAGGATGATTATTTGAGTTTTGTTATTAGCAGTTAATGGACTGTCTTGGCAATGTAGAAAATAGCGTCTGTATTTAGGTGTGTTGTTTCAATAAGGCTTTGTGATGAGTTAAAGTTTTATTGTAGCAATGACAGGAGAAAACGTATATTTTCATTTATTACTATGAAGTGAATATTTTCTCTATTTTTCTGGCCAGTTTTACTTTGATATATGGAAATAGGTCAAAAGGTATGAAAATAATGCTGAGCAGATGGTGTCACAATGATTTAGCGAAAAGAAAAAATTTGCATGTTCATGGTTTACACAGCAATATGTGTACTATATAATGGATTCTTCCCCCCGCTCTCCTCTTCAAGTTGCCATTAAAAAAAACTTTGGGACAGAAATGACTAAAAAAAGCTGGATCAATCTTCCTGCACGTGTTTCATGCTTTTCCACAGTTTTGAAAACTGAGCCACTGGAGAAGTGTAGTAAAATGTAAAAGTATCCAAGTGGATTAAATGAGCAAAGTTGCAATTGCAAAGTGACTGAGCCTACTACAGTATAAATTTGTAAAGGTCTCCAGGCAGCTTCTTTTAAGCATTCCTTGTCATTTTCCAAACTAGGACTTGGGGCTGTGTGTCACTTAGACGTATCTGAAAATTGCTCTTGGATTTGCGTGTCTTCTAATTTTGTTTTTACAAAACTTACTGTTCTAGCATTTACTCTCTTCATTCAATGATCATGTCTCTAGGGAATGAGGAATATGCACAAATACATGCATACAAGTTGATTGGTGCTGTGGTTTAGAAAGGAGACCAAAACTGAGACCCATCAGCACGAACAGAAAATACTTCATAATTCATATTTATTTATGTTTATATTTATATTTTTAAGCATAACTTCTGTAGCTCATGTGATTTTTCTTAACGTTCATCATCATCTTTCAGAAATGAGTTAATTTTTTTCTCTCAGTCTTCAGACGTTGAACTCAACTGATCTAACAAAATATGATGAGTTAGCAACAATCCAAAGAAATTTCTCATGTGCAGTGGACAGTTTTAGATAATCCTGTGATTTGTATGGTCTATTTTGGTTTGGTTTTTTTGGGGGGTTTTGGTGTTTTTTTCTTATCATTTTAATTTTTATTTTTATTTTTTATTTGCTAAAGGACAGGATCAAGTGAAATAAAATATGTGTTAATGCTAGCTACTGATGAAAAGTTACCTTGTTACAATTTGAAAAGAAAAGAAGCTTTACAGGTATTCCTGTCAGGAATACACTCATCCTTTGAATGACTTCCCTGGCATGAAAAGCTTTTTAATTAAATTGGCAGATCAAACTGCACATTTACCAGTGGAAAAGGTTACTGTACATCATATAAATTAAAGGCCATCTAGCAACTTGTTTAAGAATGCAGCTTGGTACTAAGTTTATATAGAATTCTGAGGATTAATTATTTCAGCTGACATTAATGTTTCAGCTATATGCAAATTATGCATCAGAATGTAACTGCAGAACAAGGAAAGATCAACTCTTCAGTTTTGGCTGAGCATAAATTACATTTACACTCGCTGAAAGTCCTCTTAACCCTGCCAGTATTGTGTAAATGGCCTTCAATATAAATGAGAAACAGGCTCACTATAGAATTTCATCATAAGAAAGTCAGGACTATTTCAAATGAGGAACTAAGTGTACAAACACTGTTACTTGTTCAGGGGGTGTTTTACTTACACATACTAAAGGTATTTAAAATATGGCCTTTAAATGTTGTCTTGCACTGATAACTCTTTTCACATTCCCTTTCCTGCTCTAAAACTTATGAAAGAGAATTTTAAAATTTTCTCTTTTAAGAGCCTCATTATATACTATACAGCGCTCTGAAGGTGCTTATTTTGAAACTGAGAAGGCCAAAATGCTGTAATATAGTACAGCATTATAATATGTAATGATGGAGTTACCACTTCATGTGTTGACTGCCAAGTGATTACTGAAATCCATCAGGAGTTATTTTTCTAAAGCAATTTTAATGGAAAAGAAGGTATCTTTTTGTTTTTGTAAAGATTAGAGCAATTTAAAGTATGGCTTTTCCCAAACCTGTGACATAAGGACCATGCTGTTTTATTTCTTTTTTTTTTTTAATAGTAAGACCTTATAGATTGTTAAATAGAATAATACATTATGAAACACTTTCAGTTTAGGGAAGAGTTTGCTGTGAAACTATCTGTTTGTTGCATAAATCCAAGAGAAGGAGCGTGTCTGTTGGCCTACCAAGTAGAAAGAATCAGAGAATTAATCTTAAAAATTGCAGTCAACATATCGTAACAGAGTAAGTGTATCAATTTAGTATAAGCCCAAATATCTCAGGAAATTCTTATCAATTATATGTCAAGCAGAATGTGCTGTACTGATAATTTTAAATGTCTTTTCTAGGAGACTCTAGTTTGGCCAACTCTTCTATTTAATACGACTCAGAAGACTTAAAATTAGGTAGTCACCATGCTGTGTACTGCATTTACAAATAGGTACCATCTATCTCAGATGAACAAGTAAAAATCATTAAAAATATTGATAATGTAAAATTTGTGGGTAGAAGTGATCTGTTAAATAAAATTATATGTCTAAAAAATTAGACTTTTCTGGAGGGCACAGTTCTGAAATATTTGGTTGAGTAGAAGTTGTGATCTCCTCCAGGCAGCAAACATGACTGATTCACATCCAGCTGCCTCGGTCTTAACTTCTGTTGTAGCAGTGAATCATCAGCTTGGTCAGTAGTACCTGGAGAGTTATCCAGCTGGTCAGACAAATGAGACTCTATTGAGGTGTTTAGCACCATTTGAGTTACTGTAGGGTTTCCTCAAGGTCTAGCTGCAGTTGATAAGGGTGTAGACTTATGAGTATGGGTTAGGTTCTGGGTCATATTTGCCAGCCCCATGTAGGTACGTTGGATACACTAGGTCTCAGGTAATGCTCAGTGTTTGAATTTGCAAAAATGAATAAAGTTCCCATTGTCTATAAAATAACCTACATATAAACAACTAAAGTTAGGTATCCTGATCGCAGGCTGAATCCCAGGCCTGTGACAAACAAGTTATGTTTTGAGCAGAGTCTAATCCCTAAAAGTGGTGGGACTACTCCTGTACAGTGGAGCAGACAGTACTGACAATGGATAAAACAGGCATATCCTGGAGTGCAAATACAGGACTGCTTGTCAAGTCTGTAATGCTAATAGCTCCTTGCAGCCTGTGCAGAGCTGGAAAAAAAATCTGTACCTTGTATTTTAGGTTTTATTAGCAATTCAACAAATAGTATTGTTAAAAACAATCAATAGATCACTCTGAGAAATAGTTATCATACAGTAATTAACTTTAATTTCTTCAGCAGAAACAAACTATAAAAATACCCTCAAGTTATTTTTCATTAAAAAAAAGATAATTGGAATGCTGGTGGTCAAGTAAGACTTCAGGTTCTAGCTATGGGAAATTTTAGGAGAATGTAGTGAGAATAGAACTTCTCAGAAAAGCTTCATTTACCGAAACAGTAAAAAGCATTTATTTATATTGATTTCAAACAATGTTGTTTAATGCCTCATTTCTCTGTGTACTGAGGGCATGATTTTTGGATTTTTGCTATCTTTAAGGGGACATGTTGCTCCTGAGTGTGACTATCTTGCCTTTACTTGGAACTGAATGTAATATAAGCGTAAGGATCAAGAGCTGTATCTATTTTTCAAAGATGTTAGTGTATTTATTTTAATAAATTTGTTTTTATCCATGTAGTAAATATACAGCTGGAATTCAAATTCCTGTAGGGTTTGGTTTTTTTCCATAATACAGAACAATTGTGCTGGATTTTTTTATGACCACAGTTTTTATGTTAAAGTGAAGAGATGAACACCATATTATATTTGATTACTAGAATTGTATTTGTGATCAACAAAAATTTGTTTTTGCATGTGAGAAAATATACCAAAACCAATATGACCATGTAGCCTGTGTCAACAGAATGATTCACTGTACCACTGTATGTATTCACAGGAAAGCTTTCATTTTTAAACATAAAATGATGAATACATAATTTGTAATGAGTTTGCATTGTAAGGAGTTACAATTAATTCATATACATTTTATGTCTGTAATTATATGTATCATGGCTTATGGAAAGTACTGTGCAGCAGATGATTACTAAGTCAAATATTTATTGTAAGATCTTTTTCTTTTCAAAATACTAGCCGTTTATTGAAAATTGCAACCTTGCTGAGGAAACCATGTTTTTTTTCCCCAAAATTCAATTAAAAGTGCAAAAGATGTTTTTATTAATAACAAAAAAATGTTATTTATGGAAAGTGTTTTAATTTTTTAACTTCATATTTAGAATGGGAAAATTAATTTCACATTAATTCTTACAAATTAGATGAAGCAAAATGAAACAAAGTATATTACTTTCATTTCATTATCTATGGCATCCTGATATTCAATTGGCTGTTCAAACATTGTGATGATGTTATTTGCAGCCAGAGTACAGTAAACGTTACTGTACTTTATGGTATGTCTATAGAATATAAATCATACCTCTCTTTTTATTATGTATGGCATTGTGCAGGATTTACAGTTATGTTCTACTATGTGCAGAAAAACCAAAGCCATAATGATTGTTCCACAAACTTTCTTATGTTTTAAAAGTCATATGCTATATAATGAGCACCCTTTTTAAACTCCAGGTAGAATCTGAAGTGAGGAAAAGATAATAATTAGGAAGATGCATTTCTGTGTTTATTCAGTTTTGACTTCCCCCCCCCCCCCCCCCAAGGATGATAAGGATTGTGTTTTAGGCAGAAGGTATTTTTATTGATACAAAAATTGTGATGACAAAATTATCACTGAATATTCTTGAAAAAAATTATTTTTGTATAAACAGAATAATGCAGAAGGTTTGTAGACATAGGTTGGTAGCAGAATGTGGAGCCCTAATGTTTAGGAGGATAACTGATAAAAAACAAGGGAGGTTGTTCAACTACAATAGGAATGTAAAGAAAACCTGAGGGGTGTGCATTGAAAATGGATTGTCTAGGCAGTCAACAACTATTGTGCTCTGTGACCAGATTTCTTTCCCATGTGGTCAGAAATTCAGAAGGAGTTTCAAAGGCTGCTCACGTGATATCTCATGTAATGAATAGGTCAGAGGACAGAAAAAACCTTTACAGTTCTGCACCTCATTGTAGTCAATGCACCATCACAGACTCCTGATGAAAGATGGAAAGTTTCAATTGTTCTCTAAAAAGCAGAAAAGGTCTCTGCAGGCATTTGAAATGAATAGAACTGGAGAAAATCATAAATCTGCTAAAGACAAGATTGCAAGCTCAAAGTCCTTGCTAAAGCATAGTTCAAAATATTATTTTCAGCCTGCAGGATATAAATATTCTCTTTTCTGTTACATTTCCTACCTAACTAATTATGTATTGCCTTGGAGTTTGACATGGCAGAAGGAAAAATTTATCGTGATTTTCTAAAATTCATATGAAGAGAGTATGAACATGAAGGAAGGAGGCTGTATCCTTCTTTATATAACGTAGTGATACTGTGTTCCCTTTTTCAATACCAAGACATCAAAAATATATGACCAGTGTGCAGAGGATTCAATTTAATTTTGACTAATAGGATGTAATAACAAACTTTTGTATTGAAAGATAAAAGAGATTTTTTTTTTTCAATGTATTGCAAGGGCTATGAAGGCAATGCAACTAAGAAATGAAATATATTCCTATTGAGAGAGAGATGTCCTGTTAGAATTTATAATGAAATGGATTAATTTCATCAAAGAAGGGTTAACTAGGGTCAAAAATTGTAGAAGAATCTATATAAAAAGAGTGTTCTTGCATTAAGTGGGAAATATACTATGTCATGTGATAGGCATGTCCTGATACTTCTTCTTTCATTCTGTTTTTAAACATAATTTTTTGTTTTGTCATTATAACATATTTTATTTTTGGTAAATCCAAAAATTCTTTCAAATTACATTCATCAATACAGACCTGATATAACTCATTATGATCTTGGCTGTAAAACTGGTGGCCATTCAGATTTTTGCGGGAGCACTGAATGTAGAATAAAAGATGAGACAAAACCAAATACCTTCGTAGCCAATAGCGTTTTTTCTGTGCATCTAAAGGGAAATCACGTGATAAATGTCATTATGGTAAAGATATACGGAAGAGTTGCTTTGCAAATGTGGCATTTTAAGAAACATACTACCTTTAGTTTTGGCAATATTCCAAATAGTTATTTCAGCTCTTAAAGATTTTATTGCCAGTTGGATTCATTTTGTTAATCTTTCAAGTACTGGTAATGAAAAGCAGATTAATTCATGATGTGCTCAATTATCTACTGCCTTAAATAGTTCTATTAGTTGAAATAATAGAAAAAGTACTTGATGGCTGTTCTGTTGAATCTGTTGCTTTATGAGGGAAGAATGGCACACTGGGATAACTTATCTTTTTCAAATGAGTCTCCCAAACTTTAATGTGGGGCTAGAAGAGTATTCAGTTGCTATGGCTTTTGCATAGTAAAGAGGATAACATAGGCTTTTTGAATTATACTAGATGACACTACGGTAATTGGACAAAAAAAAAAAGAATTCAGATAAAATCTTGAAACATCTATATCATTCATTGAAATCCGTTCTGCCATGTTTCCCATGTGAAAATCAGCTACTGATAATGTTGCCATGCTCTTGTCGGCAACTTGCATGACTTTACAGTGGCAAAAAATGAATCCCAGATTAGCCCTCCATATAGTGTTCAGTACTAAATTGGCTACCAGATTGGAAATTATTATGGAAATTATCAAACAACCAGTATGGAAACTGAAATTCTTAAAGGCTGGCACTCTTTTTCAAAAATATTTGTCAACTGATGAGCCTGCAAAATTCGGATTATCACCCTAATTCTGTAAAATGGCAAAATAACAGAAGGGGAAGCAGCTGGAAGAGGAGCAACAACAGCAGGAGGGATCATAAAAGCACCAGTTTGGGGGTGATTTACACCCTGCTTACTGGCTTCAACATACTAGTAATTGCTAAGGGAACTTGAAAGGAGAACATGAGCATGAGAAGAGAAATGGGAAGCATTAAGCCATGACCATATGTGGAAGTGTTTTGAACTGACAGGTCATACAGAAACATCTATGATTTTTATAATGATCCTCCTGGGTGCCTATTTGTAGATATATTTTTTTGCAACATAACTTAATTGTTCTCAGATTGAATGGTAAGATTGGGATACATGCAAATGAAACCTTGCTGTAATTAGGAGTCATAATTATTTGGGGAAAAGAAATCTCAAGAATTCATGATTAATTTTGGAATACGGGGAATCTGTATTTACTTTGTAGCCCATTAAGTCTGGAAATCTAGTTTTTCTTGCAGCAGCATGTGCTGGTCTTTTGCCTTAAAAACAAAAAGCAATTGATTTGCAGCGTGCTGGGATTGCTTGTACATGTGAAGGTACTTTTTCTGACCTAACCTCTGTTTTACTTTAGTTGTATTTAAACATATAATTCATTACAATATGGAGGTTGTACTAAGTCCTTTCTACTGTAATGGAGTACCCTGAAATATAATGAAGACAATTTTTCCCAGATAGTGTTTGCTTTTACAGACACTGACAACTGGGAGAACTGTAAAGATGTGTCCAATTTGCTCTAGTGAGCCACTTCTGCTTGGGTTTGTCATCCTCATAGAAGAACCTGCAAGAAAAAGTATTGGTTTAGCTCCAAGGTTATCCAGTATATACAGGCTTTATCTGAGCTTGGTCTCAGCACCTGTAACACTTCTAAGGACCTTGTCTCTGAAGTTTACATCAAGATTTTACTGCTCAGACCACAGTCAGTTTAACTGCAGTGTCCAAGATCCTGTAAAAATATGTAGTGCAAGTTTGTGCCTACTTGGGGATTTTAACAATTATTATGATAATAATAATAATAGTAATTTTGTAATAGATAATAATAGACAATAGTAATATAATAATAGATATAAATATAATAATAGATAATAGTAATTTTGTAATATATAATAATATATGAGGTAATTTTAAATAAATACTTGATAATTGATAAATATTCATGTAAGGCTGAACTGGACAATGTGACAATTTTGTTGAATAGGTAAGATTTGCAGGCTTTATAGTTGACAAGGCATATGAAAGTGCTGAAAAGCTTCCCATAATGCTACCATCTCATCACCCTACAGGGCACCTGTACTGTAAATAACCAATTTACTGCATTTCAGCCTAAAATATCCCTAATATCTGGGTCTGACTCAAGTACTCTCTTCTTTTTCGTAATCCTCACCCCTGCTCTAAAGAAATCTGGTGTATTATTGTATATCCTATCTTCTGTACTCTCACAGAAGAATTTCTTCTTAGTTTTGCATTTATTTCTTTATGAAAGACACTGTCTGGCCATTCTAAACTACTTTAGACATCCAGGTGTCTGCTCAAAGCCACACCACTCAGAGCAGCCACAGGGGCACTCCATAATAATGCAGATGTTTGAGCTTCTTAAAGTTTGCTGATCCTTGAGTGCTCTGCAGTATGGCTAAGAAAAAGTCAGCTATGCTTATGGATTAGGCTGTATCACAGCTTTCAAATTCTGGAATATGTGAGGAGCTAAGCAGAGGGATTCTAGGAGGTACAGGCAAAAAAATATTGATGAGAAGATGAAAGATAGGAGCACTGTTTGGACTCTATCTATGGTGCAAGGTCAGGACCTCACGGTGGGAAAGCATGACAGCTGTTTGAGATAAAAATCTTATAGCAAGCAGTCAGTATAGCTAATCCAAAAACTCTGGCCAAATATTTGTTTACATGGCCTGAAGTCAAATAATTTTCTGGCACACTGCTAAAGGATAAGATTTAATGGGCCTTTAGGTAACACGAAAATATGATTTGATAATTATAAACATAAAGGAAAGACAGAAGAGTGAAAAACAAATATATGCAACCAGGGTTTTTTCTAGCCTGAAATACTTATATGAAAATAATAACAAGGAAAATCAAGTTAGGCTAAAAGGTGTAGAAGTATCTGCCTTTTTTTTGGCAGCCAGTGCTTCTACCAAGGGATGCAGAGACAGCAAGTGAGAAATAAGCCAGGTTCACTCAGCAGTAGATCCGTGCTTGGATACTAGCAATTTCTTTCACCTACTATATGGCTTTAGAGACAGAGGTGGATATGAACTATCTGTAGCAGACTGGTAGATGTATTTAGAAAAAGAAAAAAAAGAAACAAGAAACTGTCAGTGTCAAGTCCATTACACACTGAAACAGGAGCTTACAAAGTCTTTTATCTAGAGTGGGCTGATTGAGGAATCATTCTGCGCAAGCTGCAGAATAGAACAATTCCTGTGGATACAGATTGTAGGCATGGCCCAAGTGATGGAGGAAAGTGAAGGTACATGCAGGTTTTGACTGTGAAAATTAGGAGTAAGGACAAAATGAATAATAGGCTCTGATGGATCATGGATGTATTCCATCCATGCAGTTTCCTTTTGCATTTGAAACCGAAACACATATAAAAGAAGAGAAGTAGCAATTGTGGCATTGTTGCTCTTCAGTTGTTGAGCTTTTATGACTCAGGAAGTGAGGAGTCCTGAATACCTGACTACCATACATCACTTCATCAAATAGATAAGCTATATGAGATCTATGGTTGCTTCTTTCCCTGTTTAACTGCTCCATACAAATATCCTATGCATGTCTTTCTTGTCCTGAGTGTCATGTGAACCTCTCCGCGTATAAAAGGGCCTGTCTGGAATAAATGCAAAAAGAAAATGGAGAAGGGTAATTTGCAGACCACTGACTGACTCACTTAGTGGTGATTTTTCTGGCCCCAAGTGAAACGTTCCATTATATTGTATCCTTTCTAATGATATTTGTACTTCATAATCAGTTTTATTCTTTCTTATATGTTGCTTTGCATGTAGCATTATTAAAACAAGTTTAAACCAATCAAAAGACACTTGTTGCTTCAGTATGTTTTATTTTTTATTCAGTGGTGAAAGAGTACCTGAAAGAGAAAATGAGATAAATCGCATTCTTGGATTTACCAGACAAGCCTGGGTGTTCCACCTTGCTGCAGTGCTTGCAAGGGACTTGCATTGAACCCATTAGTTGTAGCTGAGATCGAGGACCAAAGCATGTGCTTGAAAAATCAATGATCTTCTCATTTAGTTTGAATTTAAAATAAGTTTGAATAATACTTAAGATACTGTAATGTTTCTGGCTTACAACTTTTTTCTTTACCAAGCAGTACATTTTGTCAGGATTCAAAAATAATGAAACTTATATTAAATCTAAATGGAGAAAATTGTATATTATTTGCTTATACTTCAATTAAATATTGTTTTGACTCAGTGGGAGTGAATGCGTCATGTAGAACATTGTTCCATGGTTTGGAACTGTGGGTGTCATATTGTGTTCCGTGTGCCGGAGTAAGGTACAATACAGCTCAGACATAATCTGCTATTTTCACAGCAACAACTGGTAGTGAAGGCTATTTTTGCTTGAGAATTTAATTGAGATATGTCTCTGAGCAATAGGAGTGAATGTTTTTTTTATCTCCCTTGCTGACTTGAAGTTAATTACTGGCATAGCAACATGCATGAATTGACTGTGACAGCCAGTAATACCTTCAACAGCTAATGAATGAATAGTAGAGTTTAGATGGGGATGTCTTTAAAGGGTCTTACATAGCATTTAATTTCCTTTTAACAAAATGCAATTTTCCTTGTAATGCTTTTCTCTTTTGCCTTTAAAATGGCTTTGCTCTTCAGCCTACACTACTTTATAGACTTTTTATATTGAACATATCCTTATATGAGTTTTATAATTTTCTGAAACACATTTCAGATGGTCAGTATTTAGCTGATCCATGTTTAAGTCAAGCACATTAAGACATTCAAAGGCCTGTACTGCAGAAAGCTGTTTCTACATCATAATGTTTTATGGTGTGCAGTCACAAAATGTAGTGTAGTTGGCAAATCCTGCATTGGCTTTTGAAATTACTGTGCTGCCAGTATGTTCTAATCAATGAGAACCTCTGAGCCATGAACTTTTATTGATTTGTATTCTCCTGGGAAATATGAATGGCTTTCCTTAAGTCTTCCAATTTCACTATCACTTTTTTTTTTATGAAAACACAACTGAGAAGAATGACAAGTTTGTTTATACAGTTACTTTGTTGTCCAACTCTTCCAGAACACAAAATAAAAGTGCTACAACAGCAGTAGAAATGCAGTGGTAACCATGCTTTTGGTTTTGAGATTACTGATTAGGACACCTATGCAAGAAAGTCTGCCTTCTGGAAATATGTAATCATAAAATTATAGAGTGGTTTGGGTTGGAAGGGGCGTTAAGATCATCCAGTTCCAACCCCCCTGCCACTGGCAGGAATACCTTGCACTAGACCAGATTGCTCAAAGCCCTGTCCAGCCTGGCCATGAACACTGCCAGGGATGGGACAGCCACAGCTTCTCTGGGCAATCTGTGCCAGTGTCTCACCACCCTCACTGTAAAGAGCTTCTTCCTAAAGTCTAATCTAAATCTCCTCTCCTCTATTTTAAAGCCATTCTTCCTTGTCCTATCACGCATGCCCTTGAAAAAGTCCTCCAGTTTTTTTGTAGGCCCCCTTTAAGTACTAGAAGGCTGCTATAAGGTCTCCCCAAAGTCTTCTCTTCTCTCAGCCTGTCTTCATAGGCAAGATATATACCACATTACTGTAATACCTGGATATTATAGCACATTAAACCTGTTCAACACTTTTTAAATGTTTAATATTTTATTCTTCAAATTTCAAGATAATTTTTTTTTTATTATTTTAAACTGAAGAGGTGACAAAACAAAATCTAATCATCCTCCTGTATTGTTTTAATTAAAGCTATTTGAATAGCAAATTGCAGCTTTACAAATCAATCCTAGTCAATAATGCCAAAGACCAATGGGCATCTACTATGGGAATGAACAACTGAATTGTTCTGATGTATGGGACTTGGTGAAGCTACCTTCCAAGATCCCATTTGCTAGACATACTCACAATCCTGAAGCAGCAGCACTATAAGGAGTAAAATTTAACCAGAAATACCATCTGGACTGTGTCTGAATCAGAATGATGAAAGTCTCTTCAAATAAATATTTGGTTCATGTTGAACAGAAAAGAAGCTAATTAAATTGCTCTTTTTAAAAAAAAAAAAACAAAACAAAACAAAGAGCTAACAGCTACTAAAAAAGTATTCTAGATATTTATTTTCAGCCTTGGATTATGGTTGATAAGGAATTACTGGAAGAGAAATGGAGTGAATTAACTTCCAGAGAGCTCTGTGCTTCACAGGTCTGTCTGTGTGTGTGGAAGTGTTCTACTTCAGAGATTGACTGATTCGTTTAAAAGAAAACTGAAGATTGGTACACATATAAACAGATGTGTCCAGCAGGACTTGGTGAAGGTCACAGAAAGTTTGTGCCAGAGCAAAGAATTAAACTAGCCATTCCCTTAATTCCAGATCAGGTCTATAATCATGAAATGCCTTTGCTCCAGGTATCCAGTCAGTCCATGCCTCTTCCAGAGATTTTCTGTGTTACAAGTCAATTAATAATTTGGCTCTGATCCACAGAAGGATTTACGCACACATGTAAGAAACTGTGATCATCAAATTACCTACCTTGGCACCAACAGTCATCAGAAAACTTCACTAGGAACCAGAAATTCTGCTTCTGTGCATAGGCAAAATTATCTTAGGCAATTTCAAGCTGAGCAGCTATGTGATTATCTCATGTAAATCCAAACAAAGATCATTAAGTTAGGTTTTCTTCTCACAAAATCCCTACAGGCCCTATCTCAATGCATGTTCTCAGCACACCTATCAAACACATTCTGGGTGAGATCCACACTTAACATAATTGTGATACCCAGTTTTATTTTTAAAACAGCTAGTCACAGCCACTAGCTCTGTTAATTCTCTTAAGCAACTGTTCCATAGCTCAACACTGTAATGAAATTCTATTTCTAGCTTGGAAATAAAACTTATGGTATTTTCACGATTTACTGTTATAGCTTACACCTTCCTTAAGCAAAGTTAGGTCTTACTTGTGTTTGCTTTATGCTATTGTCGTGGTTTAAGCCTCAGCCACGCAGTTTTGCTCACTCACTTACTTCCCCCTCTTTCTTCCCTCCGCTCCTGGAGGGATGGGAAGGAGAATCGAAAGAATGCAACTCCCACAGGTTGAGATAAGAACAGTTTAGTAACTAAGGTATAACACAAATCACTGCTGCTACCACCAATAATAATAATGACAAGAGAAAATACAAGGGAAGAGAATACAACTGCTCACCACCTGTCCCCAGCCCGACCAAACAGTGCACCCCCACCAGTAACAATAATGACAAGGCAAATACAAGGAAAGGATACAATTGCTCACCACCCAGCCCGACCAAGCAGTGCACCCCCCACAGTGCACCCCCACCACCCTTCCGCATCTCTGCTTTCCATCTTTACATCCTGGACATGACGTGCTGTGGTATGGAATAACCTCTTTGGTTAGTCTGGGTCAGGTCCTGTCTCTCCTTCCTCCCGGCTTCCCCTCCTCCCTGGCAGAGCATGAGACTCACAAAGTCCTTGGTCAGACCAAAACATCACCAAGCAGTAACTGAAAACACTGGTGTTATCAGCACTGTTCCCAGGCCCAAAATCAAAAACACAGCGCTGCACCAGCTACCAAGACGGAGAAAAATGGCTGCTGCTGCTGAGCCCATGACAGCTATATGCAAGAGAACAAAGACCCAGTTTACACTGAGTTATTTAGGGTGCTCTAAATGGTGTGCTGAAACACATTATGACAGTAATGGTGAGTCTGAAACTTACTTGCTGTAAGAAGTATAAGGAAGCATACATACATAAGCCTATATAAATAAACATATCAACAGATAGATAGTTTCTGATAGTGACTGAACATTAACAAACCTATGGGGAATGTAATAAAAATATAACATTTTTTCAGTTATATATAATTGCAGATTTCAAATGATACCACAGAAAAAATATATATTTCTGTAGCTTTTGGAGATGAGAAAATTTAAATTTTCTTAATTTTTCATGTTTTTTCAAATCTTTTAATGCCATTTTCTGGTACAAATTATAGCTATTCCAATTTTCATGTCTGTCTTTGGGTTTTGCATTCTAATAGAGACCAGCTTTGCTTCTATTACTATTAAAGTTAATATTTTAGATTTTATTTTAAAATAAATATTTAAAATACAAAGTTCTCTTTTATTTTTACTTTTTGGTAAGCTTGTATTGATAAATCCTATATGAATTTTAAAGTTCATCATACCATAGAAGAAAAAGGTATTATTGCATCTTTATTCTCATTAGTATTTTAGCTAAATTATTTGCTTCTCATTTCAAATAGCTTTTAAGATTTTTTTAAATTGAAAACACAAATCTACCTAGAAAAGCTTTTATGTCGATTTCTTCCTCTTTCAACCTTTTTTCAAGGGTTTATTTAAACAAGAGTGTTTTGTTTATATGTTTGCTTTCCTACCTGATAGCACAGCCTGCTCATAGACCTAGTACAGTCTTTAGAAACACGAATGCATGGAACCAAGTTCTTTTAAACTTTATAACTGATTCAGCCAAGCGAGTAAAGAGTATCTTCATAATATGAAAGTGTGTAGAAGTGGAGTGGCATATATGTGAGGTAGCATGTGGTTTTTGCATGAACTACAGTGGTTGTACTGAGAGTAGATAAAATTAAAAATTCAGGAACCTAGGACAATCAATTCATTGGTCTGTAAATTGCAAGATACTGTGATGAATATTTTCCCTGCATAATATATGGTAGCACTTTCATCCCTTGAATCTTCCTATTAGAAAAAGTTATTTTGACAGTCTGAAGTGATTGCTGAAATGCAACTCCTGTACTGATAGTAATGTTTGTCTTTTTTATCATAACATGCGAACACTTGTATTTTCTTTAATATGATTAATATAGGTATATATTCTAGAGTGTATATATTGTCCAGCATTCACTCCCAGGTCACAGAACTTCAGAATAATGTCTATTGCTTGGTAAGGGTAAGTCCTGAAAGTGGCCTTTTTCCTCATTTTTCTATTTTTTTAATTCTTTGCTAAGAGGTAATCACCCACATAATATCATAAGCTCCCCCAGAACATTAAGGTACCTGGTATATAGGGAGACACCCATTTGGAGAAACATGGCTCAAAATGAGATTATGCCATATTCTTTCCTAAATGACTGTAACAAATTGATCAAACCCAGCTATGTGTAGTACTTGAAATCCTATTAGACACCATGCTACTTGAAATACAGTGAGCTGAATCCTGAACACCTCATTTGGCCCTCATTCATCAAATCTTACTTAGAAGTCTTTCATGTCTCCTAAACAGGGAGCCTCTGTGTCCTCCTGCCTCTTCTGTTCAGTGGTGTCAGGGTCCAACACTGTCAGACCAGGTTCTTTCAGATATTCTAAATGAGGAGTGTTAAATATTTGTTTATTTGAAGATATTCAGCATTACATGGTGTTTTGATTTAAGGACATGAGATAGCAATATACTGAAATCACAATATAAGCATAGTACAGTGATCGCAATATACAGCTGAATCACCATAAAAACATGATTCCCATTACTGGTCCCTATATGCTCACCATCATGACACCAGGTATCCTCAGTAGCCAGGAAGAAGTATGTGGGTAAAAGCCAACTCAAGCCCTTTTCTCTGTTCAGTGTTGTCTCTGTTTATGTTGTGTTGATCCATGTACGCATTTCTTCCTCCTCCCACGCTGGTGTGCTAGCTCAGGAAGACATTACTCTCTACCACTTATCTTGGGGAAGGTTGTTTATGCACCCTACAGACCCACTGGTACAGATGTCTATCTGCAACAAAGGCTGCCCTCCAGTCCCCTGTGTGTTGAGATAAATTCAGCTTTCTCTACAGTGGCTGGTGGTCATTCCTTACCTTCTTTCCCATGCTTATCTTTCTTGCCCATCTACACTGAGTCTTCTTTCATTGCAGGGGTGTGTTGATTGTCACAAATGGAGAGACAGAGGCACTTACAAAAGCTGAATCAGACTTGCATGGGATAATTTTCTCTTCATAGTTGCCTCTGTCTCTTCACTCTTTGAGGGGCTCTTGGGCAACTGGGCATAAAGCATTAGCACTTTTAACCAGATTCTTGGGAAGGTGGAATTCACCCAAGTCTATGTACCTCCTGATAATGAATTCCTGCTGCAAAGCTGTCTAATAGATGATAATGCCACGTTTTTCAAGCAGATCAAAAATCTTTTTTTTTTTTTTTTGCTCCATGTTACAATCACTGTTTGACTGCTTTAATCTACACTTTGTTCTGTTAACAGTACATATAGCAGTCTAATCCAAGAAATTGTGCATAAAATCCCACTTTGGGGATTTGATCAACTGCCATACTTTTATGGCATGTGTGTCTGTTCTTGAATATATATGTATGTATTCCATGGGCATGTACATGTTCACTGTATGTGTGAGAATTGGACAATTTGGCTCAGCCTGGAGAAGAGAAGGCTGTGTAGAGACCTCATAGCAGCCTTCCAATATCTGAAGGGGGCCTATAGAGGTGCTGGAGAGGGACTCTTCATGAGGGGCTGTAGTGAGAGGACAAGGGGTAATGGGTTCAAACTTAAAAAGGGGAAGTTTATATTGGATATGAGGAATTCTTTACTGTAAGGGTGGTGAGGCACTGGAATGGGTTCCCCAGGGAAGCTGTGAATGCTCCATTGCTGGCGGTGTTCAAGGTGGGGTTGGACATAGCCTTGGATGGCATGGTTTAGTGGGAAGTGTCCCTGCCCATGGCAGGGTGGTTGGAACTAGATGATCTTAAGGTCCTTTCCAACCCTAACTATTCTATGATTCTATGATTCTATGATATATGCTAGATGGTGAAAATATCATAGGGTATGTCACAAGATACCACGAGCCTCATTCACTGTAAGTTTGTGGAAACAAAAGGAACTTTAATCCCTCTGCATTTAAATAGATGCATATTTTATTTGGTGCCTTTGATGGGATCGTTCGCTTAAATAGTACTCAAAATCTGCTGTCTTTTTTTTTTCCTCACTAACTACAAAGATGATGCTTGGCATAAACTTACATAATTTTGCTCTAAAGGAGTGCTACTCAGCTGGACATTAATATATAATCTGTGAGTGTTGTAATCAGTGGGAAAAGAACAGTTGATTGCTTATTACGTTCCTGCATACTGCATTTAAAAAAAATTTTGTATTTTTACTTTTTGACTTCATGCTTATATAAGGAAAAAATCTTGCGCCATTTATTCCCACTTCCGAAACATATATAGAGGCAAACCAATAGAGAATAGCAAAACTGCTGAACCCAGGACAATATGTAACAAAAACTGCAGCATCAATAGAATTAATATTGATGAAGTTCTTATCTCTTTCTGATTAGATTAAATAGAACTATAAATTTTTTACTGCTTTCATCTTTCACCAGTTACTAAGGGTACCGTAAAATATCGAAGGTTTCTTGCTGCAGAAATCAAAAGTCAAGAGTTAATATTAGTTTGAGTGTCAAGCTGTTATATAGCATCAAAAAACAATGCACAGAAACAGACAAAACCTTCTCAAGTCCTGTTATTTATGCATATATACAAAATCTTGTTTTGTTCATTAATGTAGCTTGATAAAATGGGTTGTCATGATGCTATGAATATAATTTTTAATAATCACCTATGTCATATTTTATCTCCTGCAAATTTTTCATTTTTGAAACATTTGTAAACAATCTAAGTATGAAATTAGTGAATTATGTTCTCTTTAGTTAACAGGTCATTCAGTTATTTTTTTGTCAAATCTTTATAAAATATTGTCTAATCCAAGAGCATTATCATTTTAACTTAAGTGCTTTCTAAAATTCCTGCTTGTGAAAAAGTCCAGATATCAGGTCCATGCTTTCTAATGAATAAGCACTTTCATCTTTGTACTTCATCCTCAGTTAACTTAGTCTCTCTGGGTAAAAAAAAAAAGCTGTATGTATAATTCTTATACCAAGCACACACTTTCCAGGTTCCTAAATCACACTGGGGCTTAATTTTTCTTTCTATAAAGTTAGAAGTCTTGTGTCAACAAAAATCTCTTGCTATATGACATATTTATTCAAACATCAGCCACAGATGTTTTCAGAGATTTTGCCCTTCAGCACCTGGCTGTGCCAATTGTGATCATTTTGCAAAGTTCTGGGAATCTGGATTGTTGCAAGTCACAGCATATCTTCCTGGTCTTTTGCAGAGAAACCTACACACGTTTTACTTGTGTTCAGAGGTGGCTAAAAGCCAACAAGCTTCAATTTGAAAGCTGTGCATCTTTGTTAGCACAGCACTGTACTCTCATTAGGATTACCTTTAGCTCATAACCCTCAGGTCAGGGCTGGCTGGCATCCATCCAGCTACTGAAACTACTTCCCACCATCTGAGCAATAGTTTTGATTTCAGAAATTTGGATGACACCTGTCAAAATTCACCTAAGAGGAAAGAAAATTGGGCCCCAGGGCAGGACATGCATTCACATGTCTTGGCGGGCAATGCATTCAGTTAATAACATCAGATGCTGTTTAGAAAGTCCCTGTTATATCTTCTGCTTTATAATATTGATACTATATTAAAAAAAAAAGCCAACCCATTCCAAAAATAATTTAAAAATCAGGATATATCAGCACCTCTTTATTTCAGTATTTGTCTAAGATGTCCAAATCAATAATGTTACAAAAAATAATCCTATTTGCAATAGAGGTCTGCATTTTCCACTGTCTGCCTGAAGAGAGGACTCTTTGAATAGACCTATTAAAAGGCCAGGACCTTAAATTGAAAATTCTGTTGAATGAAGAGCATAAGATTGTGTCTTGATTATGTCAGAAAATATAGATTGCATTAATACTGCTCTCCGTGAAAGCTACAAGGTGAAAAAAATTATTCAGTGCTATCTGGTGAGTCACTTCTATTCTGAAAACAAAGTAGCAAAATCAATGACCTGAATAATGAGTATTTCTGAGATGTGTCTTGAATATTCTGACCCAAGTGTTCTTTCTGTGACTTATTCACTGTATTCAACATACATCCCAGTGCTCACTCAGAATTAAGTAGGAATTAGCTGAAAAGGTTGAAATAATAGATCATGCTTATAATACTTAGAATAATAAGCACACCAGAATTTTACCTTATTGTCTTGTGTGTAACGCTCAGGAGTTCAGATGAAATTGCTGCTTCCAAGCCTTAGAGTGTTTACAATAGACTTATGGCAGTACAGGATTGCCAGCACCAAATCACAGATAAGAACTCCACAAACTTTCCAGAATCTATTCCAGTGCTTCACAGTACTTGTTATAAAGTTTCCCTAATAACTCATGTACTGTTTTAGGCTTATACCTGCTTCATAATAATATGTCTTCTGTATAGTTAGTTGAATCAGGCCTTATGTTTTAAGGAGGATGTTCAAGGGGGAAAAAAGTATTTCTTCATTTGTATACAAGTATTTTAAAATGTTCTGAATACTGTTGTTTCAACAGGTATTTTATTGGCAGACTACAGTCTTGTAAGGAAAATATAAATTCAGCGAAGGAAACTCCACAGTCTGAAGAATGGCCTTAAGATGGTGGGATTAAAGCCCACATACAACAGTTCTAGCCCCCAGAACGAAGAGAAAATTTTTGGTAGAGCTGCATTTAAAGACAAAAGCACAGCAGTAGATAAATGTAATCAGACAGAAGCTAGAAAGCAGGAGAATAAGCGTGAAACAGCAACTAAGTCTAAAATGTAATAATTTTTTTAACACACCATGGCAGTATGTGTTACCCCCGTCTGAAAGGCCTATATCGATGGTGTAACAGAAGTAGGTAGTGGGACAGAAACAGGAAAAAAAATTGCATGGAGTTTTCAGTCTACAAAGGCCATCAAATAGTAAGAAGTTACCAGAAAAATGACTGGAATATAGTCACATCATTAAGAAGAAGATGCCGAGGCAGCAAGTTTTAGTACTACCACTGTTCATCCTCATGGCTAATTTTAGTCTGTTATCTGACTTTATTTTGAACCACTCAGTCCTATCTCTGCACAGTATATGACAAAGTTCACTCTGGGAACCATTCCTAAAATGTAGTAAGGCAGCAAGTCTGGCTGTGTCAACTCTACACACCCCTGAGGATCTACCTCAAAAACTGTTACATCCTTAAATGCCTCCAGGTACATCCATTGCATGCCCTCAGTTTCTCTGCAGTAAAAATACCTCTCTGCCAGGTTGTCACCTAGTACTCGCAGTGTTTCTGCCAGTTGTCTTTTAAAAATCACACAAAATTTTAACAGACCACAGAACCTTAACAGACCAAAAAGGAGCTCTAGGAACAAGTTCTGTGTAACGCGAACATAACTAGCCTGCTGTAGTACTATGTTAGATTTGTGGCTAGAAAAAAACAGAAGTGCCATTTGACATACGGCCAGCAATTGCTTACAAACCACTATTATGTAACAAGACAGGAGAATGAAGTAAACTCAAGGAATGAGAAAAAATGCCCTTTGGGTATGTGAAAAGGTTAAAAATCTTAAGTTCTTAAAAAAATTTCAGACAATGTCCAGGAAGGTTGTACCAGCAGTCTGGTAAAGAGCAATGCTAGTATGACTTTCAGTGAAGAGTAAAATCTGATTTGAAAAGTGAAAGCCTTTCCCGTGAGCTTTCAGGGCTACAAATAGGAATTTTGGGATGGGATTTTTGGGATCCCAAAGATGGAATTTGTCTTCAGGTACTACTAAGAACTAAAATAAGACAAGACAGCTATCCTGAATTTTGTCTTTAAAGTGGCAAGCATTACCATGCTATTCAGAAAAAATGAGAATGTATCTCATTGAAAAATTTCAAGGCTATGCCAGTGAGGCTGTGCAATCAACACACGTAAACTGAAAGAAGACCAGTTGGCCTGAAATAAACAAAAGATATTTATTTCAAGGTATAAAATGCAGACAAACTCATGGGCAGGAATGAGGAGAGCATGTTTTTAACAGAACAGAATTAACCATATGGGACAAATAAACTAAAGACTGAACACAACTAGAAGTTATAATTTAGATTTCCATGAAGACTATACTGAGGGACGTTTTCCTTATCTGATATTTGCATTCTGAAAATCACCACATCAATATTATGAAATTTTCTAAAGATCTACTGTTTACTTCGTAGATTTATTCACAGTGAGAACCTTAAATACAAGCAGAAAATGCGTACTGTTAACTTATATTCTTAAAGTATTTAGGATCTGGAGACAGGGACCATATTACTAGCACACAAATATACATATTTTCCCAAAAGTATGCACTCTGTAGTTCTGAGAATAAGCCTGAGATTAAGGGATCGCAGGGATTCTGAATAGAAATATGATTTGAATATGATTTTTAAGTGAATTTATTTTAATTCCTTCTGTGCAGTTGCTTTCTGGTTATATCCTCAGTATATTCACAAAGCAAACTGAGAATTATATATCAGTGATACTTTTGTGTTCAGAAGTTTTTTTCATCTTTTATTTATAGAACTTGCTGTCAGTGTTTGCTATCACTAGGAAAATTTCTTTCAGTGTGGATGGATTAAATCAAACCCCAAATCTGCTTTGCTGCAGGGCTGTTAGACCTCTCTGTTAGGAGAGTCTAAGGTAATTTAAGGAGAATTTAAGAGTTATGCTTAACACTAAGCTTCATGTGTTTTAATGTATGGTTGAACTGCAGCCAAAGAACTTATTCTAAATTCATCCATAGAGTCTGGCCCACTTAATGGCCAACATTGAAGTGTACTGTAGAGCTGGCACTGTAATTTTCTGCTCGGTGCAACCTTTTCACCAAGATCTTCATGCATCTCAATTACTATTCATAATCACACAATTGAAAACTAGCTAATATGCTAATATGTGGTTTTAATCAGTAATAAGTAAGTATGAGCAAAAGCTGTCTGATTAAATAGTTTTTTATAGAAGAAAGGTGACTTGTCAGAAACAAGACATTCGTAGAACTATTTATCTCATGTATAAGCTAGAGACTTGAAGGGATGTAAAGAGTATTTCCCAGGAACACAAACTAAATATGGCTATATTTATGCTCTGATAACCTGAATGCTTATGAAGGACCCCGAATTCTACTCTGTTTCATTTCATTTTTGCTCTTTAGATCCAAATCTGTAATGATGAAATGTACTATCAGTTTTCAAAAATCTCCATGAAATTTATTTTGTCTTCCTTCTTTGATGCAGCCTGATTATTCAGAGCTACTCTGTTTTCACCCTCAGCTTATAGTCCAACACTCCATACATCAGAAGGTTGCATGAGTTTTTACACTGCTCCACCTATTTATTCCTTGCCTTTATATGGCACTTCCTCTTTAAACTGTCTGCCAAGATCTGTTTCATCTTTGCCTATTAAAACCCTATTTTAGGTATAAGAGTGTGGAACAGCTTAATTCCACCTCAAGCACTAACCTTTTTTGGGCTTTACAGTTTAAAAGATTTGGCTGGTTTATATGCAATATACAATCTGTTAAGTGTTATCAGTGCATGTGTAACCGATTAGCATGTATTTAAGAAAAGAATCCCACCAAAACAGATGAACAAGAAAACCCTAGCAAAAACTGGAGAACGATTTGGTTCTGTTAAAGAGGTAGTTTCCTGAATCCTTAAATTCAGCAGTTAGAAACATGCCACCAGGGTAGGGAGTACGGGTCATTTCTAATACCTGGGGCTTCAGGGCCACTACTGTGTCAAAATCCACAGGGATACAGGCCATTGCAGGCATCAGAAAAGGCAGTTCTCAATCTGTCCCACTGGTATTTCTTCAGTTTGTATGGAGTAATTTGAGATTCATGAGTCAAAAAAACATCGCAGGAATGACCATGGGCCTCTAGTCTAGTGATTAGGATGGCTTTCTAGGAACTAGATGTCAAAGTCACAGTTCTGCTGTCATGAATATTTCATTATTTTATCCAGTAATTGTAAAACAAAGAATATGTACCTTTGTATAAAGATATTGGAACTTTTCTTAATTTCCTTCCCAGCTGTTAACAACAAAGTACAGTCCTTTACCTCTCTGGCCAAATTATTCTATAAATAAATGACCCACTGATGTGACTGACTAACACTGCCAACAGAGAGCAGAGTTTCCCGTATCCAGCTCTTTCTTGTGTTACAACATGAAATAAATCTGAGGCCCGTCAGTCACCTAAATCATTATGATTAGTCATCTCAGTTGACAATGAAGTAAACTCCACAGAAACAATAGAATTTATATAAAATAGCCAGGTGAAGAGAAGTAATTTTTAGGTGGCTTGAAATTTGTGTGTATTGATAAAGATAAAATTATATTTAGCTTATTAATTTCTGTTTACCAAAACTGACTGTGCTGGCCATCGCAAATCTCTTTCTTAAACTGCCCTCACTTCAGAGAATTTGCATATGAAATTAGGCTGTGGCTTTCCTGACATCAGCCAGTGACCTAAACTTTATGACTAAAATATCACTGCAACACTCTTGTGGTGTTGAAGACCTAGTTTCCAGTTTCTTGTTCAATATTAAATCAGGAATATGTAGAGACACAAGTAAAACCCTACTTTTACAAGTTGCACATTTGGGAAAGAGTGAGGCATGTCTTTTTACCTCAGTGAAGGTCCTCATGGTTACAATGCTTTTAAAATCCGGCCATTGTGCATAAATATTCTGATAATTTAATTAGGGTCTATTATAATAGAGATAATTAAGTTTGGCTCAGTATGTCAATCATAACAGAAATGTGTACATCTGTACATATGTATGTAGCATATACATGCACATGGAAATATACAACTACACACAGGAATTATATATATTTTTGCAACACAAGATTCATTGAGTATTTTCAGCAGGGTGCTGTTTACCTGAAGAATGTTTTTGGCAACACTTTGACCCCATTTTCTTGTCTTCCTTTGACAGCTTTTCCCATAAGGAAGATAGCCTGTTTGACTTATATCACCCTTGAACCCCTTGTTACTTACTTGACATTAATTTCTGTAACCAAGGCAATATCACAAGTGAACTTAAAAATCAAATTTCTGAGAATAGCCTCAGTCTAGATTGATTCTCCCTTCAGACTGCATAGTAAGCAGTCACGCAGTGTTTCCAAACTTGCAATAGACAATAGACTTCCTCTCCTTCTTATCCCAAAGGAAGAAAGTAGAAACCTCCTTTTCTTAGGAAAACCTTTATCTTCCAACAGTCCATTATAATCTATATAATTTTTTTCATAAGTTCTGTCCTTCAATATGTCAGGTTCTACTGAATATTTCAGTAAATGAAATACTTAGAGCTTCTTTAGGAACAATGAGAAGATAAAAGCTTGTCACTGGCTGCATTGTTTTCTAGAATGCACTGAATTGCATGTTCCAGAAAAAAATGCAAAGTTCTTTGACATCGTATTGATACTCAGGTATACAGTGCCCATTACTGTGATAGCTAAACACATCAAAATATGTAACTCCTGTCTTTTCATAGTATCTTCCATGATACAGATACATAAGCGTTACGATGAGTTTACAGATACAAAACTGAAGGGAGGGAGTAACAGGCTTGCTGCAGGAAGCTTATGACTTAAGCAATGAATACCCCAAGGCTAATGCAATCTCATTTCAGTTTCGATATTTAAAAGTTCAGTAATATGTCTAGACTAGCTGTCTAGGAGGTATGTCCAACGGAGATGACATGTCATCATTTCATACAACAATAGGTGCTGTATTTCCCTCAAGAGGCCCTTCTCTCTTCTTTCTTTACCCCTGCTCTGTCAGGGAAGCTTAGGCAATAGATGCCTAATTATTAAATACCTAAAGATAGGGAAGTGGAATACAACTGATAATAATTTTCTCATCTCCCTTCCTTTTATGGAGGCATTCTCATAAGAAAACTATGCCATAAGTGTCTAAAGTCTCTATTTTATTAAGATTTGGGTGAATGAAAGAAGAAGGTGAAACTGGGTTGCTGCTACATTTTCATTGTAATTTTGTCATAACAGGGCAAACCACAGAGCAAATAAAGAAATATGTGTAACAATAAAACTGATTTTTTAATTTTTTTTTTATTAGGACTTTGAAATATGATCTTCTTCATCCTTCTATAAAAAATATTTTTACTACTGTTGTCTCATGAACCTTTGTCCACTGAAAATAAATGCATTTACAGCCACACATTTCTATCTAAAAGAAAACGATAATTCAATGTGATAAGTGAAATTTTAAATAAGACACAATAAAAAGAAGACACAAAAAGGAGTGGTTGAGAGGAAAGAGAAAACCAGAAGTTTATTAATGACCTTAAGCCTCCAATACAACCCTATCTTTAAAGAATTTAACATTAGCTATGAAGGCTTTCTTGGCCCATATATTTATTGGTTGTATTCACGAAGGGTAAAGAATGCATTAGTCTTTTTAAAGAAATATTTAAAGATGGGGCTATAGCATACATGAATGGAAGAACCATTGGGCTGAAACACTGCAGAAAACACTGAAGCACTTTCAAATGTGTTTTTATCCCTTCTTATATCCCCTGCACCATGATATGCTTTGAATATAGTGTTTACATTATTCCTATCCTGCCTGATACCTGTCTGTTATTGAGAATGTGCATCTAAAGTATGCTTTTGTGGTACTGATACGATTTTGTCTAACAGAATTTGAAATGAAGGATACGTGTGTTAACAGGCCTGTTCAGATACCTTGCTAATGGCTTCACAGACAACATTTCAGCCTTCTCCAGCTACTTCAGTTGATTACTCGGTTTCTGAGAGGCATGTGACATTGGAGCTCTTCATGCATATGCCACAGTCTTTGAATATGACTTCATTTAAAGCCAATATTTTTGTAACTTGCCCTGAAATAATTGTTTTTCAGTACTTGTCTTGAAATACTTTAAAAATTGACCATCATGCCTGTCATAGATGGTGTAAAATATCAAAGGTTAAGGCAGCCACATTTATCTTTGGTATAAGGCTAGTTAAGGACCACTACAGAATGAAACCATTATTCAACTGTAATTAATAAAATATGTCATTCGAGAAAGTGCTTAATTTCCCATAAAGATTAAGTAACACTAGCACATAACTGGCATTGTACTTTAGTGTTTGTTTCTTGCATTTAATAACATATAGCATGCTGTAGAGATTCTGGTACAGAGCTCTGCATTTATTCTTCACATGAGCTATTCACCACTCACTGAGAAGAGGGAATGCAGGTATTTTGCAAATCAGGTAATACACATGCATGCAGCAAAGGTGCTATATATAGTAAAGCTGTGAAATAAAAGAATAGTTATGGGTTAGTAGCTGAACAAACTTCTAGTTGCTAAGAAAACATTTTTTCAGTAAAACACCTGATATCTTTTTTATAAAAATGAATGTGCAAATGTACATGAAGTAAGCATGTTTGCATAAGTGTAAAACTGGTTTGAATGAAGAGAATGACACCCCATATCTCCTCTATATAATGTTATATTCTCTAGGATTAAACAGCATTGAAAAAGGGAACACATTAGAAGAAAGTGATTTATTTGTGAAAAACAAAAACCAACCAACCAAGCTGTCATGGTTTAAGCCCAGCTGGCAACCCAGAACCACACAGCTGCTCACTCACTCCTGCCCCCTTCCTTCCCCCACTCCCAGAGGGATGGGGAGAAGAATCAAAAGAATGTAACTCCCACAGGCTGAGATAAGAACACTCCAGTAACTGAGGTATAACACAAACCACTGCTGCTACCACCAATAATAATAATGACAAGGGAAATTACAAGGGAAGAGAATACAACCACTCACCACATGCCAAACGATACCCAGTCCAACTCAGCAGTTATCTAGCCCTTCCAGGTAACAGCCCCCAGTTTATACAGTGGGCATGATGTGCTGTGGTATGGAATACCTCTTTAGCTAGTTTGGGTCAGGTGTCCTGTCTCTGCTTTCTCCTGGCTTCCGCTCCTCCCTGGCAGAGCATGAGACTCAGAAAGTCCTTGGTCAGAGTAAACATTGCTGAGTAACGACTAAAACCATCGATGTCATCAGCGTTGTTACCAGGCTGCAAGTCAAAAACACAGCACTGCACCAGCTCCTAAGAAAGAGAAAAATGACTGCTACTGCTGAACCCTGGACAGTATCCATCCCTTATTCCATACCATTCGCGTCATGCTCAGATCCTACATTTTTCAATATACCATCACTCTTGTCTCAGATGTATATATATGTATATATATATATATATATGTATACATCCACACACACACAAAGAGAGAGATATCATTCCTTAGTGCATGGGCCAATCCCTATGAAGCTGCTGAGTTCATCCGGTCCATGATGTCGGGCTCCATCTCTTGTAACAGTTTTTCAGAGCAGGAGAGGCTGTGTGCAGTGTTGGATTGTTGCCTGCTGATGACACCACAAAACTTGTCTGGTCGCTGATAGGCTCATCTGGTTTCGTGAAAGTTCATTCCGTGCTGGAATGATGGTGGAGGGAAGTCAGGGCCAGTTGCTGGTGACCTGAAGACATCTAGTTAGTGGGCTATAGAAGTGCTACGTAGCAGGCAACAGCTTACAATTCAGTTCACTGGCTGTTTTCCCCCAAAACCAAATGCCTTTGAGTACCCATTGGACTTTCATGTCTTCCCACATTACCCACCAAGAATATCCAGGTTCCTGAGCAAAAGCAATCCTGTGAGGGGGTTTGCCTTTACCTGAAACAGGAATACCCCAGACTGTCTTCCTCAGCAAATTCTTTATGTGCACCACAGGAACTTTGTCCCCCTCCACAGTATGTAGAAGTTCTGACTGGGCTGGACCAGCCCTGTTGGCAGATCCTCTGGTGTTGAACAACCAGGTGGCTTTTGGTAAATGTGTATCCCAATGTTTGAAAGTCCCACCACCCATTGCTCTCAGTGTAGTTTTTAACAGCCCATTGTACCGTTCGATTTTCCCAGAGGCTGGTGCATGGTAAGGGATGTGATATACCCACTCAATGCCATGCTCTTTGGCCCAGGTGTCTAAAAGGCTGTTCCAGAAATAAGTCCCATTGTCTGAATCTGTTCTCTCTGGGGTGCCTTGTCACCACAAAATCTGTTTCTCAAGGCCCAGGATAGTGTTCTGGGCAGTGGTGTGGGGCACAGTGTTTGTTTCCAGCCATCCAGTGGTTGCTTTCACCATGGTAAGCACATGGCGCTTGCCTTGGCGGGTTGGTTGGAGCATGATATAATCAATCTGCCAGGCCTCACCATATTCGTACTTCAGCCATCGTCCTCCATACCAAAGAGGCTTTAACCGTTTAGCTTGCTTAATTGCAGCACATGTTTCATGCTCATGAATAACCTGGGCAATAGCGTGCATTGTTAAATCCACCCCTCGATCACGAGCCCACCTGTATGTTGCATCTCTGCCCTGGTGGCCTGAAGTGTTATGGACCCACCGGGCCAAAAATAATTCACCCTTATGTTGCCAATCTAAGTTCATCTGAGCCATTTCAATCTTAGCAGCTTTATCCACTTGTTGGTTGTTCTGGTGTTCCTAAGTGGCCTGACTCTTGGGTACATGAGCATCTACATGGCATACCTTCATCACCAGGTTCTGCACCCAGGCAGCGATATCTTACCAGAGTGCAGCAGCCCAGATGGGTTTACCTCTGTGTTGCCAGTTGCTCTGCTTCCATTGCTGCAACCACCCCCACAGGGCATTCGCCCCCATCCAGGAGTCAGTATAGAGGTAAAGTACTGGCTACTTTTCTAATTCAGCAATGTCCAAGGCCAGCTGGGTGGCTTTCGCCTTTGCAAACTGACTTGATTCACCTTCTCTTTCAGCATTTTCTGCAGCTTGCTGCTGGGGACTTCCTACAGCTGCCTTCCATCTCCTACGCTTCCAAAGCACTGGAGCGACTCACTGGACTACATACTTGCCCATACTGTCCCACACACCCTGCCACTCATGACTGTCCAGCCTCAGGGAAAATCTGTTGGTGGTCCTCCTATATCGTTGTCTAATCCTAGACAAGATTCGAGCCAGGCTCTGCTTGGCTTCCACGACTGGACAAGCTCAGGTGTTCTCAGGGTGGTCACACTGTAGACAAAACACAGAGAGCCTATACAACAAGAAGCTGGTTCCCAGCAAGAGGAGCAGGGTGCTTTCAAGGACATTGAAAGGATATTCAGGACCTTTAACTCTTCCAGAATCTGCTCCCACTGTAAATAGTCTGGTAGGGGAGCAGAGGGTGTGAGGGAATATCTCCTTCATAGTTTGACAACCCGAGGAGGAAAACAACGACGTATAATTACAAAACACTTCCATTATATGCCTCCCAAAGTATAGAGGTGATGACCATATTGGGAATGCAAGGCATCCCAGTTTCATGATCAGTGAGTCAATTGTATTACAAGTCATCGTCATGAAGTACAGCAAAACAAGAACCTTAGCCCAGGCCCCCCAGCCAGTAAACACTAACACAGCAAATACCAGCTGTAAATAATGTATGACATGCTAAAACTCCAAGATCAAGAGCAACAACTTTGAAAGCCAATAAATCAGCATTGTGACGAGTGACTGTTACTCAAAACAATGAATGCTTATCACAAATACGATTAGACACACTCCAGTCAGATCTGTCATTATCTCAACCAGGTCAAGCCCCACTTTGGGCGCCACAAAGAACTGTCGTGGTTTAAGCCCAGTCGGCAACCCAGAACCACTCAGCTGCTCGCTCACTCTCCCCCTTCCTCCCCACCTGCTCCCAGAGGGATGGGGAGGAGGATCTAAAGAATGTAACTCCCATGAGTTGAGATAAGAACAGTCCAGCACAAACCACTGCTGCTACCACCAATAATAATAATAAGGGAAATTAGAAGGGAAGAGAATACAACCACTCACCAGCCACCGACCAATAACCAGCCCGACCTGACCAGTGATCTAGCCCTTCCGGGTAACAGCCCCCAGTTTATATACTAGGCATGATGTGCTGTGGTATGGAATACCTCTTTAGCTAGTTTGGGTCAGGTGTCCTGTCTCTGCTTCCTCCCGGCTTTCTCTCCTCCCTGGCAGAACATATGCCTCAGAAAGTCCTTGGTCAAAATAAATATTACTGAGCAACAACTAAAAACATCGGTGTTATCAGCGCTGTTCCCAGACTGAAAGTCATAAACACAAAAATGACTGCTCCTGCTGAACCCAAAGGTTTCCAGGACAGAACCAAAAATCTCCCGTCAGCAACCAACCAAAACCCCCGCAACCCCACGCAATTACTATTAACCACATAGGTGTCATGAAACATTAAAGACGAAAAGCATTATGTATTGGATTCATGTCATCAATTCCTAATTTGCAGTATTGTCTTCATGCACATTTAGATAAATTAAGATGGTACAATGAATTCAAAAACAGAGAGGTGGAATTAGCCACTTTTATATTGATTTATTATTAATCCACCAATCTCGAGCTAACTCTGAGTGTCCTTTGACAACAGAGAGGGCCAGTAAAAGCAGCTCCACTGCCACAGGACTTTCTCTGCTTAGAATAAACATGGAAAGATCTATTGAGAGGCTCATGTCCGTGACTTTGCTGAAAAAGCATTTCTTTCCTGGCATCACATAGCAACTTAAGTTGATTCCTTCATTTGACCTTTATTTGCTGAGTGACCTTCTTTTCTTTTGTCAATAATCATATTCAAGTTTATTACCTGCTTGCTAGTCCCTTACCATAGTTTAGCTGTCATTTTGTGCTAATTTTCCATAAATTACCTCAGAAAAAACAAAGTACTGAATAACAGAGTGGATTATCAGAGTAAACCTTTGACATAATTCATATTGGTGTAGTCCCCATGTGGCTGTGAGATAAATATTGACTCTGCCAGCACCGTGTCAGATCAGTCCCAAAATTATAAGGTGTGTTCCAAGTCCGTAGAGGATACTTTAGTTTGTGCACTGAAGCATTATATTGGACAAAATAGGAAATGTTAGACTTCTGCCTTCAAGGTGTGATGTCCTACAATAATGCCATACTTATGTGACCCTTTTGCCATTTCCAAGCAGAGATATTTTAGTGTCCTATAGGGGAAACAGGTTACTGAATTTTAGGCTAATTAAACTTGACAGCTTTATGTTTCCAAGTTCTTTGAATTGTTTTTCCAAGGCAACCCCTTTTGTTTTTCCAGCTATTTGCTATAAACATTTATGTGCTTGTTTGTGATAATTAATATCTCCCATTTGCTAGCTTCATTAAATGAAGGTACAGTAGAATTGTTAAGGTTGTAAAAAGATTTCAATACTTCAAGAAGGAGATACTGTTGTCCTCATTTATCTAGATTTAGTGTGCTTGCATATGTCTGCTGTTTAGTTATTTTCTAATGTAATAAGAATTTATTTTCTCATTTTTAACATGTGACTTACCCAGGGCACCTAGTTTAAATGAAATATTTGTCTCAAAGCTCCTCTTCAGTTCTTTTCTCTTTGACCAAGCTTGCAATTACTGGAACACATTTATTTGTTAAGGTGCATTACAGATTTGATAGTAATTCCCTCTCAGATGTTTTACCTTTTGCCTCTGTGGATTATTTGGACATTGTTGGAGTGAGGCATTCCTCCCAGTGGTGCGTGAGGCTCAGCAGAGTTTCATTTTGGCAGAAAAGAGTTGTTGTCTGGAGTATTTCATCTTGCTTTTTGTGGCATTCACCTTGCATCACATATAAGAACAGTGTCTCTGCCTGGAATTTAGCAAGATACTGCTGAGATACATGCACATGGATAACTATTGCAGTGGTTACTGGCAAGAAGACCAATTTCCATGATACCTTTCAAGTGAGAGTTCTGCAAAAGTTCAAGAACTTTTAAAGCAACATAAAGATTAAATTTTGAAGCAAAACAAAACAAAATTTTCTGATCTTGATAGCATGACAGAAATTTTCTTCACAGTAGTAAATAGGAGAAGTTACAGGGAAATTCATTTAAGCTTTTGTAACATTTGGGCGGAATTGTTTTAGAATTCCTTGAGTTGATGTGGACTACTTCATTCAGATGATGCCCAAGAAAAGGAAGAAGGAAAATCATTAGGAAAAGACAGTCTTATTAAAAACATTTTACGTAACTTTAGCTTGAAATAAATTACCATAAAGAGTTAATGCAGATCCAGACAAATTAGGTATATTTCTGTACTGTCACAACTGTGCCACTGATAATTTTTTAAGTATGATCAGTGCTAGAAGAAAGCTTCAAAACATGACTATTCTGTGTGTAGATTATAGCTTTTTTTCTGAAAATGAGAATTTAGCCTTAGTATTTTCCACTTCAATAGAAGTAGCATTATTTACAAAAGGGATATTCTTTCTTAACAGACACACATCCTCTACCAAATTTCAGACGCTTAGTAAAACAACCCTTCTAAATATATGTTCTATGCATAGCAACTGGAGAGAAGTCAGTGCTTTTGTAAGTTTCCAAAAGGAGAACTGTCTGCCTGATGAAGCCTTCAGGACATCTAATTATTCCACTAGCACTTCTTACTGCTTATTAAGAACTTATTTTTATAAGACACAGCTAACACTAAGATGAACTGGCTTCCACTCACTATATATAAAATCCTCTCAAAAAATTTGTGTTCAAATTAAAATCATGATGGATTGTTGCTTTCTTGTTTGTTTGGATTTTTTTTTTTAGCTTTAGTAAAGTGATTATAGGATTGGAACATAATGGACATTACTGACATGATAGATTTTGTGCTGTAGAAAATAAATAACACACACTTGGCTCACACTTGGAAATTCATTAAAAGAGATATTCTGAAAGAATCTGTAGTAGTTACTTTATTAGCGTACGCCAGTGTGGTTTGTCTTATTCCTGTGAACCTAGTACCAAATAAGCAAGTTTAAAATTAAATATCTATTTAAACAAACATGTCCCTTACTTAGTTTTCAAATGTAAAAAAGCCCAAAGGCTGACCTGCTATTTCTTTCTTTTTACAAGCCAGGTCTGGTCAATAATCAAAAGTGAATACATGTCTTTTCTTAGGATTAGCCTAAATAATTACAGGAACCTACTTTCTTCTGAAGCACAGATAACACAACTTTTCTCAGTTGTTGTTGTCTACGCTGAATATTTTCTGTAAATTTAACAAGTGTATATGCAATCAGGATGTTGTTTTGTTTATTTTTTTTTTCAAATATGTACTAAATTGCAGATCTAAAAATAAATTTACATTGAAAAATTCAAAGACATTTTATTTTCTTTTAAAATAAATGTTGCTCAATTAAAAAGCACTTAAAAATACCTAAGATGAATGGAATCTCTCCTAGAATTAATACAAACACTGACAACTAGGTGCAAAATATTTTAAAGGAATTTTCTGAGGCTAAATTTGTAATATTTACCCTTAAAAAACAATGTAAGACTAGACAAAAACCAGCCAACATACCTGTGCAATCTCCAAGGTTTGTTATGATTCCAGTGATTCTTTGATTTTTTTTTTTCAGCTTTGTTAATTGAAATTTGCACCATTAGACACTCTTACTCATTTGTTGCTGAGCATGCTTAGTTTTTACTAGAATTCAGATAGTTGTTCGTTTCTCAATTAACAGTTAACCAGGATTTTGAAGTGTCCAGCAGTGATGAAGATGCTAGCAATAGCAGTTGTAAAACAGAAATTATCAGCAATCATAAAGCAAGCAAGCTGAGAAGGAGTCATTAAAAGTCATATCCCAAGTTTGAAATAGAACAAAATGTAGTGGGCACACTTTGCTATTTTACTATTCTTAAACACAGTGAGACTATATAAATGCAGGTGCCTGCTTGTAACTTGTAAGTGCCAGCAGCCTAAGCTGTGAAGTAATTTTGAATTCAATTAATGCGAGAAGCTGAACAAACCAAATCCCTTAGCAATGTCAGTACATGAATGGCTGCTTTTCCAAAGTAGAATGTACAAACAAGAAAATGCAGCTTGTGAAGGAAAAGCATACTGCAGAAAATTCAAGCTTAGTTACTTTGTCAATGCCAGTTAAAGGTGATGAATACAGAAGAGCAAATACAGTAAATAAAGAGATTATTTTAAAAATTAAGTGCTGTGGCTTAAGCCCAGCCTGTAACTCAGAACCACACAACCACTCGCTCACTTCTCCCCCTTCTTGCCCCTTTCCCACTCTTGGAGGGAGGAGAATCAAAAGTATGTAACTCCCAGTTTGAGATAAGAACAGTCCAGTAACTAAGGTATAACACACAACTGCTGCTGCTACTACCAATAATAATAATAATAAGGGAAATAACAAGGGGAGAGAATATAAATCTAAATGGAGGAATGGAAAAGAAAACAATAAACAGCTGTGATGCACAATGCAATTGTTCACCACCTGACGACGGATACCCTGCCCGATCTGAGCAGTGATCTGAGCCTTCTTGGTAACTCCTCCCCGTTTATAAACTGGGCATGACATGGTGTGGTATGAAATACCCCTTTAGCTAGTTTGGGTCAGGTGTCCTGTCTTTGCTTCCTCCTGGCTTCTTGTGTCCCTCCTCACTGGCAGAGCTTGAGACTGAAAAGTCCTTGATCAGAGTAAACATTAATTAGCAACAACTGAAAACATTGGTGTGTTATCAGCATTGTTCTCAGACTACAGCCAAAACCACAGCACTGCACCAGCTACTAAGAAGGATAAAAATAACTGCTACTGCTGAATCCAGGACAGTAAGTTATTTGATCTCTTGTATATTATATTCTCTCTGTCTAGAGATTCCCAAAGAAGCTGCAGGAAAAAAACACCTAGATTCAAACTATTCCCCTAGGATTTCAGTGCTTACTTCGGTCAGCTGATGAAAATCAGCATTGGTTCGTTTTCACCAATTTGGTTTTAAATACAGAAAATTTTCCCCATTTATTTCCATAATTCATGTTTTGTAGGTAGATAATATGTTTCTTGAAACCTCTTTAATGGCTGTATGAAAGGCTGCCCTAAATAAGGTTGGCTTTACTTAACTGCCACTTACCAAGAGTATGTGTTGTTTTCATATTGAAGTAATAGCAGAGATCAGTAGAAGCAGATTTAAAGAGTCTGAAGCAAAACACTTCTAGAACTGGGAATTAAACTTTGGAGAAGTTTAACTCTAGATCAATACTTTATGGCTGAGACCCATTTTTAGCACTGATTTCTTAGTCTATTTTAACTATTTATGCTCATGTTACTCTACAAAACTAGTGTGAAGGAATGGAAAATCATGATCAGTTGTTGACAATAAATATGATGTGTCAGTATTTGTTATCATCACAATATAATATAGATAATTTGCATTGGAGGGATATAGAGGTACAGATCTGCCTTAAGTACCATATCCAAAATGGCTGAGTCTTATGAGACTTAATATATGCATTACTTCTAACAGCTTTTCCAACACCACATACCAAGAAATTGTGATAGCCAATAGAGAATGATCTTCTAACAGAAATATCGATACAGTTAAATGTAAACCCACCAAGAGTATTCATAGATACAATAGAGTAATATGAAATTTATACGTATATTCATATATTGAGCTCAGAAAAATTGGCACTTTGTTATTCATCACTTTAAAACATGTTTTTAGAATACGAATGTATTGTTGCTTGTTTTTTTTTTTCCTAGTGTTGATGAAAATAAATAGTACTTGGGGACCAAGTCTGCCTATTAAAGAGGCGTGGTACATTACCACACTTGTACAGAAATGAGCACAGATGGTGGGTCTATTACTTCTCTAGCAAGAAATTTGTCATTTTTTTTTTTCCCCCAGGATTCAAGTCTGAACAACACTTGCTCAAGTCAGGCTTCATCCGTGGGGATTCTTAAAATGTTTTTTCCTTTACTTGTACATTAGGAGTAAAAGAAACAGAAAGTTATTAATGCTGTACTAAAACTTTGTAATGAATGAAGTCTCCAAGAGTCAGATTTTTAAATTTTCACCCAACAAAAGCGAACATATTTTTCATGTAAATGTAAGTCTACAGGGATGAAGTTATGTGTAGCATGCTTAGATTCCCAATAGCACATTTAATTCTGACAGATCATTTAGTTTATGTTAGAATGTTTGAATATGCTAGATTTATGAGCATCTATTAATCAAACACAAGAATATGTGGGAAATAAAACAACAGCATGTAAGTTCATAATTTTTGTATGCAAAAGATATAATTTCAAGCAGCAAAAGAGTAGATTAAACAAAAAGTGGGTGATTTCTATAGTCTTACTTTTCTGTTAAAAATCAATAAAACAATACTGTTACAGCTTTGTCAATGCCTTATTATACACCTGAAGAAAGGAAAAAGTCTTTAAACCTACCTCATGACCCTTCAGAGCCTGTAATTACAAGACACTTCAAGTTAAATGATAGTTTTTTATGTCAACTGATCAAAGACAAATCACCTTGAAGTGAAAGCAAATTTAATATTGATTAGGATTTCCAATAACAGGAAAAAAATCAGATTCATTTATTTCTTCAGCATGTTGAGTGTATTCACATTTGGGAGTTCTGTACTGAGACCAACATCACTAAGTATGCAATATCACATGAAAAATGTTGTTCAACATTTATGCTATGAACTGGTATACAGAGTATTGACCAATCTCGTATGATGGGGTAGACCCTAACAGGACACCAGCTGTCCTCCAAAGCTGCTGTATCAGTCCCCTCTTCAGCTGGACAGGTGGAGAAAAATACAACAGAAGGCTTGTAGGTTGAGATAAGGACAGGGAGAGATTGCTCACCAATTATTGTCATGGGCAAAACAGACTCAATTTGGGGAAATCAGTTTAATTTATTACAAATCAAATCAGAGTAGGGTGATGAGAAATCAAATCTTAAAAAACAGCTTTTCCTCACCCCTTCCTTCTTCCTGGGCTCAACTTCACTCCCAATTTTGTCTACCTCCTCCCCCCTAGCAGTGCAGGGGGATGAGGAATGGAGATTACAATCAGTTCATCACACATCGTTTTTGCTGCTCCTTCATCCTTAAGGGGAGGACTCCGCACACTGTTCCCCTGCTCCAGTGTGGGCTCCTCTCTTCACAGGCCCACAGGTCCTAGTGAGAGCCTGCTGGTTTCTCACAGGGTCACAGCCCCCTTTGGGCATCCCCCTGCTCCATTGTGAGGTCCTCCCTGGGCTGCAGGCGGATATCTGCTCCACCATGGACCTCCATGTGCTTCAGGGGCACACCCTGCCTCACCATGATCTGCACTATGGGCTCTAGGGGAATCTCTGCTCTGGCACCTGGAACACCTCTTACCCTCCTTCACTGACTTTGGTGGCTGCAGAGCTCTTTCTCTCACATTTTCTCACTCCTCTCCCTGGCTGTTGTCATGCAATAGTTTTTATTCACTTTTTAACTATCTTATCCTAGAAGTGCTACCATTGTTTCTGGGCTGAACCTTGGCCAGCATCAGGTTCATCTTAAAGCCAGTTGGCATTGACTCTATTGGACTCAGGGGAAGCTTCTGGCAGCTTCTTAGAGAAACCGCTCCTGTACCTCCCCTGCTATCAAAACCTTGCCAAACAAACCCAATACATTTTGGGAAAAACATTCTTCCAAATGGGATTGCATTTTCTTTGTTTCATGCAAATGAATCTTAATTTTTGTCATTTACCACTTTATTTTCCATGTTTGATGCTTTATAAGGGATGTTCTGAGTAAAAATTTTCATCCAGAACCTGGAGGATTAATTTCAAGATTAGATTCTCCCTAAATATAACATTGAAAACTCTTTAAAAAGTAAAAGCTTCACAAAGCTTGAATAACCCAGTACTTCAAAAAGGACGAGAATGAGAGGAGAAGAGAGAGAAAAGTAGCAATTCCTTTAAGAGTCAAGGTGGCAAACGCAGTAAACATGTAGTAGACTTGAAGATAAACTACAAGTCTTTGAACAGAGTAGTGATTATACCAGTCCTGGACCCAAAGTTTTCTCTATGGATGTAATCTTCTGTGTTATTTGGGGTCTGCTGGGACTTGTCAGGAAGGATGGGCTGAAATATGTCAGTTGTCACAGAACAGAATTTGAATTCTTTTAGGGACAGAAAGTGCATATGTGAAGGTTTTAGGTGGACAGGGGCTTGTGATGGAGGGTGAGGAGGGCTGCAGGCAGTGGGAAGCAGAGGGAATCACAAATTCAATTTGTCTGTCAGCCTTGGAAAGGATTACACCAAGTGCTGGTGAGAGAAAGGTCAGGAGTGCGGTAAAAGGCAGAAAGAAAGGAGCTAAACAGCTTAAAACAAGTAAGGATAAATAAGCTGGAGGTTGTTACTACCAGTACCTAATGATCTAATTGTTTGATGCTTATAGTCTTAAAATTGTGGTGTTATCAAGTGCTAGTGTGCTGCTTGTAATTGCTTTGATGCACATGTCACATCTGCTTCAGGTTCTTAGCCCTCCCTACTCTCAGCTGAAAAAAGCAAACCCCACCTCTGACCAGCCAGCAAGGATGTAATTTGGGTACCTAATGGGAGTAGGTTCATTGACAGTTAAGTGACTGAGTGGATATCCTTCCTGGAAAGAAGAAAAAGTAGCCTTGTAATGACTGTAAAAGAAGAAAATGCTTACCAAACTCTTTAGTCTCTTTACAAAGCTTTGAAGGCAGGCAGAAGAATGGATAGGGATAACCCCAAAGCATGCACACTCATACTGTACATCTGCTTTCTGTACAGACATGCTTTTTCTCACTGGAGTGAGCAAAAGAGGTGAAGTTTAAGTGAGATTTGCTACAGGCAGTATTACTGGGTAAGAATATCTGGACTTTGTATAGGAATTGCCATAGTCATGAGAACTGAGAGAACATTCAAGTGGATTTTGAATATGTTTTTGGGATAACTTGAACTTTCTAACCCAAAATGGCAAAGAGCCATTGGGTCACATGGGCTTGACAAGGTTGAAAATGTGTAAATCAGAAAAAGGGTATGTTTTTTATGTGAGAAAGGAGACTCAGTTATTGCCTAGAAAGAAATGTAAATATTATGCAATAGAGCTCCTCTACCTTGGAAACAGATATGTATTTTGCCTTTAAGACAATATGAAAAGAATGACTGTAACAGAAAAACTAGGAGAAGGAGAGGAAACCAAATTAATTGCTAACTCTTTTTACTGGTAAGTAAATCTGATTATTCCTTATGGACCACAACTGAAGAGCAATTTAGAGAATGATAGCTATAGAGGTTGAGGAACATGATTGAAACTCCAAATATCTGGTCCTCTCACAAGATGGTAATACTTCCCCAGCTACTTTCCCTCATGTGAAAGAAGGGAGTTAGTCTTACAGTAAACAACAGTTGTGCAAGGGTGTGCATTTCTTTGTGGAAATAGCTGAAGAAAAATGATGTTCAGCCTTGAACAAGTCATTGCCAGATAATTCGTAGATGCTAAATTAATAAAATTAATTCCCATCTAAGTTAATAAAATTGTAGCCTAGGCAAGTCTCAACTTCTTTGTGGTGTATTTATTCCTGCATAGTTAGAAAAATAAGTGCTGTTAATGGAATAAAAAAAAAAGAGAAAGGGCATTCTTTTTAGCAGTTATGCAGTTCACAGGCAAATGTATAATAGTCGAGTTTGCAGCATTCAAAAAAAGGTGTTAATTGAAGAATTCCAAGTGACAGAATGTGAGAACATAGGTTTTCTGTGCTGTGAGACAGAAAATGAGAGCACTATAAAGAATGGATAGCTATAACCTCTAAGATTTCTTTTATAGTGAAATAGTATGAAGAGAAATTGCTATGCTGCATTGAACTGATGTTGACTTAAAACAACTGTTTATCTGGTGAGTGCAGTATTAGCTGGAAAGGGGAAGGAAGGAATTCCTTCTTGAATTTCCTGTTTTGATTTAGACAAATGACAGTGAAAGAAGGATTTTTGAGGAAAGCCTTGAAGACAAGTTTTTTTTTGGTTGTTTTTTGTTTGTTTGGGGGTTTGTTTATCGTTACAAATAACGAGATTTGTTGACTCTACTCAAATTACTGCATCAAGTGTTCCCCCAGGTCTAGGAGGCAGGATGCAGATTTTGTACACATCCCTATAAAAGGATTTATTCCATCAGTACAAGCTGGCAAATTGGCCCACCACTATGGCTGTCTGCTTATAAAACAAAATACCACTTTGTGAAAAATATGAGCTATTCTTATACTCAATGTATTCAACAGTGCTATAAAGATTTTTTTTTAAACTCAACTACCATGTTCCAGTGAACTGCATTAAGTACATTAAGCCTTTCTGTCCTGATTGTGGAGCATTAACATCCATTCCAAGTAATAGTATGCCTACTGAATCAGTAAAGGGTTCCATAATGGCCTTTAGTAATAAGCTGATTATTTTTAGTATTTACCTTTAGCAGATACAGTGTGTCCTGAATATTGGATATAGCTGACTATTTTCTCAAATGAAGAATGAATAAAGCTGGAATCCTTAACTTGTGACTAATCCTAGGTGATCATTGCTGTGATATTTTGATACGTAATTGAATTTAAATTTGGTGTTATATCTGCTTCCAGTGAACTTGATTGCTTGCAGAAGAAATAAAAAGTACATTTTCCCTAAATAGTACATGCAGAGCTGTATGTAGAAGGTCTAAAATTTTGCTGTTTACTGTATGAAATCAAATGCTTTAAAGAACTTAAACAATGGAAGACCACTGGCTCTTGATGCCTTAAAAGTCTGGGAAAATTTTGTTGATCCTTAAAATTAGTTCACTTTTGATGCATTTTGCAGAACATGTAGTCCAAAAAGTGTCTTCTTGTAATGCCTAAAGGAGCTATTAATTTTTCTCATACATGTAGAAGGCAAACGGTGCTCTCCAGGACATATGGAAAACTTGGAGTTCTTTTGTGTGATAGGGTTAATTTATATCTATCTATGAGCATGGCCACTGTCATTTTAGGAGTGGTATCTGGGTCCATGAACATTTTTTAGGGATATCCTTAAACTCACTTAAGGTGACATTTAAGCAAAGGTCAAAGACCAGATGTTGTTGTTACGTGCCAACCTTGTTTTAATGAATGGCATTCATTGTGTAGCATACATGGAAGGTTTTCCGCAGAGCTAGGAGGAACTGAAAAGTTTTTCATTAAACAGATTCTGCAAAATATGAATATGCTGTGTTCTTTATGCTCATATGCAGATCTAAGAGTCAGGAATCAGGCATTTCTGTACTCCATTCCTGATAGGCTTTTTCCTTTTTCTCACAGCACAGCAGCTGGCAAAATATTTTTCAGAAAGAGAGATATAGAGCTATCCTCTTGTAGGGTATGCAGAGAAAGCCTAACATACGGAGAGTATTTGCATAATGTACAATATCTGTGATAAGGAGGTAAATATTCAGGTTTTCTTGCATAACTTGGGCATTACATATAACAAGGGAAGTTGCTAGGTGGTTAACTAGTTGCTAGTCTATGTATTTTGAGTTCTGATGTATTAGGAACAATGTTCAACCTACTACAGCAGTTCTTTCTTGAGTGAGCATATTCTAGGTTTCTATTGCTTCTTTTTTATATATCTATCAAGTAAAGTTGGGCCTACTGTGTACTTACATAGTTATGTATGCTAAAGAATTTATGCAGAATTTGGCTGTTGTCATAGAATCATAGAATAGTTAGGGTTGGAAAGGACCTTAAGATCATCTAGTTCCAACACCCTTGACATGGGCACGGACACCTGATGCTAAACCATGCCATCCAAGGCTATGTCCAACCCCGCCTTGAACGCCGCCAGGGATGAAGCATTCACAACTTCCCCGGGCAACCCATTCCAGGGCCTCACCACCCTTATAGTAAAGAATTTCTTCCTCAGATCCAATCTAAACTTCCCCTGTTTAAGTTTGAACCCGTTACCCCTTGTCCTCTCGCTATAGTCCCTCATGTTGAGTCCCTCCCCAGCATCCCTATAGGCCCCCTTCAGATATTAGAAGGCTGCTATGAGGTCTCCATGCAGCCTTCTCTTCTGCAGGCTGAACAGCCCCAATTCTCTCAGCCTGTCTTCATATGAGAGGTGCTCCAGTCCCCTGATCATCCTCGTGGCCCTCCTCTGGACTTGTTCTAACAGTTCCATGTCCTTTTTATGTTGAGGACGCCAGAACTGCACACAGTACTCCAAGGGAGGTCTCACAAGAGCAGAGTAAAGGGGCAGGATCACCTCCCTCGACCTGCTGGTCACGCTCCTTTTGATGCAGTCCAGGATACGGTTGGCTTTCTGGGCTGCAAGAGCACACTGCTGGCTCATGTTAATTTTCTCATTGACCAACACCCCCAAGTCCTTCTCCGTAGGGCTGCTCTGAATCTCTTCCCTGCCCAACCTGTAGCTGTGCCTGGGATTTCTCTGATGCAGGTGTAGGACCTTGCACTTGTCATGGTTAAACTTCATCAGGTTGGCATCAGCCCACCTCACAAGCGTGTTGTCTTGGAATAAATATTCTATCTGCATGTGCATTCACAAAAACACTAGGAAACTTCAGGTTTAGTTCTGGACATGTAGTGTGTGTATAATCTGGAGTTTGCTTTAAAAACCTGAAATGTCATGCATTTAGATAATCACCATATAATCTTGTATTTAGCAAAACCAAAATGGAGGAGAGTTTTTGCACACAAAATTTCATGCATAGGGCTGAATGTTTCTTGCTCCAAAATGTAGACAACTCTTTTCTTGTTAAAGTTTGTAATAAAAGTTATAATAAATAATACAACTTCATGGAATGTAGTAATTATATTATGCTATATTTCTTTTCTGTGAAAAATATGTGCACAAAATTAATGTATCCCATTAAAATGGAATGTTGGTGCCATGAGAGTTAATAAGAACTAGAAGATGACTCAGAGTATAATAACTTACTAAACCATTTTTGTGTGTTTGTGTATTAAACTAGCTATACTCATCGTGTGGTTGGCAGTGGAATCAAAGCTCAGTCTGCAAATCCAGAAGTAAAAGTGAAGGGAACAGATCCTGTAATAAGTCAAATTACTGACAAGCTGAAACATGTTATTCAGGTAAGCTGTTTATAACTATGGATGTAGTATAGTACTGAAGACTGGTGGTGATAGTATTAATTTACTGTGCATTAAAGATTAATTTTTAATTCGAGTTATTGCTCAGTGCATCTTAACAGCAAAACACTACTTGCTCTCTGTCTTACTTCAATTATTAAAAATTATTTAGTTTAAAGATTTGCATATGGTAGATAAGTGTAGAAAGTTGGACTCTGGCAGCTGAGCTGTCTGTACCTGTGAGTACCACAGCTTAGCATTGCAGTAAGCATACAGAACCACAAACAGTATAATTTAGAGATACTAACTGGGTGCATATGTTTAGAAAAAAAAAAAAAAAAAACAAATCAAAACCACAATTAAACATAATTTCCCTCTTCCCTCTTTACTAAATTTGTTTTTTTCTTAAGTCATCTTAGAATCATAGAATAGTTAGGGTTGGAAAGGACCTTAAGATCATCTAGTTCCAACCCCCCTGCCATGGCAGGGACACCTCCCACTAAACCATGCCATCCAAGGCTATGTCCAACTGGCCTTGAACAACGCCAGGGATGGAGCATTCACAACTTCCCTGGGCAACCCATTCTAGTGCCTCAGCACCCAAGGTTTTTTGTTTAGATGTCGAGACAGAAAACCTAAGAAGTTTGAACAAGAATAGCATGCTTGCTAAAGGAGTTAGTGTTCATTACCTGATGCACATATCTGTGAGTTACTAAATTTAAGGATTACAAGGCAGTCAATTCCAATACAGTTCTGCACAGTCATAGTATTGTATTACATTTAAAGGAGTACAAGTACCTTTTGTTACATGCAGTATCTGTATGCACAGATAGCCAGAGCTACAGGACAAAAACCTTATTCTGTTGAAACCAACAGTTATTTTGATGGCAACTCTGTATTTTAGTTTTAAAATAGGAGTTTCCTCTCTGATTTGAAGACTCAGTGATAAGAAATATTCTACTGGCATTTCTTATCAGTGACCCATGTAACCCAGTATCCTCTCATCTGCACTAGTAAAAGGAGAAGCTAATTAGGGAGGGCATGCAAGCTTGGCACCTTTCTGATCTCCACTCCTCTTCTGTACCTCATTCCCTAAACACAAGAATTAGCAATATCAAGCAGCTTTTTAATGCCTAGTACATTTAGTTCCATTTAAGGAATTGCTTTGTTTTTCTGTATTCTTGGCAGCTTTTAAATAGTGTTTTCCAAATGGATTCTGGAATTTAAATGTTAATGACAGGTTCACAGCAAACTCTCTTGGTTCTTATTTCTCTATTTGGGAAAAATAACTCTTCTCTGACAGCAAAGATTGATGAAATAGAAAAAAACAACAGAAAAATGTATTTTCTGTAGTAGTGTTGTTTTCTGGGAGAAGTGACATCCAGATTGAAGCTTAAAGGCAATCATTATTCTTTTCTCCTTAAAAGAAATATCTTCTGAAGCCCCCCAGCTTTTGTCTTTTTCTTTATTAAAATGGTGACTACAGTGGTAAGAAAATGAATATATTTTTCACTCCAAAGAGGTGCTATGAATTAATTAAGAGCTATGAACTTGCTGTGCAAAGAAAAACATTTCAGATTGGTAAGTCTCAAGGTCTTTCATCTATCACGAGTGCCCTCCTTCTTTGATATTAAATCTGCACTGTATAGTTTGTTGTGTTGTTTTTCTCTAGAGACTAGGAATTGTGCTGTTTCCTCTTCAAGTGAGGATCTGAAAGAGCAGAATAGAGCAATTCCATTATATTTCATTCTCAGAGCTTATTTGCCTGCGTCCCAAAAGGCTAGAGTGGGTCTTGGGGAGAAAGACATATAATTTACATACTGGAAGTCTTACTATCCTCCAGGTATTTTTAACTTTCTATTGGATAGTCTCATTTCTTGCAGCTCTGAGTATAGAAATAAGGTCAGGGGACAAAGAGAACATCAAATTCCTTAGAGACCTGACACATAACTGCTATTCCTCAGATAAAGGGGCTGAGGAAACTGCAGAAAAAGCTTTCTTCTCTACCATTTACTGCTTGAAAAAAGAAGATGGGGAGTGTAAATTAGAGATTCAAATACAAAAGATCACCATTTTGCCCTTTATGATATGAAAAGGATGAATCACATTAAGCTTATGATGTACAGATTAAATAGGGGGAGCTTAATGGATTGTGGTGTTGCCTCAGAGATAGATGGAGTCATACTTAAGTCAAGCATACTTTGATCTAGTCCTATAGGAGGACTAATTTGAAGAGGATGACCAGCTTTGCATTCAGAATGCATAATTTAGGTCAGATTGAAATATATTTCCTGATTACATTCTGTCCTTCTAGACCAGAAAATGTAATTCTCTCTAGTAAATCTGGGGTAGAAAAACTCTATTAGAAAGTTTCATTGTTTTCTGAAACCTTGTTTTTACCTTTGTCATCAAAGGAGATGACCCGTTTTCTCAGCAATTACTCTAAATTTCCCTTCTGACTTTCAAGAATCCCAGCACAATGGCAAGAGAGAAGTGAATATTCTGAGATATAAAGGGAGATTCCATTTAAGGGGGAGTCCAGTAAGCCCTCAGAAAATACGACTGTGCATATTTATTGTAAAAATGACTAAATATTATCAAAAAGCAAAAGAAGAATATATGTCTTAAAAATCTCTTCCTGCTCATCTTTAATATGTACATAAGAAAACAGATTGATGACCATTCTGCCCTGCATGCAGAAAAGATGGGTCCTGGTATCTCCTCCTTTCCTGCAACGTAGATATATGAGCACATTAATATTACAAGCAAAGAATCAGTTTTAAAATATGTAAACATACAATGTTTAAACATACTCTGTTTTCTAGGTTCTATTCTATTAAAAACTTTAAGACACTGAAATAAAACTGGTTGCATAAGTGATACTATCTTCCCAGCAGGCTGTGGTGTCCATGCACTTCTCCATTGTGAGAGGCTCACAGTAATCCTCCTCTTTTTTCTGTAAATAGTGGATTTACCAAAAATCAATAGAACTTCTGAATTCCATTGGACCCTGACTGCTGTAATCTGTGCTCTGGACTCCACAGGTTTGTATTCACAGCAACAAAGTGCAATTAGAATAACTTACATGAACTCCGCTGAACCAGTCACAGCTGAAAATGGCTTAACAATGTCACCTTATTTTGTAAAAATGCGTATTTGTACAGACTGGTGTTTTGGAGAGTTTTAAATGATGGGCTCTTCTTCATTCATTTATCTTCATGGTAGGCAAATAATGGGTTCAGTGCATATCCTCTTATGTACTGCAATCTGCAGCTATCACTGTAGTAGGCAATCATGCTAAGCAGTCAGTTGCATATGGCAACAATAATAGTGGTAATTCTTTTTCTTTCTTCCCTTGTAATTTTAAACCATGATTCATTTATCTTTTCTGCAAGTGCAAACACTAAGGTTATGAAGTAAATATGGTATTTTGGTACTGTGATTACAGACGATTGGAGCTTTGGTCATTTCAATGTATTTCTTCTTTCAGAAGACAATCTCAAAATGATACTGCTATTGAAAATAACAGACATTACTTGGAGCTTGTATTTACAGATGAAATAAAGACTTCCTAATTTTAGGAAATCATGCCATAGTAGAAAATATCTGGGTGTCTGTCTGTATAAATTAGGTCGACCAAATCCCCGTCTGGAGATCTTCAGAGTCACCTGCCACTCTATTAACTATGCTGGAAATTTATATGCTCATATTAGGATAAACAGTTTCCTATTTCTAGCAAAAGATGTACCCAAATTTATTTGGAAAGGATCACATCTTATACTGCTGTACCACCAAACTCTTAGGTGATATATGTGAAATAATATTACATTCTCCACAAAGGGTTGAAAACTGTCACTAATGGGAGTGATGCCTACATCCTTTAAGTGAATAGAGGCCACTACTTCATAAGACTTTAAATGTAGGTGACAGTCTAATTTTTCCTCTACTAATGGTCATTATTATGGCTTGGTAAGTACTGTGTATCACCATGCCATCATTAGTCCATTTACTTAGCTCCAAAAGGTTACAAAAATAGTGATACGAGATATTATTTTGACAGATTGCACATACTAATAACTAAACATCCTAGCTCTTTTTTTAAAAGCTTTTATCAATGTACCATGGCACAGGCAAAGTAGTGTTTTTGTAAGAGCTGTTCTAGTACATATTGGAAATGGTGATGCAATACATTACCTGAGTCTTCGTCTGCACATACAAAAACCATGGCTTTAAATTATTCATATGCAAGATGTGGCACTTGCAGTTGTGCTTCCCTTTGATCACAGAGATCAAGTTTGTGTCTTCTTTAGTGTTATGATAATAATAGCTAAAATCCCTCTGCCTTTTAGAATAGCTCAAACTCCTGTATAAATTTAAGGAATTATGCGTTCTGATGACTCTGTTGATGACCACAATGCAATTCTTTCTCATTAAATGAGATAATTCTTGAGATAATATTTTGAGCCTTAAATACTTAGGGCCTTGATTTGATACACTTTTCAGAAACATGCTCTTGGAGACTTACTTTCCAAATATTTCCCTCTTTTTTTTTTTTTTTTTTTTTTTTTTTAAAATATATATGTGTATGTTGTATCCTGCACTTTGCATGGTTCAGTAATAGATGCCTCATAGCGGTAATTGGGAAGTAAAATTTCAGTTCAGGTGGTGCAAAAGCCATTCAACATTCTCTGGTGTTCAAATTGCTCTCAGCTGTGTTTAATCCTAAACCACCTGTTTATTATTTTTGTTATAATAGGAAAGACTGCCTCACAAGTTTTATTTTGATTTTCATGCTACAAATGCATATCTAAATGTTAATCTTGCTGTAGATTTTGATTTTACTACGTTTTTCATTTTTAGTTTCTTCTAAAGTTAGAACAATCATGCAGGTACAGAATAGCTCAGTACCTTGATTGTTTTCTCCAGTGATTTGTTGGCTCTCCCTTTCATATTTGATGTGTTGGCTCCTTCTTTTGCTTCATTTCTGGAATTAATACATGGTTACTGTCTTTTTGAAATCAAACCCTTGGGCAAATTCCGTCTTTGACTTGGCAAGATAGCTGAGTACTAGAGTACTAGTACTAGAGTGACATGTTGTATCAGGATAGTTCTACTTGACAGAGAAGCCTATTTCATATTTGTTGTGTGAGCTGTCTCTGTTTTGGCATATTTTCGGAGACCTGGTTTATCACACTGTATAGACTTGAGTTCCCTCTGACTGCTAGCTGGTGCCAAAGATATGTTAAATACTTGAGTATTACTGTTCATGTAAGATATTGGCATAATTTCTGTCAAGATATTAAACACTTAGAAATGAGACGGAGAATTGTTTTCTGAGTTTCATCCTCCTCCTTTTAAAATATACTTCAATTTCCAATTTCAAAAACACACATTAGAGTGCAGATTGCTGATGCTTTTGCATCTCGTGAGAGTGAAAAGGTTTTCTTCACAGTTCTGTGGTGATAATGAAGGTGTATGCCCTTTTGTTGCTCATAAAGGTGGTCTTTATGTATTTAAGATAAAACACTACAGGTTATATGAACATTCTGAGATGACTGTATAACTTGGAAAATTATATGTAAACTTAAACCTACATATGGTTTATAGGTGGAAGGCAGAGAAGGAAAAAGTGATTAGGAGGACATGAATTTGAGCTCATGCATCTTCTGGTGTTGGGATACCTATGAAGTAAATTGAGAAGAACAGGTCAGCAGCCACATAGTCCTTATTTGTCAGTAATTTAAGTAACCCAGTAATTTTTTTCTTGGTTTGTTTTCTTTTTCACTAACTAGTTTACCAAAGTTGTTAAAGACTAATCAGAGTCCCATTCCTTTATTACAAATGATTTTTTTTTTTTTTGAAGTAGTAGTAGCTTTTTAAATAGGATTTGCGCTTAAATGGAAATGTTTTGATGTCTCAACATGAATAACAAAAGGAAGAGAGTGTACATTGTACAGAGTTTTCTGAAACTAAGTTTAAACTTCAAATTTGTGTAAAACACTAAATGATGAGCTAATAAAAACATTAGAATCCCTAAAATTTGTATTTTTGCTATTTTCTATTCTTCCATTGCTTATAAAGCACTGCACAGTACACAGTGAGAAAACACATGCATTGATGCAACAGGGAGATACTGTCAATTCTTATCCATTTAATGCAGACAGCAGTGGCACAGGAAACAACAGCATTTTCCAGCTACTTAGGTGTATAGTGACACTAATGGAAGTATTCATTATGGTGCAGATTCTCTCTACAAAAGCCTGTTTTGCACCTAAATTGCTTGCTGCTATAGCTGGTAAAAACTGCTTGTGTTAAGATTTCTTAGCAAAACAGGAACACTGTTCTATCCTCTCATTTTTAAGTACAATATTAAATGAAGGAGAGTTTTGAGAAACTTGGAATAGTTATAGCTATGACAAGCAATATCAACTGGGGCACAGATTTTTTTGATGCTTACTTTAGAAAATCTGATCTACTTTACTAGTTGAAAACTGTGGAAAGGAAAATATTTTTCCTATTTATAATTTATCATTTATGCTCCTTGCCTCTCTCAAAAATATATTATTAGGGTTTTTTTTTAATACTTTCTTTTAAACTCCCCGTAACTTTGGCTATAGATCTCAAAGAAAACAAGCAGGTTAGTCCCCCCCTACCCCATGGAAGTAGTACCAATTCAGAAAGTGAAAAGAAGCTTCTTCTGGTACCTTAAGCTCTCAATCCCAATTTAGAAAAGGGAGGGAACATATGTATTGATGCATACTAGACACACTAAGGGGTTCAAGTTCCTGAAGGAGGGCTTCAGGGCTCTAATTAAGTAGCCACAATTGTATTCACTCAACTTCTCATTAGCTTTGGTGGGCTCCACAGAAATGTAGGAGTCTCTCTGTGAAGGCTGGATATTTTTGCTTTCTTCTATAATTTCATCATAGAATAGAAAATCTCATATTTTTGCAGTGAGCTAATACCCAATTGTACTGTAGATGGATGCAACATTTTGCATAATATCTGACAGCAGGATATATTGCCAGATTTTTAGCTAGCTACCTGGTTTGGAAGAATCTATCATTCCATGTGTCCTGGGATATTTTAGGGGCATATGTACTTCTTTGTGGTTATTAAAAGAAAAAGACAAAACCTGCCTTAAATGCATTGTCTGTTTCTGTTGTATTAAAGAGAGAGGATGCTGTCAATACCTAATTTCATATTTTAATTAGATAATGCGATTTATATAATTTCTGTGATGGCTTGTAAGGAGGAAGAAGACAGATGGTATAGGAATTACGCTTAATTTTGAGGTAATGCCAATTTAACAACTGGCTTGTCTCTGATTACTTTTTGCAGAGGATTATTTTAGGGAGTGGTATTGCAGATTACTTTTGCTGTTGTCCCTCCCATTTAAATAATCAATTCCTGTGCAATGACAACCATCCCACTTAGTGTATAATCAACTAAAATTGAGTTTAGGGGTTCAGCTTGCAAGTGTTCTTCCTAATGGGATCTAGGTTTGCATAAAAAGTCCTTTTTCATATGATTGAAGGAACATATCCTTTTTTTAACTCATGTAGAACAATAATTGGACTTTGCAAAGGCGCTTAGAAGCCTCAGCTACTTGCAGTACAAGCAACATTATTCATTCTGTCTTTTAAATTTACAGGTCAGGTTGACAATGAATGCAAGTGGTATGTCTATAATAGACAAAACTGGAAGGACATATCCTATTAATAGATTCTTTTATTGAGACAAGCATTCACTGGTATTTATCACATTAGAAATTATAAGAATACCAGTAATCTGACTGCATTTTAATACAGTACAGTGAACCTTATTTAAACTAACAAGTTCTAGGACTGCTTTAGCTCATTTAGCTACAATCTGCTAGCTACACTGGAATATGCATGCCCTGTATTGGGAAAGGTGAATATGTATTTGAATATCAAATTTTAATCTGCTTTGTGCTGTTCTTGTACAGCAGTAGCACTACTGTTTAGTTAGTTTCTTTACAAAATATATTTTGCAGTGAGATTCAGCTTGCTATAAAATATTTTTATCCAGTCTTCTGAAATATTAAGTTAGTTTGTTTTAGATGCAGCTTCCAATAAGTTTGATTACTATTAAAAAGGTTGTCTTAAACATATGAAGAGAGTTTGAGAATTCAATCAGTCTTTACATTCAAACTGTTTTTCCAGATTTGCGTATGTAATTTACTTTAATGGAAGTGATTCTAGAGGAAGCTGCATTAATGGAAGTTATTATTTGCATCCAAGCAGAAACCATTTGTAGTGGGTTGACCTTGGGTGGCTGCCAGATGCCTACCAAGCTGCTCTCTTATTCCCCTTTTTAAAAGGACAGGGGGTGAAAATAAGATGAAAAAGCTTACTGGCTGAGACAAAGACAGTGAGATTGCTTACATATTGCTGTCACAGGCAAAACTGACTCAAATTGGAGAAAATTAATTTATTTTTTTTGCCAATTAAAAGTAAAGTAGGATGGTGAGAAACAAAGGAAAAACTAGTCACATCTTCCCCATACCTTCTTCTCAGGCTCAACTTCACTCCTTTGCTCCTCTTTGTCATGGTTTAAGCTCCGTCAGCCAGTAACTCAGAACCATGCATCTGTTCCCTCACTCCCCCCTTCCACCCCCCCTCCCCGGGGGATGAATAGGAGAATCGAAAGTATGTAACTCCCACGGGCTGAGATAAGAACACTCCAGTAACTAAGGTATAACACAAACCACTGGTGCTACCACCAATAATAATAATGATAAGGGAAGTAACAAGGGAAGATAATACAACCGCTCACCACCTGCTGACCAATACCCAGTCCTACCAAGCAGTGATCTAACCCTTCTGGGTAATGGCCCCCAGTTTATGCAGTGGGCATGACGTGCTGTGGTATGGAATATCTCTTTGGCTAGTTTGGGTCAGGTGTCCTGTCTCCGCTCCTCCTGGCTTCCCCTTCTTCCTGGCAGAACATGAGACTCAAAAAGTCCTTGGTCAGAGTAAACATTACTGAGCAACAACTAAAAACATTGGTGTCATCAGCACTGTTCCCAGGTCAAAAGTCAAAAACACAGCACTGCACCAGCTCCTAAGAAGGAGAAAAATGACTGCTACTGCTGAACCCAGGACACTCTTCCACCTCCTAACCCTGAGCATTGCAGGGGAATGTGGAATAAAGGTTGTGGTCGGTCCATAACACTTAATCTCCAACATTCCTTCTCATACTTTTCTCCAGCATGGGTCCTTCCAGTGAGCTGCTGTCTTTCAGAAACACTGCTTGTGTGGGCTCCCTTTCAATGGCTGCTGATCCTGCCAGGAGCCTTCTCTGGCATGGGCTTTCCATGAACTGCAGCTTCCTTCAGGGCACCTGCTCCAGTGTGGGTTCCTCCATGGGCTGCAGGATCTGCTCCAGAGTGGTCCTCTGTGGGCTGCAGGGGAACAGCCTGCACCACCAATGTCTTTACCATGGGCTGCAGGGGAATGTTTGCTTCGGTACATAGAGCCCCTCCTTCCACTCCTTCTCCACCCCTGCTGCCTGCAAGGCTGTTTGCCTTGCATTTTTCTCACTGCTGTTTCTCACAGCTGCTGCCCAGTGGTTTTCACCCTTTCTTAAATACTGTTTTTCCTGAGGTGTCACTATCTTGGCTGAGGGGCTCAGCTGTGCCCTGCAGTGTGTCCATGGAGCTGGCTGTGTCCGGCACAGGACAGCCCTGTCCACTCCTCACCCTGCAGGCTGCACTACTAGCACCTAGGCAGCTGCACCCTTACACCATTACAATACCTACTTCTGAAATCAATATGCTTATTATATTAATAAAAGATAGAAGAATATTCCCAAACTGATACACTTGGAGTAACAACATACTTGTTAAAAAGGGAATAGACTTTGATATCAAAGAAATGAAACAAAGAAATGTAGTTTTTGATATCAAATTACACTGTAAAAGGTTTAAGTAAAGCAGAAAATCAACTCTCTAGTCAGAAGTGAAAATCAAATTAGCTGTTCTAACTTATGAAATCAGATACGTATCACAAAACCACCCCATAGTTACCTTCATTGACAACCTCTTCTGAGTAGAGACCCAGCAACTAAATAGCACATCAGGGTGGAAGGTGCGAACAAATATTTGAGAAGCAGCTTACTGTTCCCATTAGTACTAATTATTGACAGATACAGCCTGTCAATATCATAACAGCATTAACAAAATATTTTACATGCAAGAAAACTCATTAAAGAGTAAAAGAAAGAGTGGAACACTAACTGGAGTTACAGTAGTAATTATATTATGATCTAAATATCATCTAGAAGGTCTCATAGTACTGGTCTCACCTACACTATGGAACTTACTAGTGAGTTCTTCTAAGCTAATACATCAAGGGAATAAGGAAGGTGACTGTACTGTGTGTACATTTGTATGTTAGTGCTGGCTGGTCAGTGCACTCCTCACATTAGTTTAGAGAGTGTGGATGCTGAATAGCAGCAGAGATCAGTTCAAAGATAATCGCATTTCTGTAAGTGGTGATAAAATGGAAATGCGTTGCCTCTTGTCAGTCCAAATGTCACAGCTGAGGAAAAGCACTACTGGGGCTTGGGGTTGGACTAGATAACCTTTAAAGTTCCCTTACAAACTAAACGATTCTATGATACTGTGTGAACTCATACTTTGTTAAGACCAGGTAATACACATGGGAGCAGTTGTCATGAGAGCTATGGTCATGAAAACAGATTGTCATCAACTACAAAGCAGAAAGCATTAAGGAAACAGGCTTCTTTTTCATCAGTGATCAGATGACCATTTATTAGAATATGTGCAACAGTCACTGTACAAAACTATGATGCTTAGATCAAAACAGGTACGACAGTTGCACAATACACTGCAGAAAGGAAATGCAGCATTATTTCAGTGGTATGCAATTAACTGCTGAGAGAAAAAAGGTGATGTCCACATATTTCCTGGCCTGAAAAGTGCATATTGAACGTTTCCTGTTTGAAGCAGACTGTTCCCTTTTAGTCTCAGTCCTGGGAAATCCCCTTGAGTTAGTGGTGTGTAGACAGCGATACATGGCAAGTAATTTGCTGCAGGCATCATCTTAATTTGTCCTCATTGTCAGTTTGCACAATAAACAGTGCATTTTGCAGGCACAGTAAATATCAACCTAGAAAACAATCCATTGTTCTGGAATCTTATGAACAGGAATTCCATGTTATCTATGAGGGCTGTTTTCTGCCTGAAGAACTCATCTGCCTTGTCTTTCTCTTTCTGTAAGTGTAGGAAATTTTAGAAAGCAGCATCGTATGGTGCATTAAACTGCTTTTCACTCCTGTAGTGTGCATGTGAAATCTATGTGGATAACGCAATCAATATTTGAAACTGTAACGTATATTTTAAGGGTACAAAGTTTGCTGCGCAAAACCCCTTGTATTATCTTGAGGGAGTCAGCCAGCAAGTGACTGAAGAATCAGAACCAAAGGATAAATGTATAATTTGCATGAAGCCTCAGCAAAGCTTTTCTGCACTATAGATTAAAAAGTCTTAGAAACAAGCTGTGCTATGCATTTTTTAATTTAGCTTTTGTTTCAAGAGCTAATGCAAGCAAATACAAATATATCCTGGCGGATTATGGTTGTCTGTTAGGTTTATGACTAGGTTTGCTAGGTTTGTTAGTATCTGTCCAGAAAGAGAAATACTACATTGCTCTGCATTTAATTGTTACATTAAAAAAAAACCTCCCACAAACAAAACAGCTAAAAAGCCTAATAAATATGCTGATTCCAAATTCCTTCTAAAATAAGCACATAATAAAAATGTGCTTCTTCTCGGAAGAAATATTGTCAAGACTCATTACATATATAAGAAATCATAACTTTGATAGTAGTATGATTGAATAAACATTTTTATATATATCTTTGCAAGGCACCTTAGTTACTACTTCTGAAAAATCCTTTTCAAATTTTGTCTTTAAAATGTGTACCCAAACCAATCTTGATATACTTTATTAAACAGATGGTGCAGTCTCATTTAAAATTACTTTAATGCATTCATTTATTTAAATTACTTTCCAAAACCTTACAGCCTAAAAGTCATATTATCTTATTCACTGGCTTAAAACCAGCATACTTGCCAGTTCCATAATGCTCATAAATCTGCCTGTCTTTGGCCCTTCTTAACCCTTACCTGGTTTTGATGGGCTTTATCTTTAAAATCAGACAGATGAAAGTTTTGGGAAAAATCTAAATGTTCTGCTGTCAAGAACTCACCCTAAGTTGTTTGCAAAGTTCATTATCCCCATCCATGTGAGTAATACTTTGTAGAGAAAAGGGAGATACCGCCTTCTCTTTCCTACATTTGATAACTAGGAAGTACAGTTCTGGTAGTGGGACATTGATGAGACACCTCTGCTTCATCTTTTCCCCGGGCTTTTTTTGTCTCAGGGAGTAGTTCTTCTTGATCTGTAGACTTCTTTAATGCACTGACATAAACAGCTGTACGAGAAAAAAAACCCAAGTAACAAACAATGAACTGAGAGATGTACTTTACTGAATGTAAAGAGAGCCCTAAAATGATCCTGTTAGCTAAAATTTCTTAATAGTAGTTGTCTCCCAGTTTTTCATGTATGATCATGACTTGATTAGAAGCTTCTCGTAACTTGCTTGTCACTTCAATTAAGCAAAATTGCTAAACATAATCACTATGCATATCTGGTGTCACTTGACATGTGATTACTGTATAAATCTGCTAATAGGTACATTGGTCCATAATCCAGGCTGGGCAAATTTTGTGGGAACTAAAGGCTCTTATTCATAGAAATGCTATGAGTTAATTTTAAACTGAAGTCCTTTCTTTTTTTTTTTTTTTCTCCTGCCTGTTGATGGGGTTGCATTTACAGTGAAGACAGAAGTACCCTGCCTTTAAAGTACCTTTTTCCCAGGTCCAGTCTCTCCTTATCAGCTTCTTGGTTTTATTTCCTGACCCTCTCCAGTTCCTTTTCCTGTATTATTAAAAAATCTTATAGTTTTCACTTAATTCCATAAAACATTTCATTGTCATACACAACATTTTTTTAAATGGTTTTCTGCCTTTCTTTGTTTCCCATTGGTATGCAGGTCTGGGACAGTGATAGCCCAGCTTGAACGCAGAAATGTTGCTTCTCGGTTAGTCATGGCACTGACGAAGATCTACTTTTAAGGCCTTATGTGTTAGCTAGTAACTGTTAATACAGGAAAATAGGAGAGAAAGTGTGTGACAGTCTTGTGAAAACTTTTGCCTTGATTGCGGTGAAAGATAGGGAGGCATTTTAAAGTGCAAATAATAAATGACTGCAATAAAACCACAGGGATAAGGTTGAAAGAGGCTACAAAGTTCAAACCTTACACTGTGATTTCCTTCTTAGCTGCTTTGCCCTGACTCTGCCTTGCAGCAGAAATATTTACTGAGGTCTATCCTAAATTTGTTCTGTTTGAGCTTTAATGTCAAAGCATAGAGATCTGTGCAAAACCAAAATCGTAGCACAATATGTCAATTAATCATAGAATCATAGAATAGTTAGGGTTGGAAAGGACCTTAAGATCATCTAGTTCCAACCCCCCTGACATGGGCAGGGGCACCTCCCAATAAACCATGCCATCCAAGGCTCTGTCCAATCCGGCCTTGAACACCTCCAGGGATGAAGCATTCACAACTTCCCTGGGCAACCCATTCCAGTGCCTCACCACCCTTACAGTAAAGAACTTCCTCCTTACATCGAATCTAAACTTTCCCTGTTTAAGTTTGAACCCATCACCCCTTGTCCTATCAGTACAGTCTCTGACGAAGTCAATGTTTTTAAAAGGGAGATGGTGGTTTGATTATGAAGAATATTTCTACATACATTGTAGGGCTGGGAAGAGTTAAACACCCCCAGTCTGCACAACAGCGCAGGATTTTCCAATCCTTTGCCTTTTTTTTTCCCTTTTCCTTTGAGTGGGTTTGTTTGTTTCCCTTGGAGCCCAGCACTCACACACAACAGGCAGATTTTTCAATTAAGCCATTTCTTTCCACTTTTAGTCTTCAATGGAGACCAGGTGCCAATTGTTTGCTGCTTGGTTTTTGCCTTCCCCTTCCTGCTGACAGTTTAACCCCTTTCTCTCATCCCTGCTTTTGGGGGTGTCATTTGATCAAATATACTCCTACTGCAGATGGCTAATAAGGGATTACCAAATGGCTTCTTAATGGTGTGTATCAGGTATAAGCGACATTAAACAAGGGAGAATATGGACCTTCCATCTATTAATTTAGTGACAGAAAGACAAATATTAACTAGTCATTTATCTTTCCTTTGAAACTCTTTTCATAGCGTGTTTATAAAGTGAAAATATTTTGCTCTTCTTAAAAACCTAAATCACCAGCAGCCAGCTTAGGTGAGCCTCTCTTCTGAGTTATTTAAGTAAAGCTAACAAAGACATTGTAATGATTTCTCTTCTAAATCCCTCATCAACCTATCACTTGCTGGGGAGGCAGCTCAGCAAGCTTTAGCACACACCATGCTTGTCAAGACCAACCTCTCCGACTGCCCCAGCCTCTGGAAAGCACACATAAGTGTTTTACACAGAGCAGGGTTTAAGTTAGGCCCAGGCTGGGGCTCAGCTCAGTTGCAGTGTCACTGCTAGAGGTATTAAACCCTTCCATAGATCAGATTGATTCTGGTTGTCAGGTAGCCGCTGTGTTGCTGTCAACATGCTTCGTTGTGGCTTACCCTGATGTTGTGGTCAAGTGCTTGGGGTTCTGCCTCATGTATTAAACATCAAACTGTGTGAGCAGATGAAATCCTCTCCCCGTCATGTGTCTCACCCTGTGTGTTGCTGTACATCATTGTTATCAGGGAAGGGAAAGAGACATGGCCAATTTTAATGCTGTCATGTCAGAGTTGCATCTTCAGGTGAAGAGTACCTGAATTGCATTGCCTGCAGCCATCATGCCAGCAGGGCAATGTTAGCAGGGAAAGGCTGGAAAAAAGGGGGGAAAAGAGGGAGATTTAATAAGAAAACAGTAGAAGAACCAAGACTGGAGAACATGAGAATGAATTTTAAACCGTACTCTGAAGAGTTGAAAGGGAACGTTTTAAAGAACAAGACATCCAACCTGGGATGAAGGACTTGCTGTCTTTCCATATCCTCACAGTACCAGAACCCATCAAAAAGCCACCCGTGGAGACTGGATTCTCCTTTCAGCCTTGCAGAGGGCCTTCTCCAGGACCATGCACCGGCAATTGCTCTTCCTGTACCATGCAGGGTTGGGCCATATGTAGCCATCTGCCTCCAGCCATACAGCAACATACCTTTTTAATGAGAATAGGCGAACTTCTATGTCAGACCTGCATCACAGTAAGGCTACTCATCATAATGCTAGCCATCATTACTTTACTTCTTGATCCCCTGATTTAGCACCCTTGTGATATGCAGAGATGTAACAATCTGCTTTCCAAGTCAGTCTTATACTGATTTTGATTATTGTCATAACCCTGGACCATGACATTCAGTAGCATCATGGAAGCTCTTCAGGAAGTGCTTTTATTTATTACAGTAATTTGATCCATTCCATCTGTTGTTCTCTACTTTCCACTTGACTATGGTTGTTCTCTTCTTGACTAGAGATCCTTCTCTAAACCCCTCACCTCAGTGCCACAGTGCAACATTTTGTATCTAGTACGTATTTTATTGTAGCTGTGAGCTTTCTCCCATTCTTCTGTTTAAGAACTCCTTTACAACATTTTTGAAGCCTTGTTTGAAGTGCTAGCCATCTGGTTCCATTACAGTTCATCTGCAGTTAGTCCCTCCTGTAACAGCTCCCTTAATTTCTGAAGTGTCTCCTGGTCTTGATTAATCCGAATGTTTTTGACTTGCACTCTTTCTGCAGTTGTAGATTATAGCTTTGCCTCTATACTTCTATTTTTGAACCATGTGCAATACTGAAACTGAAAATATGTCAGGGCTTGCATGTGCAGGGCTTGGTCTTCAGTTTTCTTCTTAACACCTTAAATGTTGTCTCCAGAGCCCCTTCAGCTTTGTTATTTGTTGTTTTGGATGTTTGGTAGGGTGTTTGTTTGTTGGTTTGTTTGTTTTTTAATCTACGTGTACCATTAAATACTTGTTCCTCCACCAATTTTTAGATATCTCATCTTGACCACCCTCAGGGTTCATCCCAATCAGGTAATTTAGTATGATTTCTTTAGTATGATTTCTCCTCTGGCCTCACATACTGAACTACCTGCCCAGCATTTCAGCCCACTTCTAGACCCTGTAGGGATTCCTTCTTCCAGGGAGTGGATGACTGCAAGAGAATGACCTCACGAAGTTGAAGAGGATCTATCTTCTATTACTTTTCCCCTCAAAAGCCCATTGCTCTTCTGGTTGATTTCTGGTTTGGCTAGCTCAGAGATGATATTGCTATATCATAATTGTTTGCTATCCAATACAGATATTGGAGTCACTTGGGAATTTCAGGACTATTTCTTATTTTCTCAACCGTTACTTTTATGAAATGGGCCATTGCAGCTAAGAGTCAAATGAGCAATCAGTCACTCCTGGAATCCTTGATGTATTTGCAGCAAAGAATATGCACTTGCTGAACCTTTTAAGAGAACTATCAGATAAGCCAGATTATAAACCACAAAATAATTAAGATCCTTTCGGAGACAGTTCACTTTTTTGTTCACATACAGCCTTCCATGAATTTAGTCAAAGGGGCTAAGATCAGAATGAACTTAAGGTGTTTCATTCTGCTAAGAATCTCCTATTAAATGTTCAGTAGCTACAGGCAATAGCTGGAAAATGTTCAGAATGTCCCGTCATGATATTCCAGTTCTAGTATTGTAATGCATCTATTTTTCACTGCTGCCTTCTGTTTCCTATTAAATTCAGTTTCTATTTTTTCCTAGTACTGCGACCGTGGGGGAAGCAAGCGGACGAACCAATATGGTTGATAAAGCAAGCTTCTACTTTATTAGCAAAAATCATCGCTTTATATATGTTTTACTCTGATTAAAATACACGTCGTATACATTGATTGGATACATGTTGCAACGTGCTATAACATGATTGGTTACCATACAACACAATCTTGCCAAGTCCTTCCCAGTGGTGGTCTGCTTATCAGTCTTCTCTTCATTCTTCTACCTGATGCCATCTTCTTAGGTACTTTCCCCAAGGCTCAGGGAGAAACTGTCCTTGTCCATTATTGGTTCTCTAGATCATTATTACCATGGTTACATCTCCTGGTAATGGTTTCTTGATGTACCACAGTAACAAGCTAGAACAGATGTTATCACACTCACACAGGCGATTGTTCGCAGAGCTCCACCAGTGACCCGTTACCTTGTGCTGTTAACCATTCTCCAACAATTCCCCCTTTTTCTTTTTGCACCAATAATATATTGTTCATGGCCTTCGTGGCCATAGATTTAACACAAGATATAATACACCCAATAATCAATAATCCTATTATAAGCATAATCAAGATAATAATTCCTTGCTTAACCAATTCTCTTAACCATCCTGACAGACCCCATCCATTTAATAATGTGTCTAGTGGACTTTGCCATTCTTGCAATTTTTTCATATTATCATTCAACTGTCTGATCTTGTCATGAATGGACTGGGATTTATCAGTAAGGTTAAAACAACACATTCCATCAAATTCTTCACAGCCATGACCATGAGCAAGCAATAAAAAATCAATAGCAGCGCGATTTTGCAAAGTAGCTTCCCTTATACTATCGGCTTCTGTAGCAAGATCATACAAAATTTTTGAAGTTATATTAATTCGTTTTCCTGCCCAACATGTTAAAGCTTTGATTGTTAAAGCATTATGCACAGAGCTAAGAGACGGTAAAAATATAGCAGATGCAACTGTTGCTGCAGTGTCCCATAAGGTTACTGTATCAGAGCAATTATCATCCAAAACTTACAATGCTCTTTTTGATCGATGTTGCTCTTGATTTAACTGAGAAAGTTGCAACAGTTGATGTTTCTTTGGTGTTATCAAAGTTAATTTTTTCCCTATGTAACATGGTCCACCGAAAGGTTTGCATGGAATACCTGGCCAGGCCCTATCTCCACATATCAAAAAATATCCTGGAGGTAGTGCCTTGGCCCTGGTTTCTGGATATTTGACCTCTTGCATTGAACAATATGATTGGTTATTGTATTTCACATCTAAAGGTGATACAATAGTTTCAACTGGTCCTTTTCCATTGGATGTAGGACTAAACTTAACACATCCTTCTGCTGGTTCTGAACTCAACAAACTTAATTCTTGTGGAGGTAAGATTACCTTTGTTGAGTTTCTGATTAATAAAGCATTCAAAGTAGACATAAAATTCCAAGAGGTAAGGTTAGCGGCTTGTCTAATAACCGTAGCATTCAAAGGGATTGACAACTTTACCCATTTATCAGTGAAATCAGAAAGATTAACAACAGGGCTTCCTATCAGACAAGTTTTAAATGGATTACCAACTTGATGCAAAGATAAACAAAAGTCGTCTACCCCCGCTTCGTAAGCCCACTTTGTCCAGACATTCCCCATATTATGACCATCAATCAGTTCCTTGGGGAGATGTTGACTCAAAGTTGTCTGTAGAGTGAGTGCCGTCAGGAGCAGGAGCAGGTTTGGTCCATTTCGATGGTATCCATTAGGGACCTGTAGGTGTAAGTACACGCATATATCCTCGCCCTAAATATTTAACTTCTGCTGGGCCTTTCCAAATACCCATGGCTGGATCTTTATATTGTACAAAAAAGGGTACTTCTCGTGATTGTTGAATCTTTTCTGGTGCAATTATTAGGCCTTTGTTTGACAGTGTAACTGCGAGATGTTGTTCTTGTTGATTTGTAAAGGCAGATTTTTGTGCCAACAAAATATCATCCATATAGTGATATATGATTATGTGAGGCCATTGTTGGCAAATCGGTAACAAAGCATTGTCCACAAAGAGTTGACACAGTGTTGGACTATTTTTCATGCCTTGTGGTAAAACTGTCCATTCAAAGCATTGTGCAGGAGCATCTCGATTGATTGCAGGTAGGGTAAAGGCAAAACGTTGAGTATCTTTAGGGTGTAACTTAATAGTGAAAAAGCAGTCTTTCAAGTCAATTATTAACAAATGCCAATCTTGTGGTAACATTGCCGGGTTGGGAAGTCCAGGTTGAAGCGCTCCCATTGTTTGCATTTGAGCATTTACAGCTCTTAAATCATGTAGTAAGCGAAAGTTTCCTGATTTTTTCTTGATGACAAAAATTGGAGTATTCCATGGACTTGTAGATGGTTGTACATGTCCTTGTTGTAACTGTTCCATGACTAACAAATGAGCTTGTTCTAGACTTTCCTTTTTCAATGGCCACTGCTTGATCCACACGGGATCTTGAACAGTCCATGTGAGTTGGATCGGGAAAGTCCATTCTGCAGTGACCGTAATTAAAAAGGTTTATCTGTTAAAATCAAGCCCAAACAGTTCAAAACGTCTCGACCAATAAGCATATTTACATTTGCAGGTAGTGACATTACTGTGACACGGGTGAACACGGTTCATTGATCTAACACAATCTGAACTCTGTTTAGACTGCGTTGGACTGAGGCCGTGCCACCAACGCCTTCCACACCTCTCATCATAGCTCGCAATGGCCAGTGAGATGGCCACTGTGTGCTAGAGAGAATGGTGATGTCTGCTCCAGTGTCTAACAGAGCCAGCAGTTGCAATTGTTCACCTTCATGTATAATTGTCACAGAAACAATTGGTCGTTGATTCATTGACATAGTTAACAAAGCTATGTCTCCTGTGGATCCAAATCCAAAATTACCCCGAAAAGGAGTAGTTTCTGCAGTCATAGATGCTGTTAGTTGTGACAAGGGTATTAATTGAGCAATTTTGCTTCCCTTTTTCACAACCATTGGTGGAAAATGCGTTTGAACTATTATTTGTATTTCCCCGGTATAGTCACTATCAATCAGTCCTGGTAATACAAACAGTCCTTTTATACTAGCCGAAGAACGTCCGAATAATAGAGTTCCATGAGGTTGGTTGTTAATAATAAGTGGACCCTTGACACCGGTAGGAATTTTTCAAGGATGATTATCGGTTAAAATAATTTCTACTGCGGTTGCCAAGTCCAAACTGAGGCACCCTCTGGTCGCTGGGTGCAGGTCGCTGGCTGGTTGCAGGGTATTTCCCCTGTCGTCAGCATGGGAATTTGTCTTAACATCATCTAATTTTTCTTGTGCTACAGCAGCTATACGTTTTTCTTCCTTATATTTCTTTAAACAGTTAATAACTTCCCTCCAAGTTTTCATTAACTTTTTCGCAGATTTATCATCGTCTATTACCACGTCCCACAGGCAATCACCGTACGCTCTCCATTCAGTGATTTCAAACAATAGGTCTGACTGTTTAAAAAATTCCTTTGATATTCCTAGGTCGACTAGACCCAATAATTCTTTTAAACTAATATCCTTAGGATTTACTCCCCGCTTTTCTAAAAAGCATAATAATGATAATGCTACCTCTTTCTCCATTGCGTGCGACTTATTGATTGCAGCCTTTTCACTTGGGTAGCAACAGTATCGGCGTGGTGAGCCTCCTTTATTTTGTTTCGGCCTTATCCTTATTATCTTTTGGCCTTGGGCTCAGGCACGGACGGCACATATCCAGCATGTGCAGTCTTTTGCCCCCCGACCGCTGCTGTCGGTGCCTTTCCGATCCCACGGTCTGGTGGAAACAGGGATTGGGGGTCCCTGTTCGGGCGCCACTTGCGACCGTGGGGGAAGCAAGCGGACGAACCAATATGGTTGATAAAGCAAGCTTCTACTTTATTAGCAAAAATCATCGCTTTATATATGTTTTACTCTGATTAAAATACACGTCGTATACATTGATTGGATACATGTTGCAACGTGCTATAACATGATTGGTTACCATACAACACAATCTTGCCAAGTCCTTCCCAGTGGTGGTCTGCTTATCAGTCTTCTCTTCATTCTTCTACCTGATGCCATCTTCCTAGGTACTTTCCCCAAGGCTCAGGGAGAAACTGTCCTTGTCCATTATTGGTTCTCTAGATCATTATTACCATGGTTACATCTCCTGGTAATGGTTTCTTGATGTACCACAGTAACAAGCTAGAACAGATGTTATCACACTCACACAGGCGATTGTTCGCAGAGCTCCACCAGTGACCCGTTACCTTGTGCTGTTAACCATTCTCCAACATAGTACTGCTTTTCAACATGAAGAAAAAACCTGCAAACAAATAATTGACCAGAAACAAAAAATCTATTTAGTACTTCTTGGGGAAAAAAAAAAATGAATGAAAATTTTAATAATGGAAAAAATGTGAACAAATAAGAAGCTGTGAATGTTCAAATTGAATTTTATCTTTTATTTGATGCTTGTATAATAGCTTCTCTTAAAAAATGTTTTCCCTCATCCATTCTTTTGATTTTTGATTCCATATTCAATTTTTTCAAAGCACATAACTGAAGATTGTTAATTCTGACAAATTTGCATTTCTTAGCTCCATCTTATGATGAATTGTGTGTCAGTAAATTCCCTTTTTTTATATCTTTTGTTATTTATTTCAAAATAGCAGTAGCCTGCATTTTCTTGAACATTCCATAATCATCAGTTGAAGGCCATCTGAAAAAACAAAAAAGGCTTTTTATGACTTTTTTGGGAAAAAGAGTTTGTTGGAAAAGCATCGTCAGCGAGATGAAATGCAGCTTTCCCCGTAGCGTTGGTGGACAGAAGCTACTGAGTATCCTTCTGGCTCAGATAGCTTTGAAATTGTGGGCAACGGAGAAAGGGGAAAGAAGTGTTTCTTGAGAACCTACAGCAAATGTATCTGGGCATAAAGATCTGTAAAATAATAAATAAATAAATGAAAAGTAAAGCGAGTGGAATACATTCTTTTTCATCTTTAATGGTCTTAGACGGTATTTGCAACAAACCCCCTCAATTTTGAGAGAACGTTTTAGCATTTTTAGCTGCTGATGATTCATTTCATGCCAAAAAAAGCCTTTTTCAGTTTTGTTGCTGTTTTTGCTACTAAATAAATTAATTTTGCTGTCCTTTGTATAAATGAGCCTGAAAATATTCTGCGAAAATGAAAGAGGCCTGTTTTAAGAGCAGAATTCATGGGAGTGTGTATATTTTATGGATTCTGACTGTAGTAGTGAAATTTACAGGATATGTCTTGTAATGCTTTAAAAAATGTTTTAGACATTTTTTCAGATATAAAAAAATGAGTCTGTTTACAAGGACCAGCACCAGAAATTACAGGAAATTATTTTCATGCCTATATATTATTTCTAGAATTTATAACTAAGCCCTCATTTGATTACATTTGAGGCTATTGTCTCTAAGACTTTCTGGTATTGTAGTCCAACACGGACTGTCATCTGTAGACCCTGAGGTTTTGTTCTTTAATTCTGTATTGTACAGGAATAGGTGGCTCAGGTGAAAGGCTTAATTTTATAAAATTCTATTAATGCTGCTCAACTTTTCTTTTCCCTTTGCCCTTCCCTTTCCCCTTTCTCTTCCCCTATTTCTCCCCCTTACTCTCCCTCTCTTTTCTGTTCACCAATGCACTTAAAATAATAAGTTTTAAGCAATCCTACTTATGAATCTTACCTTTATTGATTTAGAACTTGTAGGACAGTTCCATTACTCACGGTATGAAATCTGCAAGTTCCTTCAGGATAGGAAAATAGTATATTGGTTTTGTGTGTATTTATTGAAGAAAAAAAATACATAGAATCATAGAATAGAATCATAGAATAGTAAGGGTTGGAAAGGACCTCAAGATCATCGAGTTCCAACCCCCCCTGCCATGGGCAGGGACACCTCCCACTAAACCATGCCATCCAAGGCTATGTCCAACCCCACCTTGAATGCCGCCAGGGATGAAGCATTCACAACCTCCCTGGGCAACCCATTCCAGGGCCTCACCACCCTCACAGTAAAGAATTTCTTCCTCATATCCAATCTAAACCTCCCCTGTTTAAGTTTAAACCCATTACCCCTTGTCCTCTCACCACAGTCCCTAATGAAGAGTCCCTCCCCAGCATCCCTATAGGCCCCCTTCAGGTATTGGAAGGCTGCTATGAGGTCTCCACGCAGCCTTCTCTTCTCCAGGCTGAACAGCCCCAATTTTCTCAGCCTGTCTTCATACGAGAGGTGCTCCAGTCCCCTGATCATTTTCGTGGCCCTCCTCTGGACTTGTTCTAACACTTCCATGTCCTTTTTATGTTGAGGACACCAGAACTGCACACAAGACTCCAAGTGAGGTCTCACGAGAGCAGAGTAAAGGGGCAGGAGCACCTCCCTCGACCTGCTGGTCACACTCCTTTTGATGCAGCCCAGGATACGGTTGGCCTTCTGGGCTGCAAGCGCACACTGCCGGCTCATGTTCATTTTTTCATCAACCCACACCCCCAAGTCCTTCTCCGCAGGGCTGCTATGAATCTCCTCCCCGCCCAACCTGTAGCTGTGCCTGGCATTGCTCCGACCCAGGTGGAGGACTTTGCATTTAGCATGGTTAAACTTCATTAGGTTGGCATCAGCCCACCTCACAAGCGTGTCAAGGTCCCTCTGGATGGCATTCCATCCCTCCAACTTATCAACCGAACCACACAGCTTGGTGTCATCGGCAAACTTGCTGAGGGCGCACTCAATCCCACTGTCCATGTCACTGACAAAGATGTTGAACAAGACCGGTCCCAACACCGATCCCTGGGGGACACCACTCGTTACTGGTCTCCAGCTGGACACTGAGCCACCGAGCACTACTCTTTGCGTGCGGCCATCCAGCCAGTTCTTTATCCACCGAGTGGTCCACCTATCAAATTGATGTCTCTCCAACTTAGAGAGAAGGATGTCATGTGAGACAGTGTCAAAGGCTTTACACAAGTCCAGGTAGATGACATCAACCGCTCTGCCCCTGTCCATCAGTTCCATAGCCCCTTCAAAGAAGGTCACCAGATTGGTCAGGCAGGATTTCCCCTTAGTGAAGCCATGCTGGCTGTCACCAAGTACCTTGTTGGTTTTCATGTGCCTTAGCATGCCTTCCAGGAGAATCCGCTCCAAGATTTTGCCAGGCACAGAGGTGAGACTGACTGGTCTGTAATTCCCTGGCTCATCCATTTTTCCATTCTTAAAAATGGGGGTTATATTTCCCTTTTTCCAGTCATCGGGAACTTCACCTGACTGCCATGATTTTTCAAATATGATGGACAGTGGCTTAGCAGCTTCATTTGCCAGCTCCTTCAGGACCCGTGGATGGATTTCATCCGGTCCCATTGACTTGTATACATTCAGGTTCCTAAGGTGGTCCCGAACAAGATCCTCCCCCACAGTGGGCCCAGGGTCCCCACCCTCACCGTCCCCGCGTCTGCCTTCCAAGACTTGGGTGGTGTGGTCAGAGCATTTGCCGGTAAAGACTGAGGCAAAGAAGTCATTAAGAACCTCAGCCTTCTCCAAATCCAGGGTAGCCAGTTCTCCCGATAGCTTCTGGAGAGGGCCCACGGTGTCCCTAACCTGTCTTTTATTGGCAATGTACCTATAAAATCCCTTCCTGTTATCCTTAACATCCCTAGCCAAGTTTAATTCTAACTGGGCCTTAGCTTTCCTAACCTGGTCCCTAGCTTCCCGGACAACATCCCTGTATTCTTCCCAGGCCGCCTGACCTTGCTTCCACCTTTTATAAGCCTCTTTTTTCCTTCGAATTTTGCTCGGCAGCTCCTTATCCATCCAAGGAGGTCTCCTGGCCCTTCTGCTGAACTTCCTTCTAGTTGGGATGCATCGCTCCTGAGCTTGCGGCAGGTGAGCCTTTAATATCAACCAACAGTCTTGGGCCCCCCTGTCCTCTAGGGCTGCATCCCATGGAACCTCACCGAGCAGGCTCCCGAAGAGGCCAAAGTCCGCTCCCCCGAAGTCCAGGGCAGTGAGCCCGCTGCACGCTCCTCTCACTGTCCTGAGGATCTCAAACTCAACCATCTCATGATCGCTGCAATCAAGGCTGCCCTGGAGCGTCACATTCCCAACCAGCCCCTCCCTGTTGGTGAGGACGAGGCCAAGCACGGCACCTCTCCTTGTCGGCTCCTCTATTACTTGCAGAAGGAAATTGTCTTCCATGTAATCAGGGAACCTTCTGGATTGCTTGTGCCGGGCCGTACCATCCCTCCAACAGATATCAGGGTGGTTGAAGTCTCCCATGAGAACAAGGGCCTGCAAGCGTGAGGCTGCTCCTATCTGCCTATGGAGCACTTCGTCCAGCAATTCCCCTTGGTCAGGCGGTCTGTAACAGATCCCCACAATAATATCACCCATCGCTGTTCTCCCTTTAACCCTGACCCACAAACTCTCTGTCGACTGCTCACCTGTCCCCAGACAGAGTTCCATACTCTCTAGCCTATCCCTAACATAAATAGCAACTCCCCCTCCCCGTCTGCTGGGCCTGTCTTTCCTAAAGATCCTGTAACCTTCCATTCCAACACACCAGTCATAGGTGCCATCCCACCATGTTTCTGTGATGCCTATGATATCATACCCCCGTAGATGTGCACACATCTCTAATTCCTCTTGTTTGTTCCCCATACTACGGGCATTTGTGTAGAGGCATTTGAGCTGAGATCCAATTGAAGTCGGCTCGTTGGCTGGAGCAGCTGGAATATCCCTACATTGCTCCGAACGTTTACTGTAGGTGCTGGCAACCGACTGGGTGTGTTGGGATGGAATGACACCCCCCTCCCCCAACACATCTCGTTTAAAGCATCCTTGACCAGCCTGGCAAGCCTCCTACCAAATCCACTCTTCCTCTTCTTTGTCAGACCAGCTCCACCAGCCCCCAGTAGACCTGGCCTACTATATTGAGTCCCATGTTCAAGGTACCCAAACCCCTGACTATAGCACCACCCTTCCAACCATTTATTAACCTGCCCAATCCTCCTAGCCTTTTCAAGGTCCTGCCCTGTATCCTGGAGAATTGACGAAAAGACAATCTGCGCTCCAGAGCCCCTAACCACCTCTCCCAGAGCCCTGTAGTCCTTCTTTATGGTCTCCGGGCTACTGCTATCTATATCAGTAGCACCCACATGTATTACCAGGAGTGGGTAATAGTCAGTGGGACCGACTAGAGCAGGCAGCTTCTCGGCCACATCCCTGATCCGAGCCCCTGGTAGGCAACACACCTCCCTTGAGCCTGGGTCAGGCCGGCAGATGGGTGCCTCTGTGCCTTTCAGAGTAGAGTCCCCGACTACTATGGTCCACCGCTTTTTCCTGGCAGCACCAGTAGTGACCTTCTTTACCAGTGCACTAGCTGGTTGCGCCCGGTGGGAGCGCTGTTGCTCATCAGCCCCCTCCAGGACAGCAAAGAGGTTCTGGGTGGGGACAACAGATGTAGGAGGGAGCCCCTTGCTTTTAATTACCCTCTTCCTCCTTTTTTTTGTTGTTTTTTTCTGTTACCTTTTCCCAGCTTCCTGGGTTAGCAGCCTTCTTTCCTGCATGGGCAACAGTAGACACTCGAGGCCCCGGAACAGTTTGGTCCCAGAGCAAGCAGTGCTGCTCCCCCTCAGCTTCCCTGACACCTTTCAGCCTGGTAACAGCTTCCTGCAGTTCAGCCACCTGCTGCAGGAGGACCTCCACCAGGGAGCGCAGAGTGCAGCCCTGCCCATTGCTCACCCTTCCCTTAGGATACCCCGAGCTCTGCACTGCAGCCTCCCTTCCCATCGGCTCCGTCTGGGTGCCTACGCTGGCCACCACCGGCGCAGCCAGAGCGGAGCTCCCAGACCGAGCCTTGCCCGTACGGCGAGTGTTCACCATCCCGCTCACCACCCCGCTCGCCTGCCCGTGCGAACTGCTGCGCAAACTGCTTTGAGCCTGCCCTGTTTGCCTGCCCTGTTCGCCGTGCTCTGGGTCGCTCGCGCTCCCTGGGGCAGGTTTTTAACCAGTCAGGTCTGCCGCCGGTCCTCCTGGCACCGCCCCCTCCGAGTCAGCCGCTTGCCTCCGCGGAGCTGCAGACTCCTGGGCAGGCCTTGTCGAGGACTTGAAGCTCCCTCGGGGCAAGTTGCTGCTCCGAGGTGAAGCTCGTAGTCGCCGAGCCTCCCCCCACCCCCGATCAGGCGCTGCAGGCCTACATGAATAGCTATTATTACTTTGATATTGAAAGCAAAGTTGTAGTCTAGGCTCACACTATCATTTAAATTGGTAGCTGAGACTTTCACTGTAACAAAGGGAAAAAGGCTCCTCTAGAAGCAATTCAGACTAGAGATGGTCTGAATCATACTCTAGAATGTCTCATTTTCCTATTTTGGCATCCTAGAATGACCACAGTCCAAACTGAGATATCTTTCTTAGATGTGTTTGGCCAAAGACACAGAATCTCATTCATTATGGGCAACATCACATTCTGTTTGCATCTGTTCATGAGGACATCAGATAGTTATCTTTCAGGAACACACTGACCACTTCTCAGCACCAAAAAAATCCTGTAGGTTCTTAAAATCAATTAGCAGCTCCCCAGACACATAAACTTAATTAAACCCCCCTGATGAGCTGATTTCTTGGGAGTAATATGAGTGTACGTAATTAGCTCGGGATATATTTTCATGACACAAAGCTGAGCAGAAATACTGGTTTAAAGGTTTCTTATCTGTCAGACATGTCAATTCTCTTTTCCTCATTCTTGTTCGTAGAGCCTTTTATATAGGTGATTTGGAGTAATTTGGAGGGATGAATAGGCAGGAGATGATTGCTTTCACTCAGCATTGATCTGCTGTGTAGTATGGGACCCCAGTTGTTTCAGGACTGCTAAGAAAACAATTTTTTTAAATCAACAGTGTTGAATACTACATCCTTTGATTGCAGATAATTAATTACAAAGAAGAGAAAGAGCAAGACTGAGATCAGATTAGATAACTTTTGCTAATAAGTTGCTCATTACAATGCTTGCCCAAAAAACCCCTCAGTTCTAGGCGATGGTAGAGCTGGGAAGGAATGAACCCGAAAGTCATTGTATAAAAAGCTCGTGATGCTGTAAGTTCCAAATGGAATTGATAGAATAACTGAGTTATACAAAAAAAATCATAGTATTTATAACTATTATTGTAAAACTGCAATAGCAATCCAGTAATGTATTTATTTATTTAGATTGGGGTGTGCCATCTTTCATTCAAGAAAGAATAATTATGGACAAAAGTTAAGCAAAGAGAAGGTGCTGAATCACTCCACTAAAATTATTGTACACCTATTGTATTTATTTTCACCTAAAAAGATGGCACACAAGAAGGCTTTTCTTTACTAGAAGAAATCTAAATGTAGGCCTGTGTGCTTTGTTGGCAGCAACATCAGGTGGTCATTTCGCATGTTAATGAAGTGCTTTAGTCATCTTAAAAGGTTTTTTGACATTTTAAATTATCATACTGCTGAAAAAGAAAGAATCCATTCGTACGTAAAAGCTCTGTAGGTAAGATTTTTCTTTTTCAAAGGACAAATTTAAAAAATTAAGGATTTGAGAGCAACTCTGCCAATAAGTTATTGATTTTGAATAAAAAAAAAACATATTCGAATTAGTTTCTTAATTGAATGTCAAAAGACAAGAGCTTAAAAAATAACAATGTGGGGATACAAATCAAAATGGATAAATAAAAATGCAAAAGCCTATTGGAAATAAGGAAGCTGATGAAGTATGTTGTTAGAAAGTACAGGGATTACATGGAATTGCCAAAAGTCAAGAAAACTTAAACTTGTGGAGAATAGTAAAACAAATAGTAACAAAAATCTTAAGCAAGATTAGTAGAATCCAGTTTCAGAGAACTGAGCTTCAGTACATCCATTTCCACCAGCAAAGGTAATGTTGAATAAGGAACCTAAAGGGGTGTGAGTTATGAGAATGGCATAATGGAAATAAAATGTAGATTATGAAGATAAATAAAAGATTTTAAGCCTTGATTCAGGCTTCTATATACCTAAAAGATGGACCATGCTGCCGCTAATCAATTTAGGGAAAAACGGGGGGGAAGGGAGAAAACAGAAAACATGCTTAAGAGACATGAGTTCACAGAGAGCCTATCGTGACAGAGCAATGCAATATCTTGTCAGTATTCCATGCAAACAGCATCTTGTAGAACCTTTGCTTGAAATACTATCATAGAATACTTTCTGGGTGTTAATAAGATAGTTGCCAAAGTGTTATATGAATTAAATTTGTCCTAGTTAGAGTCATAAGCATTACAGAGTCTGTTGTTTAAAGACTAGTTATTAGGCTGAAGGAAGATGACTAAAACAGTTCCTCAGAGGGTGGAACTGCAGCCAATATTAAATGTTCATGACTTAAAAAAATTGTGGTTTACTATTTGTAAATTACATGGTTTGGCAATCAGAAAAAAAGTCAGATCACACAGAAACAATTAAGGGCCAGAATAACAGAAATAAGATGAAATATAAAAATGTGAAATGAACTTGTGCATAAGGGATAGCTTTTGTGTTAAAATTAAGAAATTGTGTGAGGTTGAAGCACACTAGCTGAAGGCTAGTTTTTTTGACATCAACTTTAATCAGTCTTTTAGAATTACAAACCACACAAAAATAAAATTTGCTATTTTTTCTGCATTTTTTCCCATAAACTATTCCATAGAACATTTCATTTTTATACCTAAATTTGTAAAAGCTTGAACACTATTATTATTAGTATAAATAAGGTAGTATATTTCAGTGTGATTGGCGAACTTTTGAACTTCGTGTATCTGGTTGCACTACGCAATTGCTTTCAACATTTCCTAATTGTTTTTCAGATCCTGTGTTTAATTTTAGCATTACATATTTTACAAGGTAGAGATAGCAGTATATATTTTTGTTTTCAGTTTTTTCTGCTTCACTTAAATATTTCCAATTCATAGATAAATGTTGAACTGCTTTAATCTATTCTAAAGTTGGTTGTAATATCCTGCTTCCTGAAAATAAGACAACTATTTTACCTGTTTTCTGAAAAACATGTTCATGTTTTTTTTTTCCTTTGAAACTGAGGAAATGATGATTATGTTATTTTTGAGGAGTTTTTCATGAAACCAAGGCGATTAAAATGTCTGTGACTTAGAAAAAATCAATGCTACTTTAAAAATTACTGTAATAGTATCTTCCACATTATATTGAATTTGAGATGTTGTTGATGATCTGATTTCATTTCAGAGTTTATTGCCTTGACAGAATCAATAATCCTGCTATTCGTATATTTAGTAAAGCTAAAAGGCTCAGATTGTTCCCCAAACCACACACACCTTTAAAATATATAAAAAGTTTTTGTTAAAATTTAATATCTGGTGACTGCTGAATAGGTGTGTAGATTTATTTTAACCACGTGCTGCTCTGTTGATATTTCTACATGTAATTTCTCAATTACATAGGTTAAAAAAAAGTATAATAGAAACATAAAGATTTAATTCTCCCTTCACTGAGCTTTTCATAGGAAACAGCTGCAATCAGAAATATCTCATGAAAGCTTTTTGTGAACATTTGATTTCTTTTGCTGTGATGGCATCCACGAACATTTTAAACTGCAAGCATGGTGAAATTTGAGTCTTGTAAAAGTCTTGTAGGTGATGTGAGATTTTCAAAGTGAAAAATAAGAAAATTTATCTTGGTTTTGTGCCATGTCTTGGTAAACTGTATATTCATAGCTGAATGCTGTCTGAAGGCTTAAAAATAAAAATCCTCTTCTTAATTTGTAGAATCAAAATGATCATCTAAGTAAAAAAAAAATCTGTCAAACTGGCAAGCTACTTTCCACCACTTAACTGTTTGGTTGAGCAGTTTTGAGATGGAGAAGAATTTCAAAAAAATTACAAATTTACAGAAAAATTACAGAAAAAAATGCAGGAAAAAATTGAAAATGCAATTCTGAAGCAATTGTTTGAATGATGAATTTCTCAATAGTTGGAAGTTAATTCAAATATTATTATGAATATTATAATGAAAAATATTTAGTAGTTATCTTTGGGGTTTTTTTAGTAGCAATCATTCCTTAGGCATAGATTTACACTGCATCAAGTATCAACATTTATGAATGTTAGCTATTCTTACCAATCATATTTTTCAGTGTCTGTTTTTTTATGTTTTTTCAAACAACTAGTGAAAATTTTTGCTTATAAAAAATGTATAAACTCCAATCAGAAATCCGATTGCAATAATGATTTTGAAACTTTTTTAGCATGACTTTAAGACTGGTTTTGCAGGATATTAGCAAAAAGAACTCCAAATCCGAAAAAAGACAAATTAAAAGCTTTTTCTTTTATATTTTTCTTTTTTTTTTCAGTAAGTGCTGATCATCTTGCACATAGTTACCTGTGTTAGAATAAAAATTAATCAGATGGAGCTATATAATCACGGTACCTTTCTCATATTTTTTGATATTTGATATAGAACAAAATAGTTAGGGTTGGAAAGCACCTTAAGATCATCCAGTTCCAACCCCCCTGCCATGGGCAGGGGAACGTCTCTCTAAACCATGCCATCCAAGGCTCTGTCCAGCCTGTCCTTGAACACCGCCAGCGATGAAGCATTCATAATTTCCCTGGGCAACCCATTCCAGTGCCTCGCCACCCATCACAGTAAAGAATTTCTTCCTCATATCCAATCTAAACTTTCCCTGTTTAAGTTTAAACCCGTTACCCCTTGCCCTCTCACTACAGTCCCCCATGAAGAGTCCCTCCCCAGCATCCCTATAGGCCCCAAGGCTACTATAAGGTCTCCACGCAGCCTTCTCTTCTCCAGGCTGAACAGCCCCAACTTTCTCATCCTATCTTCATAAGTGAGGTGCTCCAGTCCCCTGATCATCCTCGTGGCCCTCCTCTGCACTTGTTCTAACAGTTCCATCTCCTTTTTACATTGAGGAAACCAGAACTGAACACAATACTCCAAGTGAGGTCTCACGAGAGCAGAGCAGAGGGGCAGGATCAGCTCCTTCGACATGCTGGTCACGCTCCTTTTGATGCAGCCCAGGATATGGTTGGCTTTGTGGATTGTGAGCGGACAGTGAAGCTGGCTCATGTTCATTTTCTCATTTACCAACACCCCCAAGTCCTTCTCCGCAGGGCTGCTATGAATCTTCTCTCTGCCCAACCTGTAGCTGTGCCTGGGATTGCTCCAACCCAGGTGTAGGAACTTGCACTTGTCATGGTTAAACTTTATAAGGTTGGCATCAGCCCACCTCACAAGCGTGTCAAGGTCCCTCTGGATGGCATTCTTTCCCTCCAATGTATCAACTGAACCACACAGCTTGGTGTCATTGGCAAACTTGCTGAGGGCGCACTCAATCCCACTGTCCATGTCACTGACAAAGATGTTGAACAAGACCGGTCCCAACACCGATGCCTGGGGGACACTACTCGTTACTGGTCTCCAGCTGTATATTGAGCCATTGAGCACTACTCTTTGTGTGCGGCCATCCAGCCAGGTCTTTATCCACTGAGTGGTCCACCTATCAAATTGATGTCTCTCCAATTTAGAGACAAGGATGTCATACGGGACAGTGTCAAATGATTTGCACAAATCCAGGAAGATGACATTAGCTGCTCTATCCTTGTTCATCAGTTCTGTAGCCCCTTCATAGAAGGCCACCAAATTGGTCAGGCAGGATTTCCCCTTAGTGAACCCATGTTGGCTGTCACCAACCACCTTGTAGATTTTCATGTGCCTCAGCATGCCTTCCAGGAGAATCTGCTCCAAGATTTTGCCATGCGCAGAGGTGAGACTGACTGGTCTGTAATTCCCTGGCTCATCCATTTCCCCCTTCTTGAAAATGGGGTTATATTTTCCTTTTTCCAGTTATCAGGATCTTCAACTGACTGCCATGATTTTTCAAATATAATGGACAGTGGCTTAGCAGCTTCATTTGCCAGATCCTTCAGGACCCACAGATGGATTTCACCTGGTCCCATGGACTTGCATGCATTCAGGTTCTTAAGATGATCTCAAACAAGATCCTCTCCTACAGTGGGCCCAGGATCTTCATTCTCACAGTCCCTGTGTCTGCCTTCCAAGACTTGGGTGGTGTTGTCGGAGCATTTGCCAGTGAAGACTGAGGCAAAGAAGTCTTTAAGAACCTCATCCTTCTTCAAATCCAGGGTAGCCAGTTCTCCTGATAGCTTCTGGAGGGGACCCACGGTGTCCCTAGTCTGTCTTTTATTCATGACGTGCCTATAGAATCCCTTCCTGTTATCCTTAACATCCCTAGCCAAGTTTAATTCTAAGTGATCCTTAGCTTTCCTAACCTGGTCCCCAGCTTCCCGGACAACATCTCTATATTCTTCCCAGGCCTCCTGACCTTGCTTCCACCTTTTATAAGTCTCCTTTTTCCTTTGAATTTTCCTCAGCAGCTGCTTATCCATCCAAGATCTCCTGGCTCTCCTGCTGCACTTCCTTCTAGTTGGGATGCACTGCTCCTGAGCTTGTAGTAGGTGATCCTTGAATATCAACCAACAGTCTTGGCCCCCCCTGCTCTCTAGGGCTATATCCCATGGAACCTTACTGAGCAGGTTCCTGAAGAGGCCAAAGTCTGCTCCCTTGAAGTCCAGGGCAGTGAGCTTGCTGCACTCTCTACTCACTGTCCTGAGGATCTCGAATTCGACCATCTCATGATTGCTGCAACCAAGGCTTCCTTGGGTTGTCACATTTTCAATCAGCCCTTCCCTGTTTGTGAGCACGAGGTCAAGCATGGCGACTCTCCTTTTTGTCTCCTCTTTTACTTGCCGAAGGAATTTGTCTTCCACACAGTTGAGGAACCTCCTGGATTGCTTGTGCTGGGCCGTACCATCCCTCCAACAGATATCAGGGTGGTTGAAGTCTCCCATGAGAACAAGAGCCTGCGAGTGTGAGGCTGTTCCTCTCTGTCTATAGAGCGCTTCATCCACAGAGTCCTCTTGGTCAGGCGGTCTGTAACAGATCCCCACAGTAATGTCCCCCATTGCTGTTCTCCCTTTAACCCTGACCCACAAACTTTCTATTGACTGCTCACCTGTCCCCAGACAGAGTTCCATACTCTCCAGCCTATCCGTAAAATAAATAGCAACTCCCCCTCCCTGTCAGCCAGGCCTGTCTTTTCTAAAGAGCCTGTAACCTTCCATTCCAACACTCCAAAATAGAAAATTCAATTAGTATCATTGGGCTTATTTTTAAAAATGTGAATCCATACTTATGAAAAGGACCACAGTTTCTTGCTTCTTCATCACAATTAGTTGTTTACTGTCAAGAACACATTCAGTGTTTGTCTTTAATTTCTGATTGTATTGGAAGTTTAAATTAAAATTTATTCAGTTAGACAACATAATGTGCATGTGATGAAGAGAGGCAATAAAGGACAGTTTTCTTAAGACGAGCTGGAATATGGGGAATTATGGGTTCCGAATTGTGTGTGGAATTTGGTTTATTGTCTGTCTCAAGTTTTGATCTCTTTTGTTATATATTTTCATTTAAGCTTTGTTCTGTAAGTACCATCATTTAGCTTAAATGTATTTGGTGTTTACTCTGTAATGATTTATATTTACACTTCTTTCTCCTTCCTTTGGTTTGTTTGTTTTTCTTAAGTACTGTTTTTCATATTAGATCTCTTTGGATTGTGGTGTCCCCCAGGGATCAGTGCTGGGACCGGTGTTGTTCAACATTTTTGTCGGTGACATGGACAGTGGGATTGAGTGCGCCCTCAGCAAGTTTGCTGATGACACCAAGCTGTGTGGTTTGGTTGATACACTGGAGGGAAGGAATGCCATCCAGAGGGACCTTGACATGCTTCTGAGGTGGGCTGATGCCAACCTGATGAAGTTTAACCATGCCATGTGCAAGGTCCTACACCTGGGTCAGAGCAATGCCAGGCTCAGCTACAGGTTGGGCGGGGAGGAGATTCATAGCAGCCCTGCAGAGAAGGACTTGGGGGTGTTGGTTGATGAAAAGATGAACATGAGCCGGCAGTGTGCGCTTGCAGCCCAGAAAGCCAACCATATCCTGGGCTGCATCAAAAGGAGTGTGACCAGCATGTCGAGGGAGGTGCTCCTGCCCCTCTACTCTGCTCTCGTGAGACCTCACTTGGAGTATTGTGTGCAGTTCTGGTGTCCTCAACATAAAAAGGACATGGAACTGTTAGAACAAGTCCAGAGGAGGACCACGAGGATGATCAGGGGACTGGAGCACCTCCCGTATGAAGATAGGCTGAGAAAATTGGGGCTGTTCAGCCTGGAGAAGAGAAGGCTGCATGGAGACCTCCTAGCAGCCTTCCAATACCTGAAGGGGGCCTATAGGGATTCTGGGGAGGGACTCTTCATCAGGGACTGTGGTGAGAGGACAAGGGGTAACGGGTTTAAACTTAAACAGGGGAAGTTTAGATTGGATCTGAGGAAGAAATTCTTTACTGTGAGGGGTGGCGAGGCCCTGGAATGGGTTGCCCAAGGAAGTTGTGAATGCTTCATCCCTGGCGGTGTTCAAGGTGGGGTTGGACAGAGCCTTGCGTGGCCTGGTTGTCAGGGGGGTTGGAACTCGATGATCTTAAGGTCCTTTCCAGCCCTAACTATTCTATGATTCTATGATTCTATGATTCTATGATTCTATGAGGAGGTGTCCCTGCCCATGTCAGGGGGGTTGGAACTAGATGATCTTAAGGTCCTTTCCAGCCCTAACTATTCTATGATTCTATGATTCTATGATTCTATGATTACGTCTTTCTGCAGTTTAAATTTCTGTTGGGGCTTTTAATAGGGACAGTATTATAATTTGGAAAACACACGAGTAACATAAAAATAAATGATGACAAATGATGACTAGAAGACAGATAAGCGTTGGTTGCCCTCCTCTGTTGTATATATTAAGGTGGGCATGTACACACTAATGACATAGCATCAGACCAAACTCAGAAGAGTTACTAGAAAGGAAAGCTATGTGTCAACAGCTAAAAATGTTCTGTTGCATACCAAAGCCACCCTTCAAACTGTATTGCAACAGCACAGCAATGTGCACAATCCAAGTGTGACTCAGAGAAAGCACATTGGAGCCTGAAGACAAATTGTCACAGGATCAGAGTGACTGAGGTTGGAAGGGATCTCTGGAGATCATGTGGCCCAACCCCACTGCTCAAACAGTCTTCCAGAGCAGGTTGCCTACAGTTGTGTTCAAACAGCTTTGGAATACCTACAAGATGAAGATTTCATAACCACTTCATGCAAACTGTGCCAGTTTGCGGTCAGTCACATAGTAAAAAAAATATAAAAATCCTGGTGTTCAGTGGGAACATCTTGTGTTTCACCCATTGCCTTTGATCCTGTCACTGGGCACCATCAAAAAAGCCTGCATCCCTATTCTTTACACCCTCCCTTCTTTATCCCCTCCCTTCAGTTTTGTTCACATTTGTGACATCTGCTGAGTGTTCTCAAGGCTAAACAATCTCGGCTCCCTCACTGTTTCCTTGCACTGAAGATGGGTCAGCTATCTAATTACCTTAGTGGCCGTTTGCTGGATTCCTTCCAGCAGCCCCTCTCTCTTTTGCACTGTGGTCCCCAGAACTGGACCTAGTACTCCTGGTGTCACTTCACCAGGATTGAATAGAGGGGAAGAATCACCTCCCTTGTCCTGCTACCAACACTCCTAATGCAGCCCAGGACACCATTAATCCTCTTTGCCACAGGGCCACATAGGTGGCTTATGTTCAACTTGGTGTCCAGCAGGATCCCCAGCTCCTTTTCTGCCAACCTGCTTTCCATCTAGGTGGCCCCCAGCCTGTACTGATGCCTGGGGTTGTTCCTCCCCAGGTGCAGGACTTTTCATTTCATTTTGCTGAACTTCATGAGGTTCCTGTCAGCCCATTTCTCCAGCCTGTTGAGGTCGCTCTAGATGACAGCACAACCCTCTGGTGTATCAGCCTCTCCTCCCAGTTTTGTGTCATCAACGAACTTGTTGAGGGTATACACTGCCCCATCATCCAGATCATTATTGAAGATGTTAAGCAAGGTTGGATCCAGTACTGATCTCTGGGGCACACCAATATTTATTGGCCTCCAACTAGACTGTGTGCTGCTGATCCCTACTCTTTGTGCCTGCTTATTCAGGAAGTTTTCAGTCCTCCTCAATTGTCATTGATTATACAGTCCACTGACAGTATGGTTCTCCTGCTATTATAACACAGTCATGCTGTTTAAGTGTAAAATGTTCTCACCAAAGATCACTGCATTTTACTATTGCTTTTCTTACTTTTTTTATTGACTGTAACTTTCACAAATATTTTGGAGCAGGGTATTGCTGTGAGTCCATGGGTTCATGTCATGTCTTGACAGCATGTTTAATTGTACTGTATTAGAAAAACATCCACTTAATAAATAATGTACTCGAACACTGAATGTAACTAATTTAAAATCAATATAAAAATATTTTGGAACTGGTGACTATTCATATTGCACCTTCATAGACAAAAATATCTAGGTCACTCTTCAATATTTAAACACTAAACCTAGTAACTGTTCATAACAATTGCAGGTCTACTTCTTCATTCCATTGCATCCTGTCTCTCTGAGAAGAAAAATAAAAGTATCCAATTTCCAGTGCATTAGTAATAGAAAATACAGGGTAGTGTCCCCAAGAAGTGTTTAGTAAACAGTTGTCTCTGCAATATGCTGTCTGACATGAAAAGAAGAACAGAAAACAATCTATTACTGTATTGTTAACAAGAAAAAAATTAGAATAAAATGAACACTAGAAAGCAAATAAGATAACAAAGCTACTATTAAAAGATCTTTAAAAGTATTCTTTCTGAAAAATCATTAATCCAATACTCCATGCTCCCAGATTTTTAGAAGGTGTACATCTTTTTGGCAAAGGAAGGGAATTTGATTCTTGTCTTGCCATTTTTATATTATTTTTAGCACTACTTCTTATGCTTTTTTGATAATACATCTGAAAGAGCCCAAAAATATTGATTTCATTTTGCACATGTTGTCAATGGGAAACCAAGGTATAGTGAATATTGAGGTGCTATCCATGCCAGCCAGGTTTTCGTTATCAATGGCCAGTGGCAGCTCGCAGAGTAGCGTGCAACCTTAAGGCCATGATGTTCCCAGTACAGCCTACTTTCTATAGAGCGCCACACAGCATAAAGTCATGGGGAGCAGAGAGGACAGAATATTGAGAGGTGGGAAAAAAAAGCCTGTCCAAACAGCATACTTGACGGTTTACCAGCAATGCTCTTTGATCTAGAGTTTAGAAGATCCCCTAGAATTTGAAAAACTCTTTCTCTGCTCCCGTAATGACAGTTTGATAGAAGAGTAGAGATCTGCAGGTACGTGCAAGAAGTCTGTTGGATCCTTAACTGATTCATCTTCCTCACCCACCAGCTCTTTATAACTTCAGTATTGTCATCCATAATACAGCCTATACATAATGTTTTCTAACTAGCTAAGCTAACTAGAACAAAATTTATAAAATATACTGACAGAGTAGAATAAAGCCCCCCCAGGATCTTTAACCAGTTCTTATCTTTTGGGGGAATAAGTACAACAATTTTATTATTGAGTATACATCTGTATTTCATTTAGAAACAAAGAATATTCTGCCATTTAGCTTAGTGTTTTGTAATAATGAATAATGTCTTTAATGATACCTTGTAAAAACCTAAATGCATTCAAGCTTTTTGTTTGTTTTTTTTTTTTTTTTTTTAAAAAAAAACCACAACTCTCTAAAGATCTCTTCCATTTCTTTTATAAGCACCTGCAAATAATTCTCTTGTTTAACCTAGAACCTCTTCTAAATAGCTGCTGTGCTAAATATGAGAGATGATAAATCTGGTAGTTATCTGACATGTTCAAGGGAAAAAGGAACTGTTTTTGTTTTTGCATGTGTAATTGCCTACAGGAATATGTTCTTTCAGGGTGCAAAGAACTACACAGAGTTCTTCCTGTCTCTTCCTATAGTTTTCTCATGGTACATTGGTGAGAGTGCTATTCAAGACTCATCCATTTTTGGAGCATGGGAAGCAGCAATCAGCTGTCCAAAAAAGTCTCATGCCAATATTTCTTTGTGCTTGTTTATGAATCTGACTGTATAACTATCTTGTTTCATTAGGTGGTACTATTATATATCTAACTGACATGGAAGACAGCAACCAACATAAACAAGTAGATTTCATTCCTAACCATGGCTGCCTAACCATGACCTTTTTTAATAGAATGTAGTAAACAAACCTTGTAGTAACTATAGAGCAATCTGGAAAAGCAAAACAAAACACCTTCCCCAAGGATATAGTTGCTGCATTCATCACAACAACTGAATAATTATACTCATCCATCTTTCTTACTTTACTCTGTTAGATCTCCATTAAAATATAGACATATTGGTTGTTTTGTGTGTGTGATGTAGGCTGTTTGCCAGGTTCGAGATTTCTTTTCAGATGCTCTGATGTCACAGTATCACAGCGCAAAATCTTGAAGCCATATTTTATTTTTTTTCTTAAACTATGTTGTCTTAAAAAGAACTGATTTCTGAAAGGGAGTATCTGTTCATCAGCAGCTAAATCAGTTCCAGAAAACAGATGAAATATCAATCTGAAAGCCATGAGTTCATGAATTATTACAGTATGCGCTATTATTACAAAGTCTTATAATACAAAACTATTTGATGATTCTTATATTCTCTTTCATTTAAACAGATACTTATATAGAAAATATATAATAGTATACGCACACAAAAAATGTAGTTAATGTCTGTTTCTGTAAAAGTTATCTTCTTATGAAGTTTCTTAAATGAAATTATGTATATATATGCTTATATACATACATGCATATATAAAAAAATCTTTATAAATACACAGTCACATATACAATCTCTCTGTTTCTGTGGCTAAAGATATATAGCTATGGTGGAATTGTCCTCTGCTTGGAGGTAGCAGATAATGCGCTGCTTCTGTCTTTTCACTATCAGCATTATTTGGAGTTTTATACGTGCTTCTGTCCTATGTAATGGTACCAGTCCGATGAAATTAAAACAAATTTGGTTTTGGGAATCTTGGCACAAAACTGGCATCCACTTCCTATAATTCAACTTTTGCTGATTAATTATTTTTAATCAGAGAAGACAAAAACTTTTTGGCTACTTGTTCAGCTCAGTATCCAATAACCTCTGTTTCAAGCACAGCTTTCCTTAGTAAGCCTAATAATATTTTGCAGAAACTCAGAGGCCAGTGAGGAATAACTTCCTGTGGTGATTCTTCTCGAAGTAGTACTATGTGCACTGTAAGTTAGTTGCTTGCTAGAATACCTGTCACAAATAGCTCTCTCAACACGTCTTTATGTATTGCCTACTAAACAGTTCTTTCATCAAATCATAGAATCCACAAGGTTGGAAAAGACCTTTAAGATCATCAAATCTAACCATTACCAAGACCACCAGGTTGGTTTAGAACCAACCTTCACTCTGTGAATGTTGATTTCTGAAAGACTTCCGTCTGTTTTCTGAGCTGCATTGCCTGGAATGGAAAAATGTTTCAATTTCTGCTTGTTTACTATATAGGTTCCTGCAGACTGTCTTGGATTAAGTTTGATTGTTGCATTTAATTTCAGGAAGGCCTTAATTCTTGTGACATGGCCTCACTTTTCAGTCACTCCCAGTTAAAGTCATTTTATTTAATCATTCACCTCAGTGCAGTCCATCAGGTCTACAACAACAGAACAATGACATTAAAAAAATGGAAATCCATATTATGAAAGAGGTCCTAAATCAACCGTTACTGATTAATTCCCCCTTTATTCACAAAGCCTAACTCATCCCAGCTGAATCAATCAAAAAGCTATTACCTTCATACTTGCAAGTGTTACTTTCAAAAATCAATGAAAACTGAGTTCATTTTTAAGACGCAATATATTACCAAAAGAGAAGTTCCCATTTACTTAGGCTGGAGATTTATCAAAACCTGTTGTAGTTGGTAAAATCCTGTTTGTTGGCCCTGTATATTTTTCAGTGTTTTGTAATTTCCAACTCTGTCCTTTTTTTCTTTTTTTTTCAGTTTCATTTGCTTCAATAGCTGGATTACCATTAGTCATGTGAATGGGATTTCTCTGCTTTTGAGCATGAGTTTTCTTCATGATCTTAGGGGAATTCTTTCTGATATGTATAACATGTTTTCATTCTGTTTTTTAACAAGGCCACAGTAAAAGTGGTCCAAATTTGAAGACTGATGGGTAAAGACAGGACCCACCTGACAAAGCAAAAGCGTTTTTGCCAATGGGCTAACAAACACAGTGGGGAGGGCTTCAAACTATGTCCAGTGGTGGAGGGACATTACAACCCAGTTAAAAAAAAGCAGTGCACAGGAGTGGAGAGCAAAGGATGCAAGGTGTCAACATCAAAAGATGCTCCAGGAACAATAAAACAGGGCAAAAGAAAGCCCTCTCAAAATACAGATTAATATATGCAGCCTTAGAAACAAGCAGGAAGAAATAAAACTCCACATACTGAATTGTTGAATTGTGATATTAGTGGTGGTGCAATAACTGAGTGGTGGTGGGATAGCTTGCATAACTTGAGTGATGCTATGCATTTATACAGTCTCTTTAAGAAGGGTAGGCAGGGAATAACTGGAGGAGAGGTTGGCTTTTATGTTAAGGAGCAGCTTGACAGTATGTAGCTCTTGTACCCAGTAGACAACAGTCTGGTGAGAGCTTGTGATATCCTGGAATTAGGGAAGAGGTCAGTGATCATGACACTGTGATGGGAAATCATCCCAGATCACGTAATCAGTGTCAAGAGGACAACAAATTCTTCTTTAAAAAACTAGATAAAGTCTCTGTCACGTCACAGATCCTGACTCTTATAAGAGGATATAAGCTCACTTCCTGCTCCTAAAAGGGTGACAGAGCAAAATGAAAGCAAGAATTCTAGAGGGCATCGGGGATAGCTTCTTTGTACAGGTCCCAAATGGACTAGCTAGGGGACGACTCATAGCTGAAAGTGACATTCACTGACAGCTTCCTAGGGATATGGCACTCAGCAGTAGCTTTGGCTGCAGTCACTGTGAAATTGTGGAGTTCAGGATCCTGAAGAGAGTAAAGAATCATAGAATCATATAATACTTAGGGTTGGAAAGGACCTTAAGATCATCTAGTTCCAACCCCCCTGCCATGGGCAGGGACACCTCCCACTAAACCATGCCATCCAAGGCTATGTCCAACCTGGCCTTGAACACCGCCAGGGATGAAGCATTCACAACTTCCCTGGGCAACCCATTCCAGTGCCTCACCACCCTCACAGTAAAGAATTTCTTCCTCAGATCCAATCTAAACTTCCCCTGTTTAAGTTTGAACCCATTACCCCTTGTCCTCTCACTACAGTCCCTAATGAAGAGTCCCTCCCCAGCATCCCTATAGGCCCCCTTCAGGTATTGGAAGGCTGCTATGAGGTCTCCACGCAGCCTTCTCTTCTCCAGGCTGAACAGCCCCAACTTTTTCATCCTATCTTCATAGGGGAGGTGCTCCAGTCCCCTGATCATCCTCGTGGCCCTCCTCTGCACTTGTTCCAACAGTTCCATGTCCTTTTTATGTTGAGGACACCAGAACTGCACACAATACTCCAAGTGAGGTCTCACGAGAGCAGAGTAGAGGGGCAGGAGCACCTCCCTCGACCTGCTGGTCACGCTCCTTTTGATGCAGTCCAGGATACGGTTGGCTTTCTGGGCTGCAAGCGCACACTGCCGGCTCATGTCCATTTTCTCATTTAGCAACACCCCCAAGTCCTTCTCTGCAGGGCTGCTCTGAATCTCTTCCCCACCCAACCTGTAGCTGTGCCTGGCATTGCTCCGACCCAGGTGTAGGACCTTGCACTTGGCATGGTTAAACTTCATCAGGTTGGCATCAGCCCACCTCACAAGCGTGTCAAGGTCCCTCTGGATGGCATTCCTTCCCTCCAGTGTATCAACCGAACCACACAGCTTGGTGTCATCAGCAAACTTGCTGAGGGCGCACTGAATCCCACTCTCCATGTCACCGACAAAGATGTTGACAAGAGTGGTCCCAACACCGATCACATTGTCCAGAAGTTGTGGATGCTCCAGCCCTGGAAGTGTTCAAGGCCAGGTTGCATGGGGCTTTGAGCAACCTCATCTAGTGAAAGGTATTCCTGCTGTGTCAGGGTGTTGGAACTTAGATGGATAGTTGGAACTGTTAGATAATCTTTAAGGTCCCTTCCAACCCAAACATTTCTAAAATTCTATTCTAGACATTGCTATTTTCCTCAATGAAAATTTCCGAAGAAATAAACAATAATTTGACAGTTCAACAGCAATAGAGTTATTTATAAGACAAGAGTTTGATTGATTTCAGGTAAAAGAAAATAAGATTTCAGGTTTAAATTTTCATTTTTTATAAATGTTTCCTTCTGTCTCTCCAGTGTGTTCAACCTATAATGCCACAGTTTATTAAAGCATTTCTCAGGTGAGACTCTCTACTTCAGAAGTCTGTGTCCTGCATTCATACATACATGATGTATAGCATATAGTCTAACATGCATGACCAAATATGATGTTATATTCAGTAAAAAATTGTATGCATCGTTTAAGCTTCATATTCTGCAGCCTTGTTATTTTGTTCTTTAGCAAGAATATATTTTACTTATTATTCTTCTTTAGAAGGAAAAAAACCCCAAACAAATGAAAAAACCAGGACATTTTGTATTATCTCACTGTTGGATTTACTTGCAGTGTTTAGAGATAATTTCTTTCCGTATAATAGAGAAAGCAGATTATTTGGTCCCATGTAAGGATATATACAGATGAGCATCCTAGAGGAGAATGTGAGGAGAGGTTTCTCATTGCTGGCTTCACGTTTTCTTTCTGTTGGCCTTAGACAAGGTGTTAAAGACTAGTTGTTTTCTATTCCACCAAATACATATAAGTAATTACTATCCTCATAGTTCTATACTGCACTTAAAGTGAGAATACTGTAGACTACATTGGCCACAATATATGCTACTATTTATGAAAGCTATTTTATGCATTATATTGTGTTAATTTATTTTTAGGGTAAAGGTAATCTCTTAGCTGCTTCAGGAATGCGTATACATTTTATTTTGGCCTACTGTGAACATCTAAGATCTTTAGTCATACTGCTACAAAATGTCAATTTCAAATCAAAAGAAATTCCACTCCTTGGGATGTCAATGGGTCATTTCTGCTGTGCTCTTAGGCCTTTCTAGTTTGAGGAATGAGAAATAGAGTTAAGCATCCAAAATTACTCTTTCTGCAGTGTTCTATAAAAAAAACACAATTCATATATCTTCCATATTTTGAAAAAATGTTTTGGTGATTGTGGTGAACAATTTCAATGTGTTTTAAAGTTAAAAATCTGAAATAATGAAAACCATAGGATTTTTAAATTGATTTGATTACAGGCTGTAATTTCTCAAGTGAGAAACTGCAGCGTTTTTGAGAAAGAGGACATATTTTATCTGTCTTGTTCGTCTTAAACCAAATTAAAATATGTATAGCATTCTTGTGTCTCCAGCGGAGAGCAACAGCATAGAATTCAGTAATGGTTTCTGCTTCTTGCACATTCATGCAGCCTATAGATTTTCACAAAGATTTACCTCAAAAAGCCTAGAAAACTGAAAATCAGTGTCCTTTGACCAGTTATAAAAGAAAATATTTAGATGCCATTTCATTTAACTACAGTATGAATTCTTTAGCAGCTGATCATTAATAGCTTCTTTTAACTGGAATTCTGAAATGTATGGCCTTACCAAAGCTATAGAAGTCACTTTGTGCAATTGCAAGGACTTTGTGGCTGCTTCTTATTTTTCTTTCTCTGCACAAAAGCGAGCAAAAACCTGTCCTGAGTTCAGCAGCAGCAGCCATTTTTTCTCCTTCTTGGTAGCTGGTGCAGCACTGTGTTTTTGATTTTGGGCCTGGGAACAGTGCTGATAACACCAGTGTTTTCAGTTACTGCTTGGTAATGTTTAGGCTGGCCAAGGACTTGCTGAGTTTCATGCTCTGCCAGGGAGGAGGGGAAGCCGGGAGGAAGGAGAGACAGGGCACCTGACCCAGACTAACCAAAGAGGTTATTCCATACCACAGCACGTCATGTCCAGGATGTAGAAACGGGGAGCAGAGACCCGGAAGGGCGGTGGGGGTGCACGGTGGGGGGTGCACTGCTTGATACTGGGTGGTGAGCAATTGTATCCTTCCCTTGTATTTGCCTTGTCATTATTATTATTGGTGGTAGCAGTAGTGATTTGTGTTATACCTTAGTTACTAAACTGTTCTTATCTCAACCTGTGGGAGTTGCATTCTTTCGATTCTCCTTCCCATCCCTCCAGGAGCGGAGGGAAGAAAGAGTGGGGAGTGAGTGAGAGAGCGACTGTATGGGTTTATAGAAGTTTAAACCACGACAAAACCGTACAATGAAAGTACAATTATTACTGTTGCCTTTTCTCCTTGGAGAGAAACTGAGTTGTATTTCTCCTATCTATCCTTATGGAATCTTAGGACTCTGAAAAGAAAATAGCTGCTGTCTAGTACTCAGGACCCACCATCCTTGAACTGTCCTGTGCATTTACCAGGAATGACTGAAAGAGAGTATTTCAAATGGGTTCTTGATAAGTAAGGTTTACTTTCTTTGACACAAAAGCATTTGGCAGGGTCAGTGGGGGAAGAAACAAAGTATAGCTTCCTTGAGGATGCACATATTCTCAAACTAAATGATCTGTGAACTCAGAGCATATCTACAAACTAGGACTGGCTTTAAAGCTAGAGAACAATCCTGTAATTTCAAACTTAAGCTCATCACGTTTATTTCCTTCTATTTTCTTTAACAGTGCTAAGTATTTTTTTACGTATGCATGTGTATATACATATATGAGTTTCCATATAAGTATATATATATACATGCATATATACTTGAATCTCTATCTATCTCATCAAAGCTCTTCTTCCTTAATTTCAGTAGCAATGATTTGTGTTTCTAACATGTTAAAGCAGCAAACCACAGAAATTATGGCATTATCAGCATCATTAACGTCTTGTAGACCTTCTATACCCAGCCTTTATCCAGAAGGGTAATCCTCTAAAGCTGAAATGCGGAGGCCTTAATTATCAGTCAATAAAACTTTCATTAAAATCAGTAGGGGTCTGCCCACTACAAAATTATAAGAATCTAAGAATATTTTGTCTTGTGCTAGGAGTATTTGCATGATCAGAGCTTTGTGCAAATAGATGCAAAGTAACTTCCTTATAGAATCATAGAATCATAGAATAGCTGGGGTTGGAAAGGGCCCTATGATCATCTAGTTCCAACACCCCTACCATGGGAGGGGACACCTCCCACTAAACTGTGCCACTCAAGGCTATGTCCAACCTGGCCTTGAACACCGCCAGCGATGGAGCATTCACAACTTCCCTAGGCAACCCATACCAGTGCCTCACCACCCTTACAGTAAAGAATTTCTTCTTCAGATCCAATCTAAACTTCCCCTGTTTAAGTTTGAACCCGTTACCCCTTATCCTATCACTACAGTCCCTAACGAATAGTCCATCCCCAGCATCCCTATAGGCCCCCTTCAGATACTGGAAGGCTGCTATGAGGTCTCCACTCAGCCTTCTCTTCTCCAGGCTGAACAGCCCCAACTTTCTCATCCTATCTTCATATGGGAGGTGCTCCAGTCCCCTGATCATCCTCATGGCCCTCCTTTGGACTTGTTCCAACAGTTCCATGTCCCTTTTATGTTGAGGACAGCAGAACTGCACACAGTACTCCAAGTGAGGTCTCAAAATATATTGTTTGTATTTCATATTATAATATAAATGTAATTCATATTATAATATAAATTATATTATAATTTATATTATATATTATATATTGGCTAGTGAAATTAAGGTATGTATGAAAGAATACTTGTTTGCTTTTTTCTGTTAAGTTTTTAAATTTCATTTTCATTTTGCATTCTGAGTTGTAATTGCAATTGAAAAGAAAATGCTCTTACTTTTCAGAGTCAATATGTTATGTTCAAATATAGATAAATCCCAGGAATAATAACAGCATTATACATGTACTGCTGTCTTATGCATCCAAATGATTTTATATAGCTTATGGGATATAGAAACCCATGGGTTTCTTATGGACAGAAAAAAAGTTGTAACATCGGAACAAGCATACAAGCTATTGATGACACAGCTCACTGTGGTGTTAAAGAAGGAAGTGACAGAAATACAGACCAGATGTTCCTTTGCTCTACAAGGGCACAAATTAATCCCATATTGTAGCAATTAGTCTGTCACCTAGCTGCACTCCTGAATGCAACTGATGAGCAAGACCATATGTTTTAGGTTTTTGAAACACTTTAGAAAACTGTTGTTCAGGTAAACAAAACTATCTATTCCTTCTACTCAGTGAAAAAGCATGTCTGATTTCCAAAATCCAGGGACCTCAGAAGCCAAGATTTTTTACTTAGCTTTTCTCAGGCATCTGTATATTTTTTACTGAGTAGACCCTTTTCTTTATTAGTATCGTCGATCTGTAAATTCACCAGTATTATTATTGATTTTGCAATTTTTCAGATTAGGACTAAAAAAATACGAAAGTGGAGAAGAAAGACAGAATGCTGCTTATTTTTCACTTTGTGAAAAATTGATTTACCTTTTGTGGTGTGATTTTGCTAAGCTTGGAGTAATGCTTTATTTGATGGGGCTCAGGGAGTAATCTACAAAGGGCTTGAGGAGGGGATGTGATAGCAGAGTATTTATGGTACACTGGAAAGTTGGGGTTGTGGGTAGTGCCCTGCCCAGAAAAAGGTATTTGAAGTAATGAAAGTACTTAAAGTATTTAAAAGTCCTATCCATTCCCTCAGAAAGAAAGGGGACAAAAGAGAGAATAAGAAAAGATATTACTACCTTAAACTATGAGAAAGCCAAGCAGGAAATACTTTATCTCTTCCTTTCCAAAAATTAAAATATTTGAAGGATTTTTCTTTGGGTTTTAGATTATCTAGCTCCGTAAGAGTTGTGAAACATGATAACCTCTGTATCCTCCTATTTACAGAGCCTTTCTGCAATGGCCACTGTCAGATGGCAGAATTTATAACCTTTCTATACAATCAGGAATTGAGTAAAATGCTGTTACTTCAAAGATGCATTGCTAGAGCTGATGCATGATGCAATACCCTCCCATGTTATTTTAGGTATATGTAAACAGTACGAGCCCTCAGACAGTTGATTAGTACAGGTATTCCAAACTTTGCTCTTTTAAAAAGAAAATAGATTCATTGCAAAATTTCCCCATGACAATATTTTTCTCTGAAAAATGTTTTTTTCAGTAGCCCCTCAATTTTCTACAACTTGTTTGTAAAGCAGACTTTGTACATTACAGATCTTCAAAAGTACTATGAGTTAAATTCCCAAACTGGTTTCCTTAATCAAAGATGATCTTTAGAAAAAACTCCAGAAAACCCAGCAGAAACTACCTAAAAATTGCATTTTCCACAGGTCCCCCAAGAGAATACATGGTGCCAATAGAGAAAAATAATTGGTTTGATTTTTTGCATACAACCAAACCAAAAGCATTTGAGGGATGTAACTTTCAATGAAATGATTAAAAAGAGACCCCAATTCAGAATAAAATTTGGCCAGAATTTTAGAGGAATGTATGTAGTATGTTTATAGAGTGCATATATCTTTTCCCTGAGGAAGCAGTTTACTTAAAGGTACTTCTTTTTAAACAAAGGAGTATGGAAGTCTTGTGTTTATGTGTGTCTGAAGCAGCTTATGAATCACCTAACAGCTTTCAATTAACAGAGTTCCTTTGTTCTTAGGCATCCTTCCAGCATGCCAAACTCAAGTTTTCTAGTTTTAAATAAACATATCCAACATCCCTGCCTATTATATATTAATTAGAATTCTATTCTAGTGAATTATATTATATATAATTATAAAATAGATATAATAGCATTATATTGACTATACAGAAAATCACAGCCATCTGTTTTTATTGCAAGGTGAGGAAGAGCAACTACAAGAGTATCTCTCTAATTCTGAAAGCGTCATTTGTAGGGTAAGTGAAATAAATTGCTGCCCCCAAAGCCTTGAAATAGAGCAAACTATTGCAGATCCTGAGTTTCAAGCTCATCACAAATGGATTTATTAGTGCTGTCACTATCTGTCATGATTAGCACACTTCACTGTGGCTGTTCTCCTACTACGCAGGACTTGGTCATGGCTGCTGTTGCTGGAGGTGTTCAGACGTTAATTTAAACTTGTATGTTTTCAATTGTCTGTCTCTACGGGTATCACTTCAGTGAGGATGGCAGGGTTTTTTTTTTCCCTATCCACAAATTATAGTACAGAAATCTACAGCACTGGAGGGAAACTGGAGGCCTCACATCTGCTTCTTCATTATTCTAAAGTGTAGCACTGAGCAGAGCATTCCCTACAGGTTTGCATGTGCATTAGAGGCATCTATGTTCACATCTGCATTCATACTCAAGGAAGCAGAAACATAAGCAGCTGTTGACTCACAAAATACAAAATAATAAAATATAAAAAAATAATTTTAAAATAAAAAGTATAGAATTTAGTGGGGTTATTAATGCTCATTTAGGAAAGCTACCTCATCCACTCAAACAATAAGATACAAGCTTCCTAGAAGACTTCTTACCAGATATTCAATTTCATCACAATTTAGTGATATCAAATTCCAACTGGTCTTTTGTTGATACTAAGAGGCACAAATTAACATTAAATAGAGATTTCATTAATATAATTGCTATTAATTTCTTTTCTTGTCTCCATGACTAATGCTGAGAAAAAAGAAAGTGGTTTTGCAGGTTAATCGAAACTTATATTCTAAGTATTCTAATACTGAATTGATGACATTCTAGTCTAATCTTCAGAGGGCTAGTCTGAAAATATAGAAAGGCTGACTATATTTACTAATTAGCATTTGCTAAAGTAACCTAAAGGTCTACCTTCTACTTCTTGATCAGAAATGTCTTGAGTTTCATACCTTCAAGAATGACTGCAAAGTGTGTTTATCTGGAGGTTTTCCAGAGGATAGAAGAGAGAGAAAGAAGGTTAGAGAGGAAGGGATTTTAGTAAGAGATTTATGCTTGAGGACTTAATTTTCTTGGCTAAGACAAGTTCTCTGTTTATAATTAATGTCAAGAATGCTTCTGGATATTTCAGAAGTATATTGAAATATGAGCAATTTATACACTTTTTTTTTTTCCTTTGTACATCTGAGGGTTTGTTACATAATGCTGAGGTTTTTTGTTTTCTTTTCTTTCTTTGTTTATTTGGTTTTGGTTTTGTTTTGGTTTTGTTTTTTTGTTTAGTAGTCTATGAAGGTTTGAAAGCTTTTTAGTAATTCCCACTCAAGAAAATATTTTTTCTTTTTTATTTTGCACAAGGTCTACCTCATAGGTTTTCTATGCCTCATGTTCTTTGGTCTTCCCCAGTTTATTGTTTATTATGACTGTCTTATGCCTCCTACTACTTTTTTTTTCAGTCAACATTATGCAAAATGCAGACAAAAATATAGAAAGTGATATGATGACATTATACAGTGATAAGCACATATGTCACCTGTGTAAAAAAAAAAAAAAAGGGTAAAAATCAGAGCTGCTTTAGAGAACAGTGTTGTTTTCCTATTTGTGTGACTGTCTATTGCTGTGGAAATGTTTTAATCTAAGAGAAAAATTAGAGATAGATTGCATTAAAATTATTTTCATTGTGGGGTTCTTTCGAAAGACAGCGCTGTAGCAGAGATTCATCTAAGAGGAGTTGAACAGTCACTGTGGTTTATTTTATTAAGTAGAGGAAGCACCATGATGTATGTTTTTCTTTCCATCCCAATGCTGTGCTAGTCCACTTTAGTTTTTAGTATACTAGATCCTTGTATGGTTTAGTGGTGCTGCCTTGAAGAGACTGCTCATTCATTTTCAATCCTTTTGTTTCTTTTAGGAAACTTTATTCTAATTATAATAATATACGAGTTTCTATTATTAATGATCTATTATCAGATCATGTTTACTATCTATAGACGAGGTTTGAATTTATGTTTAAAGCCAGCAAAGTCATGGTCACTCTTCATCTATTGAAACAAATTGGTTTTGACCATAAATAGCTCTGGCCACTCCTGTGAAGAATGGCATCTCAGTCTCTAGGCTCTTTTTAGGAGCCTGTGCAGAAGAGTTACAGAATGTGCAACAACTGGATGTATTCTTAGATAGTCATGTTTCTATCAATGAATTAGCAAAAGCAAAACTCACACATTTGGTTTGTGCATATGGGATTTTAGCCAAAGTAAATGAATCAGTTTTAATTCACGTGGGTTCGAATTCATTTAGGCTTGTCATAATCAACAAAAGAAAACCATCAGCCATAAAGGAGCAGTCAGGCATGATACTGAACAGCTGAACTTGTCAAAATAATCAGCATGTACTTACGAAGTTGCATTCAGTACATCACTGCTTTATAGTTATTGCTATTGTGTTTGATTTTTACATGCTTTAGACAAATTGATGTAGGGTGGGGTTTTGTTTTTTTTGTTTGTTAGTTTGGTTTTGTTTTGGGGGCTTTTTTTTTTTTTTTTTTTTTTCTTTGTTTGTACAGTCATCATGGATGGTAACCTTTACTTAGCTGCAAACTTTACTTTCTGTTTGAATAGTCACACTATTTCCCCAAAGACCTACTGATGGAAACATGCCCTTTTGTTATTTAGTGATAGCTATGGCCAATAGACAAGGTATTTACAACCAGTTTTTCTGAGCTTTGCACTGCTTGTTATAAAGCCATGTTAGTTTGCTGAATTTGAACCTACTGAAAGTACATGTCTTACATATGTATGTGCACCTTAAAATGAACACTTTGTGCAGCTGTGTAAAAAATAGTCCAGTCCTAGGTCATTTATTACTATTCCCTTTTGATCTCAGTGCTCTGTTAAAACCTTAACATTAGAGTTTTCTTTTGAGTACCATACTGAGAATTTCATAAGCAGACAACTATTATTAGTAAGGTACTTCATGAATGGTAAACAGCTTCACTACAGTTCCAAGACATGTATTTTCCTGTCAATGTTGTTTACAACATGTTGTGCTCTGCCTCATCAGAAGAAAGGAGGACAGTTTATGTAATATTAATAAGCAACTCATTTATGGATATGAAGTTTGCAATCTTTGAAGATTAGTTGGAATAATTCTAAAGGAATGGTTATAAAACAGACACAGAAAAAAGACTCCTTCCTCTGAGTGTTGAATATAAATTATTTACATGGAGTGGCCACTTAAAGCCAGGAATCTTTTATCTTTCAGTCCTTGTTTTAAACCTGATCAACAAAATCACATTTAACTTCACATTTCCTCTAGAGCTTGACAGTCATGAAAGCACAGCCATTTTTAGGCAGATGTTTGCAGCTGATAAGATGCATTAAAGCACGGACCATTAGCTGAACTGTTGTTTAAGTCATCAAAGATTCAGGTTGTTTAACAAATTGATATCTATGCAGAAAACAAAAGACAGAGAATGTCTGTGGAGTGCTGCAGTAGTTCTTATTGACTGTATTTGAGATCAACAAGAAGTGCTATATGAGGCAGAGTATGAACAGAATGACAGTGGAGAGTGTTTCAAAACAAGTTTGACACTGAATGAAATAAATAATCCTTTAAAGTAATATATCGCTCCATTACGGCTCCCAAATGTGCTGAAGCAGATTTTTTTTTCTGCCTAGTCTCTTCTATTGCTGTAATTTTAAAATGAATTAGTGTAACTTAAACTTTGCAGACAAACCCATCTGAAAACTATCACGTGATGCTTATATATGTATGCTTCATGTAATTTATGACTCCACAGGAAGAAATGTATGACCCCCCAAAAAAGTCTGACCTAAAGATAAATATTACAAATGGAAAGGTGAGTAGTAATAACTAAAAGACTGAACAGAGGAGAAACAAAACGGAGCAGAGGTCTGGAAGCGTGTAAAAGATGAATAAAAGTGAAAAAGGCTCACTGAAAGGTAGATAAAAAGTGTGGTAAGACTCAACAGAAGGGAGAAAAGGGAAATATGATGTAAATGCCAGTAAATATTTCATGGGGCAAGGCAAACAGGAAGAAAAAACACTGGGAAAAGATAGAAGACAATATATACCCCAGAAACAGAGAAAGGGATGGGACAGAAAAGAGAAACTGTACAAGAGAGATAGGAAAAAAAAAGGAATATTTCATGTTACTGTGTGTGCGCATGCCTTCAGAGATGAGAAGTTTCCTAGTGTTGACTTTGCTTATATACATGTATGTGTCACTTGAACTATGACTTTATGCAGTTTAAGTTTTTAATGTCCTCATGCATTGGCTGATAGAGCTCAAAGATAGGTTTGTTCTGCCAGATGTTTTGACAGATCAAGTTAATGTCTCATTTTGTCATTTTTGTGTTAGTCATCTTCAACCATAGTTCCAAGTTGTTATGTACATAGAAATATTTTTTGTAAAAACCCACCTTTGTAAAGAATAGAACTGGTTAGGAACTTTACAAAAAAATTTCAGATAGGATCAAATGGATGTTTGCAACTGTAGATTAGTGAGGTCATTTTCATAGTGATGCTAAGCTCAGCAACATCAACCCAAAGATTCCTGTTTATTCCGCTAGGATTTCGATTGGAGCCTGTGCCTGGTAAATAATATATGTTAGCTCTGGATTTATTCTTATCTGTTAATACTGTATATATCAGTTAATACTGTATAGTTTTTCTTTTGTTTGCTACTAGAATCCATTATTATAGATAAGGGGATAGATGTATTACATTGGTTAAACATTCATTAATGCTGACAGCATTCATTAAAAACACTTTGAATTTTACTGCTCTTTTCAGCAGGAGTAGAATGGGACTGTTGTACTATCGCTATGCAGACTGTGTTTACCTTAATAGAAAAATACTTTGAAAAGGACACATAGTGTAAACATTAGGAGAAAATCACAGGCAGGTATGGGGAGGGGAACGAATTTCTGTTCAGGGCTGCAGAACAGTATTATGTCCTTATGTCCTGTTCTTTTTTTTTTTTTAAATCTGGACTATTCCTACTGATGCAAATGTGTAAGACTTTCCTGCATTCAGCTGGGTTAAAGGTAATTTTCTTTCTAGTAGCTGGTATAGTATTGTGTTTAGGATTTAGGTTGAGAATAGTGTTGATAACAATAGTCAGATGTTTTAATTGTTGCTGAGCAGTTTTGTCACTTAGTCAAAGCCTTTTTAGCTTCTCATACTGCCCTGCCAGTTAGTCAGCTGGGTTTGTGCAAGAAGCTGGAGAGAACACAGCTGGGACAGCTGACCCCAACTGACCAAAGAATGTCCCATACCATACAGCATCACTCTGAACTAAGTCCCTTGGGGGAGTTGGTGGCCTGTTGCTCACGGGATGGCTGGGCATCAGTCAGTGGATGATCAGCAATTGCATTGTGCATAACTTTTTTTGGGTATTCTTTTATCATTATTATTGTTTTCCCTTCCTTTCCTGTCCTATCAAACTGTCCTTATCTCATCCCACAACTTTTTTTTTTTTTTTTCAATTCTATTCCCCTGTCTCAAAACCACCACATCAAAAGTGTGGCGTTTAGCTGCATGCTGGGTTAAACCATAACAGTCCTTGTTATAGAATCATAGAATAGTTAGGGTTGGAAAGGACCTTAAGATCATCTAGTTCCAACACCAACGCTGGGCAAAAAGGGTTGAGATAATAACAGATCTAACCAAAGTGTGTTAAAACAAATTTGTTACAAGAATTTGTTGTATAAGTTTAATAGTCACTGGTCATAATGTTGATTTATTTGCTGTGCTTGTTCTCAGGGTTGTGTTCCATAACACTTTATTTGCTGTATATGTTCCCTAATGTGCTATTTATCACCTCTGGGGGCTGAATTAAGATTATCATTTTGCTCTATTGTGTAATCCTGTTTTATCAGATGATAAAATCACTGACTGTGAGACTAATCTAGTATTTGTATTCAGCATTGTTATTATCTCCTTACTTTGGGAACCATCTCTCAGAATCTATTAATAATTACACTCTACATTTTCACTTTTGAGAGCCAGTGTACGTGTGAGACAAGGAAGCACACTTTCTCTCACTCCTTCACCTTCCCCTTCTCCTCCGGGTGGGTTACAGTAGCTCTTGAGAACTTTTAATATCCTTGGGATATTCTAAGCAGCATGTTCCTATTGCTATGTCTGCTGAATATGTTTCATGCCTTGTTTAAGGTTAAACAACCATTTAAGAATACCACCAAGCGATCTTCCCTGAGGCTGGATAATTATGAATGGCAGGATGTGCAGGATAGTATGGGCAAGTACCTGGGCCAGTGGGCCCCTCCAGTGCTTTGGTACTTCATGCTGAACAAGTGCAAAATCCAGAAAAACTAGTAAAATGCTTAGAAAAAATATCCTGTCAACTTGGCAAATTCAGAGAGACACCAATCATTCCGGCATGCTGGGGCCTGGCCCATTCCTGCAGAGGCCTTCTCAATACAGTCCAGTACCCTCAAGGGGAAGTGTAGGTCTCTGGATTTGACAACAAAAGAACAAGCACTGCAGCTACTCCCACCCTGGCAACAGACACTGAAATTAATCCCGCTCCCAGAACAGGCACTACAACTGAACCAAAGAACCAGCCCATGCCAGTGTCAGTTACTCCTGTACCCAAGCCAAATATTGGATGCAAAATTCAGCTCATCTAGTAAGGGAAGAAACTCCTACTAAGAAGGAGAAGTAAGACTTGGATGAGGCATCTACTCCAAAACAGTGTCATCACAAGAAGAAGAGGAGGAAGAAGCAGAATTCATAAATGAGGCAATAAGCTGTATTGAAGACTGAAATGAGCCTAACTGGGATGTGGCAGTTGCCACAAAAGTGGCAGTTGCAACAAAATTTGAACAGGGGAACAAATGGATGTTTGCAAATATAGATTAGTGAGGTCATTTTCATAGTCATGCCAAGCTCAGCAATATCAACACAAAGTTTCCTGTTTATTCCTCTAGGCTTTTGACTGGGGCCTGTGCCTGGTAAATAATATATGTCAGCTTTGGACTTATCTGTTAATACTGTATAGTTTTTCTTCTTTGTCTTTTTGCTACTAGAATCCACTCTTGTAGATAAGGGGATGTATTACATTGGTTAAACATTCATTGATGCTGACAACATTAATTAAAAACACTTTGAATTTTACTGCTCTTTTCAGCAGGAGTAGAATGGAACTGTTGTACTATCGCTATGCAGACTTTGTTTACCTTAATAGAAAAATACTTTGAAAAGGACACATACTTTGCAGATTGCTTTGTTCTAAGTTAGAGGCAAAAGAAAGTAATTCTATAGTGTAAACATCAGGAGAAATCCCAGGCAGGTAGGGGGAGGGGAACAAAGTTCTGTTCAGGGTTGTAGAACAGTATTATGTCCCTATGTCCCTATGTCCTTTTTTTTTTATTTTCTTTTTTTTTTTTTTTCCCCTTTTAAAACCTGGACTTTTCCCACTCATGCAAGTGTGTAAATTTCACCCAAGACTATGTTCATCTCCTTTCATTATCTTTTTTCCTACATACCATGCTAACGCTTCTTTACACTGCCTGTAGCTCCCTGACTGCCTTAATATCTTTCCAAAGTTTAAAATGATACTCAGATTTTACACTCTTCACATTGCTCCAGTCCATAAAACTTATTGGTCACAAAGTCTAGTTAAAAGCATATGCTGTGTTATCTGATTTTCTCCAAAAAAGATTTTTTTCACTGATGATAAAGGCAGAACTCCTATTAACCTCAGACATAAAACACTCCATTCTAAATAATTGTGTTACTGAGTAACTAAGTAGTCAGGGAAGGTTTCCTATGCATTTTTAAAGATTTTTAGTGTAATTTTCTGGTTGAAAGTAGTTTGCTAACTCAAATAACTCTCAAACAAGAGGCCTTACTAGACAACTGATTCCTACAGCAAGGATCTTAAGGAAGTGCACAGAGGAGCTTTCCATGAAAAAAAATTGTTCTGCTGGAAAATTTCAAAAGAAAATAAAATAACAGCAGAATCAGATGCAGAGTAATGTGGTTGCAAACGCAATACATAAAAACTGCCTTGGAGGTAATAACATGCAAGCCTATGTGTCAACATTAATTTTATTTGTATAAAAAAAACCCAGACAAACAGAAAACTCTAAACCTTGCACAAGTTTTAGTATGTTTGCCTACAGAATCCAAGATCAGTGACTGCACATTTCATTGTGTAACTGACAGGGGCTATCCACTAGAGGCTATATATCAGGAATTAATTGTCACTTTGCAAGCAAAAGAGATACAGTCAGACTTGCACAAATAATTATACTGTCTTAAAAAAATAAATTATTCCTTGGAAAGCACAAATGAACTGATAATCAGACTGCTAGACATCATTGTGAAAAAATAAGCTCCTTGAAACATCTCTGTACACCCAAAGAACATTTTAATAAGATTTTACAAACCTCAGCAACTGAAAATGAACCAGGAAAAGAATGGTATCTGCCAGAGTGATGATTTTTGTCTGAACCATGTCTAAAGGTCATGTCTAAAGGTCGTCTGTGGGAATTCCTCAAAATTTGTCCTGTCCCCTCCTTTAAATACATAATTAAAAATAGAGTTGTTTAGCCAAACCAGAGCAAGACTATTTTCAAGCTTCCATTCACTGGAGTTTTTAATACTCTGGAATAAAGTTATAAGCATTGCTAATAGTTGTTGTGTCATAAGAAAGATAAAAATTTTATGGTAGATGAAAGGAAACTTGCTTTGTTTGACATCTTTAATGTCATCATGTAGACTGACTCAGAAATCACTATGATTCCATGAATACTGGAACTATTATGGGCCAGATTCAGCCTCCCTGAGGCTGAATATAAACCTTTCCTCTGATTTGATAAAAGTTGTGAGAAGATCTTCATGTGATTATTCTGGGTTCAGCAGTAGCAGTCATTTTTCTCCTTCTTAGTAGCTGGTGCAGTGCTGTGGTTTTGACTTTCAGCATGGGTGCAGCACTGATGACACTGATGTTTAGTTGCTGCTCAGTAATGTTTAGTCTGACCAGGGACTTTCTGAGTTTCATGCTCTGCCAGGGAGGAGGGGAAGCTGGGAGGAAGCAGAGAAAGGACACCTGATGCAAACTAACCAAAGAGGTATTCCATACCACAGCACGTCATGCCCGCTATATAAACTGGGGGCAGTTAGCCGGTAGGGTTAGATCACTGCTCTGTCGGGCTGGGTATCTATTGGCAGGTGATGAGCAGTTGCATTCTCTTCCCTTGTTATTTCCCTTATCATTATTATTATTGGTGGTAGCAGTAGTGGTTTTGTGTTATACCTTAGCTACTGGACTGTTCTTATCTCAGCCCATGGGAGTTACATTCTTCTGATTCTCCTCATCCCTCCAGGAGTAGGGGGGATGAAGGAGGGGGGGGGGGGTGAGAGAGTCACTGGATGATTTGCCGACTGGGCTTAAACCATGATAACAATTAGTTGACTGAAACAATAGCAGCCTTTTCCCTCAAACCCAGTATGGTGTCACCTCTCAGAATCAAGGCATATGCTGGAACTCATGGAAGTAAATTTTCTTTGATCATTTTTTTATGGAGGTCAGTATTTCCCAGAAAAGAAAAGGAGGACTGAGGAAAAGGAAAGAAAAGTCTGTAAGCCTGCAGTATAGAGAAAGCTAGGGAAGAAAAATTTTGGACAAAGTATTGCCTGAAGGCGATTTGATGCTAAATATAGAATATGTCTCTTTTGAGTTCTGTTGTGTCCAGGAAAAGAGAGAGATGTATATTCTTTGTAAATTAACAGGTTTGCATAGGGACTGTTTGACCCCATGCAGCCCAAACTTTGGGTAGCCAAGTAGGTCAAAAAGGGCAGTACTGATGACAGTTGTAGAATTCAGTTTCTGTGGAGACAGTGCAAGAGTTTATATGTTGCTGATCCAAAATGAAACAGAAAATGAAGAATGGAGAATTCAAGTATGTCCCAGAAAATAAGACTTTAATTTAGCACAAGTGCTTACAAAAAGAATTATAACAAGCTCTGGATATTTTCCAAGAATGTGGTAATAGCTCCAGACAAACTTGTTCTTCATACAACTTAAAAGGTCATTTTGCCCATCTCTTCTGCTGTATCTTTCTCCAGAAGTTCTCCAAATGAAACCAGAGTTGCCAGAAGCAAGTATGTGTGAGCTACTCCATTAGTGGCTTGCTATCAGTGACATCGGAAATGAATTTGCGAGGCTGTGAATTTGAATGCCTAAGCAGCCAGCACAAACTCTGTAACTGTCATTAAGTTAGGAACGGTAATCTCTTATACAAGAACAGCCAAAACCTGGGGGAGAAGTTATTATAATCAGTCAAATCTAAGCTTGCCTGGGAGCATTCTTGATAGGTAACTTACAGTCAGAGATTAAATCTTTGTTGGGGCAACAGTTATAAAAGTCTATAGTCATTTAAGAAGACTCCAGTTGCAACAGTGTCAACCCAGGAAATCAGGATATCTGTAATGGGGACTTACAGAACTGAGAAATTACTGAGAGAACAAGTGCTAGAAGCAAAGGTCAACATGGAAGTCAGTTTCAGGGTGAGAAATGGGGTCAGATCAAATACCTGGGTGAGGTGTATTGTTTACAGCAATTTCTTATCCTCACAATCTCAAGAAGAGCTTGTCCAAGCCCCCTAACTTTTGAGAAAAGAACATAAAATGTTTGAAGTGAGTTATAAGAATCAAAATAAATAAAATTATTGTTTCATATTCCATAAAGCAAGTTTTTAGTATTGAACCTTACCCTGAGAAAAGAGACTGAGCTATCTTGTCCATACACAGGTTCTTGATATACGATCTGGAGCTAACTGTCAGTCTTAATTCTGTTATCTTGGTAATGCTGAGCAGCACTAGGTAATCTAAATACCTACCCAAAAGCCTTTTAGAATGAATAAAACAATATACCAGTAATTTTCTGGATATCAGTAGAAAGGCATCTCTTTAAATAAAATGTAGTATCCAAGTCCTTTGTAGATTCTGCTTCTACTTTTGTAGGATCAAATACTGAATTAGAAAAAGCATATTAAACCTTTAATTAGTACAGTTTATAGATGTACCTTGCCCTTGCATAATTACAGTTTTGGGCCCAAAGTTGAAATACTTCAGTTATTCATTCTAATTCCTAAAAGTGAGACACAGAGCTAGCAATTAAAAAAAAAAATCAAATATACATAACCAAGAATAAAATTGGCTAGTTAGCTTGTTTTTGTTGTCATAAATAATTGAATCACAAATTGCATTAATATTAAAAAAATGAACAAGATGTCTGAAATTAAGTTTTAATAACCTAAAGTGCTCATTATACTGCTTCTTTTTATGTTAGATTTTGTAAAATGTAATAATGGCAGGGAGAAGTTAATGGACGTTTGGGGAAACAGATTAACTTAATCCTGTTTTGCTGTTTTTAAATAAATATTCATAGCACACGTAAAGCTTAGGAGTTCAAAGTTATACAATTTATAATTGAAGGCTTCCTTTTTAAAATCCTCCAAATAAAAATGTGCTGTCATGTTAATTTATACCTGTCACGTAGAAGAATTTTGTTTTAACTTGCCCAAGCTTCCCAGCTGTAGAAGATTAATGGCTGCCTTCTGCAGTGCGTACAGTATAATTCCCAAATATAAATAGCTAAGCCACCACATCTGTATGTTCCAAATCATATTGCAAATAATTAGACTAAAACTAGTAGAAATAACTGATTTGCTTAATGAATTAAAAATACGTAATTTTGTAGTGACTTAGAGACAGTCTTGTCTGTGGTTATGACTACTTATTTCCCTGTAGTGAGTATTTCTGCATCCCAAATACATTAATAAAGTGCTAAGAGAATGTTCTGACTGTGAATAGTATCACTGACCTTGCTTTCTAAGGCAATGCTTAAATAGTGGTAGTTGGACCACATCTCAGTTTCAGGTAGCTAAGTATATTCTGGGACTGTATCCTGAATATATTTTTTTCTCCTTCCCCCCAAATCCTCATTCTATGACAGTACTTCATAATGAAAGACCTTCATTGTGCCCCCAGATCTTTTGGTCTAGATGATGGGGAAGGTAGAGGAGAAGTCTGAAGGGAAATCAGGGTATGCCATGGAATTTCACCTCCTTTGCAACTTGTGTACTCAGACACTGAAGCATTAATTCTGCTCCTCACACAGAGATTTCTGAAATGGCTTAGCATATCTCAGGCACCTGCATGTGGCTGGCAGATATGACATGGACCTACAGGTATCAGACTGGAGCAACATCTGAAGGCCATGTAGGATAAACCTTGCCATCTCAGATGACACTAAATCAATACCTGTGGTCAAGAGAATTGAGCCTCTTGTCAGCACACCACTAGTGTCTAGGGACCCAGCTGATCAAATGTCAATGACTGATTTTACAGTGGCATAATTAGCTCGGTAGGCTCTACTGATTGTATTTACTGGATCTTCATTGACTGTAATGATAGTTTAGATTCCTGGCTTAGAGATAAACACATACCTGTGCCATATGCCTTTTTAGCTAGACCTGAAGTCTTGCATAAATAAATTTCCTCACGTGGATGGTGGAGTGAAGAATAATACTGCTTTAGCCATAGAAGGTGTTGGCTTCTCATGTCAGTTTTCATCTTTTGCACCATGCTGTAGCACAAGCAAAGCTTCTTTTCAGTTTTAGTCATTTTCAGTAGCACCCAAAATCTTTTAGATTAAGCTGAGCATCTTGAAAAATTCCCATTTCAGATCCAGGAATTTGCTTGGTTCTGTGGCAAGGAACTTGGAGATGCAGTTTAAACAGTTCCTTTCATGTTCTCTTTCCTCTCACTTTACCCAGGAAAAAAAGGAATTTCTTGTTTGTTAGTTTTCAGCTAATATTTTGATTTCTTTTTCTTTTTTGCTTGGGGTTTTATTTATTTATTTATTTGCTTATTTCTTTGGTTTTTTTAATGATGTAGTGACAAAAGCAATAATATATCCAACCACCACCCACAAACAGAACTGAAGCATTAAATTCATCTTAAGAAGCTGTGAAAAGGGTAGGTTATTATGCCATCAGCCTTAAAATACATGTCCTTATGTATTACTGCTACAATTAATCTGTAAGTGAAAAGAATTAGTCTTTTCACTAGCTAAGGCAGTTTTATTCATTTGTTCATAAGAAGAAACCACCCCAAGCATACCCTGTTTTGTCTTGATTTCAGTAAAGAAACAAGTAATTTAAGTCAGTGTCTCACTTTTGTGTGGCACAATTATTGAAAAAAAAAATGCAAAACAGAAAAACTGCACTATAACAAAACTGGTAACTGAGCTCTGACACATAGCTAGAAATTTCATTTTGCTAAACTTGTCACATTAAAGCATTTCCTTTTTCTAGGGTTTTCCTGCTTTTTGAAAAAACTAAGGAATGAGGTAAATAAAGGGAAACAAAGTTTACTGTGTTTGTCACCTTCTGAAAGACTTTGTAAAGGTTTTCTGAGATTTGTTATTCATCCAGTATATCAGCTGATTGGTTTTATTATAGGTGCAGTCTAAAGACCTTTGCAATTAGGATTATTTTTCTTTTTTCCTTGTTCATGCTATTTTTTAATTGATTTTTCCAAAATGAAATTATTTCCTGGGAAAAGAAAGAAAATAACCCATAAGGAAATCTTCCTTTTTCTGTTACAGCCATCAGTTGTAGAATCATAGAATTGTTTAGGTTGGAAAAGACCTTTAAGTTCATTGAATACAACCATTGACCTAGTACTGCCAAGACCACTGCTAAACCATGTCCTCAAGTGCCACACTACAGTTCTGTTAAATACCTCCACCATTTCCCTGGTGTTCCAATGCTGTTCCAATGCTTGTTCCAAAGGCTGTTACAATGCTTGACAACCCTTTCTGGGGAAGAAATTGTTCCTAATATCCAATCTAAACCTTCCCTGGCACAGCTTGAGGCCATTACCTCTTGTCTCTCTCCTTGAGAGAAGAGACCAATACCCACCTCGCTACAACCTCCTTTCAGTCAGTTGCAGAGGGTGATAAGGTCCCCCTTGAGCCTTCTCTTTCCCAGACTAAACAACCCAAGCTCCCTCAGCTGCTCCTCATCAGGCTTGTGCTCCAGACCCTTCATCAGCTTCATTGCCCTTGTCTGGACCTGTTCCAGCACCTCAAAGTCTGTCTTGTGAAGGGCCCAGAACTGAACAAATGATTCGAGGTGCAATCTCACCAGTGCCAAGTACAGGGGGATGATCATTGCCCTGATCCTGCTGGCCACACTAGTGCTGACCCATGCCAGGATGCTGGTGGCTGCCTTGGCTGCCTAGGCACAAGATGCTTGCATTCAGCGGCCCCGGGTCTTTTTCCACTGAGCAGCTTCCCAGGCACTTTGCCCCAAGCCTGTAGCATTGCATGGGGTTGTTGTGGCCCAACTGCAGGACCTGGTACTTTGCCTTGTTGAACCTTACACAAACGGCCTTGGCCCATTGATCCAGCCTATCCAGAGCCTTCTGCAGAGCCTTCCTGCCCTAAAGCAGATTAACACTCCCAGCCAACTTGGTGTCATCTGCAAACTCAATGAAGGTGCAGTTGGTTATTAAGAAAGGTATTAAGTAGATCTGCCCCCAGTACTGAGCCCTGAAGAACACCGCTTGTGACCAGCTGCTAATTGGACTTAACTCCGCAACTCTTTGGGCTTGGACATCTAGTTATTTTTTTACCCAGTGAACCGTACATCCATCTAAACCATAAGCAGCCAGTTTGCCCAGGAGAATGCTGTAGGAAGTGGTATCAAAGGCTTTACTAAAGTCTAGGTAGACAACATCCACAGCCTTTTCCTCAAACAGTAAGTGGTTGATTTTGTCATAAAAGCAGATCAGCTTAATTAAGCAGGACCTACCTCTCATAAACCCGCGCTGACTTGGCCTGATCACCTGGCTGTCCGGTACATGGTGTGTGATGGCATTCAGTATGATCTCTTCCATAACCTTCCTCAGCCCTGAGATCAGACTGACAGGCCTGTAGCTCCCTGGATCCTCCCTCTGGCCCTGCTTGTAGATGGGTATCCCATTTTCTAACCTGCACTCACCTGGTACCTGCCTGGTTGGCCAGGACTGCTGATAAATGACTGAAAGTGGCTCGGTGAGCACTTCTGCCACCTCAGTTAGTATCCTTGGGTGGATCCCATCCAGTCCCATACACTTGTGTCTGTCCAAGTGGTGTAGCACATTGATGACTATTTCCCCTTGAGTTACTGAGGGCTTGATTCTAGCCCCCATCCCTGTCTTCCAGCTCAGGGGTATGGATACCTAGAGAACAATTGGTCTTACTAATAAAGACTGAAGCAAATAGACATGAAGTACCCCAGCCTTTTCCTTATCCTTTGTCACTGCAGATATTTATCAGCAACTAAAATTCTACCCTTTTTTCCCTCTTTATCATTCTTGTCATTATTGGCTTAACCTTTTCTTTTATGTTGTCGTATTGATGCAGTTTTGAGTTTCCTCTGGGCATCAGAGTGAGTGCATGCCCAAAGAGTCAAACTAAAAGAAACACACCACTTTTCTTTGCTATTGCTACATGTATTTCATATGTTCTTGCTGTCCTAACTATGTATATAGTTAGCTTAATCAGGTGGTTTCAGCCTGCAGTACATAAACAGAATTAGAGGGATTATAAATTATTTAAAATCAATGCATCTCAATACTCTATACAAGTGATATATTTGTGTTCATATTTTATTAAAAGTATGAAATGACTGGAGAACAGTTGAATTTCTTATGCTATAAGCCAGATTTAATGGAAATAGTCTTGTTGATTTCAGTAAGATCAAGACAAGGGCCACAGGGAATATACGAACGTGAGTACTGTGTGTAATATATATATTGAACCTAATAGAAAGTTTTATTGTGTATTATACCATCTGTCAGCTCTTATTTACCCACGCAAGTAATGCAGGGAGATTACGCCCTTCCATATTATAACCATGGGGAATTTCTCTTTGTAAAATAAATAGGATATTTTTTAAGTAAACTGAAGTTGAATATTGTAGTGCTTTATTTTAAATTACAGTGATTTAACAAACACCCCTTGGTGATTCAGCACAAAATACATATCTGAATGTTTCCTTTCTTATTCACTGTGATGCAATATAAAAACAAAAGTAAACACAGAAACTGCTTTTGACTGATGTGCTTTCATTTTTTTGTACCTTATCTGGTTGGGTGACTTGTGGTATACAGATCAAGAACCTCTCAGAGTAAGTTTCAGCTTTATTAGGGCATACAGATGAACCACATAATGAAACTCAATATGGCTATCCTACGTCAGACCAAAGGTCTCTTAAGTCCCATATCACATCTGCAATATTGGTAAAGCAATGCCTTAAGATGAGCCAGAAAAAGGAAAATGCATTTCCTTAACTCACATTCAACTGCAGCATCACTTCTGTGTGTCTAGTAATTAGACTCTATTAACTGGGCAAGGTTTCCCTCTGAAGCCATGTGACTTTTATCACTCACAGCACTGTATATCAAATAACTTTACAATTCTTGTTATGAAACTGGCTCTAGTTAACTTCATTTGATGCTCATGATTCTTGCTTTGGAAGAGATGATGAATAGACAGATTCAAGCCACTATGTCTATGCCAGTCATTTTTAAATTTCTATTGGATCCCTTCACCTGACAGTATCTGTCTTCCTTTATTGAAAACACCTGCCTAAGTGACTGCTTATATTACAAAAGTCTTGTGTGCCTTTGATCATGTTATGTTTCTTTTTTTAATCCCTGCCTCTCTTCTCCACTTCCCTTTTTTTATCTGAGGAATGACCAGAACTGCATACAGGACTAACTGTATGTGTAACTCATGAATTTTGAAGTGGTGAACAGTGTTCTCTAAGGCTCTTCATGATATTTTTTTTCTTTCCTAATAATTTCTAGCATTTGGTATGTATTTTTATTTATAATATTTACAGAGCTGATATCCTGATGTCATTAACTGCCATAAGCCTAATATTCTAAATTGGTAAAAATCATATCAAAACCTATTTTCCTTCAATATTAAGTTAGAGTTATTTTTTCCATAATATGAACCCATTTATATTTGTCTACATTAAATTCCACCAGTTATTTTATTGGCATACCACTCATAATTCTGCAGGTCATAACAGTTAAGCCTTGACCTTACTATTCTGAATAACTTTATAACATGAGCAGTCCTTCATCCTTTGCTGCCCATACACTTTTCGAGGCATGCAGTCATGAAGACATTGAAAAGCATAACCATAATTTAGGTTGTCAGGGTTCTCCAAATGTCAACTCTTTCAAGTCACTGCTCAAAGTAGATTCGATTAGGCTGGGTTGCTCAGGGTTACATATAATGGAGTATTGAATACCTTCTAAGGGTGGAGATACCACAACTTCTCCAGGCAACTGTATATGGTCCCACTCAACAGGTGAGGGGGGAGCTGATCTTTTACCACACTCTGCACAGTTCATAGGGGAAACCATGATCCCTCCAGAGGTTGAAAAATGAAACAATTAATTTTATTGTAAAATTCTCTCAAACTGCGTCAGGAGGAATGAAAGTCTTGGCAAGTTCTTATTCTTCAAAAAAGATCTTCAGTAGAGGGAGAAAGGAAACAAAGAAGGAAAGAAAACATACCGAAATAGGATCACCACCCCTTGGGTCCAGCTACATCTTCTCTATCAGCAAGTTGTGGTCCTTTCAGCTGTAGCCCTTTCAGTCAGTGATCTTGCTGGGGCCTAGGGTGGAGGATCACACCACTGGCTGAAGAATGGTTTTGCCTTTTTATAGGGTCAGGCTCTCTTAGCTCCTTCCATCTGCAGGGTATCTGGTGAGACCCACACAAAGTTAATTCTGTGCCCTGATCCAGGCTGCAGTGTCTGTCCTTGTCTCTGGGAAGTGCGTTGCCAGGGGAGTTGGTATTCGTGGCCTCAGGGCAGGCAACACAGGAGAGCATCCTCCACCTTCCTGGAGCACAATCCCTGCTCTGCCCCCTCTCCAGCAACACAACTTAGTTCCTTCTGTCTTCTAGTCGTTTACAGACACACACTAAAAGATTCTCTTGACTGTTACAGCAGCCCGTGCCAGTATTTAACCACCCTCCCAGCATTATTTTTTCTTTGTATGTGGTCAAAACTTCATATGTTTCAACTTATGTCCATGGCATCTTGACATGGCCAGCCCTATGCACCCTGGAGAAGAGCCAAGTTCCATTAACCTCTGTATCCTCTGATCAGGTAGTTGTGAACAAGAGTGAGGTCTTCCCTGAGCCGCCTTTTCTCTGAACTGAGGACTCCCCTGGAATGTCATGTGATGGAGCTCACTGACCATGTTGGTAGCACTCTGCTGAGCCAGTACATCCATGTCCTTCTTGTCTGGGGAGTTCAAAACTGGATGCAGCACTCTAGATGTAGTCTTACCAGTGGTAAATGAATGTGAAGCATTGGTTTCCTGAACCTCCTGACATTCACACTAATACAGCCTAGCATGCATTTGGATTTCTTTGTTGCAAGGATGCAACAAAGCTGCATCAGCTTTGATGCTCAGCGTGCCCACCAGGACCCCCAGGTCCTTTTCTGCAAAGCTATCTCCTAGAATTTACCACAATCATCCACTATTACATGATGGCATTCCATTCTATCTGCAAGTACTTGCACTTCTTGAACTCCACAAGGCTCCCATCAATGCATTTCTCCAGCCTACTGAGGCCTTTCTGAATAACAGGTCTGCTCTCAAACGTACTGATTGCTGTCTGCAGTTTGGTGTCAGCAGTCTTGGTGAGGAATGCCCTCTATTCTGTCATCCACGTTGTTAATCATAGAATCATAGAATCATAGAATAGTTAGGGTTGGAAAGGACCTCAAGATCATCTAGTTCCAACCCCCCTGCCATGGGCAGGAACACATCCCACTAAACCATGCCATCCAAGGCTATGTCCAACCCAGCCTTGAATGCCTCCAGGGATGAAGCATTCACAGCTTCCCTAGGCAACCCATTCCAGGGCCTCACAACCCTCACAGTAAAAAATTTCTTCCTCATATCCAATCTAAACTTCCCCTGTTGAAGTTTGAACCCATTACCCCTTGCCTATCACTACAGTCCCTAATGAAGAGTCCCTCCCCAGCATCCCTATAGGCCTCTTCAGATATTGGAAGGCTGCTATGAGGTCTCCACGCAGCCTTCTTTTCTGCAGGCTGAACAGCCCCAATTTTCTCAGCCTATCTTCATACGAGAGGTGCTCCAGTCCCCTGATCATCCTCGTGGCCCTCCTCTTCACTTGTTCCAACAGTTCCATGTCCTTTTTATGTTGAGGACACCAGAACTGCACACAATACTCCAAGTGAGGTCTCACGAGAGCAGAGTAAAGGGGCAGGATCACCTCCCTCGACCTGCTGGTCACGCTCCTTTTGATGCAGCCCAGGATACGGTTGGCTTTCTGGGCTGCAAGCGCACACTGCCAGCTCATGTTCATTTTTTCATCAACCCACACCCCCAAGTCCTTCTCTGCAGGGCTGCTCTCAATCTCCTCCCCGCCCAATCTGTAGCTGTGCCTGGCATTGCTCCGACCCACGTGGAGGACTTTGCACTTAGCATGGTTAAACTTCATTAGGTTGGCATCAGCCCACCTCACAAGCGTGTCAAGGTCCCTCTGGATGGCATGCCTTTCCTCCAGTGTATCAACTGAACCACACAGCTTGGTGTCATTGGCAAACTTGCTGAGGGCGCACTCAATCCCACTGTCCATGTCACCCACAAAGATGTTGAACAAGACCGGTCCCAACACCGATGCCTGAAGGACACCACTAGTTACTGGTCTCCAGCTGGACATTGAGCCATTGAGCACAAATCTGCATGCGGCCACCCAGCCAGTTCTTTATCCACTGAGTGGTCCACCTATCAAATTGATGTCTCTCCAACTTAGAGAGAAGGATGTCATCTGAGAAAGTGTCAAATGCTTTGCACAAGTCCAGGTAGATGACATCAACTGCTCTACCCCTGTCCATCAGTTCCGTAGCCCCATCATAGAGGGCCACCAAATTAGTCAGGCAGGATTTCCCCTTAGTGAAGCCATGCTGGGTGTCCCCAAGCACCTTGTTGCTTTTCATGTGCCTTAACATGTCTTCCAGGAGAACCCGTTCCAAGATTTTGCCAGGCACGGAGGTGAGACCGACTGGTCTATAATTCCCCGGCTCATTTAAGCAGTAATGGTTCCAGTATTAAGCCCTGAACAACCCCACTGGCTACCAGCTGAACTTTGGAACTCAGGGCACAAGACTTTGCATCTGGCAGTCCAGACAATTTTCTGCCCACTTATTTTCCACTCATCTAGCCCTTAACTCACTCATTTAGTGATAAGGAGGCTATAGGAGGCTGTGTTGAATATGTTGCTAACCTTGGTGTATAAAATATCTATTCTACTCCCTCTGTCTATAGTAGCAGACACCTTGTCATAGAAGGCATTGAGATTGGTCAGGCATAATTCATCTTGGTAAACCTGCGCTGGCTGCTCCCAATCACCATGTCTTAAATGTATTTCAAAATGATTTCTCAGAGGATTTGGTCTATAAGTTTCACAGGGTTTGTGGTAAAGCTTATGCAGTTCCCTAGATCCTCCTTCTTGTCCTGCTTGAAGTCTGGTGTGACAGCATTTCTTCAGTCTTCAGGGACTTTCATCAATTGCCAAACATGGCAGAGAGCAGCCTTGCAATGTCATCAGCCCTTTCTACATGCTCAGATGCAACATATCTGATCCCACGGACTTCATCCAAGCGGGTTAAATGTTCGCCTACTTTTCTTTCTGTGAGTACTGCTGCATTACCACAGGCTCAGGGACCTGGGAAAATCATGAAGAAAGTCTTACCAATGAAAACTGAGGCAAAAAAAGCGTTAAGTGTCTCAATTTTTATTTCTAACTTGTCATTAGGTCACACCTTGCGCTGAATTTTAGGAGGCTAAAGAAAAGTGTGCCCTTTTTCAACATTTATAGATATATAATTTTATAGAAATCTTTTTTACTGCCCTCCACCTCCCTTGCTAGTTTGAACTACACCTGAGCTTTGGCTTTGGTGACTCCATTCCTACATTGCAGGAAATGTACCTGCATTTCTTCCAAGAAGACTGCATCTACTTCCACCTTCTTTCTGTGTTTGAGCTTAGTGAGGAATTCCATGTTTATCCATTCTGGCCTTCTGTCATGCTTGCAGATTGTTGCCTTCATCCCCTCCGCAGAAGGGAGTCTTCATGAACTACTGTTCATCTTTTCTCTTTCCTGCAGACTGAGATAGAGTTAATTTTCTTTTTTATCCTATTAGCTGGTACAGTGCTGTGTTTTGGATTTAGTCTGAATATAACATTGATAACATTATTGCCAGAAGTCACAAGCTTCCTGCCTTCCCCATCTTAACACCTACCTTCTGCTGTGCTGTGTGACCAAGGCCTCCAGCTTCCTTCTTTCTTGCTTGCTTAATTTGTGCGGCTCATGGTCTTACCTCTGCAGACTTTCTACAGAGACCTTTAAAATCTTCTCTTCAGTTTTCTTTATGGTGCGTAGCCTGCTCGTCTCTCCAGTGCCTTCATTGAACAGCTTAGCACCTCAGCTGGAGTGCAGCTTCCATCAGAGAGGACACCGCATATACCACCCCTCTAGGCTACCTGCTCCAGTGTTTTACCACCCTCATTGTAAATAATTTTTTCCTCACAATCAGCCTGAATCTTCTGTCTTTTAGTTTAGATCCATTACTCTTCATCCCATCACAACAGGTCCTGCTAAAAAGTCTCTCCCCATCTTTCTTATAGGCCCCTTTTAAGAACTGAAAGTCCAAAATAAGGTATCCCCCAGAGCCTTCTCCTCTCCAGGCTGAACAAGCTTAACTCTGTGTTTCCTCATAGGGAAGATCTTCCATCTCTCTAATCATTTTTGTGGCACTTCCCTGGACCCTCTCCAACAGGTCTATGCCTTTCCTGTACTGAGGACTCCAGAGCTGGATGCAATATTCCAGGTACAGAGACCTCTATTGAGTTGATAGGCTGAGACATTTTGGTTTTCAAAAAAGACAGATTTAAAAAGGCCAGATTAATTCATCTCATGTAGAAGAATTTTTATCCAGCTATTCACTTAGTCTATTCTGTTTCATATTTTCTGTGGGCTGGAGGAAAATCAGGGTTACAGACTACATGTTCTCAGATCATCACAGAGAGTTTTTTAAAACACTGGCATTATATTTGCCATTCCCAGTCCTCAGGCTGTTGTAGGTAACAGATTGCATGTGCTTGTGGTTATTTCAACCTTATTGTCTTTTAATTCTTTTAGATTCTGTGTCTTAGGTGAATACTTTCTGGTGCCAGCACCAGGTAACTATGCCCTGAAAGTACCTCTTTTTCTACGAAGTCAGCTTCAATGTCTAGCTGACAAATGAATAGATAATCCTTCCTGGTATTTTTAACATGCTTTCCTATCAAATGTAAATATAAGGTATTGCTACATGTGGACTACAGCTTCAGCCGTATAATTGCATTTGCATTTTCAAAGCTCTCTGGAAATGGTCCTCCTTGTTAACATAGTTGCACAATTTAATGAATGTAATTTAAAAAAAAGCAATGAGCTATTTCAATGCTAATATGTGCACATGTCCTGGGTTCAGCAGTAGCAGTCATTTTTTCTCCTTCTTGGTAGCTGGTGCAGCGCTGTGTTTTTGATTTTGGGCCTGGGAACAGTGCTGGTAACACCAGTGTTTTCAGTTAGTGCTTGGTGATGTTTAGGCTGGCCAAGGACTTTGTGAGCCTCATGCTCTGCTAGGGAGGAGGGGAAGCCAGCAGGAAGGAGAGACAGGGCATCTGACCCAGACTAACCAAAGAGATTATTCCATACCACAGCATGTCATGTCCAGGATGTAGAAACGGGGAGCAGAGACCCGGAAGGGTGGTGAGGGTGCACGGTGGGGGGTGCACTGCTTGTTTGAGATTGATGGTGAGCTGTTGTATTCTTTCCTTGTATTTCTCTTGTCATTATTATTATTGGTGGTAGCAGTAGTGATTTGTGTTATACCTTAGTTACTAAACCCTTCTTATCTCAACCTGTGGGAGTTGCATTCTTTTGATTCTCCTTCCCATCCCTCCAGGAGCAGAGGAAGGAGAGTGGGGAGTGAGTGAGAGAGCGACTGTATGGGTTTATAAGCTTAAACCACGACAGCACAATATCTAGAATTTTGTAGAGATCACGCTTTACCATTTACTACAGTAAAAATACTGCAATTCAGAAACAGACTTCAAAATGCACACAGAAAGTGTAAGAAAGAAAGAGTAAGTGTTTGAGTAAAGTGGATGAAATACAGAGGAGATTTTTTGGGTTTTGTTAATTTTTTTTTTGGGGGGGGGGCGGATGTGCGTGTTTGTTTTTTGGTTTTTGTTTGTTTTTTTTTAAGCAGGTATCTAACATGTAACTAAGCCTTGTGATTATTTATTTATTGATTTTTCCAGAAATATTCTTCAGTGATAATAATGCACTATAAAATATCAGTACTAACAATCTGTATTAAATGAACACAACATAAATCAAATAAGGAAAGAACAGCTGATAGCCTATCATAAGGAAGCAGGTTTAAACCGGATTCTGAAGAAACGCTTTCTAGTTCTATTTTTGCTGTGCAGGTAATACTTTGTATCTAAGATAGGGCAGTTGATTCTGGCATAGAGAGAAAAAGTGTCTGTTGTTGACATTTTAAGGACTGTGAAAATGGAGGGAAAAAAGAAAAGGGACAGAAAACCCACTGATGAACTGGTTGAACACTGTACTCGGTAACTGTGTTCCCTTCCTAAGACTCAGGTTTTTGCTGTCATGGAAACATTTATGATAATTGTACTTTAAATAATCAAATAAAGACTACTAAAGAAGCATGTCTAAACAATATTTGGCTGCTCCTTGGAAAACTAGGATCATATGACTCTATAAAGCTTGAATCAGATCAGTTTGGGATAATTTGTAATTGTCCAATACCCTAATAATAGTTTATCATGTTTTACTAACTAAGCTTTATTACTGGCTGTATATAAGGGAGAAACCTCAAAATGAGCCTTAATTTCCTCTTCTTTGTATTTGTATGGCAATCAAGATGCATGATATAAACCATCTCTTTATGATGAGTAAATATCTTACATTATGCATGCTATCTAATGCCTTTACATATGAGTAAGCTCAAAAGGGAGGAGAAATGGTAAAGACCTGGAGGAAATCAATCGGTATTTTATGTGCATATAACAAGCAATAATATAGTCTTTACCACTAAATAAATTAGCATTTGAAACAAGAAAATCATGGTTAGTTTTAACTCATTCAAACAGCAGATTCAGAAATGGCTGCTGTACAAGTCCTCCCCTGAGTATGTTAATCAGTTAGAAGCAAGCAGCATGCTTGTTCTAGCATAATAAATATTTGTGCGTGCATATGTTAGTGTGTGGAGAATGAGCTTCAGCTGCAAAAGTACAAAGTACCTTCCCTCCCACCCCAAATACTTACACTTGATCATTACAGCATTGTAATGAGAAAGGTATATTTAAAACCGTAAGAGGAAAGAAAAGAGATTCAGTGTTTTCCAAAGGTTGGAGGATTAAGTGATTCTTCAATCACTCTGCTTCTGGATTTAAGATAAAAATGGGCAACCAAGTTTCATACAAGCAGTCATCATATGGTAGCAATTTGTTCTGAATGTGAGTACTGCTTCCTTTTGTTTTGTGAAGTAAAAGTCTTAACCAAAATCCAGCTAAGGGCTTTGGGTTGAAAATTTCAAGTAGAAGCATGCCTTCTGGGAGCCTTGTGGAATATGCTTTGTTCAAAGAGAGGACTGAAGATGAGCCAGAGTCCAGTATTTGTGATGCAGAGGGTTTCAAGTTAAGAAATTATGTCCTTTGGCGTTGAAAGTATGGAACAAGAATCCTATATTATAGGAGTGCCTTGGCCATGTCATGCACTCTCAGTTTTTGTAAGGTGATTATAATACATACCCAGTAAAAGAATGAAATTAAATCAATGTAGCAGCCTTAATTCAGTTTGATTTTGCAACTGTAACATTTAAATAAGGTCTCTAATGTATAATGTTACATACAATACTGAGTATTAGAGATGGTAAAATACCTGACTGCTAACTCCGGAGAAGAGCTAGATAGTAAAAATGCTAATTTATAAATATGAAATATTTATTAAAAGCTGCAGTGGAGCCAGGCTTGAAAGAACTGACGAATTAGCAAGAGTAACGGATTGAATTATTTTAGCTTTTTCCAAGGAGTCTGGAAATTTGCCAGAAAAAGGCAAGTATTAATTTCTATATAAATAATAGCCTAAAACTGTCTTTGCTTATGTATACTGCAAAAGCAGGTTCACTGAGGTTTGCAAACGTATTAGAAAACACAGGCTTCACCTGAGAAATTGACATAAATTACATGGTGACCCAGAACTGGATGTAGCTTTTCACTGTAATTTTTTGAATTTAAAAATCACTATCTCCAATATTAAATTTTCAGGTTCAAGATTTTGGGGCTTGTCTTCTGTTTTTTATGTTAAATACCACTTTATGTGGTACAGTTGTTATAATATAGAAAGCCAAAGCCAGTGGTTGGAAGCCATAGTAATAAAATACAGCCACTTTACAATTCAGTGTATTTTGTACTGTCTAACAATATGGTGCAGGCTGACGGAGGTGCCCTTGGCAAGTGTATTGTGCCTGAGATATTAGACTATTGGAATTCCATCCTGTCATGGGTTCAGCAGTAGCAGTCATTTTTTCTCCTTGGTAGCTGGTGCAGCACTGTGTTTTTGACTTTCGGCCTGGGAACTGTGCTGATAACACCAGTGTTTTCAGTTACTGCTTGGTGATGTTTTGGTCTGACCAAGGACTTTCTGAGTTTCATGCTCTGCCAGGGAGGAGGGGAAGCCGGGAGGAAGGAGAGACAGGGCACCTGACCCAAACTAACCAAAGAGAGGTATTCCATACCACAGCATGTCATGTCCAGGATGTAAAAATGGAGGGCAGAGACACGGAGGGGGAGGGGTGCACTGCGTGGTCAGGCTTGATATCGGGTGGTGAGCAGTTGTATTCTTTTCCCTTGTATTTTTTCATCATTATTATTATTGGTGGTAGCAGCAGTGGTTTGTGTTATACCTTAGTTACTAAACCCTTCTTATCTCAACCTGTGGGAATTGCATTCTTTTGATTCTCCTCCCCATCCCCCTGGGACTGGGGGAAGAAAGAGTGGGGAGTGAGTGAGAGAGCAACTGCATGAGTTATAGAGGCTTAAACCACGACACATCCTTGTTCCACCCACAGATTAATTTTATTTAAATTGACCTCATCTCACTCATAAGAAGTTATTGTTTTAACGGGATGAGCCCATCCATTAGAAGTATAACATTTATTACAGAGTATTAAGTGGATTTAAAGTATAATTAACTTTAAGTGAATTTGATAATTAAGATAACTTTAAATTCAAAGAAAAATAGAATAATTTGCCACCACCAATTGTAGAAAACGTGCCATTTTCAAGGTTTTTGGCTTAGTTTTGGGATAATCTCACACTAGACTGCAGAACACTCTGTTTTGTCTCTTTGCTTAGTGAAACCATTGAAGTTGCATCAGAATTGAATAAGATCCAGAAAACTTAACAGAAAAATGTTTATGTGCTAATGAAGTCATAGTATCATAATAGTCATGTCAGACAGAGATATCATTGTCTGTCAAGGGATGTTCAGCATTGGGTGTTCATAAACACAAATTAAAGTGCAGTAAGCTGTAATAAAGCATGCTTGGTTAAAATACTCTCACTAGAGACTTCAATCATAGAATCATAGAATAGTTACGGGTGGAAAGGACCCTAAGATCATCTAGTTCCAACCCCCCTGCCATGGGCAGGGCTACCTCCCACTAAATCATGCCACCCAAGGCTCTGTCCAACCTGGCATTGGACACCACCAGGGATGGAGCACTCACAACTTCCCTGGGCAACCCATTCCAGTGTCTCACTACCCTTACAGTAAAGAATTTCTTCCTCATATCCAATCTAAATAATCAGTCAGTTCTTACCTCTCCTGAGAGTAAACATGACTGTGTATACAAAATATGTCTGAAGTGGTGATTATGAAATGCAGGATGGTTGCTGTAATTGCCTCATTTTTCAACCTATGGCACAAAATTGTTCTAATCACGCACCACAGGTGCTTGTGTGTGTCATGTGCATAAGATGTTGGTGCTTCATTCTTTCCTTTGAGATATCAAAAGGAGTGTGACCAGCAGGTCGAGGGAGGTGATCCTGCCCCTCTACTCTGCTCTCGTGAGACCTCACTTGGAGTATTGTGTGCAGTTCTGGTGTCCTCAACATAAAAAGGACATGGAAATGTTAGAACAAGTGCAGAGGAGGGCCACGAAAATGATCAGGGGACTGGAGCACCTCTCGTATGAAGATAGGCTGAGAAAATTGGGGCTGTTCAGCCTGGAGAAGAGAAGGCTGCGTGGAGACCTCATAGCAGCCTTCCAATACCTGAAGGGGGCCTATAGGGATGCTGGGGAGGGACTCTTCATTAGGGACTGTGGTGAGAGGACAAGGGGTAATGGGTTTAAACTTAAACAGGGGAAGTTTAGATTGGATCTGAGGAAGAAATTCTTTACTGTGAGGGTGGTGGGGCCCTGGAATGGGTTGCCCAGGGAAGTTGTGAATGCTTCATCCCTGGCGGCGTTCAAGGTGGGGTTGGACATAGCCTTGGATGGCATGGTTTAGTGGGAGGTGTCCCTGCCCATGGCGGGGGGGTTGGAACTCGATGATCTTGAGGTCCTTTCCAGCCCTTACTATTCTGTGATTCTGTGATTCTGTGATATGACATTGCATGTATTTCTGTGCTTACACTATTACAGCTGTTCAGGTAGGGGACTAGCAATGTACTGAAAAAAAGAGAGACTGATGAACCTTCTTTTTTTTTTTTAACGCAAAAGTCATCTGGAATAACACAATAACACAGCAACTGGAGGACACTGTTGAAATGACAATGTTTGTTTCAGTATAGGACCAGGGTAGTGATTTGATGATGCTGTTTTGTATCAGTCTGTCTCTGGTTTTATCAGAAAAAGAATGTATATAGTTAATAGCTGATTTTGCTTCAGGAATTCCTAGTTGCCACCACAGTATCCAGGGAATTACTATTCGGTGCTGTAAATCTGAAGACTTTTAGCTGCTCAAATTGATGCTGGGCTGAGCTGCCTTCAGGTAGCCTCAGAATTTATATGGGTATAAACCTACCCTATACCTATTTATTCCCTCAGCCATGCCAATTGGAATAAGTCACTTTTGCTGTTCTGGTGCCCCCCGTATCATCCTTTACATCGTGGTATGGGAGAATCCAGGCTATATGGGTCACAACAAAACAAAATGCAGTAAAGAAGTGAAGTACTGCTGTCTGTTGTCTCTCTCAGTTATTGAGGAGAACAGTCCAGGATATTTGACGGTGACCTGGATTATTCATGACATCCTCCTGTACACATAGCTGGAAGTTATGGTCTTTTGTTCTTAAGGTTTTGCTATATTTCTTTTGTGGAGCACAGGCAAAGGTGCTCCTACAGCACCTTCTGGATTTAATCTCTCCTGCATTCTCACAGTATTGGAGAACTAGTGACATTTGCCTCGGATAGGCTCAGCTTGGACATAGGTGAGTGCAGCTGTACAGCTTTGTGGCTGTGCCTGTGCTGTGCCTATGTTCCAGTAAACGTATTTTGTCACTTACTGTGCTGGCAATGAATATTTTCTTGTACTTGCAGCATAATGATCTTGAACATTCACTTAATAGTAAGGAGATTTTCCCTTGAGAATATATACTTAGTATTACATGACCACTTCTTAGTCTCTGACCACAGTGAATACAATACAGAACTTGTGCCTGAGTATGGATTATTTACTACATTTACAATTTTTATGGATCTGTGATGGTTTATTCTGCTTGTCATCGCTCTAACAAACTTTTCCCCCTGCCTCTGCAAAAGAATAAAAAAAAAAAAAATAAAAAAATAAAAAAAGGAGGGGTGTGTGTGTGTGCTGTGAAAATAACGTTTTGGGGCTTTTATACATGAAAAATAAAAATTTGTACATTAATTTGAATGCCTTTAATATTGTTTTGTATGCATAGTCAAAAGTTTCAGTTCTTTCAATCAGTTCCTAGTAATATTTTATGCAAAACTTAAAGGTTTGAGTTCATGTCTGATATTTAAATGATGACACAGTAAATTATGACGATTTTGTCCATACATGGTATTTTCACTGCCTTTTTTTTTTTTTTTTTTTTTGTAGCTGATATAGTTTGGGAAAAACTATTGTGTGGGCTTATTATAATAATGATAATATTTTTGAAATAAATTCTGCATCAAACTGTCATTTATTTTACATCTTTGGTAATCTTCACAATATGAAAAGGCTGAGCTGAAGTTGTCAAAACTAGTTGCAAATCACCACTTTACAATAACGCCTATCTAATGAAATTACCCATGTAGATCTGCATATTAAGCCATGTGCAGAAAAAACAAAATACACTGATGCAGTCACTAGTATTTTAATTATCCCCTTTATAAATCTGATTTAAAAGAACATTTTAATGAGCCCTCTAACTGTTAAAAATGTGATATTCCTAAGAACAGATTTTGTTCCTCTACCTTATGACCTGGGTTCTTAATGAGCATGATACTGAATAGATCAGTGTTTCAAATATTATTTCAGTCTTAACTTTAGTAAAGATGCTGATTAATAAAAAAAACACATTGTCAGTGACAACATATAAAGTGGTAACCAAAGATAGAGGTTTCACATAGAAGCCATCTCCTTTCTTTTTTGCCATTAATTGTTGTGATAAATAGTTGGGGGTTTGTTTGTTTGTTTCTACTTGTGAAATAAATATCTTATTAGTGAGAGTGTTACTTTAAATGGCAAACATTAATAAAATGATTGCACTCTCTTTAAAGTAATTCTGTGCCACTTGTTAAATCACAAAATTAAGAAATGGTGAACTTCTAGAAGGATATGTTTTGATAGTGGTGGAGCCTCTGTCTTAGGTGAATTACCACTTGTGGATTCATATTTCTTTGTATTGTTTACAATCAATGGGAATGAAAGTAGAGAGTTAGTTAGGTAAGTTAGGAAGAATGACGATATTGTTATCCATTCGTGATGGTTTTATTATTATTATTATTATTTTTAGCCAAATTTGGTAATTTCCAGAGCAAATAAGACAAGAAAAGAAAGAGAAGGGGAATAAAAGAGAAGAAAAAAGAAATTAAATAATCTTGGGAAAGAGAAGAGATGAACATGTTCTTAAAGAAACTGAATGAAAAAATGTGATATATATCAAACATAGTTTTGTATCTCTTTTCCCCTTTTGTCTCTTGCCATTAATTTTATGGTAGTGGTTGCATAGCAAATGGTAAGAATTCCATCTTCCTTAATCTGTCTTCATGCAAAAGAAATATAGACATAGCAAAGAGATAGATAGAAAAAGAGATGAGGGGCTTGGCAAAACATCTAGGGGAGGTAATTACACTATACCACAACTTTATATAGTGTTCAGTAGACTTATTTTGCCAGTAATTTTGTGAAAGATTGTAAAAGTAATATTTACATTTTCTCAAAAAAACTCAAAACAAAACCCAAAAGAAGTCTGCATGTGCACAATACGAAGAAGCCTTTCTGCTTTTTTATAAACACATGTTGGTGGTAAAGGGAAGATTGGAAAACTTTACCTGTCCTCCTGCTATTGGGAGTGAGCATATTCTCATTAAGGGCCTTCACAGATCACTCTCCTAACTCTATTAAAAAAAAAATGTTTAAATTACCTTTTCAGGCAGACTGTGCAAGACACTTCACCACTTAGTTACAGCGAAACAAACTACAGCAATCTACATGGGATTTTCAGGCATTAAAAGAATCTTGCAATGTATATGACTGCAGGTTTTTGCAGCTTTATAATATTAGTACTTTTTCTCTCATTTAATTCACAGATTTTATATACGAACTAATGTTTCATGTTTTAAAAGTATTCATTACATTTTTTAAAAAAAAAAGAACAGAAAATAAAATGTATTAAGAAACAAAGCAGATAATAGGAAAAATCACTTATTTAATATATATATGTAAGTTTCTTACTCAGACTGCATTTCTTCCCCCAAAGCTTCATACGTCAAATCTTGTTCTAAATGAAATAGGAATTTGGTAAGCATCTCAATGAGACTACAGTTCAGATCAATGTGGGGCGCTTAGTGAGCATGAGAAACAAGCAAGCTCAACATTCCTCTAAATGGGGATTTAAATCTAATTTAGGATTTAGAGGAATCTGCAATAAAAGGAAATTAAAACCTTCCTTCCTCTGCACTGACTTTGAAGCAGTGAACCACTGCTTGGTGTGTCAGCATATACTTTTTTTTTTTTTTAGTTAATAATCTTTCTCCTTATCTTGTGATAAGTTCTGCACACCTTGTTATCTACATTCTCCTTTGTTCTAGCCAAACTCTGTTAGATGCTTCATTATAATCAGGAAGGTTTTTGCCTGCATGCACAACCTTCATTCCCTCTTTCTGTTTCACCTGGTGCTGGGCAGGAAATTCCACAGACCACTGCAGTATTAACTCTTCAGCAAGTAAATAATGTCAGGCCTCTAAAAATTATCTCAAAGTTTTGTTTTTCTAGCAGATAAATGGCTAAATTATAAATTTATCATGTTTACACTTCATTGCTTTATGAAAGCAAGTAGCGAAAAGAAGGAAACAAGTTCATAACAGCTTTTCATCATAAGAAAGAATAAAAAGCTCCACATAGCTATCACACAAGATTTCCTTTCCCTGAGTCTTAGCAGATAGCTTTCCTTCCTGAGATACTGGCATAAGAACTTTTAATGTAATATTCCTTTGCTTGAATAGATGATTCATAGTTTTTAAGATGACAAAAGAATTATTTAAGTAAAAGCTTTTTATTATTATGTCATGCAAGGATGAAATGAATGGTAGGTAGGTTAATAAATACCTTTAGAATGTGAGTGGCTTATTTTATGGAAATCTTATTTTATTGGTAGTTTTCTTTGTCTTGAATGATTATACATATGATACATGGGCCCATATAAATGATCTTATGTGCATGTATACATGAATGCATATCAGATTTCACATGTGTAAGTCTTGTCTGAGAAGACATATATAATCTGTGTTAAACTGTCACTGATTTCACTGTTTAGTATTTGTAGACTGTATCACATTTTTTTTTTTTTTTTTTTTTTTGTCTGGGAATGATGTGAAGCTAACAGACGCATCTGTCAGCCTGACCCAGTCTCTAGGGAGGTGTGTTGCCTACCAGGGGCTTGGATCAGGGATGTTGCAGAGAGGCTGCCTGGTCTAGTCAGTCCCACTGACTATCACCCAGTTCTAGTTGTCCATGTGAGTGCTACTGATATAGACAGCAGTAGCCTGGAAAACATTAAGAAGGACTACAGAGCCCTGGAAGAGGTGGTTAGGGGCTCTGGAGCTCAGACTGGCTTTTCATCAATTTCCCAGGATAAACGGAAGGACCTTAAAAATGCTAGGAGGATTGTCCAGGTTAATAAATGGTTATAAGGGTGGTGCCATAGAAAGGGGTTTGGGTATTTGGAACATGGGACTCAATTTCAGAGGCCAGGTCTACTGGGGGCTGGTGAAGCTGGTCTGAGAATGAAGGGGAAGAGTGGATTTGGTAGGAGGCTTGCCAGGCTGGTCAAGAAAGCTTTAAACTAGATGTGCTGGGGGAGGGGGGGTATCATTCCATCCCAACACACCCAGTTAGTTGCCAGCACCTATAAACAAATTCTCAGAGCAATGTAGAGATATTCCAGCTGCTCAGCCAATGAGCCAGCTTCATTTGGAGCTTGGCTCACATGCCTGTATACAAACAATGCGGCATGGGGAACAAACAAGAGGAATTAAGAGACGTGTGCATGTCTACGGGGTATGATATAATAGGTATCACAGAAACATGGTGGGATGGCTCCTACGACTGGAATGCTGGAATGCAAGGTTACAGGCTCTTTAGAAAAGACAGGCCTGGCTGACAGGGAGGGGGAGTTGCTATTTATTTTACGGATAGGCTGGAGAGTATGGAACTCTGTCTGGGGACAGGTGAGCAGTCAATAGAAAGTTTGTGGGTCAGGGTTAAAGGGAGAACAGCAATGGGGGACATTACTGTGGGGATCTGTTACAGACCGCCTGACCAAGAGGACTCCATGTATGAAGCACTCTATAGACAGATAGGAACAGCCTCACACTCACAAGTGCTTGTCCTCATGGGGGACTTCAACCACCTTGCTATCTGCTGGAGGGATGGTACGGCCTGGCACAAGCAATCCAGAAGGTTCCTCAGTTGTGTGGAAGACAGCTTCCTTCTGCAAGTAACAGAGAAGCCGACAAGGAGAGGTGCCATGCTTGAGCTCATCCACACCAACAGGAAAGGGCTGGTTGGAAATGTGAAGCTCCAGGGCAGCCTTGGTTGTAGAGATCATGAAACAGTTGAATTCGAGATCCTTGGGACAGTGGGAAGAGTATGCAGCAAGCTCACTGCCCTGGACTTCAAGAGAGCAGACTTTGGCCTCTTCAGGAGCCTGCTCAGTAAGGTTCCATGGGACACAGCCCTAGAGGGCAGGGGGGCCCAAGACTGTTGGTTGATATTCAAGGATCACCTGCTGCAAGCTCAGGAGCGATGCATCCCAACTAGAAGGAAGTTCAGCAGGAGGGCCAGGAGACCTCCTTGGATGAATAAGGAGCTGCTGAGCAAAATTCGGAGGAAAAAAGAGGCTTATAAAAGGTGGAAGCAAGGTCAGGCAGCCTGGGAAGAATACAGGGATGTTGTCTGGGAAGCTAGGGAGCAGGTTAGGAAAGCTAAGGCCCACTTAGAATTAAACTTGGCTAGGGATGTTAAGGATAACAGGAAGGGATTTTATAGGTACATTGCCAATAAAAGACAGGTTAGGGACACCGTGGGTCCTCTCCAGAAGCTATCAGGAGAACTGGCTACCCTGGATTTGAAGAAGGCTGAGGTTCTTAACGACTTCTTTGCCTTAGTTTTCACTGGCAAATGCTCTGACCACACCACCCAAGTCTTGGAAGGCAGACACAGGGACTGCGGAAATGAAGAGCTTAGGCCCACTGTGGGGGAGGATCTGGTTTCAAACCATCTTAAGAACCAGAACATATACAATTCCATGGGACCTGATGAAATCCATCCGCAGGTCCTGAAGGAGCTGGCAAATGAAGTTGCTAAGCCACTGTCCATCATATTTGAAAAATCCTGGCAGTCAGGTGAAGTTCCCAATGACTGGAAAAAGGGAAATATAACCCCCATTTTCAAGAAGGGGAAAATGGATGAGCCAGGGAACTACAGACCAGTCAGTCTCACCTCTGTGCCTGGCAAAATCTTAGAGCAGATTCTCCTGGAAGGCATGCTAAGGCACATGAAAAGCAACAAGGTGGTTGGTGACAGCCAGCGTGGCTTCACTAAGGGGAAATCCTGCCTGACCAGTTTGGTGGCCCTCTATGAAGGGGCTACGGAACTGATGGACAGGGGTAGAGCAGTTGATGTCATCTACCTGGATTTGTACAAAGCGTTTGACACTGTCCCATATGACATCCTCGTCTCTAAATTGAAGAGACATCAATTTGATAGGTGGACCACTCGGTGGATAAAGAACTGGCTGGATGGCCGCACGAAAATAGTTGTGGCCCATGGCTCAATGTCCAGCTGGAGACCAGTAACGAGTGGTGTCCTTCAGGCATCGGTGTTTGGACCGGTCTTGTTCAACATCTTTGTTGGTGACGTGGACTGTGGGATTGAGTGCGCCCTCAGCAAGTTTGCTGATGACACCAAGCTGTGTGGTTCGGTTGATACGCTGGAGGGAAGGCATGCCATCCAGAGGGACCTTGACACACTTGTGAGGTGGGCTGATGCCAACCTAATGAAGTTTAACCATGACAAGTGCAAGTTCCTAAGCCTGGGTCGGAGCAATCCCAGGCACAGCTACAGGTTGGGCAGAGAAGAGATTCAGAGCAGCCCTGCAGAGAGGGACTGGGGGGTGTTGGTCTATAAGAAAATGAACATGAGCTGGCAGTGTGCGCTTGCAGTCCAGAAAGCCAACCGTATCCTGGGCTGCATCAAAAGGAGCGTGACCAGCAGGTCGAGGGAGGTGCTCCTGCCCCTCTACTCTGCTCTCGTGAGACCTCATTTGGAGTATTGTGTGCAGTTCTGGTGTCCTCAACATAAAAGGGACATGGAACTGTTAGAACAAGTGAAGAGGAGGGCCACGAGGATGATCAGGGGCCCGGAGCACCTCCTGTATGAAGATAGGCTTTGAAAGGTGTGTCTGTTCAGCCTGGAAAAGGCTGCGTGGAGACCTCATAGCAGCCTTCCAATACCTGAAGGGGGCTAATAGGGATGCTGGGGAGGGACTCTTTATGAGGGACTGTATTGATAGGACAAGGGGTAACGTGTTCGTACTTAAACAGGGGAAGTTTAGATTGGATATGAGGAAGAAATTCTTTACTGTGAGGGTTGTGAGGCCCTGGAATGGGTTGCCCAGGGAAGCTGTGAATGCTCCATCCCTGGCGGTGTTCAATGCCAGGTTGGACAGAGTCTTCGGTGACATGGTTTAGTGGGAGGTGTTGCTGCCCATGGCAGAGGGGTTGGAACTAGATGATCTTAGGGTCCTTTCCAACCCTAGTTATTCTATGATTCTATAGTTTCCTTGGTCAACCAATTTTCTCTTAAAATGCTGGGGGGAATTAGCTTTTCCAGTTTCCCCAGACCATACGCTATAGTCCAAAGTTTTTTTAAAGAATCAACATCACTCATCTTGACTGCTCTTTGATCCATAACTTCAATGTTTGTTGTTCCCTGCAAGTTATTCTGATCAGCTTGCAAATATAGCCTGACTTACCCCCTACATTCTTTCAGTTTGCCCTATGGTGAAATTCAATGACCATATTTTATCATTTAAGAATAGGTTCTAAACTGGATTTAAAACATTTAACAGGTGTTTTTTAACATCATTTTATTTAGTGATGGGATAGAAAGTGTTTTCTTATCACTTATGGTGGAATAGTTCCCCTGGTTTTGTTTCAAACACAGAAATATTCTCATACTGTTTTGACATTCTGTATTATGACTGATTGATGAATTTGCCATCTGTGTCAACTTTAGGTCATATATCAGTGGTAGAATACTTTTTGTTTCCAATGTAGTGTATTACTCATTAGCCTTCATGTTTGCCTTAGAAGTTTCATGAATACATTTAGTTTTCTTTAGCAATTTCTTGTATTTCCCTTTTGTCAAGGTATACACATGGCTGTTAGGCTCTCATTTTTCCATTGGTGATATATATTGTTGGCAGTTCCTTTGCGGTTCCTTGTCATTAAGTCAAAACTGAATGCAGCTGCTGGAAAAGTACTGCATATCTTTCTGGTTGTGGAGCAAAAATATTTGTTCGTATCAATATTTTGATAACTCTTACCAGGCTTCCACAAAAGCATAGTATTAGAATGCATGGGTAACTTGCATGCCACAGGGGCTTTCGGAATAGTTGGATGTAGGATCAGTGTAAAAAAGCACATGTTTAAAGAGCACTGTAGCAACTCACCTTCCCCTTGTCTATTAAGCTATCCCTAGTCAACATTTGTGTATTTTCTTTTTAGTTGTGATGTCCTGATTATTTTTGTAGAAAGAGGTAAGACTAAATCAAACATTGTTGATATTATTTATTGCATTTAAAGTGTTGCAGTTGTGGAAAGTGTATGAAATCAATAGTAACTTATAAACAAAAATTAATTATGATCCCATAACCAATGATAAATTATATTTCCAATATAGACATATGCATATATTCCCAAGTAACAGTTTGCACACCATTTTAACAAGAGATTATGAGATTAGACACTTATTCCAGATAGCACTTGATTCTGGAATTTCCACTGAAAAAGAAAGAGGGACAAAATATACAGGAGGTTGCCACTTTGATTGTTCCTTTGTATAAAGAAATAACACTAAAATACAATTTTGTGAAACTTGGTAAAGTATTAAAAGAAAGTTTATTATTTAAATGTCATGTAATGTTATGCATATATTTGAATATATGAGGATAAAGTGAATGTGATATGACATGAATCATAGATATTAAAGTTATGATTTAATTTAATTGAACATTTAATATTTCTGATTAGGAAAACAGAACTGCAAAAAAAATCTGGGTTCAATCATATTATCTCTCTGTACATTGAACTTGTATTGAAATAAAGGGAAGCCTAACACGAGAGTCTGGAAAATCACCAGAAGCCCTAGCTGTTAAGAATAGCATACAGTGTTATTACTTCCTTATTTGAATATTCATCCTATCTATTAGTGATGGATTCCTGCAATTTGGCTAACTGGATAATTTTTAACAAGTTAAAGACTAGGCATATTTGTTATATTATTAGTTCAATAGCCAGAGAGCATTGTATTGTGCAAGAATTAGGTAATTATGGTTCTTTCTGTTTGCAATCATAGTTGTCCCATAAGTGACAGAGAACATAGCATTTGAAAGTAGGTTAGCAAACAGAATGGGTAATTGACAGGACAAGTAAAGAATTTAAAATATTTCTGTAATAGCACCAAATGCATTTTAGACAACATGAAGCACATTAGCAGAGGGAAAAGAAAGGGCACAGAAATAACTGTGGGTCAGCAGGTATAAAACAGGCAGTAGATTTATTGTATTTCTTTGCAAATGAAGTCTCATCTTCTTTTCGGTGACATTTTCAATTGCCATTTCCAGTGACAATTTCAAACAGATTGATCTGGTTGCCTTAGCATAAAGCATCCAGTATCAACTGGGATTTTCTTCTGCCTTCCAACTCTTTCTACAATAGGCTGCAAGTCTCATTTTTCACTTGTGTCAGCTTCCAGCTCAAGGTGTATGTTTTGTACACCCTGGGACTTCTCAAATAGTACTGGACACATAGTTTGAATTGTTGAGCCCAAAATACTAGACTCAGCAACTGGTTTATGCCTTTTTTGTTATGTTTTATGTAAGATTTTATTCGAACAAGATTAAAAAAAAAATCAGAAACAATACTGATAAGAACTGTTCAGAAGGCAGTAGTGACCCACAAGAAAATGAATTGTATAAATCATAGAACTATCTTTAACTGCAAATGTCAATCTAGTCCAGAATAAATAAAGCAGTGAAAGGGTAGCCAAAGAGGGCAAGACAAAGAAATATGCTATGTAATCTTTAAAAGTATCTGGAAATAAATTAATTTCATTTAAGAGGAATCAGCTTTTAAGGCTGTGTTGGAAGGATTTGATTTTATTCATTATCTTACTTTCATAAGATTACAGAAGACATCATACAGAAATTCACACACACACACACACACAGAGATTAAAACTTCTATTGTAGTTACTGAAAACCAAAATAGTTGGGAGGTCCATCTATACATCCAAGATGGGAACTTACTGTAATAAATATCGGAGCTATCCAAGTCAAATATCAATACAGAATTTTTCCCATTCCCAGGTCTTTTCTCTTTCTCTATCTATACCACAGTTTGGTGTTATTCTTGGGATCAGGAAATTTCGAGAGCCGAATGCTGGCAAAGTAAGTCTTTAACACTGTGTTTTAAAAGGTGTATTAACTTTCTTCCACGGTGTATAGCTATGTGAAATAATTTAAAAGGTGCTATTTTAAAAGATTTAATGTCATGCTTACAAATAACTTACACGGTCCACTTACTGTTGTCACTTGTTCTTTCATGGTAAAATTGAAGAAGTCCTTGCCCATGGCAGGGGGGCTGGAACTAGATGATCTAAAGGTCCTTTCCAACCCTAAATATTCTATGACTCTCTGCGCTCCATGGTGGAGGTCCTCCTGCAGCAGGTGGCTGAACTGCAGGAAGCTGTTACCAGGCTGAAAGGTGTCAGGGAAGCGGAGGGGGAGCAGCACCGCTTGCTCCGGGACCAGCCTGTTCCAGAGCCTCGAGTGTCTACTGTTGCCCACGCAGGAAAGGAGGCTGCTAACCCAGGAAGCTGGGAAAAGGTAACAGAAAAAAACAACAAAAAAAGGAGGAAGAGGGTAATTAAAAGCAAGGGGCTCCCTCCTACATCTGTTGTCCCCACCCAGAACCTCTTTGCTGTCCTGGAGGGGGCTGATGAGCTACAGCGCTCTGCTATCCTGCAGGGGGCTGATGAGCAAATGCGCTCCCACCAGGCGCAACCAGCGAGTGCACTGGTAAAGAACGTCACTACTGGTGCTGCCAGGAAAAAGCGGCGGACCATAGTAGTCGGGGACTCTAATCTGAAAGGCACAGAGGCACCCATCTGCCGGCCTGACCCAGGCTCAAGGGAGGTGTGTTGCCTACCAGGGGCTTGGATCAGGGATGTGGCTGAGAAGCTGCCTGCTCTAGTCGGTCCCACTGGCTATTACCCACTCCTGGTAATACATGTGGGTGCTACTGATATAGATAGCAGTAGCCCGGTGACCATAAAGAAGGACTACAGGGCTCTGGGAGAGGTGGTTAGGGGCTCTGGAGCTCAGATTGTCTTTTCGTCAATTCTCCAGGATACAGGGCAGGACCTTGAAAAGGCTAGGAGGATTGGGCAGGTTAATAAATGGTTAGAAGGGCTGTGCTATAGTCAGGGGTTTGGGTACCTTGACCATGGGACTCAATATAGTAGGCCAGGTCTACTGGGGGCTGGTGGAGCTGGTCTGACAAAGAAGGGGAAGAGTGGATTTGGTAGGAGGCTTGCCACACTGGTCAAGGATGCTTTAAACTAGATGTGTTGGGGGAGGGGGGCATCATTCCATCCCAACACACCCAGTCAGTTGCCAGCACCTACAGTAAACGTTCGGAGCAATGTAGAGATATTCCAGCTGCTCCAGCCAATGACCCGGCTTCAACTGGATCTCGGCTCAAATGCCTCTACACAAATGCCCGTAGTATGGGGAACAAACAAGAGGAATTAGAGATGTGTGCACATCTACGGGGGTATGATATCATAGGCATCACAGAAACATGGTGGGATGGCACCTATGACTGGTGTGTTGGAATGGAAGGTTACCGGCTCTTTAGGAAAGACAGGCCCAGCAGACGGGGAGGGGGAGTTGCTATTTATGTTAGGGATAGGCTAGAGAGTATGGAACTCTGTCTGGGGACAGGTGAGCAGTCGACAGAGAGTTTGTGGGTCAGGGTTAAAGGGAGAACAGCGATGGGTGATATTATTGTGGGGATCTGTTACAGACCGCCTGACCAAGGGGACTTGCTGGACGAAGCGCTCCATAGGCAGATAGGAGCAGCCTCACGCTCGCAGGCCCTTGTTCTCATGGGAGACTTCAACCACCCTGATATCTGTTGGAGGGATGGTACGGCCCGGCACAAGCAATCCAGAAGGTTCCTCGATTGCGTGGAAGACAGCTTCCTTCTGCAAGTAATAGAGGAGCCGACAAGGAGAGGTGCCATGTTTGACCTCGTCCTCATCAACAGGGAAGGGCTGGTTGGGAATGTGACGCTCCAGGGCAGCCTTGATTGCAGCGATCATGAGATGGTCGAGTTTGAGATCCTCAGGACAGTGAGAAGAGCGTGCAGCAAGCTCACTGCCCTGGACTTCAAGAGAGCAGACTTTGGCCTCTTCAGGAGCCTGCTCAGTAAGGTTCCATGGGACACAGCCCTAAAGGGCAGGGGGGCCCAAGACTGTTGGTTGATATTCAAGGATCACCTGCTGCAAGCTCAGGAGCGATGCATCCCAACTAGAAGGAAGTTCAGCAGGAGGGCCAGGAGACCTCCTTGGATGGATAAGGAGCTGCTGAGCAAAATTCGGAGGAAAAAAGAGGCTTATAAAAGGTGGAAGCAAGGTCAGGCAGCCTGGGAAGAATACAGGGATGTTGTCCGGGAAGCTAGGGAGCAGGTTAGGAAAGCTAAGGCCCACTTAGAATTAAACTTGGCTAGGGATGTTAAGGATAACAGGAAGGGATTTTGTAGGTACATTGCCAATAAAAGACAGGTTAGGGACACTGTGGGTCCTCTCCAGAAGCTATTGGAAGAACTGGCTACCCTGGATTTGGAGAAGGCTGAGGTTCTTAATGACTTCTTTGCCTCAGTCTTTACCGGCAAATGCTCTGACCACACCATCCAAGTCTTGGAAGGCAGACGCGGGGACGGTGAGGGTGGGGACCCTGGGCCCACTGTGGGGGAGGATCTTGTTCGGGACCACCTTAGGAACCTAAATGTATACAAGTCCATGGGACCGGATGAAATCCATCTGCGGGTCCTGAAGGATCTGGCAAATGAAGTTGCTAAGCCACTGTCCATCATATTTGAAAAATCCTGGCAGTCAGGTGAAGTTCCCGATGACTGGAAAAAGGGAAATATAACCCCCATTTTTAAGAAGGGGAAAATGGATGACCCAGGGAATTACAGACCAGTCAGTCTCACCTCTGTGCCTGGCAAAATCTTGGAGCAGATTCTCCTGGAAGACATGCTAAGGCACATGAAAAGCAACAAGGTGCTTGGTGACAGCCAGCATGGCTTCACTAAGGGGAAATCCTGCCTGACCAATCTGGTGACCTTCTATGAAGGGGCTACGGAACTGATGGACAGGGGCAGAGCAGTTGATGTCATCTACCTGGACTTGTGTAAAGCCTTTGACACTGTCTCACATGACATCCTTCTCTCTACGTTGGAGAGACATCAATTTGACAGGTGGACCACTCGGTGGATAAAGAAATGTCTGGATGGCCGCATGCAAAGAGTAGTGCTCGGTGGCTCAGTGTCCAGCTGGAGACCAGTAACGAGTGGTGTCCCCCAGGCATCGGTGTTTGGACCGGTCTTGTTCAACATCTTTGTGGGTGACATGGACAGTGGGATTGAGTGCGCCCTCAGCAAGTTTGCCGATGACACCAAGCTGTGTGGTTCGGTTGATACATTGGAGGGAAGGAATGCCATCCAGAGGGACCTTGACACGCTTGTGAGGTGGGCTGATGCCAGCCTAATGAAGTTTAACCATGCTAAATGCAAAGTCCTCCACGTGGGTCGGAGCAATGCCAGGCACAGCTACAGGTTGGGTGGGGAGGAGATTGAGAGCAGCCCTGCGGAGAAGGACTTGGGGGTGTGGGTTGATGAAAAAATGAACATGAGCTGGCAGTGTGCGCTTGCAGCCCAGAAGGCCAACCGTATCCTGGGCTGCATCAAAAGGAGCGTGACCAGCAGGTCGAGGGAGGTGCTCCTGCCCCTCTACTCTGCTCTCGTGAGACCTCATTTGGAGTATTGTGTGCAGTTCTGGTGTCCTCAACATAAAAGGGACATGGAACTGTTAGAACAAGTGAAGAGGAGGGCCACGAGGATGATCAGGGGACTGGAGCACCTCTCGTATGAAGATAGGCTGAGAAAATTGGGGCTGTTCAGCCTGGAGAAGAGAAGGCTGCGTGGAGACCTCATAGCAGCCTTCCAATACCTGAAGGGGGCCTATAGAGATGCTGGGGAGGGACTCTTCATCAGGGACTGTGGTGAGAGGACAAGGGGTAATGGGTTTAAACTTAAACAAGGGAGGTTTAGATTGGATCTGAGGAAGAAATTCTTTACTGTGAGGGTGGTGGGGCCCTGGAATGGGTTGCCCAGGGAGGTTGTGGATGCTTCATCCCTGGCGGCGTTCAAGGTGGGGTTGGACATAGCCTTGGATGGCATGGTTTAGTGGGAGGTGTCCCTGCCCATGGCAGGGGGGTTGGAACTAGATGATCTTGAGGTCCTTTCCAACCCTTACTATTCTATGATTCTATGATTCTATGATTCTAAGTATGTGGGCTGGGAGAGCAAAAGTCAGTCCCAGAAGATGGGCATCAGTGGTGTGAACTCTATTAGGAGGCCAATGACTAGTGGTGTACACTAGAAGTCAGTACTGGATCCCGTCCTGCTCAGCAGACAGTAAGGATCCCAATGACGGGGCAAGCTTGCCGATGCAAAAGGTGGGAAGCATAGGTGATACACCTGAGGGTTTTGCTGCCATCTAGAGAGACCTGGACAGGTCCTCATTAAATTCAACAAGTGGAAGTGTGAAGTCCTGAACCTGAGGAGGAATAATCCCGGGTACCTGTACTTGCTGGAGAGCAGCTTGGCAAAAAAGGACCTGGGGATACTGGTGACCACCAAGTTGAATGTGAACCAGCACGTGCCCCTGCTGCAAAGAGGTTTAGTGGTATCCTGGGCTGCATTAGGAGGAGGGTTGCAGCAGGTTGAGGGAGGCGATCCTTCCCCTCAGTACAGGTGAGGCCCCACTTAGAGTACCATACCCAGTTCTTGGCTGCCCAAAATAAGCAAGACATGGAGATACGGGAGGTAGCCCAGGAAAGGGCCACAAACACGATGAGGAAGGAACTGGATCATCTCTTCTGTAAGAGAGCTGGGACTGTTCAGCCTTGAGAAGAGAAGGCTCAGGAAATCTCGTCAATGTGTACAAATATTTGAAGGGAGGGCGCAAAGAGGACCAGGCCAGGCTCCTTTCAATGGTGCCCAGTTACAGGACCAGAGGCAATGGGCACAAACTGAAACACAGGAGGTTTCCTCTGAACATCAGGAGACATTTTTTGACTGTGAGTGTGACCAAGCACTGAAATAAGTTTTCCAGGGAGATTGTGGAGTCTCTGTCCTTGGAGGTGCTAAAAATCCCTCTGATCATGATCCTGGGTGTTGCAGAGTTTCTTGTTGTGAGCAATCCAGCCTCTGACTTAGCCTCACTCGAGTAGTGAGCTGAGGGCTTCACAGGCTACTGAAAGGGTTAACACAGGATGCCTAAGTGCTGACATGAAGAGGACCTTGCCTTGGGGAGGCACTGAGCAGGCTTACCACAAAGGCACTGAGCACCGCAATCAGGCACTGAGCACCTGCATTCAGGTTTCCACAAAGGCACTGAGCACCCGATTCAGGTTGCCACAAAGGCACTGAGCAGGATGTCGGCGCCAGATCAGGTTACCACGGAGCAGGCCTTGCTTGCAAGGCCTGGGCCTGTTGCTATGGACGTTTCACAAGTTAACCAATCAGATAAGGACTGTTCCAGTACTTTGTAACTTTTCTATAAAAGCTGGTGCTTGCGTTTAATAAATTGTCAACATTCGATCACATTGGTCGTTGCTGCGTTGTCCATGTTCTCCCGCCGCAAGTGGCGCCCGAACAGGGACCCTCTTGTCGTCGCTTTCCGGAGCTTTGAAGACGGCTGGAATAGGAGGGGAGCGGGAAAGCCAGCCGGATATCCTTGCTGCCCCAGCAAGAAGAAGAAGCAGTAAGAAGTGAATTCCTTGCTGCCCCGGCAAGAAGTGGAGTCTTGCTGAGCTGAAAGAGGCTGGAAGCGCGCTGTGACGGAATCTCACCCTGATCAGGTGAGCGGTCGGAGAGGAGATGGGGTCTACACTCTCAAAGGAAGAAGAGGCAGTAGTTAAGCTCCTCAAACATATCCTTTCTAAGAGAGGGATTAAACATGAAGAGGACACCCTGAGGGGGTTGTTACAATGGAGTAAAGATGAAGGGTTACTAGATGGTGTAGGCACTGCTCTTGAGCTCTATACTTGGGAGGCCAAAGGGGTGCAGCTATGGGACACTGTTAGCGATGGCGGCAAGGCTGGAGAGGAAGCACAGAAGTGTTCCACATTATGGAATCTTATTCGTGAGACTTTACGGACAATGAAATCAGAGCGAGCTGCAGTAGCATCTGCTGCAAGTGCTCTTTCACCTCCTATACCCCAGCGGAAAAATGAGCCTTTAGTGCTGCTTGCCGTTGCTGCTGCGAATCCCTTTGAGCACTGTCTTGCTGCCCCGGGGCCTCGGAAATTAACTAAAACTGCAAAGAGTGCCTTTCACAACCCACCCCAAGACAAAGGAAAGAATGAAAAGAGGAGTAAAGATGCTATCGGAGCTATCAGTAGTAACGCTGAAAAAGAACTGGCTAGCCCACAGGACGCAGATTGCTGCCAGCCAAGGGAACCTGTTTGTTTTTCCTTTTCATCGTCTGAGTCCTCCCTTAAAACTTCTGTTGCAACCACCCCGGGGGGAAAAACCCCCAGAGAGCCCAAGGAGGAGGATCGGACGAGGGTATTGTTACAGGAGGTGACTGAGAGGCTGGGTGCTTTTGGGCCAAGAGAGGGATCTGGTCCAGGCTGTACTTTGTCTATGGAAACAGGCGGCGGGGCGCGGGGTAAGTCCCGACGCAGGGGCCGACAGGACCGGCCAGAGCCGGCGGCGGCCCCGGCCCGGTTAAGGCCGGTGCGGGCAAAGCGCGGCCCCGCGGCGGCGGCTGCCCCCGGCACCTGCCCCCGCCGCCGCTCGCCGCGCGCGGGGCTGCCGCGCGCCTCCAGCCCGGCGGTCGGGGCGCTTCCACCCTCCCCCGGAGGGGGGGCACCGGAGGAGCGGGCGGAGGAGCCGGCCAGGCGCACAGGCGCAGGGCGGCGCGGCTCCTCAAGGTGTTGGCTGCGCGGGCTGGCTCCGGTGGGGAGCTTGCTGCGTGTGCGCGGACCCCAAGGGCCGAGATGGCGGCGCCCGGGCTGCAGCTGTGCACGGCCCCCACGCTGCTCCTGCTGCGCCTCCTGTGCCTGCCGCTGCGCGCCCGCCCTGACGAGCACGAGCACACGTACCAAGATAAAGAGGAAGATATGGGAACTTTGCAACCTGGTCTGCTCTCACCTGTCATGTTGCCTGAAAACTGGGAAATTCTAATTATTGATTTAAAGGACTGCTTCTTTACAATTGCATTGCATCCAGAGGATATAGAAAAGTTCGCCTTTTCTGTTCCCTCAATCAATAAGTCTGAGCCAGCAAAACAATATCATTGGGTTGTGTTGCCACAAGGCATGAAAAACTCACCAACGATATGTCAACAGTTTGTTGCTTGGGCCTTGAAACCTTTTCGGCAAAAGTTTCCACAGTTGATTATTTATCATTATATGGATGATATATTAATTTGTGGAGAAACACTAGAAAAGCATAAGATTTTGACCATCTTAAAATCTGACTTAGAATCAAGAGGTCTGAGAATTGCCCCTGAAAAAATTCAAGATTCTACACCATGGAAATATCTGGGTTGGGTTATTACCCACAGTGCAATTCAACCTCAGAAGATAAAAATTACCTCCACAGTTAGAACATTTAATGATGTGCAAAAACTGGTCAGGGATATTCAATGGGTCAGAAATATTTCTGGCATTACTAATGATGATTTGAAACCTTTGATACAATTGTTAGGAACCTCTACAAAATCTGATGAGTCCCGGTCTTTAGGCCCTGAACAACAAAAGGCGCTTGACATTATCAGTGAGAAAATTTGTCATAATCATGCTCAGTGAATTGTGTTATCACTTCCCATAATTCTAATGATTATTAATATTGACAATCAGCGCACATATCCTTTTGCACTTATTATGCAATGGGATAGTAGTGTTGCCTGTAGCCTTAGAATATTAGAATGGATATTTACTCCTGTCACACCAAAGAAAACCATCACCACAAAACCAGAAATTTTGTCTCAATTATGAAAGGACGTAGTCGAGCATTGGAAATATCTGGGAAAAATCCTCAAAAAATTGTTATTCCTGTTGTTCAAGAATATTTAGAGTGGTTGTTACACACTTCTCTGTCCCTACAAAGTGCTTTAGCAGACTTTGAAGGTGAAATAAGCAATGTCTATCCTTCATATAAACTGTTGCCAATGTTGAGTAATCAGAAGTTTGAAACATTTCCAAAGCATTCAGAAACGCCTGTGTCAGGTACTACTGTTTTTACAGACACTGGCAAGCGTTCTAAATTAGCTGCTTGTGTTTGGCAAAACAACCAGCAGTGGGAGAGACATTTGATTAATGGTACTATTGATGACTCCTTGCAGACGTGGTTATTTGGGCCTTTGAAAAATGGAATGACACACCACTTAACATTGTCTCTGATTCATTGTACGTTGTTGGAGTTGTACACAGAATTGAAGGATCACTTCTAAAAGAAGTCAAAAACAACTGGTTATATCAATTGTTACTAATGTTGTTGCGTTTATTGCAGAATCGTGAATTTCCCTATTTTATTACCCAGCTTCGCAGCCACCAATCAAATTATGGATTAGCCATGGGTAATAATAGGGCTGATGTATTAGTTTCTCCTGCTTGGGCTGGACCGCCCATTAATAGTTTTGCACAAGCCCGCGAATCACATTCCTTTTTGCATCAATCTGCAAAAATGCTTGCACGGCAGTTTGCCATTCCTCTAAGTGATGCACAAGGCATTGTGAAATCTTGTCCATCCTGTCAAAAAATTGGATTTGGTCTAGGAATTGGAGTTAATCCTAGAGGCTTGCAACCACTGCAACTGTGGCAAATGGATGTTACCCATTTTCCAGAATTCGGTCGACTTAAATATGTTCATGTTTGTATTGATACCTTTTCTATGGCACTGTGGGCAACTGCTCAGACAGGTGAAACAGTTAAACACGTACAACGCCATCTTTATATGTCTTTTGCAGTGCTTGGAGTTCCACAAAGTATTAAAACAGATAATGGTCCTGCTTATACATCACGACGATTTCTACAGCTTTGCACAACATGGGGAATTAAACATATTACAGGCATTGCTCATTCCCCTACTGGACAAGCTACAGTGGAACGGGCACACCAAACCCTAAAATCTCTTCTTTTAAAACAAAAAGGGGGAGAGGTACTCCCACCTGCAGAGAGACTGGCCAAAGCATTGTATGTATTGAATTTTTTGCGATTAGCAGGGGATAGGAATGAACCGCCTATGGTCATTCATGGGCTGGCCATGCAGTCAGGAGTAACAGATAATAAAACTGAGAAAATCCTAGTTCAGTACAAAGATTTAAATACTGGACTATGGAAAGGTCCTGCAGAGGTTAAATTAGCAGGCAGAGGATATATGTGTTTACTTACAGATAATGGGATTCGTTGGGTACCTGCCCGTTGGACTCGTCCGTGGAAGATGCCACCCACTGTGGATGCTGTAATGGATCATGACGAGTCTGACTAAGTTTGTTGGGTTAATCTTGTTAAATTTCGTTAATGTTATAACAAGTTTGATGCATGGAATAAATCCACGAGTAAATCTGTGGATCACTTGGGCAAATGAAACTGGCAATGATGCATTTTGCCTTGCCATGCAGCCAGCCACAGATCCCTTTAAAACTTGTTTGTTGGGAATTCTGCTCTTTGATGTTTTAGCTTTTCTGACATGCTTTGCTGCAAAGTTGTGCAGCCATTGATTTCTGCTGCTAGCACAGGGTCATGGTTGTACTGACTTTGAAGGAATGTGTTGTATGAATCTAAAATTTTTGTTATTGTGATTGTCATGTTGATTATGTGTAGAATTATATTTAGTTGTGTTAAAAGGTCATTATCTGAAGCTATGCAACACGTTTGGATTGCTCAAAAACAAAAAGAGGGAATTGTTGCAGAGTTTCTTGTTGTGAGCAATCCAGCCTCTGACTTAGCCTCACTCGAGTAGTGAGCTGAGGGCTTCACAGGCTACTGAAAGGGTCAACACAGGATGCCTACGTGCGGACATGAAGAGGACCTTGCCTTGGGGAGGCACTGAGCAGGCTTACCACAAAGGCACTGAGCACCGCAATCAGGCACTGAGCACCTGCATTCAGGTTTCCACAAAGGCACTGAGCACCCGATTCAGGTTGCCACAAAGGCACTGAGCAGGATGTCGGCGCCGGATCAGGTTACCACGGAGCAGGCCTTGCTTGCAAGGCCTGGGCCTGTTGCTATGGACGTTTCACAAGTTAACCAATCAGATAACGACTGTTCCAGTACTTTGTAACTTTTCTATAAAAGCTGGTGCTTGCGTTTAATAAATTGTCAACGTTCGATCACATTGGTCGTTGCTGCGTTGTCCATGTTCTCCCGCCACACCTGGGCAACCTGCTCTAAGTGGCCCTGCTTGAGCAGGGGCTTTGAACCAGCTGACCTCCAGAGGTCCCTTCTGATATCAAATATTCTCTGATTCTATGAAAATGATGACTTTCAGCATTACAACTTGAAATCTGAAACTCTGATATTCTGATTTTTAACTTGCTTTCACTTTATTCAATAGTGGGATGATGCTCCAAAGCAATACTTGCTACTGAAATTTGAGACTTTTCCTTCCTGGGAGTTGTATTCTATTCTGTTATAAAGTGTGCTTGCCTTATACCATTTCTTGTGTATTAATAATGGTCTGTGAATTTTTTTCGTTACACTTTCTAGTACATTGTTCACCATCACCTTTCACAACTTGCATGTTTTTTATCCAATCCCATAATCTGAGAAAGAATTACACGTTTAGTAGAGTAATATTGCCAGATGCTTTAAAGTATACTGGCATTATACTTCTAAACCAATTGGGTGCTTCAGAAAATACCACATTCTCCTTATAATAGTGGAAGGCCAAGATAATAGAAAATATTTTTTCCTTAAAGTATACATTTCATTATTTGCAATCTTTCCAGTGCAATTGTCAACAATTTAGATAAATAGAAAACAATATTTTAAGTCAAAGCAATTTAAATGATTCTTACATACAATGCTAATATGTTTTTTCTTTTCATGTTAGTGTGTTTTGCTGAATCCACAGTCACTGCAACCACATCTCTAAAGTCCAGTTGTTAACCCCAGTCATAACATCACAACTACTATACAGGGCCATTCCAGAGGTAAAGCCTCTTCTTTGAGGCTTATGCCCAGTCAGTATCACAGGTAGATTCTGCTCACCTTTTTTTTCACCCTTATCTCTGGAACTTGAAGCCACAGTCCCATCACTTCTTCAGCGATAGCTTATCTCCTTGTGTCCTGGCCAGTTCTGCTTGTAGCAATATCCACTGAGAAGAACAATTCTTTATTTTGTTTGTTGTGAAGTAAACAGTAGCTAATAGTAAGATCAGTAGCTAATACTATGATCAGCAGCTAACAGCATGCAAAGTAACTTGAGTCAGCAAAGCTTATATTTAAATAAAAAAATAAATCCTGACTTGCATTTTTAGTCTATAAATTTAATTAGGTTAATTTTTAGTAGGGCTTGTTCCAGCAGGAATTTTGAAAGCAAAGAATGGCTGGAAATTATGTGAATACAAATATGTGTCCCCATCAGAAATACATGCATTGGGTTATAGAGGGAAAAAAAGGTTCCACCATGCAGAAGTTAGGTCATTTACCTAGCCAACATGGAAATCAAGTCTATCTCAGTTTTCCAGATAAGTCAGGGAACAGCAAACAAGAAAAGAAAGATTACTTAATGACTTTGCAACTGGGGTATTTTTCTTGAAATGGAAAGTTATAATTTTTGATGCAAATAAAACAGGCCGCATCAAAAGAGGATTTGAAAGAAAAGATCCATTTTCTTGTAGTTTGGGAGGGGAATCCTGAGTTGATGTTGCAACTCTTAAATTTTACATCACTGAACCTTAAGCAAAATATATATCCTGTGAATATTTAGGTACCTCAAGAATAAGCTCTTTTATATTCAGCACAGGGACAGGAGTGCTTCAAACCACCCACAGCAGAATACGTGGGCTCACAGTACTGTAGTTTCAGACTAGTCTTTCTCACAGCTTTGGGAGCCATATTTATGGGTTGAATGTCTGCCCTGGAGATAATACTTATGCTATCTTTCAAGTCAAGAGAGAGAAATGGTCCTTTCTTTCTTCTAAAAGATAACTCTGACTCTGTGGAGGTCTCTTGTGGGGTTCTGTAGGCAAAGTTATTATTTAATCCTCTGAATCACAAAATGCATCGCAACCTGGAAAGATGAAAAGGTACATTTAGCCTATTTAATCATATTCATTTCAATAGAATCATCTTTGCATATTCTGGCATGCAAACTCTATGTGACTATGATTCTGCAGTTACGGATATTAATCCTTTTGTCCAGGCAAATGTGTATTCTCCTTAGAGCAGTGGTTAATAAATAATTCTCAAAGCTTCTTTACATCCTGAGTCTTAGAGTTTTTACGGAATTTCATGAAACTCCTGAAACTGAAAGGCCTTCTTGAGAAGTATTCTTTGTACCCTGCATGACTAGGTTTGGAACAAGTTGGCATCATAAGTTCCTGAAAAGTAATTAAATTGCACATGAACTACCAAAAATTCATGATACTTCCACAGCAACTTTGGTATACTTTTCTATAGTAACTGCCAAGTATTATGGGAAATAAAGTCCCTGAACAAAAGTAAAGTCAATGCATATATGCCTGACCTGAAAATGAATGATGGGGGATGCCTGTACATGGCTGTAACTGTATCTGAGATATGCTATGAATTGCAATATGAATTTCACTTTTCTGATATAAACCAGTTAACTCACTGACATTTTACAAGAATGAGCATTATACTATGAGCAATAGTTTTTCACAAATCTTGGCCGGGTTCTACTAAGTAGCCATTGGATAGCTTCCAGCCATCTGGCTAGTGTCTCAACTTCAATGAAAGCACAATTCAGCATGATTATGGGAGAATAACTGTTCAAAAATTGAAGTATTAAGTATTTTGAATATTGGGGGAAGTGGGGAGATTGGAAACTTTTAATAATGCAAAGATCTTTCTGTGAACGATAAGATATTTTGGTATCAAAGAAACATATCAAACCGGTCTGTTTTCCTTTTTGGAATCCCACTGATGTTCTTAAAATTAAGACTTTTTTTTCAAGTTCCTAATTATGGAAGGCTAGGTACATGTAGTATATTAATATATACTCTACAATATTCTCATTAACTTATCTACTGGGGTTAAATTCCAAAGTAATACGTCGAGCATTTTAAAACGTACCTCATGGGAGTGTGCTAGAGCTTAGCCTATTGTGGTGGGAGAATTAATTTGCAGAGAAAATCAAGCATATTCTTAAAAAGCATTTAAATGCATTCAGCCTTGCTGTTAACTTTGATGAAACAATTCTCAGAATTATTAGCCTGAAAGACAGTGAATGAACAGCACTATTCAGTATTTTGGTTGCTTGCGGCGGGAGAACATGGACAACGCAGCAACGACCAATGTGATCAAACGTTGACAATTTATTAAACGCAAGCATCACCTTTTATAGAAAAGTTACAAAGTACTGGAACAGTCCATAACATCTGATTGGTTAACTTATGAAACGTCCATAGCGACAGGCTCCTGTTTTGCAAGCAAGGTTTGCTTTGTGGTAACCTGATCCGGCGCCGACATCCTGCTCAGTGCCTTTGTGGTAACCTGATTGCGGGTGCTCAGTGCCTTTGTGGTAAGGTGCTCAGTGCCTCCCCAAGGCAACGTCCTCTTCATGTCGGCATGTAGGCATCCTTTGTTAACCCTTTCAGTAGCCTATGAAGCCCTCCGCTCACTACTCGAGTGAGGCTAAGTCAAAGGTTGGATTGCTCACATGTTCACTCTCAACAAGAAACACTCCAACAGTTGCTGAGGAAAGGATCTCTGATGTTGATACAAGGTAAAGGAAAAAGTACACTCTGCAATTTGCTTTCTTAGTTGGTGTTTTTTGGTTTTCCGTACTTCTGTCTGTGTAATGTATGTAAAAAAAACCCCAAACAACAACCAGTTGCTTTGGTTTTAGTAGCATGTATACGAATGCTTTATAGAGAACAAAAGAAACAATGACCACCTTGAGAGTTCTGTTTCCAGACATTACAAGAAGCTGAGCCGGGCAGCAGCAGCAGAAGGCCAGATTAAAATATGTGTTACTAGTAATGCAAAGATAATTTTTGCCCAGTCAATGAAATTCCCTTCAGTTGTTGTAATTAGCTCCCTCTCTTCATGCCAGGGTCAGTACAGCTGTCATTCTGGCCTACTATTCCACAGCAGCTTTCACAAACTGCAAGGACCATAGGTTTAGTTTACAGGTGCCAGGATGGATTTCTTCCAATGCATGCAGAGCCTTCATTTTGAACACCAGTTAAACACAGAAATGGAAAACAGGGACCTTACTTAGCTTGCTCTAATTCAATGAAAAATGTTCCACTGAGACAGTTATCAGTCTGATCATCTGTGCTAAGAAACTCTTTTCAGGGGGAAGATATATCTTGATTGTAACCTGTTGTGGTGGGTTTTGTTTGTTGATTGGGTGTGTGTGTGCGTGCGTGTGTGTGTTGCTTATATATTTATTAGCTTGTTTCATTTAAATACCTGGATTAACACTTTAGGTGCCTTATTGCCTTTTTATTCAAAGGATGACAGACACCTGAGGTTGGAAGAAGCCACTGGAATCATGTAGTCTAACATCTGTGCTCAAAACAGACCAACTAGAACAGGTATATCAGAACTTTGTCCAGTTGGGTTTAGAATATCCACAAGAATGGGAACTCCAAACCTGTCTGGGCAACCTGTTCATGTCTTTGATCACCATCACTGCTAAATGTTTTTTCTGATACTTAGATGGAATTTACTGAATTTCAGTTTGTACTTATTGGCTCTTCTCTGTCACTTGGTGGTACCAGAAATGTCTGACACCCATCTTCTTTTTCTACCCCCATTAGGCATTTATATACATTGATGTTACCCCTGAGGCTGAGAATAATATGTTGAATGCACTAGGCATTTCTGTGTTTTCTAGGCTATAGGGATTGCTGACATAAAACCAATTTTATACATTCATCTGCAAAACATATTTGATACTTTTTTAAAAATCTATGACCAAGTAACTTTAAAAATACAGGAGATACAAAAAGTTAAAATTAACATTTCTATAATATTTTCAAAATTAAACATGTTAATTTAAGATTATTTTAAGCAAAATTATTCAATTTAATTTAATTAAAAAATCAATATTTGTTTGCTGAAATGAAGTGTTTTTTCTTCTTTATAGTTTTTGAAATTCTAAACATAGGGAGATTCAATTACTACATTCTTTCCACTCCCTATCAGGCAAAAAAACCACCTTCCACTCAGTCAAGTTGCTCAAAGCCCCATCCAACCTGGACTCGAACGCTTCTGTGGATGGGGCGGCCACAGCTTCTCCAGGCAGCCTGTTCCAGTGTCTCATCACCCTCAGAGTGAAGAATTTCTTCCTAATGTCTAATCTAAATCTACCCTCTTATGGTTTGAAGCCATTCCCCCTTGTCCTATCCCTTCATAACCTTGTAAAAAGTCCCTCTCCAGATTTCTTGTAGGCCCCCTTTAGGTACTGGAAGGCTGCTTGAAGGTCTCTCTGGAGCCTTCTCTTCACTGAGCTAAACACACATTCCTGGAAATCAGAAGAAAAAGAGAAAGGTAACCAAAGTTTGGGCTTTCTTATGCCAGTAGGGAAACAATTGCAAGTGTAAGAGATTTATTATTATTATATTATTTTACAGAAAATGCTGTTCTACAGTTCCAGTGAAGTGTCACAGCCATGCTCAATGGATGTAAAAAGATTGACAGACTGAAGTCTGTCACATTTGGGACATTTGAGGCTAACAATGAGAGACTCCATGCAAGGAATGGTGATCAGAAAATTCATATACCACAGTGATGTAGTGAGAGGAGCAAACTGACGCAGACATCTAGCAAAGCTGTACAGAATCACTAACATGTGCCTGTCCTGGATGTTTCTGTGTCGAGATATAGTGACTGTACTTCTTTGCATTACTTGTTGACTTTGTCAATGGCATTTTCATTTTTCCCAGTTTTTAACTGATCAGATTGTTTCAAAATTCTGGTGACGCCTCTACCATAAATTTCGGTATTAATTTTCTCTGCTCACGAAAGATTAGATTCAAAAAAGAACTTTAACATTCAAACACCTCACCTTTATTTATCATGCTGCTGGAAATTTCAGTTCCATGATTGTAAACCTACAAAATACAGGAAATATAAATAGGAAGTTATGTGTGAAAGATATGAACGTAAGCATGGGAGCTGCTGAATCAGGTCTAGAGGTGAAAACATGTAGCTATGTATACCAACTTAAAGCTAGCTGTCTGGGAATCTGTTCAAGATTAGATAATTTGAATTTTAATTAATTTATTCTATCATACATATGTACAGTACTAAACAAATCCCATCTCTGTCCATCTTTTGTACAAGTCTCAAACTTATATCCTGTCTCTATTCTATATAGGAGCCATGTAAAAGGGACATGTTTTTAAGAAATGAGCTGTGGTTTTGTTGTGGTTTCAGATCAAATGATGGCATGGAGACTGAGTGGATTCAGATACCTTAACACTTTCAGCACAGATGTACACAGTTTTACAAATTACATGGTTTTCCTGTTCTCTGTGAGAGAATGTGATTTCTGGGAGGAACTGCTGTGTCAGAACATTCATTCCAGATGTGCCATGTGTTTAACTTCAAGTTAAAGTCAAGTTTAACTTCAAGTGCATTACTCTCAGGCATCTCTGGAAGTGAAAGAGCTGGTCCTGACCTTGTTGAAGATCTTTAGGGTCCCTGTGATTTTCTTGCTGAGCAAGCCTGGACACTGGCCATACTGGAATGGGGTAAAGGATACCCAAATCTTGATGGTCCCATTCAGATTCACTGGCTGCTCAACAAATATCTGGTGCTGGCATTTAGTTTTCCTCTCTCAAAGGATCTCAGCAGTCATAGACTTCACACTGCTTCAAAGGTTTATATTTAAGTTAATTCTCTGCTTAGCTACTCCCTTGTCTTATGAGTAAATTCAAACTTATCCATATTAGCTAAGACTGCTTTCAGCTAGGCCTAATTATGCAAAGTGCTACAGGTTTCTGTATCAAGCAATTCAGTAATATCAAGCATTTGTGTTTGTAAGAACCTGGGACATAATTTATCTCGTTAGCATTAAAAACTGAAAGATTAGTCATCTAAGTTGATTTTCAATAGCTGACTCTCTTCAGTCACTACAAAATGAGCCTTGTTCAGGTATAGAAAACATTTAGGTCACACAAATCCCACTTTCAGGCACCACTTAAGGGAGAACCCAGTGAGATTTTCAGCTAGTATCCAGTGTCAAGTTTCTAAGGAAACAGCTGGATATTTTTGCTCCTTGCAGAAAACCAAAACCATAAACCTACCTTTTTCCTTTTCAATTCCATTGTTTTCTTTCCTATTTTAAAGCATATATTTTCTGTATTTTGTCAACTGTTATGCATTCATCTATTGACAAGTTTCTAAAAGTCCATTCATGTGGTTATCCAATGCTTTCCCAAATCATTTTGCCACACAAAGTAGACTTTATATGTTGCTCTCTCCTAAAGATACTAGACTACTAGTTTATGACAGTAACAAAACATATAATAAAACCATGATTTGTCATTTACACACATGCACACCTTTGTCATAACCCACAAAAAGGAAGAGAATCATAAAGCACACGAGCTTTCTAACCACTATGACCAGACTCACGCTGTGCCATTACTGGTAGATGTTCTTTCTCCTGAGTTGCTGAAGTATTTTTCAAAGCTCTTAAGCAGGAAATACGTAAAACATTTTTCTTCACTGGATAGAGATATTGAAAGCTTATGCATAAGAGCTTTCATGCCATCCCAGAACCTCATTTACTGTATTCTCCTGGGCATAATTCACATTGTAGTATTCAGCAAGGACCTTTTCTAATTCTGCAGTAGTGCCATATTTTTGCACATTAAAAAAGGTGTTAGTCATTTATTTAAACAGTTTAAGGCTGAGAATGCCTGGGCTCATGTTATATTGCAAGTGCATGATTTGATATTCAATTCTTACCTTACTTCATAAGATTTAACCTTATACCTTGTGCGTATATTATGAATTCACTGCAACAGAAAAGATGTTAGTGTCTTTATATATTTGATGTCTGTGGGTGTAAAAAGTCCAACTGCACACATTAGCATTTAATTTCCTCCAAATGTCTGCCAGTTAAAAATCCCTATGGATTTTGTTTAATTTGTAAGTGAAGGCTGGAAGTCATTCTGCTTTCTCTGTATCTGTCCTCCACACCAGAGTTCAATTAAACATCTCCCCTATGGTTTTCTTCACCTGGAGAAAACAAAGCAAATGTACTAACAGAAAAAGGACCTGCATCTGAGTTAGACAGGTGCATGTCGGTTAGGTGGATATATATGCAAGTGGGTAGCCAAAGTGTCATTTCTCACCCTTGCTTCAAGTGAAAATTAATCTTCTCTATTTACTTTCATTCGTTGAATCATCCAAACCAGCACTTTTCTGTTGATTAAAAGAGCTAAGTCTTTTTTCTTTGAGTGTTGGAAGGTCATGATTTTCTTTTTGCTTTTGCATTTGTCATATGCTTTCTTAATCAACAGGAAAGCATAAAACCATTTCATCATGGAAGTACAATACTTTCATAGATTAGCCTTTTCTATTTTCAGATGTTGAGACAAGTCAAAATTGTGACAAGCAATGAAAAAAAGAAGACAAAATATGTATCTCACAAGAGATGTTTTAACAGTGTCAAAAATATGTTGAAAATTGAGTGAGAAAATATGTACTTTTAAATTCGAGACATGCATTATATAACAACAAATCACAATTTTGTAGGTAAAGCTTCCTCAGCTAAAAAGTTATTTGTTTCAGTCTGTAAGAAATAAAACTTGCAAGATGATCAAAGATGTATGTATATGAACTGGTATGCCACGTAGCATTGGCAATCACCCAATCCACAAAATTATAGAGAATTGCTTGCTATTCTGTTTTGTTCTCTGATGATAGTACTATCATACCCAGCAGTTTGAAGCTTGAATTCAAAAGCTCTGTGTGTATGTACAGGAGCAGAAGTGTAGGTGTAAATATATCAAAGGAACAAAAGGGAGAAATTAATGTAAATCACGCATTGAAAAATGTCATTAGCGAGGATAAAGATAACTTTCAAAAATATGTAGTCAATGTGATGAGGGTTAGGGACTCTGAACCAGTGAGTAGAAGAAAGAGAGTTATATTTACAGCGTATTTTTGTGCTGAAAGAAGAGGGTAAATTGATAACATTGCACCAGTATTTTTCAAAAATTAAATTAGGTGCTCTAGGCAACTATCCTGATACTGAGCCTGGACAAAGACATCAAAGACTGAAAACAGATACATAAAATATAAAATAAAATAAATCTGGTTTGAATTGTTTATAAGAATGAGTAGGGTTTGAGTAAAAAGAAGTCTTCAAAAGGACCTTGGCATACTTTAGGAAATTAATATCACTGCTGGAGAATGAAATTAATATCACTGCTGGAGAAGGTTATTATGTTACATATGCCAAGCACTGGATTTAGGTGCTAGGATAGAGTGGTGATATTTTCTTTCAAAATGTTGTCAAAGGTATGGCTTGAACAAAGACTGCTTCCCAGATTCTCAGAGATGACATGGTATCCAAAGTTCATTATTGAGGAAAAATACCAGGAATCCAAGGCTATGAATAAAATTTCATTCTGCTGATTGGTCACTTCTTATTGTTGAATGGATACTTGTCTTATTGTAGTCTTATTGTACCCAACTTTCCTTAGATAGCTGCTTTTCCTTTGAATATCATAATCCTTATCAAATTCTTATTTAGATTAAAAGAAGTTGAAAAGATGCCATTGCTGTTTTTTTGTTTGCTTTACCCCTGAAAAGCCAGATAACCTAGTGCCAAGTAATTTGGTCTCCCTACCAGTTTTGCTTGATATTTATGTGGTAAAGATTTATCATCATGTTTATTACTCACCCTTGCCTAAGAGGCAGTTAATCTCTTTCTCTACCTCATCTGAAAAGAATGAAAGAATCTCATGTAGAGCCCATTGAAGCCTCTTTCATGATCTCTTTTTCAGGAACCCATTAGGACAGTTCAGAGCCCAATGTAATCAACTCTAGCATTAACTCTATCTCTGACCTCAGTGAGTACCTTTCAGTATTGTGTTCTTTCCTCAAGAACAAAGTCCCTGACAATCTCCTGAGTTTTATATATTACAGTTGCTAACTGAGGTGTATATTAGCAATCAGCATTGGATGGAGCTCCAGTGCATGATCTGTGTGTATATGAGGAATGGAACGAGACTTTCATACAAATGATGTATGTCCTTTATATATGTCATAAACTAAGTAGCACAAATTCACCTGCTTATATCCTTTATTTTTTGAAAAAGCCAAAACCCAACAAACAGCAAATAATCAGGTTTTAATACTACTATGGACAATATGAAATACTAACAGAAAAAGTTATCAAAATTGCCCTGTGTATATTATGTATAGTGGCTATTCACAGGGAAGAAGGGAAAGATTAATCCATAATGTAGATGGAGGTCTGCACAGTCACAGGATCAGTATCATGGGGTGTTATCTAGAGCATGCTCAACTCACTATTAACAGATAAGGCAGGAGGAGGAGATGATTTCAACTAGCTTGCCTGCTACGTACATTCCTGAGGAGAAATTATGTGTCACTTTTACCTCTAAGTATGGCAATATACCCATATTGTCTTTTATCCACATCTGACAAAAAAAATTGGCATGTTAAATCCCATGTTTGCAGATAAGAGTTGCTATAATGGCATTGGAAAGGCTGTGTTATGTGCAATTAAGGTGTCAATCTTAAGTCTGACTTCTCTTGCCTTTTAAGTTCTTGACAAAGCTGCTTTGTAGCATAGTTTTTTTTAAAAAAAGAAAACAGGAACAGCTGTGTTTGCCATTCTCTTAGAAATCACCTCAGATTACTAGCAGAGGATTCTCTAAGCCTACATGGAGCCTCTCATGCGCTGAACTACATAAATGACAGTGATAGACAGTAGGCTATCGTCTATATATTTTTAAGACTTGAGCTTTGCTAAATGATTTCATAATTAAAGAATGAGGTGGCAAGCAGAGGAACAGTTACAGCCAGGAATCCTGGTTTGAATTGAGATTTCTGGAGAGAAACCAGGGTCCCTGAAATGGTAGAGAAAGCTATGTAGTTTAATGGCTGCAAGCACATTACAGGTCTGAGAGCAAATTGTATCAGGTGATGCCTGCAGCAAAGGCTACAGGTGCTCTAGCTCTCTTTTTACCCTGGGCAGTCTGTAACTGGAAGTAAATGGAGCCTCAAATGATCCTAGTCATCAAATTACAGATCTTGGAAATTTGAGCACACTCTATAGACTGTCAAGAGGAAAATACTCTTTGAACCACATTTTTTGTTTTTTATCTCACTTCACTGAAGAGAACAGACATCCTTTAGAGTGAAATTCATCTTTTAGAAAACTTGCAGTTTTTTGACAAGGAAACTTACAGGTAAAGGAGCTGAAAGACTTTTCTTGTTTTGTTTTGTTTTGTTTTGTTTTTTGTCTTTTTAGAAGAAGCAGCAGTAAGGTCCCAATGGAGCTGTGGTTCTCTTCCATCTTTTGAAAACAATTCAGATACTTGCTGTTCTTCCCTTGCCAACTTCTTCTTTTCTGTCTTTACACACCAAGCTGTCATTTATTCAATGGGAAAATAAGGACATCCTCTTCTACAGAAAGAAGGGAAGTATAAGGAAAGGACAGGTATGATGCTGTATGAAACGTAACATTTTATATGTCAATGAAAATATTGCAAAATGAATTGATAGGAAAGTGCAGAAGAAAATACTAAATTCATTCTGATGTGATACAATTAATTGAAAATTGGACGGCAGTTAAGTATTTGTGATTTAAACTTTAAAATATCTGATGATTTTTAAGATTTATTGTGATAGTCTGAGATTGAACTTGGACTTTTTTTATGAATCATATTTACAACATCGATTCTAGCCTGCAGAATTTTCATCTGAAGGTTTAACATTTGCCAAAGTTATGAGCACTAGAAAAATGTCATATAAAATCAAACAAAATGGGTAAGAGGTGATAATGTCAAAACTCACTTTGATTATATTTGAGTAGGTGTAATGTGGGTACCTAAACAGAAAAACTTGTTTGCTTGTGGGAATATGTAGACTGTAATGAATACTGTCTATGCCCATGGCATATGCATTTCCTCATATCCTGAAGATCATTCATTCCATCCAGCTAAATGACAAACAAAAGTTTTACATTGTAAACACACCTGCTTATTTTGCTTTGAACATCCTTGAAGTTGCCCTCGGTTCAGCAGTAGCAGTCATTTTTCTCCTTCCTAGTAACTGGTGCAGTGCTGTGTTTTTGGCTGTAGTCTGAGAACAGTGCTGACAACACCGATGTTTTTGGTTGTTGCCAAGTAATGTTTACTCCTATCAAGGACTTCCTCAGTCTCATGCTCTGCCAGTGAGGAAGGACATGGGAAGCCAGGAGGAAGCAGAGATAGGACACCTCACCCAAATGAGCCAAAGGGGTATTCCATACCACAGCATGTCATGCCTAGTATATAAACTGGGGGGAGATACCTGGAAGGCCCAGATCACTGCTCGGGTTGGGCTGGGTATCAGTCAGAGGGTGGTGAGCAATTGAATTGTGCATCACTTGTGTTTATTGTTTTGGGTTTTTTTTCTCTTCCCTTTTTGTTTCATATTCTCTCCCCTTGTTATTTCCCTCATTATTGTTGTTATTATTAGGAGTAGTTTTATATTATATATAAATTATATATTGAACTGTTCCTATCTCAACCCATGGGGTTTACATTCTTCCAGTTCTCCTCCCCATCCCACACAGAGTGGGGGGGGAAAGGAGGTGTGAGCGAATGGCTGCATTGGTTCTGAGTTACTGGCTGAGCTTAAAAGACAACAGAAGTATGATTTAATTAAATAAGTATTTTTCTGCCTGCAGATTAATAAAATTTAAAAGGAGCTAAACTGAATTGTTGAATTAATATACAAATGCCACACCAGGCAAATAAGAATGGGAGCATTTTAATTTCTTTTTTTTCTGTATGAAATGTAAATATGTGACAAATGTTATACTTGGAACTGAATCCAAGACTTGCCCTACTAAAAAGAGAATGTTTGAGAAAAGCATAGCACATTTCTGGTGAGCTAACTATACACTTTTGGATTCCCCATAGTTCTTTATTCTGACACATAATGTACTCAAAATATATTAACTTTGCCTGAGTTTACCAGTTGGAAATTTCTGTGTATAGTACAAGCTAGGCATGAAGGCACAGCAGTAATTAATGATGAGAGAGAGGCACCCTCAGGAGACCATTCATTTTGTTCTAGTACAGATATGATGAACTGATATTGAAGGAACCTTTTTCTTTTCAATTATGATGATGATAAAATATTAGGAGATATGACTGATACATTGGATGCTTGTGCTGCCATTCAGGAGGACCTGGACAGGTCAGAGAAATGGACTGACAAGTTCCACATGAAGTTCAATAAGGGGAAAGACAAATGCCTTCAACTGATAAAGAATAATCCTGTACCTTAGTGCATGCTGGGGGAAGACCATCTGGAAAGCATATAGGTAGAAAAAGACCTCAAGGTATCCGTGGACACAAGCTGAACATGAGCCAACACTGTGCCCTGGCAGCAAAAATCAAAACCCTCCTGGGCTGCATTAGGAAGAGCATTGCCAGCAGGTCAAAGGAGGTGATCCCATCTAAGAAACACAGGTGAGGCCACATCCGGAGTGCAGTGATCTATGTCCAGTTCTGGATACATGGGACACATGGACATACCAGAGCAAGTACAGAGCAAGGGGCCATGAGGGTGATGAAGGGAATGGAAAATCTGTCATATGAATAAAAGATGAGGGGGATGGGACTGTTCAGCTTGGAGAAGACAAAGCCCAGAGGATCTGCTCTGTATCCCCCTGATTTATCGCCTGACATTTGGATACTAAAGAGTCAGACTCAGTGATACTTAGTGACTGACCAATAGGCAATGTTCACAAAGTCAAGTACAGGAAGGTTTATTTAAACATGAAAAAAACGTTTTGTTGTGAGAATTGCTGAACACTGTACAGATTGTCCAGAGAAGCTAAGGATTGGTATTGCTGGTGTTTTTCCTAAGATTTGAATTTGTATCCTTGGAGGTATTCAAAATCATAGAATTATAGAATCATAGAATAGTAAGGATTGGAAAGGACCTCAAGATCATCGAGTTCCAACCCCCCTGCCATGGGCAGCAACACCTCCCACTAAACCATGCCATCCAAGGCTATGTCCAGCCCCACCTTGAACGCCGCCAGGGATGAAGCATTCACAACCTCCCTGGGCAACCCATTCCAGGGCCCCACCACCCGCACAGTAAAGAATTTCTACCTCATATCCAATCTAAACCTCCCCTGTTTAAGTTTAAACCCATTACCCCTTGTCCTCTCACCACAGTCCCTAATGAAGAGTCCCTCCCCAGCATCCCTATAGGCCCCCTTCAGGTATTGGAAGGCTGCTATGAGGTCTCCACGCAGCCTTCTCTTCTCCAGGCTGAACAGCCCCAATTTTCTCACCCTATCTTCATATGAGAGGTGCTCCGGGCCCCTGATCATCCTCGTGGCCCTCCTCTGCACTTGTTCTAACAGTTCCATGTCCTTTTTATGTTGAGGACACCAGAATTGCACACAATACTCCAAGTGAGGTCTCACGAGAGCAGAGTAAAGGGGCAGGAGCACCTCCCTCGACCTGCTGGTCACACTCCTTTTGATGCAGCCCAGGATACGGTTGGCCTTCTGGGCTGCAAGCGCACACTGCCAGCTCATGTTCATTTTTTCATCAACCCACACCCCCAAGTCCTTCTCCGCAGGGCTGCTCTCAATCTCCTCCCCACCCAACCTGTAGCTGTGCCTGGCATTGCTCCGACCCAGGTGGAGGACTTTGCATTTAGCATGGTTAAACTTCATTAGGCTGGCATCAGCCCACCTCACAAGCGTGTCAAGGTCCCTCTGGATGGCATTCCATCCCTCCAACTTATCAACCGAACCACACAGCTTGGTGTCATCGGCAAACTTGCTGAGGGCGCACTCAATCCCACTGTCCATGTCACCCACAAAGATGTTGAACAAGATCGGTCCCAACACCGATCCCTGGGGGACACCACTCGTTACTGGTCTCCAGCTGGACACTGAGCCACTGAGCACCACTCTTTGCGTGCGGCCACCCAGCCAGTTCTTTATCCACCGAGTGGTCCACCTATCAAATTGATGTCTCTCCAACTTAGAGAGAAGGATGTCATGTGAGACAGTGTCAAAGGCTTTACACAAGTCCAGGTAGATGACATCAATTGCTCTGCCCCTGTCCATCAGTTCCGTAGCCCCTTCATAGAAGGTCACCAGATTGGTCAGGCAGGATTTCCCCTTAGTGAAGCCATGCTGGCTGTCACCAAGCACCTTGTTGCTTTTCATGTGCCTTAGCATGTCTTCCAGGAGAGTCCGCTCCAAGATTTTGCCAGGCACAGAGGTGAGACTGACTGGTCTGTAATTCCCTGGGTCATCCATTTTCCCCTTCTTAAAAATGGGGGTTATATTTCCCTTTTTCCAGTCATCGGGAACTTCACCTGACTGCCAGGATTTTTCAAATATGATGGACAGTGGCTTAGCAACTTCATTTGCCAGCTCCTTCAGGACCCGCGGAAGGATTTCATCAGGTCCCATGGACTTGTGTACATTCAGGTTCCTAAGGTGGTCCCGAACAAGATCCTCCCCCACAGTGGGCCCAGGGTCCCCACCCTCACCGTCCCTGCGTCTGCCTTCCAAGACTTGGGTGGTGTGGTCAGAGCATTTGCCGGTTAAGACTGAGGCAAAGAAGTCATTAAGAACCTCAGCCTTCTCCAAATCCAGGGTAGCCAGTTCTCCCAATAGCTTCTGGAGAGGACCCACGGTGTCCCTAACCTGTCTTTTATTGGCAATGTACCTATAAAATCCCTTCCTGTTATCCTTAACATCCCTAGCCAAGTTTAATTCTAAGTGGGCCTTAGCTTTCCTAACCTGGTCCCTAGCTTCCCGGACAACATCCCTGTATTCTTCCCAGGCTGCCTGGCCTTGCTTCCACCTTTTATAAGCCTCTTTTTTCCTTCGAATTTTGCTCAGCAGCTCCTTATCCATCCAAGGAGGTCTCCTGGCCCTCCTGCTGAACTTCCTTCTAGTTGGGATGCATCGCTCCTGAGCTTGCAGCAGGTGATCCTTGAATATCAACCAACAGTCTTGGGCCCCCCTGCCCGCTAGGGCTGTATCCCATGGAACCTTACTGAGCAGGTTCCTGAAGAGGCCAAAGTCTGCTCTCTTGAAGTCCAGGGCAGTGAGCTTGCTGCACGCTCTTCTCACTGTCCTGAGGATCTCAAACTCGACCATCTCATGATCGCTGCAATCAAGGCTGCCCTGGAGCGTCACATTCCCAACCAGCCCTTCCCTGTTGGTGAGGACGAGGTCAAACATGGCACCTCTCCTTGTCGGCTCCTCTATTACTTGCAGAAGGAAGTTGTCTTCCACACAATCGAGGAACCTTCTGGATTGCTTGTGCCGGGCCGTACCATCCCTCCAACAGATATCAGGGTGGTTGAAGTCTCCCATGAGAACAAGGGCCTGCGAGCGTGAGGCTGCTCCTATCTGCCTATGGAGCGCTTCGTCCAGCAAGTCCCCTTGGTCAGGCGGTCTGTAACAGATCCCCACAATAATATCACCCATCGCTGTTCTCCCTTTAACCCTGACCCACAAACTCTCTGTCGACTGCTCACCTGTCCCCAGACAGAGTTCCATACTCTCTAGCCTATCCCTAACATAAATAGCAACTCCCCCTCCCTGTCTGCCGAGCCTGTCTTTCCTAAAGAGCCGGTAACCTTCCATTCCAACACACCAGTCATAGGTGCCATCCCACCATGTTTCTGTGATGCCTATGATATCATACCCCCGTAGATGTGCACACATCTCTAATTCCTCTTGTTTGTTCCCCATACTACGGGCATTTGTGTAGAGGCATTTGAGCCGAGATCCAATTGAAGCCGACTCATTGGCTGGAGCAGCTGGAATATCTCTACATTGCTCCGAACGTTTACTGTAGGTGCTGGCAACCGACTGGGTGTGTTGGGATGGAATGATGCCCCCCTCCCCCAACACATCTAGTTTAAAGCATCCTTGACCAGTCTGGCAAGCCTCCTACCGAATCCACCAGGATAAGGTGCTGAGCAGCCTGCTCTAGCTCTAGCTGACCCTACTTTTAGTGTGTGCGGGGAGAGGAAAGGGGAGGGGGGGGGCACATTCCCAGAGGCCGCCTTCCTGAACGAGTCTGTGATTCTGTGAAAGCTCTGCAAGCAGCCAAAATTAAACACTTCTTAGGATCTAACATGTAATGAGATAAACTTTTCACTTAAAGTCTAAGTGGTTAAATTTACTTAATGAAAGTTTGTTAGTAAGTAAACCAAATTATAATATTTATTTATGTAAATCTTATTTACATAAAGCTTCATAAAACCTGTATATAAACTTTTCTATGCTTACAGAATTATATGCATTTTATTTATTAAAAAACATTAAATAATTTCCCTTTTTTTTTTTTTTTTTTTTTTTTTTTTTGAGGGGGACTGTGTAATCTTTCGTTACAGCTTTTCTTTGAGTGTAAGCTTGTGTCTGGACCAGAAGTTTTGCAACATTTATAACATGAACAGAATTGGCAGTGTTCCTTGCTGCTTCTCCAAAGTTGTTATGAGTGCAGAATTCCCTGAGCTTTCTTGGCTTTTATTTGAGTGGTATTGAAATTCATGTGAGAGTTTTTTCGCCTGCAGTAAGTCATCCTATTTGGATTTCAGAAAGTCATGCAATGCTAGGCTTTTGTGGCATTGGTGTGTATACAGCTTGTCAAGCCATATTTCATCTTGTCTTTACTTCTGACATAACAGAATACATGATAACATCTCAACTGCATGGACTATGGAGTAATGAAAGGTTTTCTGCCTTCCGCAGTTTGGAAAATGGAAAATATTTCCATTCCTAATACATACTCTTAGAAAAAATATTCAGTAAAGTATTTAGAAAATTGTTTTTCATGGATAACTTTTACATAGTATATAGTATTCTTTATTTGTCAAGATTCAAATCAATAATTGTAGGTGTCAAAAAATGTTTATACCTGTTTGGAAATGTTTTACTGCCATCATTCGGAAACTACACACTTGTACCATTCGAGTTCCAATTCAGTACTTTTCCTATGACTATATATAGGTAACTATAGCAATACATGCATGCCTATATTTATCTCCATGGAAAAATATGGGCTTTTATCAGTGACTGGTGCATTAAAATCATAGTTATTCATAAAACAGCAGTAGCGATGTAGATGCATTTAGAAAGGACAGGAAGCAGTTTATTAGACAATATGTAGTGTATAGAGCTCAGATATTCAACTTACTGTTACCCACTCAGAGAAGTAATTTATATTGACACTGTACATATTTCTGTTTGTCTAAAAATCCCATGCAAACTTACCACACACTAAAAATCAATCTAGGAAATGCCTCAGAGACAACTTTAATTTTACTATGGTAGTTCTAAGTGAACAGTCTCATAAACATTAATATATTGTCTTTTGCTTGTAGTATACTTGCACTACATATAAAGTTCCAGGTTGACGTACACTGCCTTTACAAAGACTTCTTAACTATGCAATAACATATAGAGCTTATATTGCAGGGGAAAAAGCGAAAGTTCCTACTTACAGAGATTCTTCAGCCCCTCAGCAGTCTGAATTTATGCAAATGCTTTTCTAGCTCATACTGTCACATAAATACTGATAAGTCTTCCACTGGAGTGTTGTGACAATACTATGACTATAATGTATGTCTCAAAACCAGTACTCAGAGATCATTAGCATACAATCTAAGAATGAAGTGAGCTGTTTGATCCTCAAATGAAAAGAAAGGGAAGGAGAAATATAATAATTTTCAGATCTGTAAAAAGATGGGAGTTCTCAAAAAGTTCTCAAAAAAGACCAACTGGAAGGTTTGCAACTCCTTATGACTAATGGAAAAACAACTTTTAACCATTACTAACAATACCAAGTAATACTAGATGCTCACCTGTCTCTACACATGTTTAGACAAAAAGCAGTTGTATATTTTAATCATAATAAAAGAATTATTTGCTTGAAGAAAGGTTATTCTTTATATGTAAACATTGAATTTTAAAAAGCCCAGACATCCCTGTATCTCAAAGAAGAAAACCAATGACTTTTTCTTCCAGGTACAAAACCAGAATTAGCTGTATCTTGAATGCTTAGGCAACACACACATGCTCTATCTTTGAATATTAAGAATTAATCACTGCTAGTTTTTCTTTTTTTGGTTTGCAATTTTTTTCCCCATCCAGAGTTGAATAATGGTTCAAAATTGCTGATGAGATCTGCTAATATCCAATTGGATGTAATAGAGCTAAATGATCTCTTCACATTTAGTTTATCTTTCAAGCACACAGGAAATGTATTCCCAACAATTCTATTTAACTGAGTAATTCTATGGATTAAGACATTTTTTTGGTTTTACTTTTTAAATCTAGTTATTATATGAACATAGTATGAGAAGAAGAGATAAGCTTATGAGGTAATCAACACACAGTTAAAGTAAATTGGATAATCCCTAAACATTGCTATCTTTTGCGAAATGACATATTTTCACTTTTTTTTTAGTAAATATTTTGTTTCATTTTTTCCCAGCAGCAGGAAAACATACAGCCATTAGAGAAAAAAATTGCTGATGAAGAAATGAATGCAGCCAAATGCAGTTGTTAAAACCGTGATCTTCTGCTAAATTTTTACAAAACACAAACCACCACCTGACATTGCCACCATCATTGTGCGTTTGGTTGTGGAATGTTGTGAGGTTTTTTGTGTGCGCTGTGGTCCACTGCAAGTTTTCTGCAGTTGGCTTATTTTTTATGCTAAATTCATTTAATGATCCCACAAACAGTTCTGACTGATTGGTTATGAATAGATCTGAGGGGAAGAGCACAGTCTTCTTGTAAAAGAAGCATTAGTGATTTTGGTACAAATACTGAAGTAACAATTTATGATGAACCTTTTCCTGTGCTCTGCCTTTCCTCACTCAAGTCAATTATTGAACTGATGAGATGTCTCAGCAATATATGAGTGGCTTTTTTTCGTTAGAACCAGCCATGCTGATTCAACTTGAAAAAAACCACAAAAAAAGTACTTGTCTGCCAGAGTGGCAATTGCTAGAAAATATATTCTTATAAACATAGAGAATGAAATTATACAGCATTTAAGCATCATGAGCATCAATGACTTTAACACCAGGTATAATTATTATATGCAGATACAAAAAGGAGGGGTTTAATGGTTGTTTGTAATTCAGGAAAGATGGGTTACCAGAGTTGCAAATTGTGTTGCCAGAGGCCCAAAACTTGTTGGTAGAAGTTTTTGCATTATACTTTTAGCTGAGTTTGTGATTGAAGGAAGCTTATGACATTATGTGGTCAGGGGCTCTGGAGCGCAGATTGTCTTTTCGTCAATTCTCCAGGATACAGGGCAGGACCTTGAAAAGGCTAGGAGGATTGGGCAGGTTAATAAATGGTTAGAATGGTGGTGCTATAGTCAGGGGTTTGGGTACCTTGAACATGGGACTCAATATAGTAGGCCAGGTCTACTGGGGGCTGGTGGACCTGGTCTGACAAAGAAGGGGAAGAGTGGATTTGGTAGGAGGCTTGCCAGGCTGGTCAAGGATGCTTTAAACTAGATGTGTTGGGGGAGGGGGGCATCATTCCATCCCAACACACCCCGTCGGTTGCCAGCACCTACAGTAAACGTTCGGAGCAATGTAGAGATATTCCAGCTGCTCCAGCCAATGAGCCGACTTCAATTGGATCTCGGCTCATATGCCTCTACACAAATGCCCGTAGTATGGGGAACAAACAAGAGGAATTAGAGATGTGTGCACATCTACGGGGGTATGATATCATAGGCATCACAGAAACATGGTGGGATGGCACCTATGACTGGTGTGTTGGAATGGAAGGTTACCGGCTCTTTAGGAAAGACAGGCTCGGCAGACGGGGAGGGGGAGTTGCTATTTATGTTAGGGATAGGCTAGAGAGTACGGAACTCTGTCTGGGGACAGGTGAGCAGTCGACAGAGAGTTTGTGGGTCAGGGTTAAAGGGAGAACAGCGATGGGTGATATTATTGTGGGGATCTGTTACAGACCGCCTGACCAAGGGGACTTGCTGGACGAAGCGCTCCATAGGCAGATAGGAGCAGCCTCACGCTCGCAGGCCCTTGTTCTCATGGGAGACTTCAACCACCCTGATATCTGTTGGAGGGATGGTACGGCCCGGCACAAGCAATCCAGAAGGTTCCTCGATTGTGTGGAAGACAGCTTCCTTCTGCAAGTAATAGAGGAGCCGACAAGGAGAGGTGCCATGCTTGACCTCGTCCTCACCAACAGGGAAGGGCTGGTTGGGAATGTGACGCTCCAGGGCAGCCTTGATTGCAGTGATCATGAGATGGTCGAGTTTGAGATCCTCAGGACAGTGAGAAGAGCGTGCAGCAAGCTCACTGCCCTGGACTTCAAGAGAGCAGACTTTGGCCTCTTCAGGAACCTGCTCAGTAAGGTTCCATGGGATACAGCCCTAGCGGGCAGGGGGGCCCAAGACTGTTGGTTGATATTCAAGGATCACCTGCTGCAAGCTCAGGAGCGATGCATCCCAACTAGAAGGAAGTTCAGCAGGAGGGCCAGGAGACCTCCTTGGATGGATAAGGAGCTGCTGAGCAAAATTCGAAGGAAAAAAGAGGCTTATAAAAGGTGGAAGCAAGGTCAGGCAGCCTGGGAAGAATACAGGGATGTTGTCCGGGAAGCTAGGGACCAGGTTAGGAAAGCTAAGGCCCACTTAGAATTAAACCTGGCTAGGGATGTTAAGGATAACAGGAAGGGATTCTATAGGTACATTGCCAATAAAAGACAGGTTAGGGACACCGTGGGTCCTCTCCAGAAGCTATTGGGAGAACTGGCTACCCTGGATTTGGAGAAGGCTGAGGTTCTTAATGACTTCTTTGCCTCAGTCTTAACCGGCAAATGCTCTGACCACACCACCTAAGTCTTGGAAGGCAGACGCAGGGACGGTGAGGGTGGGGACCCTGGGCCCACTGTGGGGGAGGATCTTGTTCGGGACCACCTTAGGAACCTGAATGTATACAAGTCCATGGGACCGGATGAAATCCATCCGCGGGTCCTGAAGGAGCTGGCAAATGAAGTTGCTAAGCCACTGTCCATCATATTTGAAAAATCCTGGCAGTCAGGTGAAGTTCCCGATGACTGGAAAAAGGGAAATATAACCCCCATTTTTAAGAAGGGGAAAATGGATGAGCCAGGGAATTACAGACCAGTCAGTCTCACCTCTGTGCCTGGCAAAATCTTGGAGCGGATTATCCTGGAAGGCATGCTAAGGCACATGAAAAACAACAAGGTGCTTGGTGACAGCCAGCATGGCTTCACTAAGGGGAAATCCTGCCTGACCAATCTGGTGACCTTCTATGAAGGGGCTACGGAACTGATGGACAGGAGCAGAGCAGTTGATGTCATCTACCTGGACTTGTGTAAAGCCTTTGACACTGTCTCCCATGACATCCTTCTCTCTAAGTTGGAGAGACATCAATTTGATAGGTGAACCACTCGGTGGATAAAGAACTGGCTGGATGGCCGCATGCAAAGAGTGGTGCTCAGTGGCTCAATGTCCAGCTGGAGACCGGTAACGAGTGGTGTCCCCCTGGCATCGGTGTTGGGGCCGATCTTGTTCAACATCTTTGTGGGTGACATGGACAGTGGGATTGAGTGCGCCCTCAGCAAGTTTGCCAATGACACCAAGCTGTGTGGTTCGGTTGATACATTGGAGGGAAGGAATGTCATCCAGAGGGACCTTGACACGCTTGTGAGGTGGGCTGATGCCAGCCTAATGAAGTTTAACCATGCTAAGTGCAAAGTCCTCCACCTGGGTCGGAGCAATGCCAGGCACAGCTACAGGTTGGGTGGGGAGGAGATTGAGAGCAGCCCTGCGGAGAAGGACTTGGGGGTGTGGGTTGATGAAAAAATGAACATGAGCTGGCAGTGTGCGCTTGCAGCCCAGAAGGCCAACCGTATCCTGGGCTGCATCAAAAGGAGTGTGACCAGCAGGTCGAGGGAGGTGCTCCTGCCCCTCTACTCTGCTCTCGTGAGACCTCACTTGGAGTCTTGTGTGGAGTTCTGGTGTCCTCAACATAAAAAGGACATGGAACTTTTAGAACAAGTGCAGAGGAGGGCCACGAGGATGATCAGGGGTCCGGAGCACCTCCCCTATGAAGATAGGCTGAGAAAATTGGGGCTGTTCAGCCTGGAGAAGAGAAGGCTGCGTGGAGACCTCATAGCAGCCTTCCAATACCTGAAGGGGGCCTATAGGGATGCTAGGGAAGGACTCTTCATTAGGGACTGTGGTGAGAAGACAAGGGGTAATGGGTTTAAGCTTAAACAGGGGAGGTTTAGTTTGGATGTGAGGAAGAAATTCTTTACTGTGAGGGTGGTGAGGCCCTGGAATGAGTTGCCCAGGGAGGTTGTGGATGCTTCATCCTTGGTGGCATTCAAGGTGGGGTTGGACATAGCCTTGGATGGCATGGTTTAGTGGGAGGTGTCCCTGCCCATGACAGGGGGGTTGGAACTCGATGATCTTGAGGTCCTTTCCAACCCTTACTATTCTATGATTCTATGATTCTATGATTATCAAACTTATCACACAAAGTGTAAATTAGCATTCTTAAGAATACTTATTACACTTATTAATACACTGTTGGATGCTATAGAATAAAACTTTCTAATATCACCACTTGAAAAGGGCACAGATGCAATTAAAGCATCACTAAGCAGTGAACACTGTGCTCTCCATAGGTGAAAATGAAAGCCTGGGTTTCCTGCCAGGCGGGTTTCTGCCACTTTCTGTAATGCTTCACAGACAGCTAGTCCACTTTCTGCACTGGGGTATGTTTTTCTTTTCAGTCAACTTTCATCAGTTTTAATAGCACTAGTAGGAGTTCGGAGTATGCTTTAGAGAGTCTGCTTATTTTGTGTGTGTTTTAATAAGAGCAGTTCTGTTTATTTTTCTGAGTGTAAAACTAATCAGAAGTAGATTATTATATAACTGCAAGGAGGTACTTCAGAGTGTGTTTTATGTTGCTGTTAATGAGTAACTGAAGGTTGAAGGTCATTGACCCTCTGGCAATCAGGAATTGTAATAATGACATTTTAAACTATGCACTGTTAAGCTTATTGTATAAGTCTCAAGTCCAAAGTAAATCTTTCTTTTTTCTTTGTAATCTAGTAGAAACTGATTTCCTTTTAAAGCATTTTGTTTGGCTGGTTGGCTGGTTTTTTGCTGTTGTTTTTTGTTTGTTTGTTTGTTTGTTTGTTTGTTTTTTGTTTTGTTTTTATTAGACTGGACTTCAAAGAGAAGGAAACATAGCCCTCAGTTATGCGATGCCTGCAGTGTGTTTTACTTGCATTTTTTCTTTCACAGTATCACAGTTTGAAAAAATATAGGCTTCTCCTATATACTCTACTTACATGTTGAGATCTCTAAAAGAAGCATGCTGTGTAGAAGAGGTCTCTGCAGAAAACTGAAATATCCTGAGGTCAAAACACACATTGTTAGAAGATATAGTATGATTCATTGACATTTCTATGAGATAGATTTATAGGAATGTCATTCTGTCTTGCAGTTTACAGGGACTACTACAATTCGTAGAGAAAAAAAAACCCAGAAAACCAAAACCACCCCAAAAAGCACAAAGTTGCCAATTTTGAGGGCAGAAGATGGATCTTGTGCTTTGTATAAATATCCTTTTTAAAAGAAACAGACTCTTTTCTCACTGGTCATAAAGAAATGAATTTTCCTTCCCCTGCCTCATTTACCTTCAGGAATTGATGAAAAATAATATGAAATCTAAAATAAAAATAATATGAAAATCTAAAATAAAACTAGAATTCTGCCTTTTTAATAAACTCAAGGCTTAATTTAACTTAAGGATAATGCAGACGAGGGCAATTTATTTGTTGATCTGTAAGTGCATCATGTTGAATGGTGTGAGTGATGGCAAAAACTCCTTTAAATGTTCAATTTCACAAGCCATTGGTAACAGCAAGTGATATATGCATTGCACAGGCATAAAACCCCCATTTTTTTTTATTTTTTTTTGCAGAGCAATTCAGTGGAAGAAAGAAAAGTAGCTATTGTTAAAGGCCACTATAGGAACCTATAGGAACTAGAGTAGCAACACAAATTTTGTGAAAATCTACTATCCACTTATGAAATCAGACACCTTCTTTATTGAGCGCAAAAACAAAAGATCTGTTGAATGTTTCTGATACGTTGAAGACATAAGCTGCATTTCTATTAATGCAGAATTAAACTCCCATAGTCTGATTTGAAAACTCCATGTAATACCTATTTTTGAAAGTTTGGCTCTCGACATCTTGATCTGTTCTTTTGTTCAGTACATCAGTACCTTTTATTTTTTTCCAGTCAAAAGGAACACACCATTCTGGAAGACTAGTTATTCAATGCACTAAGAACTAAATATCTTTAAGTACTGTTTCTTCTGGAGATACTTTCATACCTGAAAATTAGCTAGGGGTACTTGGGGATCTCACTTTGTAATCATTCCAGAACTCCTATATGCAACATTTATTTCTTATAAACAAACCTCATTTGTGCAAAAAGCCCCTGCAAGGGAATGGGACACATTATTTTTCACATTGTCTAACTCTGTTAGGTTTTGATAACCTCTATGGTGTACTAAGCTGAAAAAAATCCTTCTCACAGCTAGGGATAAATTTCTAGCTTTTACTGCTGAATAAATGCAGTTACTTTTAATTGTGAGCTATCTTTTTGTTATATTTTTTGTGACATTTGTTATTTTATTAATTAAAACTGCAGAATCTGAGTCCTAGCTGTCTAGCTAAGGGGTTGTTGTAGCTAACTGCTTCACTGCACAAATTGCTTTTCATAGAAATGTGTTGTTATGATTTATTAGTTGTTAACTATCATTTAAGGAGAGTCAAAAATATTTTGTGACCTAATGAGCAATCTGAGATTTCTATGCTTTGTTTTTTGTTTGTTTGTTTGTTTGTTTGTTTGTTTTTATTTTCCAAATAGAGACTTACATCAAGACATCAGGCAGGAGAAATCTACAGTAGAAATAACTGTCACTTTATCCTCCAGCATACATCTGAAATATAAGACCTATTTGACCTATGAAATGTCCTGTGGTCTAGCTTTTACCTCTACTGCCTTCTACATGATTGCCTCTCTTTTCTCTCCTACTGCAGATGTGAAGCTCATGGTAATTATGGGTACCAGCATGTGGTAATCTAAACTGAACTTTAAAATACTAGGAAGCCTGCAAGAGTTAAGCACAGAACTGTCGTGAAGTTAGAAAACAATTAGCAAGGAGATGAGTAAAATTTCAGAGGCTTAACTGTGACATTTCTCTTTGGCCCCCAGCAAACCAATTGCTGCTCTATAATGTCATCCTGCTTTTAGTTCTTTGTGGTTAAGGAATTTTACATTTTTCATATGCATATGTTGATAATGTAGAACAGGTTTGAAGGCTAAGGGTTATAGGAGGTCAGTTCAAATTATGCTATAAGTAACTAGCTTTCACCCTGAAAAGTCACATTCTCAATTGCTAGATACTTTCCTAGGTTTTCCCTTTTTATTACTTGTTAAAAAGAGAATTGTAATATTGGACTGAAGTTTGGCACTACAAAATGAAAAGTTACTTAAAATAAAAAATAAATCAGTATTAATGGCTAGTAATCAAGTAAGTGCTATATAACATTTAGCAATTTAGCCTTATTTCCCTGTTGTTAAGTGTAAACATGTTGCCATACCTGTAAATACCAATTATATCACCTTTGTTTCCCCTTTGTAGACTTAATGAAGTCAGGAGTATCTGTCTACTAAATTAGAAAGGTTTAACTAAAAGCATTTTAAGTAAATGTTGCATAACTTCTGTATCCTGCCTTCTTATATCACAATGAAATTACAGTGTTTTTCAAATAAAGCTTAGCTAATAAAAATACCTCAATAATTACCTCATCAGGACAGTGATTCCCCAATGACACTTATAACATTTTTATTGCTATGTGTCCTGGGTTCAGCAGTAGCAGTCATTTTTCTCCTTGTTAGTAGCTGGTGCAGTGCTATGTTTTTGGGCTGATAACGCCGATGTTTTTAGTTGCTGCTTAGTAATGTGTACTCTGACCAAGGGCTTTCTGAATCTCATGCTCTGCCAGGGAGGGGGGGAAGCCGGGAGGAAGCAGAGACAGGACACCTGGCCCAAACTAACCAAAGAGGTATTCCATGCCACAGCACGTCCTCCCCTTATATAAACTGGGAGCAGTTACCCAGAAGGGTTAGATCACTGCTTGGGTCAGGTTTGTTATCAGTTGGCGGGTTGTGAGCGGTTGTATTCTCTTCCCTTGTTGTTTCCCTTGTCATTATTATTATTGGTGGTGGCAGCAGTGGTTTGTGTTATACCTTAGCTACTGGACTGTTCTTATCTCAACCCCTGGGAGTTACATTCTTTTGATTCTTGTCCCCATCCCTCTGGGAACCGGGAGGAGGAAAGGGAGGGGAGTGAGCGAGTGGCTGCATGGCTGAGTTGCAGACTGGGCTTAAACCACGACACTGTGTCCATTTGCACTGAATTATTTGTACTATTTTATTCATTATGAATATGGAAAAAAAATGGTTTTTTACACTAACGTAGATTGAAACTGTTTCAACTTAAATAATTCAACATCACTCTCTTCTAATCTCATTTTTGGTGTTCTAAGTCATAATGCAAAATATGTGGTTCAGTGTTTTCATAAACTTTAACACTAAGACTTAGTGGTGGTAAAAGTGCAATTTCAAAGAGAGAAGTTAAAATATATAATCTATTGTGAAATATGTGATTTAATTTCTTTTGACAAATTTTAAAATTATTGGGTACCTCTATATATTACAAAAATACCCAGGAAGTCAGAACAAATGTACAATTTTTTATTTGCAAGTAAATCTCTCCTGTATATACTAATTTAAAGCATTACAGGTCTTTCATATGTGAAACCTACTCTATTCCCTGTTGATTGCAAATTTACAAAAAAAAATACATCCTTTTAGCAGTAATAGAAACTTCATTACTATTTCTTACATATATGCTCAATCTTTGACTATACAACTGTAATTATTGTTTCTGTATGAAAATATAGGCTAGGAAGGTGTCATGTAGATCACCGAGTCCTGATGCCCACAGACCACAATCATAGAACAGATGACTAGGTTAGAAGATCTCACAGAGCATCCATTCCACTCTCCACAGGACCCCAATACTGTATTAGAAGTGAATATTTTCTACCCTAAAGCTCTGAAAACATCATTATTAAATGATTAAACCCAAAAAATCTGTTCCCCAACAGCTGGAAGTGGACTGTTTCCTAAGATCAACTGAAAGTTTCTGTCATCTCAGGAAACATACTTACTTCTTAGGTCTGATGCTTATCTTCCTTATCATTAACTAAATAATACAAAACATACAGTTTTATGTTGTACTGGAAGAGTTAGTGAAAATGTATAGTCCAACAGTATGAATAAGTGTCTTTAGCAGCATGGAGTCTACCTTGCAGCTCTGCATAGTGTAGGGAAGATCTTTAATGGAAGTACCCTAATTTGAGAAGGCTTTGATCATTTTGTTTTGCTTTATTTTTTTAGATTATGAACATAGGGACTTTTTTCTCTTTAAAGTGGCTTTGGTGCTTTTTTTCCTCCTTTTTTATTTATTTATTATTTTTTTTTCATTCTTGGCAAGGCATTTAATAAAAGCTTAGTAGAAATTTCTAGTTTACAGTGTTTCTAAGTATGTGAGTACATGAACTTATTGCAAGGCATTTTCTGGTCAAATATATTCACTATGTTTAGTCCTATGCTTTGAAGTTTAGGGAACAGCTGGCAGCTTCTGTCATTTATTCTGTTTTTCTTCACTTGACATCATTATCAGAAGTTAGGAGACAGAATTTGTTGCTAAATACAATACTAACATAATGAATGCTCTGAAAATGGACTTCATGAAGCATAAATGATGTCTTTATATTATGCAATATTTTATGATTATCTTCTTCAGATAGAACTGAAGAAGAACTTCATAAAAATTGCCCATATTTTTAGCCAAGCCTATCTGAAAATACCTGAAATTGGAACACAATCTCTATTTTGTTTAATGTCTCCAAGTGTGCAGTCAGTTATCCCTTTCAGTATAATTCTCTATGGAGAAAGATTCACTCTTGATTATACAAAACAATTCATCATTTGGTGCACACTTCATACTGACACTTTACATTTCAATTTCACATTTCAAGAGAAGGAAAGATAAAGCTGCATAGATCCAGTAGATTTTCATGTTAAGTGGCTAAGGTTTTGAGAATATTTATTACAAGTTAAATCACTTTGTGCTTTGCTTTTGGATGTGAGGCTCAAGTCATTCACCCGACATCTAATTTAGTTTTCTTCCCCGGCTCCAGTCTGGAGTGGCTATTTAATTTTAACATTGTGGCCACAGTGGAGAACTTCACTCAACAGTGCCATGGCAGGGAGCAACAACTGAGGCCTAGACAGGATCTATGCACTCATTTCTGCAGGATGAAATCTCATGCTTCCCCAGGCTTCATGACATGGGCAATTTCCTGGTCTCTGGAAGCTCAGCCTGGATGGCCACTGTCCAAGGGACAAGGTATTCAAATTCCAATCTATAAGAAGCTGAGGGCTGCAGAAAAAAAAACAACCCACCTCTAAGAAATGAACGTTTGGTATAGCTAGGTATATATGCTATATCAATCTTTATCAGACTGTTAACTGAAACCACTGTCAAAGCCCTACCAAGGCCTATAAAGATCTGGGATGTAAGTGAAGTAACATGGGAAGACCCAGGGGCAAGACAGACATACAGATACCATCACCTCATTTCAGCAGTCAGGCTGATGTATCATGTGCCTTCTGTGCATAGGCAACTATGCTTTCTTTCCCATTCCCTCCCCTTCTTTATTGTTTCTCAGCCAGACTGGCGGACCCTGTAAGTGAAGGACAGATTGTCTAGTCTTAATTTTAAACTACACTGGCCTTTCATGATGGTTCATTTTAAAACAGCTTGCTTTTTGATACTATGATGTGTTGTGCTTTTTCTTCTGTGAAAACCTGTGTGGCTCATTTCATTCTCTCCCTGCAGTTATACTTCTCTGCATGGATAGGCAGCCTTCTTGGATGACATGAGCCCACATGGGTTCACAGCTACATAGGTGCATAGGTGGAAGAAGTAAGTTGCAACAGAGAAGTGCTGATGACCTGTCTTGAGGGTTTTCTGATTTGGCATGCTGCCATTTGACCAACATTTGTCACATCAGACTGGTCTGAAATCCACCTCCAGTCTGACTTGGTCAAGATCTAGGTGCAGTGGGAAGGCCAAAATAATATCGACCTTATTCTCCTGAGAGGTTTAGAAGATTTTGGAAGAATGCCCAGCTTACATTGCACATGGGAGGGGATTCGAGTAACCTCACATCATCTATCAGTGTGCATTGATTTATAAAAGCCTTTTGGTATATGTAGGGGCCTGTTCTATTAACCTGGATTCATTGCCTTTTTTACCTTTTTTTTTTTTTTTTTGGTGTGGGTGGGAAAAGCAGAGTGGACTTCCTGTCCTGGGGGACAGTAGCAGAGGACGAAGTTTCAGGGCTGCTGTTGTCGGCTGTAGTAGAGCTGTCTCCAGGCTACCTATACATGTTCATGTGTTTCATGTGTTTCATGGTGTCATTCATTTGTCTTCCTTCCTGACTACCACAGAGTTGACAGCAGTTGCCCTAGGCTTTATGAAGCTGAACTACCTATTCTGATTTTGTGCACATGGTATGGCTCTCCAGACTGCTCTCAGAAATAAAGCAAGGTGCAATAAGCCATGGTAATCCTCATGGTTTCAGGGATGCAGGCATGATAGATGTCCCTAAGAGTCCTTTAGTATTTAGTCAGTTGCCTGAAGGTATATATCCATCTTTAGCTTCACAGGATTTCAGTCTTGGCAGAAAACTGCAAGTATCCAGACATGGGTGTATGGCCCAAAACAGAGGGAGAGTGCTGGTTACAGTGCACACTGGCACTATGAAAACATGGAGGCTGACAGTTTTTGAGGAAAATGGAAGCTGGCATGTCCCTTTTGGAAGACCTAAGAGCTGAAGAAAACCAGGTATCTTAAATCTGGTAGTAGCCTGTGTCCATGAGTACCCTGGTGCCTAGTGAGAGTTTAGGAGTACAGACTGGATGAAGGCTTGCCTGATACTGTGGGTGTGATTGTTGCAAACCATGTAGGTCTGGCATCACGAAGAACAATCTGTTTTACCTTGATTAGTTCCAGGCCAGGTTGAATTTGGTCAATTTAGAAGGCTTTCCTTGCTTATTAGGAATCTAAGTCTGTTAGACTGCAACAGAGGAGAGCATTTCCTTGATAGGCAGGGGTTCCTGGAAAGTGGATGTTAATGCTGAAGAGTGCGTATTGGCTCCTAGAAAAGAATCTTGAATGTTGCCATTTCTAATTTAAAGCCTTATAATTGCTACTATTCTTCTGAGAATAGTAGACAGGATAAGATCCTACACTAGGTGTTGATGGCCCTTGTGCCAAATCTCCTGTCAAGAATAGAGGAAATTACTAACAAGGAGGGTAGTACTCAGCTGTGAGAAAGGGAACCTCCTCTTTCTCTAGGTAAAGGCTTGGGATGTACCCATCATGGGTTGAGGAGATGGGTATGTGCTAGGACAGCAGCAGTGGGATGCTGGATACCAAGCTGTAGCATGTTTTGGGAAGACAATGCTGCGTGAAATGCAAGATAGATGATGTGGAGTTCTAGATGGAGCTTAGATGTGATTTTGAAAGGCTAAGTATTTCAGAAGGGAAAATGTAGAGCTTTACGTAAGTCTTGGTTATGGCCTCATATTGTCTCATATTGTCCCTGATTGTCATGGATATATTTCCGTGTATGTGGCCCTCAGCAGTTTTTTTCTGGAGAAGTCAGCAGGAAAGTGCATAACTTTTCCTTCTCTCAGGACCACAAAGAGGAAAATAATTTTAAAAATTCAGATTTGACTCCATAGACTCATATTGTTTTATCTGAATGGAACCACTTATGTCAAGAAAATGGGAGTAAAGTTTAAAAAACCTTGTGATAGAGAGAACAAACTTTTATCAATAACAAAAAGTTACTTGCTTCAAGCATAAATCTTTTAAGATTGTTATTTGTTCTTTACAAACAATTGCAGCTCTGTTGTGTTTCTTTGAAATGATTACGTGTTGTGTTTAGTTTTGTTTTGGTTTTGTTTGTTTTTTTAATCAGATCTGCAGTTTCATTCCACTTCATATTGAGAGGATGCAAGTGAACATGTAATATGCAGTCTCGGATTCATGCTAATGGTGATCCAGCAAATTGAGGCATTATACTGTGAGTTCAGTTGTGTTTTGTTAAACAGTAAAGCCTCATTTGAAATGATAATAATTTCAAAGCTTTCCTCAGGATTTATGTCTTTACTAGTAATCTTCATTTGATGAATTGATAATCAATGGTTAAAATAAATATCCTGAGCACTAAGATTATTTAAAGCTCTTTATTTTATCTCTGTTAATTCATTTTTATGCACAGCAAACTGATAAGAAAGGTGTGCATAGAACATAAAAAAAAATAGTTTTAATGAGAATAGTAAGAGGAACTGAGAGGGGTGAGCATGACTTGATGATCTTAAAGGTCTTTTCCAACATAGTTGATTCTGTGACTTTAATTTACCAAATAACAGTCTTGAGAGAAAATCTGTTCCTCCGCAGTTCTGCTAATGTGAATGAGAGTTATTTACATGTATTAGGAGGCCTGTTTTCCCCAAAGAGATCATACACTTTGATACACTCTGTATCAGTTTCTGCTTAAATACACATCTTAGAATAGTTCTTTCTCCTCATTTAGATACAGGAAGGCAGAGAGCAAAATTAATTTCAGATGGCTTTAAGCAAATGTTAGAAAGGCTAACATTCACAGACTTCCAAATATCTTTTGGGCAGCTGACATTTTCAAATGCTAAGCTTTTTCCTTTAGCTGAATTACAGTGCTGGACAGAATGCAATGGATGTGTGAAATGAAATATGCCATTCAAATACAGAAAAGAAGGCGAAAACTGCTTGTAACTATTACAGAGAATAAAAGGTAAAATTGAAAGCCTCTGCTACAAGCTGAGTGCTCTGTTTGAGGCATTTCACATGGACTTGATATATTTTATGTATGAGAAATGCTTGGAAACATTTTTCTCTCACCAAAGTATCTCCAAGAGTAATTTATTTTCAGATGAGGAAATTGCCTGTTCAAATGAGAGAAAGATGTGGTTTGAAATTCCACAAAACCACATCGCAAGCTGAACCTGAAAAACAGGCAGGCAGTATTACTAACTGGGCTAAAATGTCTGAGTATCACCTTGGATTCAAGCCAGTCAATATGTTAATTTTATTTGCTTTAAGATTGTTGCGTGTAGCATGCATCCCTATAGTATGGAACCTGAGTATCCATCATCAACATGTATATGTGTATATGTAAGATACATATGATTATGGTCAGAATGCCAAAAAAAAAAAAAAAAGATCAGTTAGATATTTCTGATTGCAGTACAGGTACATGGCAATCACTGACCTAATTAAATACAATGTGATGGTTTCCCAGCAGCACTGCATCAAAATGTTTTGGGTCAACCAATTTGTACCAGTTGTACCATGAGTCCGATGTGCTTTTGCAACAGAAAATAGTTTTTGTCTAAGGAAATATTGAACATACAAATATCAATGCCTCCAGCAACATGGATTTGCTGATCAGTCATGAACATTTTTGCAGCCTCCTAAGAAACTGGAGGCTTGGCAGTGACACTATGTCTACCAATGCTCCTAACACTTTCTGAACCTGGTAGCTTTCTTCAGCCATACTTACAAAGGAATAGATGTCGCTCAGCAATGGGACATTACAATCATAGAATCATAGAATAGTTAGGGTTGGAAAGGAACTTAAGATCATCTAGTTCCAACACCCCTGCCATGGGTAGGGACACCTTCCACTCAACCATGACAACCAAGGCTCTGCCAAACCCAGCCTTGAACACCGCCAGAGATGGAGCATTCACAGCTTCCCTGGGCAGCCCATTCCAGTGCCTCACCACCCTTACAGTAAAGAATTTCTTTCTCGTGTCCAGCCTAATTCAGACAGCAAAAAGGCAAGGATCTAGTAGTACTGAAGCCAGAGGAAACCAAAGTTATTGTAGGGAGGATTTGGTGATGAAAGCTGACTAAATTATGACAAGGGAAGAAGCTGACATTACTGGTATTAGATGGGGAACTGCCAGGGGAGAACAGAATTGCACTGGGATTGTTCTACAGACAGGGTGGAGGTAAGATCTTCTTTTATTTGAATGAAAAATAGAGGAGAACATAAGGGAAGGTGGGCATAAGTCCCTGGAAAACTAGGTTTAACCATAGTTTTATGCTTAGTGGGACAATTCAGAGGTCTTTAATTCATAAGATAGTGGCAATAATGACAGCAGTGATATCAAATTTTCATCATTAGGATATTGCCTTCTGTAAATAAACTACAGATGAGTTTTTTTCCTCTTCTTGAATTTGTCTGTAATATACATGTTAAATCCAAGAACCATGGGTGATTCATAAGGACCCTAAAATAAACTACCCAACATGGCATTTTATTTCAGGAATGATTAGTTCTTGTTTTAAACATCACTACATAAAAACGTGCACACAGCCTTTGCAGCAAGAATTCACATGAAGTGTCTTTTCAGGCATAACTAGGAGGCTACCAAAGTGACATTTTCAAGTGTTTATTCACCCTCTTCCTTAAATTCTTTGCAGAGCAGTAAATGCAGTTTCAAGAGGAGAATGAGGAGCACTGGACACATCGGATGTGGTATTACAGTCACAACCTAAAAGTGGGTGTGCTTTGGACACTTTCCTGATTGTGGTTCTTTGTGATGGAATGCACTGTGGTTACTTAAAGTCTGGGAAAAAATGATGGGATTCCACACTCCTCTGTTTTTCTCTGTACTTTTCTTCTATGAGCTGTGCCCTCTGCCAATAGGCGTCTCCATTCTTAGTGTCCAAGATATCTAATTATTATCATACCCAACTATTGATACTGTACTGATTCTGCTGAAGGCATAGAGACCTTCCTTTGATTTGGCCCTGTATGTCTTTTCCAGAGCTCTGTTTCAAGTAAAATCAGAAGAATACTGTGAAAAAAATGTAGTTTCCTGTAAATTCACAAATGCTTCTTGTGGAATAATTAGGAAATATAGGATAATTAGGAATTAAACTTATATTTGAAATGCAGCATTGTCCACACATAAGGAAAAAACGGACTTTCAAGGCTTCTCAGGGCGAGATGCAGCCATACATGGTATGCCAGGAATGTGCACTCCACAGCGGTTCCTGTGGCAACACAGACAGAGGGTAGAGCGAGGTGGAGATCTCGCAGTTGTGCTTTGTCCTAACTTCAGCAAAAAGATGGGAACTAGGTGGTGCAAGAAACTGATAAGCTGCATACTTGCCTCCCTGAGCCAGAAGCCTGTTATCTTTTGACAGAATGCCGTCCTCAGTGTGAACTTTGCTTCATTATAATGTCATTATAATGCATTTACATGCTAAAATACACACCCATCTCCAATGCGACCCCCCTCCAAAATGAGACCACCCCTCTCTGAGCATGCGCTCTGAATTTTCGGTGTCATATACCTTTAAATCTAAGCGAGAGAAATTTGCACCAATAGCAATAAAGGTATGTATGACTAGAGTCACTCAAGCTCCACCTCGAAGGTGAAAATAATATAAAATGACCCAAGAGAGAGGGGGATACTTGGGGAAGATACCATCATGGAAGATAACATCAACAAACTCCTGGGACCGGTCGACAGGCTGGACCTCTCTTCCCCCCCCATAGGGATGCCTGTGGGTAAGACTTGCACTGTATCCAGTGCTTCCCTGGGAAAACTTAGAATCTCTATAGAGTTACTTTTACTGTTACCTTTATATTTTAGAGCCAGGCTGTGTTAACATTATCCAGCGCTTTTATCCATGTAACTATTATTTGCACGTGCTTTTGCAGACAGTATTTATCACCGGCAATCCATAAGAACCTGTATCTATTGTATCAATAAATAATTTTCTCACTGAATACAACCCCGTTTCTAGTTGTGGTGCACTATTGGTGAATCTGGATCAGTAAGGTTCGAAATAGCGAACGCGGCCGGACTGATAGTTGCAGCTGGTTGGACTGGACAGTGTGGTACACTATTGGTGAATCCGGATCAGTAAGGTTCGAAATAGCGAACGCGGCCGGACTGGTAGCTGCATATTCGAGCCATTTCCTGTCCTTCCTCTAATAAAGCAAGGTGTTTGTTTCCCACTATCGGTGAATCCGGATCAGTAAGGCTCGAAATAGCGAACGCGGCTGGACTGGTAGTTACATATTGGAGAATAAAACAAGGGGTTTATTTTTCCCCCTTTTAACGTAACACTTCTAATTACTGTTTAGACTGTTAAGCTTATGAGAATGAAGATGACTTCTTTCTGTCTTGTTTTATGTAGCAAAATGAAAGGTAAATCATGGTGCCTATAGGTGTAAGTGAAATACAATCAATAGTTGTCCAGACTAAATCTTTTTATACCTTCTTTTTATGGTTGAGCATGATTCAGTGTTTGTATGTTGATTTCCTTGAGATTAAAAGATCCAGCTTTTGGCAGTGAATTGACAGTATGTCGGCTAATATTTACTCTTCATGCTTTCTTCTCAACAGTACTAGATGAAAGGACAAGAATTTGATTAATACATTCTTTTGTTTAAAACACCATGTATTTCATATAAAAGCTAAAGAATAGTGCCTTCATGAAACCTGAGAATACCTTAAAGCCTGTATCTTTTATGTTATTTAAGTACCTATCTCATAGCAATAGATTTAAACAGGCACTTAAATATTTTGTTGAATTACATGCTAAATATAACTAAACGTATGTCTGGTTCTTAGGAGGACTAACATTAAAGAGTGACAGTAGGCTAGACTTAGAAATTGAGTGCTAACTGTCTGAACAGCATAGCTCAGTGTAAACAATACATATGCAACATCAAAGCAGGGTTGTGTGACAAAAGCCTCTGTGGCTGTTGAGGATTGAAAAGGAGAGGTCATTCTTCAGAATATTTTGGTCCTATGGCAAATGAAGACCTTTTTAATAACCTACTGAAGCTGAAATACTTGATAAAATGTCTAAGATGATAGTGAAAGCTACTCTTGGTTAATCTGCTCTTCAGTTAAAAATAGCCGGATAAATTGTCAATATTTAAAACACTTTCTCATTCTGGACTGGAATAAAAAAATCCTTCCATTTTTTCTTCACTTTAGTAACATGCCATTGAGTGTTTGACTTGCAACCAGTTATCCTAATTATCAGAGAACTCAGCTGAAGGTGGGTGAGCTCTTCACTTTCTTATCTGCTCTGCTCTTTTCAGAGATGTCTGGAACCTCAGCCCACATTCTACCTAAACACTGTAGTTATCAGCTATCATAATTCTCATTTTAAAGTTCCACAGTAAAACCTAAATAACTTAATTGTTGTTGGTTTTCATTTTTTAAAAGTTATGAAAGATATTAAAATTAATAAGAGTAGTTGCCAGTCAGGTGTCTACAACTGTCATTTTCTTTATTGGCTCAGTTACCTATTATGGCTGAAATTTCAGTTCTGATCTCAGTTGTCATTGCTGAAATAGGGTATGGTGTGGAGGTCTATTTTTCCATTTTGGGAAATCAGAGTTGTGTTGGATGGTGGAGACATGAGGCAAGTGAACTCTGTTTCTGCTAAAACAGTGCTGCTGTATAATGAAACTGAATTATTAAAACTTTTTCTTGTGTACATAAATGCATATTTAGTAAATACTGGGGATTTATAGTGGGGTCGGAAGATGTACTTGTAATGCTAATGAAGATGAAGGCAAGGAGAAGTACAGTTCTGTGAAGTTCTCTAGTAGATCAGGATATATTATTTTAGCAGTTGTTTCATCCCAGTAGCTAAAGTTGGTTATGAGTTTTGTGATAAAGTCTTACATATAGTTTATAAAATTCAGGGATATGAAAGTGCTTGGGGAAAGGGGAAGTCTAAGTTTTGAGTGCAGTGGCTGAGGTGTGAGGGCAGGGAGTTGTCAATTTTTCTTCCAGTCAACAGTTGCTTTTCTTCTTTTTTAATTTTCCTGAAGTTTTCCATTCCCTCTTTCTTTTTGCAGATCTGTTTGCATGGATTTCCTGAACTACAATGACCTTACTTAATGCCTCAGAGCATCCTCTATTCTGTGGTACTTGTAGCTTGTCAGACCTGTTCTACTCATCTGTACTACTTGAAAACATTATATAAGGAGACACGAGGCTTGACATTTCTGTTCTTGTTTCTAAAATTCTTTCTGAGATCAGTGAGAACTGATGCACGGAGAATGCAACCTTGGAGAGAAAAGGACTTTCACTATGCTCTTGCTTTAAAGCTGTTTTATTATTGCTATTACTATGCTAAGATTACAGAAACTGGATACATGTTCTCTTATGCTGGCAAGAATCCACTTTCACTGTATATATGAGATCAGTGAGTAATTGTAAAGTATATTCTGCATAGTTTTAGGACCAGACACTGGTTCTTACGCTTTCTGCTCAGCATATATCTGTCTCGTGCAGCCTTTCACAAGGCTTTTTCCTGTGCAATAACCACTAGAATCTGCTTATAGCTTAGCAGGATACTATCACTTTTCAAATCTTTACCCTACATTTTACTGCTACCTTTGCCAGTGGCACTGCAAAAATGCTGAAGTTTTGCAAGACCAAGGGAACGTGAGTTCTCTTTGCAACAGATTTTTATTTCTTGAAATATATATTGACTCAGACTAATAAAGTCTTGTCTGACATGAATCCTCTAGGCTGGTAAGGAATGAATGAATATTCTCTCATTTAATTTTGAGTTGTAGTGCATTATTAAATAAAATTTAACTCTTAAGAGACTAAACATAGGATACAGGATTTCTTCTTGTCAGGTTTTCCTTCATTTGCTTTTCGTAATTGTATATTTCAGTTGAGCTGTTACAGCAAGTTTACACTAAATCCTTTATTGCTTTTTCCATTTCTATTCTATCTAGAGTACTACTTTTGTGTATGTTATCTATAACAGTTTGGAGAGACTACAACAGTTGAGATGCTAAGCATGACATTTCAGGTGTTTGTGGTTTTTTGGTTTTTTTTGGTTTTTTTTTTGTTAAAAAGACTGCAGTACACAAAACCAGAAAACATTATTTTAGAAGCAGCAATGACTTCAAATTGATTTCCTTTAATAATAGCCAAGATGATTTTTTTCCCATTATAATTTGTATTTGCATATTTTTCTTGTTATTAAAAGTTATTCTGATGTTTGCCAAGCAGGATGTGAATCACATTAGTGACTGGACTACAGCCCAAAACTTTGAACTGCCACAAAGTATATATATGCCTGGAGTGCTTTGTGTATGTGTAAGTAAAATTTATATGTGAGACGAAAAAAGAGCAAAAGACATTAATCGCATGAGTGGCAGTGTTACCCTTTTTGCTTTAGAGCATAGATTGTTAATTAAGTGGCTATACTAGCTGCCATTCAAGTAATTAAATAATATACAAGGGAGTTTGTATTTTAGTCTAATTGCTGCTTAGAGACAGGCTAGAGACTCTACTAATTCTGGTCTTGACAGAATATTGTGACTTCATTTTACACAGTCTGCAGCTTCATGTTTTTTTAAGTAATTACAGAAAGACATAGTTATGTGCTCCAATGTATCGTTGACCAAATTCAATTGGAAGGTCTATGTCAACTCTCACCAAAGAAAATCTCTTTGCTCCTGACCTAAGGCTATGAGGAAATGTCTCCTATGGTCACATGTTTTGTATGATTGTCCCTTGTATAAGAAACACTTAACTCTCCAGAATTCTGGAAGTACAGATGATCAATTCTGTCATTTAGTATATAGCTCAAAGCTGGTAATTGACAGATTTCTTTGCTTTGGTATATGCAATTGCTAGCACTCTCTTAGGTTGCTGACCTAGATAGTACCATGTTTTTAATTTTGTCAGTGAGTTTGCCACCTATGGAACCCGGGTTTATGCATTTGGAGACTATATGTGACAGTAATTCACTCAATTGCTGTTGGGTATTTGAGCACTGCTTAGATTTGATTTTCTGCCTTGATTGATTTCCAGTAGGTGGCATCCATGCCAAATAAAGCTCTGTTAGCCTTTTCTAGTCAGAGTGAATTTATACTTCAGTCAAGAGAAAATGGTATTTCAGTACCAACTCTGATTCTTAATTAAAAAAAAAATACTTGAATTATGACTTCACAACATATTTCTTATTTCTCCTCCTACTAGACTCTGACAGGTTTTTTTTTAATGAGGAATTTTTTGTAAGAAAACCTTGTAATCCTTCTGGATTTGTAAAATCAGATCTCCCCATTCTCAAAGATTACTTGTGCTTTTACTTCACAATTTCTAGATGTTATGCCGAGATTAAACACTAAGTTCAATGGAAAAAGGAAAACAATCAAGAAAGGTAAACATTTGTCATTTCTAATTTGAAATTAGACATATGGAAGGAATAAAGTGCTTTACTTCATTGGGCTGGCTAACTATTTCTACACATGCAATTTGGTCCATAAGAACTTTTTACCAATCATATAGGCACAGCTCTAACCCATGGCCATCATAAGCATGTTACTAGTTCATAATGTAGATATGTCCTCTAAGCATGCCTACTTTCCATCACCCAATATCTACACGGTTTGGTTGCTGTTTCCCCAGCAGACTTGTTGACCATGGCTAAACACAACTAAATTTTTCCTTTTGCATTTTGAAATGGTTGTTTGCTATTGATTTCCAAATAAGTGTGTAGAAATGCTGGGCTCCAGTTCCTCTATCAAATTTGTGTGGAATTTGCTAATGCTTTTAAAAGTTAATAAAGATATGATGGCAGACAGGCAATGAAACAATGCAATCTTTTTTTTTGTTCTAGCTCAACAAATTTCTCTCTCTCCTGTCTTTGGGGAAGATTTGAAATAGGCAAATACAGTTCCCTCAAAAAACATTTACAAACTTTCAGTGTTCTGGATTGGACTAGTCTGATCCAGCTGTTATTCTCCCTAACAGTATCCTGATTAGATTTAGAAATTCTGGGAAATGAGGTGAACACATGATGCCATAGATTCATAAATCTTTTATGAAAGCTAGTGGTTTTATCACCCTACAAACTTCCCAGCCTATTTTAGGTCTGAAGCTGCATTACAGGAAACTTATCTGTAGCATCCTAATGCCTATGTTGAGAAGCTCACTCTAGTTGCAGGGTAGAGCCCTTAGATAACAGAGATATCGGTGGTTAACAGTCGCCTTTGTGGAGGTTCTAAATCTAAATCTCGAAGACTCAGCAATCTAGTAACTAGCTGTCTGGAGGTGCTGATCTCTGGCTGTGGGCTTACCTACCTACTCATAGATGATTACAGCTTTCAGTTGCAAGGGCATAGGCAGGAAATTAAATGGACGGAGAGTGTACCAGGTTGAAGGAGTGGTAGAAAAACTGTTGACATAGGATTAAACTCTTACTTGGTGGCTGTAAATTGAAGGCATGGTTAGGGTCCTAGTGCAGGAATTGGAGAGTATAGGTTATGAGTATAGGTTATGAGTATAGATTACTGATTCCTTCTCTCCTGTATGGGAGAAGGAACCAATCTGGGACCCAAATGCTCTATACCTCCTGGTACCAACAGCTGTGAGCAGCAGTGTTATCTAGGAAGACTAGTGTTTGCCATGAGTTTATAATTAAGAAGAAAACTTGGAAGCATGCATTAAAATAGTTTAACAAGCTCTGTTTTTATAACTTTTCTGATTACTTCGTGGTTTGGAAAAAGAAGCTTTTGACATGCTAAAAATTAATCCTTGCAGTTTTCAGTTTTGCTAACAAAGCAGAATAAGCCAGACGATTGTAAAAGCTGCTGGTTACCTTATAAAAGCTATTCTGAACCCAACTATTTCAACTGTTATTCATAAAAATACAAAGAACTTCTCAAAAATTGTGGTAATAATAGACATATATATTTCTTGTTCTGAATCAAGACTAATGCAGAAAAGATGTCACAGGGAGTAAAATTTGGAATAAAATATGAAGAAAAGACTTCAAAGGGTGTTATTATACTCCTATATGCATATTCCCATACACAGTATGCTCTGCAGCTACCTTGAAAATTAGAGTTCTTAGGAGATAAATTACTGTTAAATAATGAAAATCTATCCTCAGGTGCATGCAAAGTATTGAGCGTAATTAGGAATAGTGGTGGCACTGGTCAGAGAAAAGCTAAAAGAGGATGTAGAAGTGAAAAAGAAAAATAAAAGAACACCAGATATTGTATTATAAATGCAATGCAGTAGCTATCAGAAAAGGCATAGTAATTCTGTCTAGTGCCCTTATGTGACAGTGATTGCATTTGAAAATCAGCCAAATGGGAAAATGTAAAGTGAATATGATAATGCTGAGACTGATTACATTGTTCGCAGCAAAAAAAAATGTAAGCAAGTGAAACTCAATGAGTAATCTGCTGACTTTTCCCCCTCTCTTTCCTCCAAGTGGAATGGATTTTGGTTTCCATTCTGTATTTTACATTTTATTTTTATAATTTTGTTCAGGAGAAGTTGGAAGAGTCCTTCTTTTATTTAGAAGCACAGAAGCTGTGATCCTGCTGGGAAAAGGTTCCAGAGCTCAGCTCCTGCTCACTTGAGCACTGGCTGATTGATTGCTCTTCAAAGTATCTGTACAATGGTGTTAGTCTTCTGATAGTACAGCAGACTAAATCAATTAAAATCCACAGGAGTGCTATCTGTTGCACAAGGCAGTTTTCTGCATAAACTGAATTAACAGACCAGATCTTCTCTTCCATGGTTTTGAATATTGGAAGTAAAATAATAATAATAAAAAAATATAACTCTACTTAGTTTGATACACTTATGGAACTGGTTCATGGATCGGTTTAGATTTCTTAAGATGTTAGACTTGATGGTCTTCTAAACGGTGAGCAACAGGCGATTATATTAAGGTTTTTATTGAGCTATACTTTACAGCCTTGAAGAACCCCAAGGAACAAATGTACAATCAGCAACATATTGTCAGAAGTTCAGTCTTTTAATAAGAGGGATTATTTGAAGTTTAAAATGAGCTGTAATATATGACAAATAAAATCCTGACGTAGGATTGTTTGGCAGATCCCTGACCAAAATCCACATATCATGAAGACTGAATTTTTAATCTGCCAATGAAATATGGAAAATATTCTCTCCTGAAATTGAACATGCATGCAGTTTCAAGTGGGATATCTGGAAGAAGTAGTTAAGTTGTTAAATTTGGGCTGTTCAGCCTGGAGAAGAGAAGGCTGTGTGGAGACGTCATAGCAGCCTTCCAGTATCTGAAGGAGGCCTACAAGGATGCTGAGGAGGAACTCTTCATCGGGGACCATAGCAACAGGACAAGGGGTAACAAGTTAAAACTAAAACAGGGGAAATTTAGATTGAATATAAGGAGGAAGTTCTTTACTGTAAGGGTGATGAGGCACTGGAGTCAGTTGCCCATGGACATCATGAATGCTCCATCCCTGGCAATGTTCAAGGCCAGGTTGGACAGAGCCTTGGGGGACATAGAATCATGGAATCACAGAATAGTTAAGGTTGGAAAGGACCTTAAGATCATCGAGTTCCAACACCCCTGCCATGGGCAGGGACACCTCCCACTAAACCATGCCATCCAAGGCTATGTCCAACCCCACCTTGAACACCACCAGCGATGGAGTATTCACAACTTCCCTGGGCAACCCATTCCAGGGCCTCACCACCCTCACAGTAAAGAATTTTTTCCTCATATCCAATGTAAACTTTCCCTGTTTAAGTTTGAACAGTTACCCCTTGTCCTATCACTACAGTTCCTGATGAAGAGTCCTTCCCCAGCATCCCTATAGGCCCCCTTCAGGTATTGGAAGGCTGCTATGAGGTTTCCATGCAGCCTTCTCTTCTCCAGGCTGAACAGCCCCAGCTTTCTCATCCTATCTTTATACGGGAGGTGCTCCATTTCCCTGTTCATCCTCGTGGCCCTCCTTTGGACTTGTTCCAACAGTTCCATGTCCTTTTTATGGTTTAGTGTGAGGTGCCCCTGCCCATAGCAGGGAGTTTCGAACTAGGCAATCTTAAGGTCCTTTCCAACCCTAACTATGCTATGATTCTATGATCCTGTATGTTCAATGTAATTTCGGAATATACCTTGGCAGAGTATGGCACAAAGAAGAGTATACGCACAAATGTACTCCACTGAAACGAAGTCTGATTGTATTGTTATTGTGCAAGAACAGCATCAGTATCACCCGTGTTAAGTCAGAGCCTTGTGTCTGAAAGCAGAATAAAATTAAGGGTATCGCTGCGTTTTATATGCTGCAGCTGGTAGAGGCAGGACAGATCTTTGTCACCAGAAGATTACAAATACATTTATTTTCTGTGAAAAGGTTTTCTTTCCTCTGTAGCATAATCTCAACATCAGATACTACCCTTTTTCATTGTCAAGGATGGAGGCAGTATGGCTAGTGTTAATTCTGAAATCCAGGACATCAGAATTTCTCCCATGTTGCATAATCTTGATACAGCCTAAATGTCTGTGGGTTGTGTTGAGGAGATAACATTAATAAAACAGTTTTCTGCTCTTCAGTTTGCTTATCTGATAAAATATAAGTAAAAATTCTCTAAGCTATTAGAAAAAAAAAATAATACCGTTTTCAACTGCTGAGATAGAACATTGTTCCATTTCTTAAAGATGAGTATATATGACATGTAAATGTGCTTTAATCTTTGCATATAAACAAGCATCTGAAACGCCTAGCTGGAATACCTGTACAACCTTCTTAAGGAGCTGTTCTTCAGTATTCATAACGTTGTCACTGTTTTCTATCACTGTTTACTCTTGTTAGTTGTTTCTCCAGTATTTTCAATAGGAGGACATGCTTCAGAGTGATACTTAACACTTCTATGTCACAGAGATTACTTCTCCATTATTTGATAGCAGAAGTGTGTGCTTTTCATCAATAAATCCGAAACACTTTTCCTGTAGTCTAAAAATTAGTAATTATTGCAAGCTAAATGTTAAATTTATTTATTAAGCTAATTTATATAGTTCTCATTACTGAAAACCACCACAGGTGCCATGCATAAAATAATCTTGTCTTTTACCCAGACCCAGCAGCGCAGCTGGTGACACAGAACATTTCTGTCCCTTCAAATCCATCTGGCAGTGAAGTAAATCAGATAAATTGCTCATGAATCAGTTCTTTTGAACTGGAATAATTTAAAGCATGGCATCACTCTAAAAGCAGCATTTTTAAAATGTCAGTAAAGCCCAGTTCATATATTTGGTCAGGAAACAAGAAAAAAATAAACTCAGAAGAGATTGTATTCTCTAGAATGTTTCTTCACACAATTTATTTCAATGCTTAAATAATGTAATTTTCAAATATATTTTATTTTATTTTCATATCTTGTTAGGTCCTTTAATGCTTTTGAGTCTGAGAAAAATTATGAGATGACTATTTATTTGCTAAAAGCTTAATTCCCTTTTAGTAAGATTTTTACCTTATAATCTGTGAATGAATGGAACATTATCACAAAGTATTGTGCAACCATGGCCTTATTAATAACTTTCTAACTTATCTTTCTGCTTTCTCAGAGAGAAAATAATGTTTAAGTGGTTGCAGTTCTTCCATATCTTGTATTTAAACAATTTTCAGTCCCCTGTTTCTTCAATAGTGGCAAATCTGTACTGTTAAAATAAACTCAGGGGATAATAGCAATTTACACTTACTTAGAATCATGTTCAAGTTGCTTACACTATTCATTGCTCTAACTGATTGTTCAGTGGTATATGTTTCACATGCTTGTATCATCCTGAAAGCATTTTAATTAAAGCTCGTTGACTAAGCATGTAAATACACACCCTACTATAGCAAAACATGTATTCAGTCTGTTTAAAATGAAGCCCTTTTAAAAGAGCTACCAAGTGGCTGTTTTCTTCTGTTCTTGTTCCCTTTTCTGCCTGAAGGAGGTAGGTTTTTTGCCTTTCAGTTGTGTTGCAACTACTGCAAAATATGACAGTAGACAATTCCTTTAAGGTAAGGAATCTAGCTATAAGTATGACTTCTGCAGTAAGTTCTGCATGAACTACTAGTTATTGCATTTGTATCTAAATGCTGTAGTCCCAAATTAAGAATTAAAGCTCACAGAGCAAATGAACTTTAATAGAAAAATTTTAGCTGTGTTTTCTGTCAAAATGAATTGGGATCATATCTCTTTGTCATAAAAAGCTGTTAGGCACAAAAACTTTTAGGTTTAGATGGCTATTTCTTTTCTCAGCGTAAATGGGTTCTTGGTGCTACACAGAAATGTGGCTGTCCTTCTATCACTGAGGGTCTCGTTATGAATTGTTAAAGACAATGGGAACTGTTGTGGAATCCGGAATATCATTTATTTGCATTGTTTTGGAAAAAGGTAGAAAAAAGGTACATTTGTTTTCTTGTCATTACTGATATTACTAGTCCCACTGATAACTACTACTCTAATGTTACTGAGAAGCTATTTGTTAAGGAAAATATTTTCATTTATGCTTCATTTTTAAATACCATAGTTGTTTTAGCAAAAACATAACTATATTTCCTGTCTTGCACGTCAGGTACTGCCACCAAGGAGTAGACCTGTTTGAAAGGTCTGCTTGAACTTAAAGCAGCACTTTATCATGAACGGTAGCAGCATAATCTGTGTGCATTTTTAATATTACTATCAATATCACAGATTATCTACCTTTGAAAGATTTTGGTCATCCCTTAGAGACAAAACCACAATAGATATAGGTCTTAGACTGCAAAGGTTTTGTTTTTACGCTGAAATGTTTTTTGTTCTATGATGTATATGTGAAGATAGTGACCAACAGCAAACCAAAGGATACTAAAATCAGGATTTGAATATTTTCATCCATATTTATAGCTTTTAAACTGGTGGAAGCACATTCACACTGTACTTAGGAAGAGTAAAGCTTAGTATATTTGTTAGTAGATCACCTGTAGCTTGCTTGACCTTGCAGTCAAATGCCTGAATATTCAGAAGGATGCTAAAGAAAGGAGTCTGTGAACCTGCATTATTCCCAATGCATGGGAATGCAGGAATTGTTAATTCATGTTTATTGTACCACGATAATTATTTCTAGATGGGAGAATGGATTCTTTTAGGGTTCTTTTTTTTCTTCGTTCTTATATATGTTAAATCATGATGTTTGTGGGAAAATGATTATTTATTTATTATGATTAGTCGGAAATTTGTTAGACTAATACCACTGAATCTGAATACGTTTAAAGAATCACAAATACCTTAACATTTATGCTGTTACTTCTTCTGGCCTTTAATTCAGACTTTTTTTGTAATGTAGATGTCCAAAAAGATAAATGAATAACACTCTCAATAAAATATTTCTGTTAATTAATGCAGTTGTGACTGATGAACACTAATGAGATTTATTGCTTTTTAAAATCATCATAAAATCATAGAATAGTTAGGGTTGGAAAGGACCTCAAGATCATCGAGTTCCAACACCCCTGCCATGGGCAGGGACACCTCCCACTCAACCATGCCATCCAAGGCTATGTCCAACCCCACCTTGAACACCGCCAGGGATAAAGCATTCGCAGCTTCCCTGGGCAACCCATTCCAGTGCCCCACCACCCTCACAGTAAAGAATTTCTTCCTCAGATCCAATCTAAACTTCCCCTGTTTAAGTTTGAACCCATTACCCCTTGTCCTCTCACTACAGTCCCTAATGAAGAGTCCCTCCCCAGCATCCCTATAGCCCTCTTCAGGTATTGGAAGGCTGCTATGAGGTCTTCACCAGCCTTCTCTTCTCCAGGCTGAACAGCCCCAACTTCCTCAGCCGATCTTCATACAGGAGGTGCTCCAGTCCCCTGATCATCCTCGTGGCCCTCCTCTGCACTTGTTCCAACAGTTCCATGACCCTTTTATGTTGAGGACACCAGAACTGCACACAATACTCCAAGTGAGGTCTCACGAGAGCAGAGTAGAGGGGCAGGATCACCTCCCTTGACCTGCTGTTCACACTCCTTTTCACGCAGCCCAGGTTACGGTTGGCTTTCTGGGCGGCAAGAGCACACTGCCAGCTCATGTTCGTTTTTTCATCGACCAACACCCCCAAGTCCTTCTCCTCAGGGCTGCTCTGAATCTCTTCTCTGCCCAACCTGTAGCTGTGCCTGGGATTGCTCCGACCCAGGTGTAGGACTGTCATGGGTTCAGCAGTAGCAGTCATTTTTCTCCTTCTCGGTAGCTGGCGCAGCGCTGTGGTTTTGACTTTCGGCCTGGGAACAGTGCTGATAACACCAGTGTTTTCAGTTACTGCTCAGAACATTTTGGTCTGAGCAAGGACTTTGTGAGTCTCATGCTCTGGCAGGGAGGAGGGGAAGCCGGGAGGAAGCAGAGACAGGACACCTGACCCAAACTGACCAAAGAAGTTAGTCCATACCACAGCATGTTATGCCCAGGATGTAAAAACGGAGGGCAGAGACCCGGAGTGGTGGGGGGTGCACTGTGTGGTCGGGCTCGGTGTTGGGTGGTGAGCGATTGTATTCTCTTTCCTTGTATTTCTCTTGTCATTATTGTTATTGGTGTTAGCAGTAGTGGTTTGTGTTATACCTTAGTTACTAAACTGTTCTTATCTCAACCTGTGGGAGTTGCATTCTTTTGATTCTTCTCCCCATCCCCCCAGGACTGGGGGAAGAAAGAGGAGGGAGTGAGTGAGAGAGTGACTGTGTGAGCTATAGAGGCTTAAACCGCTACAAGGACCTTGCACTTGGCGTAGTTAAACTTCATCAGGTTGGCATCAGCCCACCTCACAAGCGTGTCAAGGTCCCTCTGGATGGAATTTCTTCCCTCCAGCATATCAACCGAACCACACAGCTTGGTGTCGTCAGCAAACTTACTGAGGGCGCACTCAATGTCCATGTCACCAACAAAGATGTTGGACAAGACCTGTTCCAACACTGATCCCTCAGGGACGCCACTTGTTACTGGTCTCCAGCTGGACACTGAGCCATTGACCACAACTTTTTGCGTGAGGCCATCCAGCCTGTTCTTCATCCACCTAGTGGTCCAACTATCAAATTGATGTCTCTCCAACTTGGAGAGAAGGATGTCATGTGAGACAGTGTCGAAAGCTTTGCCCAAATCCAGGTAGATGACATCAACTGCTCTACCCCTGTCCATCAGTTCCGCAGCCCCATCATAGAAGGCCACCAAATTGGTCAGGCAGGATTTCCCCTTAGTGAAGCCATGCTGGCTGTCACCAAGCACCTTGTTGGTTTTCATGTGCCATAGCATGCCTTCCAGGAGAATCTGCTCTAAGATTTTGCCATGCACAGAGGTGAGACTGACTGGTCTGTAATTCCCTGGGTCATTCCCCGGTCAACTTCTATTTAAAACGTGAAGATGGAAAAATTAATATGAGGAAAAATGTGAAGTATTCAAATTGTAGAATTCACATGATTTGATCTTTTATTTCAGTTTTCTCAAGAGACCATTTTTCTAATGAAAATTAGTCCTAGAATTCACTAATGTTATGGTTATGCATCTCAAGGCATACTGTTGAAAGATAAGTGCCTCCAGTTTAGCCTATCTTCATTGCTCTCACTCATTCTTTTGACCCCTTATTTGCCCTTATCGATACCTTCCTCTGCTTCTAATTCTTTTCTAGAGCTATGTTTTTCATCTAGCAGCCCCAAGTCTTCGTCCTCCAGGCTGCTCTCGGTCCAGCCTCTGTCCAGACTGCATTTGTGCTTGAGATTGTTTCCCTTTAAATGTTTGTTTTTTTGTTTTTTTTTGTTTTTTTTTTTTTTTTCAGTGGTAACATCACCAGTGGTCCATACTTTTTCCTTAAGTGAGGCAGATGGTTTAAAGTTCCTGGCATTACTTGCACTGATTAAAATTCATAAATAAATAAACTCTACTCTGCTGATTTATTTGGCTTCATGCCTATGGGAAGCAATGTTTGATGAGGAAGTATGTCACTGAGAACAATATGAATTTTGAATTCCAAACTGAGATGTGTTGTGGCTTGCTTAGAGATCAAACAATGAATCTGAATGTGAAAGATCTTATTTGAAAGTGAAAAAGAAAATACCAGCTTCCATTGGTATTTCCTCATGTTTTGCATAAACAAGTTTCATATAACTCAATTTTCAACTCTTCTCCAAGGAGGCTGTTTCACATTTTTAATATAATGTATGTCTCTCTGTGATTCCTCTCCTATTTATTGATTTTTATTTCTTACAATTACTTCTAGACTGAGTTCCGCATTTTAAATAGTTCATTTGCTTTTACAGAGGGTATATTAAAAGCAGTTATGTCCTTCTCCTTCAAACTTTCAGTGTGCCAGACTACTATTTCACACTTTTGGAGTTTTATTCACAAAACTCTGTAATCAGATAAAGTATTTTGATTTCAACAGGCTTTGTATCAAGCCTTTTGCTTTTAGTTTTTTTTTTAGGAATAGAGCCGTAATGAGACTAGGTGTTGCAATAAGGTGTCAAAATTTACAGTACAGTTGCTATTCAATTTTAAAAAACCCCCTTTTTATGATTTTGAAGTTCAAGATGTTGGTTAGTCTAATCCTGAGTATCCACAGCTGCGGGATCATTACTATCTTAGTCATCTGTTTCTCAATATTCTTTTCTTAATACAGGATTCATGTTGATACCTGAAATATCAGTCTGTTTGATTGGATGGATTTATCCACACTAGGAGATTACACAGAGACAACCTAAACACTCACATGAGATGAAATACAGTGTTTAAATATTAATATGCTCTTTGGAAGTTATGGCCCTTGCTAACTGACACAGTCTGGAAAATAATGTCCCAAAAATGCAGCATTCAGGTAGAAGAGGGAATGATTATGGCTGAGAACTGAGAAATGTCCACAGCTTGTTTATTAGGGTGGGCGTCCTTGTGTGGAGTCTTCAGAATACAATTAAATTGTCGCAAGATGTTGACTTCAGAAAAAACTCCTAAACCCAGAAATGAAAAAATTATCAAGACAGCAGCCACTTTCCACTCTTCCAAGTATTTTTTGTTACATCACAGAAGTTATTAACATTTTATTGGTTTCAGCAAAATCCATTTAATAGATTCTATGGCAGACTTTGAAAGTGTTCTGCTTATTATCTGTGCCAGCATTAAAATGAGGCCTCAATGTGTAGACTATTTAAAATACCATTGATACAGTTAAAATTCAGCTTTGTCAATATGTGGCAAGTTGTTTGTTTTGGGGTTGGGTTTTGTTTTTTGTTTGTTTGTTTGTTTGTTTGTTTTTTCTATTTAGAATAGCAGTATAATTGCTTGGTATCAGTGATCAAATACTAACTTTTCATAGAATTCTATATATGCTGTCACTATCTATGCTTTCTACTTTTGTCTCAAACAAATATGTGATAATTCAGTTTCATGCCCTGCATTCAAAGCTGAGAAAATAAAGTGGCCCTGAATTTGACTACAGTCTTTAATGGTTTCCCATGAATTCCTGGAAGAGTAAAATTAATTCTGTACTTGTTGGTTGGTTTGTTTGGGTTTTTTTCTCCCAGAAAGATGCTAAAGTGAGTGTGGGTCGGTTTCAGGAAAAATAAGATTATGCTATAATATTCAAAAGTAAAGTTAAAGTTTTTTTAGTAAAATCTAAGAATTTTTGATTTTAATGTATTTAATTTGGTTTTGGGGGGGGTTTATTAACTATGAAACTGCCTGTCAGGAATACAGCCAGCTGTTTTGCCTCATGTTTTTGTGGGTTTTTTTTTTTGTTCTTTTTTTTTTTTTTTTGCCAAGAGTTTATTCTGCTGTTAAATCAGACTCCTGGAATAAACAGAGTATCCCAAAAGGGTTATTTGCAAGGTTTAGGGATTGAGAGTGCCCTCAGCAAGTTTGCCGATGACACCAAGCTGCGTGGTTTGGTTGATACATTGGAAGGAAGGGATGCCATCCAGAGGGACCTAGACACACTTGTGAGGTGGGCTGATGCCAACCTGATGAAGTTTAACCATGCCAAGTGCAAGGTCCTACACCTGGGTCGGAGCAATGCCAGGCACAGCTACAGGTTGGGCAGAGAAGAGATTGAGAGCAGCCCTGCGGAGAAGGACTTGGGGGTCTTGGTTGATGAGAAAATGAACATGAGCCGGCAGTGTGCGCTTGCAGCCCAGAAAGCCAACCGTAACCTGGGCTGCATCAAAAGGAGCGTGACCAGCAGGTCGAGGGAGGTGCTCCTGCCCCTCTACTCTGCTCTCGTGAGACCTCACTTGGAGTGTTGTGTGCAGTTCTGGTGTCCCCAACATAAAAAGGACATGGAACTGCTGGAACAAGTCCGGAGGAGGGCCACGAGGATGACCAGGGGACTGGAGCACCTCCCGTATGAAGATAGGCTGAGAAAATTGGGGCTGTTCAGCCTGGAGAAGAGAAGGCTGGTGAAGACCTCATAGCAGCCTTCCAATACCTGAAGGGGGCCTATAGGGATGCTGGGGAGGGACTATTCTTTAGGGACTGTAGTGAGAGGACAAGGGGTAATGGGTTCAAACTTAAACAGGGGAAGTTTAGATTGGATATGTGGAAGAAATTCTTTACTGTAAGGGTGGTGAGGCCCTGGAATGGGTTGCCCAGGGAAGTTGTGAATGCTTCATCCCTGGTGGCGTTCAAGGTGGGGTTGGACATAGCCTTGGATGGCATGGTTGAGTGGGAGGTGTCCTTGCCCATGGCAGGGGGGTTGGAACTAGATGATCTTAAGGTCCTTTCCAACCCTAACTATTCTATGATTCTATGATTCTATGATTCTAGCAGCATGTCATACTGATATGTCACGTTCGCCTTTGTTTTTATAATTCTCATGTTACAGAAAGAAAAAATACAAGTAACATTATAGTAATATGCCACTGAGATAATACCAAAGCAAACTGATGGTATTTTAAAGCTAAATAATTACCTAGAAACAACTGAATAAAATTATGCTATATGTTTTCTCAGGTTTTGGGCTGCATTTGCCATTGACGTAGTACTATCACAATTGAAAGAATTAGTCCACTGATGTACTTGGCTGCTATTTACTAGATTATTTTTTTTTTCTGTTTGCTTAATGTTTTCTTTAGTTATGTTTTAAATTAGGAGGATTAATAATTTAGAACTAATATGCTAGACACATTTCTGTTAATCTGTTCATGTCCGGGTGCATTTTGTTTTCCTTGCTGATGAAAGGTGGCTCTGGTATCACTCTGAAACTCTGGGGATGCAAGTAATGGTAAGTAATTATCTCATGCACTTGAAAGTAAATGTTCATAATTTTTGTATCTATCCCTCAATTGTCCACACCTACTGCAGACTCTGAGAGTATTAGTGTGCATTTATTACTGCTTCCAGAGCACACTCTAACAATCATTTAAGAAAGCAGCCAAACTGCTGTGTAATCTGTTAATATCAGCATTTACAATGTAATTAAGATAAAGTGTTTGAAAATTAATAACCTATAGTTTTATGTCTAATTAGTTTCTACTGATTGCCACAAAACACTTAAAACTGTAATAGCTAAATGGAAGAATTAGAATCATAAAATGAGGCCCCAGTGTCTAAACTACATAGGTGAAATTACGTTCTCCTAGATCATCAGTTGCTTTGATGTCTCTTGATAGAAGACATGTCTGCTGCAATATCTGGCTTTCAGTTCAATATTCCTGACTTAACGTTACTTGCAAGTTGTGAATTAGAGAAAAATGATCTGGTTTAAAAAAAAATAAAAATAGTGACTCAAGTAAGTAATAGAAGTAGTTATAATGTGAAAACAGATGATTTTAATTATGCCAGAATAAATTATGTCTCAAAATCTAGTGGGTTACTGCCAGCTACATTCTTTGCCACATTTCTGATTACTCTGTAGGAGCTGAGTATTTGAAACTACCCCAGATGAACAGTATTTTTCTGAGTATTTTACCATGCGTATCCTCATTGTCTTCTGTGACAGCAAATTGGAAAGTAAAGGCGTTTTGTTTAAACACAGTAAAATACAGCAAAACAAATATTCATTCCTTCAACATTGTACTTGTTTTTTGGAAGACAGGAAAGGTTTGGATAACTGCATTATCATTGAACTCTCCTTCCCCTCATGCTTTCATATTCCTCCAGTCAGTATTACAAAACCACCCTCTACCAACATGGATGGCTTCTGTAAAAATATAGAAATATCTATTTCACAGCTAGTCATGTTGCTATTACAAATGGAGGTACACTTGGTGCTATTTTAATATTTTAAAAGTATGTCTGCATTGGTGTTTAAATTTGAATCTGAAGTCCACTTGGTTGTTTCCACTGAATGCGAAGAGGAGTCTTGGAACACGCAAATTTAATTCTCCTTAGATGATATTTAACTGGAACTTCTGGAACAAATCTAATGCAATGCAGCCACAAAGGGAAATCCAGTCCAAGGGACTACACCAGAGATTCTCACAAGCAGAAAGTTAAATGTATGAAGAGTGAGGAGTAGGTCATCAGCACCAACTGCTTTGCTATTTAGGTCTGTTTTGGTTGACCCACAGAACTTGCTAATGCAGATGCAGCATTACAGCAGCCATTATAATCAGTGTTGGGGACTTAAGTCTCAAATACATGACCATATTGCTATATGGCATCTGAACCATTTACTGTACCCAGTGATTGTCAGCATACACACTCTTAATCCTTGACTAGAGTGAGATTATATGTTAGTTTACTAGCCTTTAGTGATAGAAGGCTAGCCTAATTCAAGTAATATTGTATCAGCTAAAATCATTCACATAGGCACTTACCACAGATTTGCTGATACTTAGAGTGGGATTCATCTCAATTCAGCATATTGCAATTGTTGTGGGATGGAAGCCTTAATTACAGCAGCAGTTACCATTTAAGAGAAACAGATGCAATCTCTTCGTTTGCTGCAGTTTATGGTCTTGCTGCTGCTGTAATGTTTGTAATGAGGATACAAATCTAAAACATTCAGGTATTGTCACTGCTGATCTGAATACGATAATTGTTCACAGTTTGTTGAAGGTTTTTTTGTTTTCATTTTGTTTGCTTGTTTGTTTTTTTTGTGCCTGTGTACCAATGTACATAGTATGGGAAACAAGCAGGAAGAACAAGAGATCTATGTGCGGTTGCTGGGCTTTGATCTCATTGCAGTTACATAGTGGGATAGCTTGCATGGCTGGAATATTATCATGAATGGCTACATGTTTTTAAGGAAAGACAGGCCAGGAAGGTGAGGTGGCAGAGTTGCCCTTTATGTGAGAGAACACCTGGAATGTCTGGAGCTGTGTCTCAGGGTGGATAATGTGCAAGCTGGGAGCTTATGGTTCAGAGTAAGAGGGGAGACCACCAAGGGTGACACTTTTGCAGGTGATTGAACAGACCAGCTTATCTGAAGGATGAGGCAGATGAACCTTTTACAGAGAGCTGGAAGTAGCCTCACAGTTACAGGCCCTGGTTCTCATGGTGGACTTCAACTACCATACCATATGCTGGAGGAGCACCACAGTGAGGAACAAATGATTCAGGAAGTTTCTGGAAAGCATTAATGATAACTTTCTAACACAAATAATGGAAGTTCCAATGAGGAAATGTGCTGCTGAACCTTATACTAACAAAGAAGGAAGGACTGGTTAGTGAAAGTAAGGGGCAGCATGGGCTAACCATGAGATCTTGGAATTCAATATCATGCAAGGAGGAAGAAGGACAATAAGATCACAACTCTGGATTTCAGGAGAGCTAAATTTGGCCACTTATGGGACCTTCTGTAAGGTCCCATGGGAACTTGGGACCTAGACATGAGTCTAAGAGAGCTGGCTAATATTAAAGGGTCACTTCCTCTAGGCTCAAGAACAGTGTATCCCCATGGACAAGAAACTGGGGATAGAGGGAAGGAGACCTGCATGGCTGAACCCCAGGGTTCATTCAACCTTTTACCAAAGGATACTTTGAGACTGTCATGAGCCAGAGCCATACTAGGAATTACAATATATAGACAATTGGATTCTAATGACAAAGATTGTCTCTTGGGCTGCTAAAGAAGGGCAAGTACTAGCATAAATGTAACATTAGTGTTCCACTCTTTGATTTTACTGATATGGGACAGTCAGGCCACAGGGACTGCGGGGTGCATCATTCAGTGCATCATCCCTGCATATTAGAAGCAACTATTAGAGTTAGAGTCCTTGTTTATAACCAGTATCTTTTAAAGCTTGTTACAATTTATAAAATATTGCCAACATTTATTAGAATTCATTGTGTGGTGACAATGTGCTTTGATTTCCTGTTTGTTTTAAAAGTTACTGTGACCATTTTTCCATATTTACTTTATATTTATTATTTATTATGTGATATTTTTCCAGTAAATGAGCATTCATAAATAACAAATATGCAAGTTATTATGACATTCAAAATTAAATAAATGTCCAGAGGAAAAAAAAAACATAGCATTTTGTTTGTCAGGCCTGATCTTTGAAATATATTTTTATCATATGTTCCAAAGTTTGAAAACATGCCACGCCACTTGTACATTAATAGGCATCTAGAGAATCCTTTTTTTCTTAATACCTTACTCTGAGTAAGGCAAAGTACTACTTTTTTGGGCTTTCTGTTGTTTTATATAAAACAATTCCTAAATCACACGCTAATGTAACCATTATTATGATATTGATTTTATTTATTTCTCCTTTATTTGTTCAGGAAATAAAGTCTGGTTATTCACATAAGTGGTGGATGAAGTAGAGGTATGATTAAGAAGGACGTTAGTTGGATGGCTGATAAAAAGTTTAGGCTGCTTCTTATTACAGACTTTATGTGGTGGAATCATTCATTCTATGTCAGGATCCAGAGTGATTCATTCTTTATGTTTGTATAATAAAAGGACTCTCCAAAGCAGAAACAATACCAAAGTATTGTGCATTAAATTAATTCAGACGTGCAGTAATATAGATCAGTGCCTGAAGTGATCTGCGGACTGTGACAAAACTATAGGACCTGAAAGCTTGCGCTGAACGACACGGCTTCACATCTCAATAATTTCTTTTGTAATTAACTAGGTAGCAGATGCAAATTAAAAGCCTCTGGAAACCTTGTTGATTATTTGTTTCTTCATTTTCTTGATTTAGAAACTGAATATGTATTTCAGTCATGGGTAGTGAAGTGAATTTGTACGCTTGAGTATGTGATCTTTAAGTCTATGAATTTTAGCCAACTAGGCCTTTGTTTGATCACATTAGTGACTATTACTTGACATTTTTATTGCATATATGCCATTAAGTAAAAAATAACTACCTAAAATCCCAATAACTGCAATTTATTTTTCTCTATTGTTCACTTGTGACTTAACCATAAACCTTATGAAATATACTTAAAAATCTACTTACAGTTAATTGATAGTCAAAGCTTTTAAGAACTGATGTGAGCACACCACACATTTAGGAAGCATTTACCTTAAGCTACATCTGTTAAATCCCTGTGTAAGAAGGAAGGGAAGGAAGGAATTGATGGTAAATGTTAGGAACCCAACTGTGAGGCAAATGCTCCAATTTGTAGATAGAAGAATAAATGCATAGCCTGTGCACAGAAGTAGAATGTGGGGTAGATTTTCTTGTATACTATTACACCTTGAAATGGTCTTAATGCATTTTGATGCTTAAAGAAATTTCTTAAACTGTTTAGGAGTCAGGTAGCTGAACCTCTGAGTGCGTCCTCTTAGATATGTTTTCTAGAGACCAGTGTGATACACTTGGGGAGAAAATTGCATTCCTAGAGGAAGAGAGGGAAAGTGGTCTGTCCTGAAAACAAAGACTTACATCTGCCTTACTCTGTAACATCTGACATAAATGTTCCAAATTCTTCACCTTTGTAGAATCATAGAATAGTTTGGGATGGAAAGGGCCTTCAAAGTCCATGTAGTCCAACCTCCCTGAAGTGAGCAGGGACATCTTGAACTAGAGCAGGGTGCCCAGAAACACATCCAGCCTGGTCTTGAATGTCTGCAGTGATGTCACATCAACCACCTATGTGAGCAATCTGTGCCAGTGTTTTACCTCCCTCATTGTAAAAAACTTCTTCCTCACATCCAGCCTGAATCTCCTCTCTTTTAGTTTAAAACCATTACCCCTCATCCTGTTGCAAAAGGTCCTGCTAAAAGTCTCTTCTCTGAAGACTACCATGATGTGGGCATGACAAGAGCTGCAGTGGGAAGTTTTCCTGGGCTTTTGTCAGGTCTTTGTGGACAAAATATTTTGTGGGCTTCTTATTGAGCTCTGTTTGGGCGGGTGCATCTGCCACGAGATCCAGAAACACAGTTATGTTAGTATTTCAAGATTAAGAAATTTTTTTCCTTTATTTCTGGAAAATACAGCTAGACTAAAATTTCAAGATGTTTTGTGAATCTTTGCAATGTTTGAATGAATTTGTGCTGAACACCTGTAGGTATATCCTACTTATATTTGGTTTGGTAGGACTCTACCTAGCAAACAGTGTCAAGAATATTAGGAATGCCAGAAAATTATTTTTACATGCTATATTCTCCTTTCTTTTCCATTTTATTTTGTTGAGTGACACAGTTGATCTTGTTGATGCATCTAAGAGTCTCTCAAGCTAGCCAATTAAGGAAAATGAGCTTGTATGTTACTTATTTGATGGCTTTGAATCATTAGCAGTACTGTAAACTTACTTGGCACTAAGCGAATGATCTAAATTCGGTATAGTTGGCATATGCCAACTATCTGACTTATGATTAGCTGAGTTACAAGCAGATATTTTACTTTAAAGTTTATGGTGAAATTACTTCTGAAGTTGGTCCAAAGTCTATATATGTAGATAATAACTGACAACAATGCTTTATCTTTGTACAATAATATATCTTTGCTAGAAATAAATGCTAGAACTCTCATTTGTAATAGTCCTGTTGAAAAGTCATACGTCAAGTCATAATTTCAATTTGATTATACAGAGTTTATTTTTTTCTGATCTTTAACAACTCATTTTTAGTGAAAAATAGATTATTTGGATGTTATATAGTATGGAATACTATATGTGGAAATTCTTATTGACAAACTATGCAATATATGATTATTTCAAGTTAAAAAGAGCTATCAAAAGTTTAATTTCACATAAGTAAAGCTGAAATGTAGGCTAAAACACAATGATGTCCTTGTGATCTGTACAGTAAATACAATATACTCTGCCAAAATTTACATTTTAATTAGCAAGGGTCTTGAGAATAGCTTGAGAACATGCCTTCATTTTTCTTAATATAACTAGGCTATAACATAAGAGGGTAGTACAAGGAAATGTGGGTATGAATCGTTGACAGGGAAAGGACTTCATTCTAATTCTCTCATTTTTTGACTGAAAACCCTAATAATGGAGGTATTATAAGAAAGAAAATGAGTGATATCTGTTCTTCTATTGACAAAATTTCAAGAAAGGGTGGGACATGTAAACTCTTGATTTCTGAGCCATATCTTCTTCCTTAACGCTGTGCTTGTACCAATAGTCTTTGCTTCCTGGGGACATTACTGGGGTTATTTGTCTCCTGACCTGGAGCACAGCTACTGCAAGTGCCCAGTACTGCCCAGCTCATATTAGAACTGCTTTGTTTTCTTTGCAATTTATAGAATAGTATAGCCCAGCCCTGGATGTAAAATAACACTACAATAAAACAAACAAATAAACAAACAAACAAAATCAAATTTTGTTGTACCTGATAGATCAAAGATCTGTTTGTATTAGTTTACAAATGCAACTTTTAGTAACATCTATACTATGCAAATCCAAGTAGTGTATTATTGTAATGATTGCATGCAAAACTCCTAATTTGAACATATTCTAAGATTAGCATTTATTAAACATTGAAATTTTAAGCAATATAAAGAGAAATGGAAACACTGAAGTCTAGAAACTAAATCTCAAGCTTAATATTTTTACAAATTTTGACTTATTGAATCAGAGGCATTCTGTATATTTCTGCATTAGTACTTGATCTCTTAATGATTCTCACTTCTACATAAATTTACATTACAGAACTATACAGAAGAGAATGCATTGTAAAAATGAAATCCTTGTTAGGTTAAGAGCAATGTATAAATTCCACTAGTATTTGAAATAAAATTCAAACTCCATCTGTCATATATTATCCTCAGAGCAGCTAGGACATATACATATATAATTGGATTATGATAAACTGAAAAACACCCAAAGTGCCTCAGGTATTCCTTCCAGGCTTTAACAATGATTTCTTAATTTTGTATCAAAGTCTTTAATGCTAGAAATTCATACTTGCAATAAAAAGAAAAAATTATAACTGCATTGAATAGGTGTTTTTAGTGTTTTTCCAATTAGATGCTTTATGTGAGAGAAAATACAATACAATAAACATTGCTCATCTCATAGGAATTCAAATTTTTTTTGTGTTTCATGAAAGCCTTAGAATGCTGACTCGTCTATTTCTGATGTTTGGCTGTTGATATGTTTTGCGTGAAATATTTCTGATACAAACAAAAGAAGTCCAAGCTTACTGTTGATGTGCTAAAGGAACACATAAAACTTGCCATACAAATCTATATTAATTGCAAGGAAAGTGAATAAAACAAACTCTTTCATAATTTATTCTTGGAACTTTTAAAATATTTTTTCTCTACCTTTGAGACTGTAGGAATACTGCCATCAAATAGCTGACATTTGTTTTCTTTCCTTCCTATCTGATTCATGCCTTCATCAGACTTTAAAGGAAGAAATTATCACACCCCTTTGAAAGGACTTACCAGTCTATCACTTCATGGTTACAGTTTTTCCAGTTAAATGCTAAGGCTTCTCATTTTCACTTTGTTCTTTTAAATGATCACCCCCTCCTTTCATTTCTGAAGCAGAGTAATTTTTGCCAGAATCAGCTTTTAGTGCAAGACTTCAGGGAAAAATATCAACATTCTTTGGATTATGTAGTGCTAGCTAATAGTGCTGCCCTTTTAAAATCAGTGATATGTATGTGCATGCATTCTTAGATGGTTTATTTTAGGATGAGGTCAGTTTTCTGAAGATGCTTGTTTCTGTCCATTGTCCTTGTTTCTTTCCATTGTCTATAAAATTGTAGTGACTCTAAAAGGTGATTAGTACCACTTGACTAGCCTGCAGGTGTCTAAATTGAGTAGGCAAATTCTACAGGGGAAAAACCATAAACCTCATTCATCCACAGATACTTGGGTTTGTGTATTTTTTTTTTTTTCAAAACCAAGGGGATCTGAATTTTTACTTCAATGAACATAATTCAGTTAACTTTAGGCTGAGGTAAATTACTCCCTGGACATGCCTATTTTTCTGCAGAGATGGATGCTTAAGTTTAGATTCCTAAAGCTACATGAAGCTACTCCAACCCTAACAGCTGAAAAGATGCATTAGTATTTTTTATGAGTTGTGTAGCCCCTCAGTCTTCACCTTATTCTTTAGTTTAAACCTAACATTTTTGTAGTTTTATAACTATAGCATTTACAGTTTAAGCCTAAATGTCCCAAGCTATGACATTTTTTAAAAGCTCAGGCAATTGAATGAATTTTCTATATGGTAGTTTTTGTAAATGCTACCTATTTTCTAGTTGTTTTGAGTGGGTTTTAATAATCAAGTTTTTCATTGGACGTGATTTAAATGAGGATTTCTGAGTTCTCAAAAAGAGGAATATGTGTACTATGTTCATATGTCAATGAATGGTGTTGCTGGATTGATCCTGTTTTTCTGAACTGTTCTTGTTTCAATTGATATCTGCTATGTAGGCGATCAGTGAAGACAGGTGATTATGCATAAACAGCACAATGGGAATAGTTAATAACTCTATGGACGTTGTCTAACACAATATGGTTTACTGCTGAAAAAGTACTCTGATTTCCAAAGTAATCAAAACTGTCTGTAACTGATGCACTATTAATTTCATTTTAGAAAGAAAATGATCCTTTTAAGCCTTCAGGTAATGTAAACAATAAAATAGCTATTTTAATGTGAATCCCAAGTTTGCACGTGTATATAAAAGGATTCAGAAAAGACAGACTGATATATCTGGAATTTTTGTATGTGCTAGCTATAAGTATACATGTGACCTTATAAATATTTATGCAGGGTTCAAAGCCATCTGTCAACAATTAAAGTATATGTCACGTTTAATAGCATAGTCTGCATAGATTAGGATTACTATAATTAGACTATTGCACACATATTACAGCTGCAAAATGGATGAGCCAGGCTTTCTTAGGAATTTCAAAAAAGGCTTCTTCTATTTGATAATATTCTGCATGGTATTTGATTGCATCTGAATAAGTAATGTCACAGAGAAATAGCATAAGCAGCTACTTGAACTTGAAGCTAGCTTTTCTGAGAAAAGTTATACTCTTATCACACATACAAAGACCCAATGGTATCTAAAGAATAGTTCTATCAAACCTTTCTGAGAAGGCTGTGATTATAAATGGTCCACTTCTTTATGCAGCAAGAAAGCTGTTCTCAACTAGTATGTGACCCCTCCTCCATCACTTCCATATTTCAAGGATGCCTTAATTCTCCTGAAGATTTTGAAAAACTAACATTTTTTTTGCATTTTGACAAGACTAAGGAATAGCAACTATTTTAAGAATAGTTTGGAGGCAAAGAAGATTTGAAAATACAACCCTTCATCATTGATAAATCTCAATTTATGCAAAGGAGCCTTACTACACAACGAGTATAACCAAGGGAGTATAGTTATATAGAACTCATGAAAATGAATGGCAACTCAAGAACAGGAAAGGGGGTTAAATTGTGTGGCAGGAAGTCTTCATTTTAACCTCACTGAGAATTCACTTGCTTTTTGAAGTGTGCTAGCACACAATCCCAGCAGCTGGAAAACTTTCAGTGTAAGTCTTAAGTGGGGCATAAATGACGTGCTAGAGTTTGCACCAGCTTTCTGTCTGAAGGATAGATGCTGGAAATGAAAAGAAGATACACTGGGCCTTAAGAAAAGCTTGGTAAATAATGCAGAAGACTCTGGATGAATGTTTTTGCTGTGGTGTGTTGCGTGTCAAACTGTTACAAGATTGGGCCAAAAAAAGTCACAGATAAGGACTTGTGGTATGCTTTAGTAATTGATACTGTAAAAATCACTAAAGTAAGGAGATTCATTTTTATTAATTATTTAAAGATCTGCTTTATTTCTTTTGTACTGGGGGAAAACTATTTTTTGTGTAGAGAATTGCTCCCCATCAAAACTGTGCTATAGACAACATTGTTACAGTTCATTGTGAGAAAAATGAAAACTGAAGGGTTTGGTTTCACAGCAGTTGAATTCTGTATTAAATTTTATAGGTGTCTACTCCCACATCTTCTTCTAGGTCAATGTAAAATGCTCTGATCTAAGGAAAAAGTACATGTGCAGCTGCTGAAGAGGGAAATACATTTTTAATGGTTACATTTTGTTAAGTGTGAGGTACCATTTTTAACTTGTATTATCTACAGAACAAAGGGTAATCCAATTTATAAAATGGTGTATATGAGGCTCAGTTATCATGCCAAAACAGATAGAAAAGTATTTTCTTTCTCAAGCTGTATACAATAATTAAAAATTATTTTTAAAAGTAAGTCAGTAACCTAAATTAAGGTGCAAAGACCTCAAGCTGATCAAAATTCAGCCAGTTCTTTGTTTGAGGGGAACTGAATAATTCTGTTACCCTGAATTTACTTTTTTTTTTTTTTTTTTTTTTGCTCATACAACCAAATAACGGTACAGATAAAACAGAAGATTGAGGCTTTTTTGCTTTAAGGTAAACTCTGTCTGTCTGATACAAAGAGGAAAGTCCTACTGAAAGCTTAGTCACCTCACAAGGCTTTTATAGAGTTTTTAAAGCTAGGAGCTAAAGAATTACATCCTAGCAGTAAGTCTGGATGTCTTTGGCTCCACAGGTCGAATGACTAGAACTGATTTCCAGCTGAATCAGCTGTGGGTAGCTTCTGGCATAATTAGACAACAGAACTACATTCCCTAAGAGACGCTGTCCCAGGTTCAGCTGTATCAGTTATTTTTCTCCTTAGTAGCTGGTGCAGTGCTGCATTTTTGACTGTAATCTGAGAACATTGCTGATAACACACTGTTTCAGTTGTTGCTGAGTAATGTTTACCCTGATCAAGGGCTTTCTCAGTCTCATGCTCGGCCAGGGAAGAGGGGAAGCCGGGAGGAAGCAGAGACAGGACACCTGATCCGAACTAGCCAAAAGGGTATTCCATACCACAGCATGTCATGCCCAGTATATAAACTGGGGGGAATCACCTGAAAGGCCCAGATCGCTGCTTGGGTCGGGCTGGGTATCAGTTGGTGGGTGGTGGGCAATTGTATTGTGCATCACTTGTGTTTATTGCTGTCTTTTCCTTTTCCCCTTTTGGTGTTATATTCTCTCCCCTTGTTATTTCCCTTAGCATTACTATTGTTGGTGGTAGCAGTAGTGGTTTTGTGTTATACCTCAGTTACCACACTTTCTTATCTCAACCCGTGGGAGTTACATTCTTTCAATTCTCCTCCCCCTCCCTCTGTGAGAGGGGGGAAGAAGCGAGTGGCTTCTTGATTCTTGCGCAAGTGGCTGCGTGGTTCTGAGTTACTGGCTGGGCTTAAACCACAACAGCTGCCTTAATTGCTATGTACCCCTTTTCAATAGTAGCCATGTATCTACTCATATCTGAGCATGTCTTTCTTACCAATAGAGATAAATAAATGGTTCTAGAATGTCCATCCATCTCATCCTATAGATAGCCTAAAGCAAGTGAAAGGAGTTGCCTTTAAGGTTCCCATTTCTGTCTGCTGACCAAAAGATATCAGGATAAGTAGTTCAGATATAAATATCCATAATTCAGTGACATGAATCCTATCCAACTGTCAGGAAGCCCTTCTTCTTGATTCCTAAATTATTTGTTTTTGAATGACAGAGCAGAAATAATTAGATGCATGTTTATTAACGTTCAAACATCTAAAATGCAATATTAGCTCTGCTGTTAATATCTTATATGCAATATTAGCCCTGCTGTAAACTTAGTCTTCATGGAGTTTGCACAGCAAGCTATTGCTTTTCCTCACTCAGTCCTCTGTCCACTTACATGAGGGCTGGAAATGTTATCAAGTGAAAGAAGAAAGTAGCTTTATCATCCTGCTGGTGTATACAAGAAAGCAGTGTTTGAGTCAGCAATGCTGGTAAATCATTTCCACTGACCGTCCCTTGAAATCCGTTCACTGAAATCAGTTCTCTCGATAAATCACCTATGTATCCACTTACAATAGGGTAGCAAAAGGAAACCTCTAACAATCCAGTAAGATTTCTGCTCATGATGGCATCACTGGTTATTGTAATGCAGCTTTTTCTGTGATGTCTTCTGAATGGCTCTCCAGGTGAAACGTCAAGTGACATGTTATTCTGATAAAGTGAAAAGCATTCCAGAAGGTGGTGTTATTTTTAAAAATTCTTTCTTTAACTGGCTTAATATACTGCCCTTTCACCTGCAGATCTGTGAAGTATAAGGAGAAATCTGACCCTGAAATAATCTGTCTGTAATTTTCATTATCTGTCATGATGTTTAATTCACTTCAGCTATAACTTTACTGTCATGTTTTCACTGATACTGAGAGGAAACTAGAGCTTACATATCATTAACTCCTCTTAAGTAACAGCCCATGTCATGAAAGTGAGGGAACGTCTCCTTTTGTAGTTATAAGATCAGAACTGCCACAGACTGGAAATACATAGATGGACAAGTGATGTAGTATACATAATTTGCTGTAGAACCCAATTCTAGTTAATTTTTTTAGTAACAATTGTATATAAACATGCCTGTAGAAGCATTAAATACATATTTTATGCCTAAAATAGTAAACATTGATTGTTTTGCTATTCTCATGATTCATGTTTCTAAGAAGCAGCCAGATTAACCACTGGCTGATAACTGTTATCAGTACAAACCAGTGCACAATAATGAGCTAATGCTCAGGTACTCATGTCTATATACATGAATTCTTGCAGATTGGTGAATTCTCTTTTGTTCCACAGCTTCCTTAATATGCTTCATTTTCTTGGAAAAACTGTTGTGTGAAATAATAATCACCAGATTAATTGAAACTGAGTTCAATACAAATAATTGTGATTAATATTCCCATGTAGTTTCGTAAGTTCTAGTTGTTAGCACTGAGAATGTTTGGTTTAAACCTTTTTTCAGAAAAATTAATTCTTAAGTTGTAATCAGCATTTTTCTCACAAATAATTTGATCTTTATTCTTGCTAGGACTAAGTTTATCTAGAGAAAGGGCATACAAAGAAATAATGACATTTTCCATTTTTATAGCTGAAACATCTAGTTACTGGTTGGGATCCTGTTGCGCTTTTATCTACTTGGCTTAGTTGCACTAGGAGCTCTGTTGTTACCAAAGAAACAAAGAAAAAATTTAATGTCTGGCTAAAAGAATTAAGAATTCACTTGGAAAACTTTTTTGAAATTATTTTCTTTCTATTAATCTCAGGTAAGACACTTGACTTTGTTCATTTGAAAAGGTCCCTGCTATCTATTGGTTCTGTTGGCTAGGATTATGGTTCAATTGCATGTACGCAGATGCCTGGAACCATTCTAGCTGCTGTGTTACTTGACCTCCAGATGCTGCTCCAGAAGGTCTTAAAATTCTGCCACATCTCTCTTTCCATGTAGTTCCGAGATATTGTAGACCATCTCAAATGGCACTAGACAATCATGTCCAGAAAACTGAATCAAACCTGTAACATGCAAATTACCACTGAGGATCATAAACACCTTACTTACGAAAAAACATGTATTTTTTTTGCATCTACAGTGAGGTATATGAGTCTGGAATAAAAAGCCACCCAAAAGACCTGGGTAAGCTTGTTCAAGTGAGCTTTATCTAATCACAGTGTGACATATCATTCACTTATTTTTGTTAGACCTCAATTGTTCATTAAACTCCTTGATATTAAGCTATCTAATGTTTCACATAGTCTACTCTGGAAAGACAGACTTTCAGCTTATGAAGAAGAACGATATTTCAGTCCACAGAAGAAAATGATCTAATATGTCATATCTATTATTACCCACCCTTGCCATGGGGAGAAAGGTCTAAAAGGGCACATGAGGATAAGGTGAAGGATAAAATTATTTGCAAGTTATCTGAAAAATTATTTGTAATATTTAGTGGAGGTGGTTATGCCAGTAATCTTCTAAGGAATACAATGAAACAGATAGGGAAGAACAGTGAAATAAAAAAATCCAAGCAGATACATGGCTCTAATGAACAGATATTGAAGTTGCTGATACTATAGCTTTAGAAATATGTTAATGAAATTTGCTGGGGATTTTTTTTTCCTGAAATTTACTTTTCTCTTTCATTATTATTATCATCTATTTCTGCTTTTAGCCATGCTGTCTTCATGGATGGGTGAAGCAGGCAAAAAGCATTAGTCTCTAAACATTAATCATATATAATGTGACTTTGATCTGTTGTTTCAACTACATAGAGAGTACAAGCTATTATTGTGGGGTTTAATTTTGCTCTCATTTGTTATCTCAGAAATGCCTGACTTGTTTATTTAAATTTCTGAGAATGGTTTAAATCTACAGTGAGATGTTAGCAAGTCATGCTAACATTTCTTTTAAGGCCAAAAATATCTAAATATTTCTTAAATCAAGTTGGTAGTATGTATTACTGCTAACAGGGATTGCACCAAAGGACAAGAGCCAAGCTTTTGCTTTTGCATTCACTTGGAACCCATAATAACTGGAAAGAAAAGTAATCTGTCATGACAGAACTCATGTGAGAACCTGAGTTGAGTGTATTTAGCTGTAAAACACACTGCAATATATAAAGCAAGATTTTTACAGCAGAGAAGACTTTGCCTTTAGTAATGTAACAAATCAGGAAATTATATTAGTTGAGGGACAATTGTATTTAGGATCTGTATCTACAGTACTAAATAAGAAGAGGCTTAAGGATGAGAGCACGCACTGCTTTATTTCCCCAGAGCTTAGAATTAGCCTCTTTAATAAGAGATTTGCCGTAGGGAAAACTGGCTGGAATAATCCGAAACACATGTAAATTACAAAGATTGAGAAATTTTTACATTCAGGATCTATTGCACTAGCTCATCCCCTGGTTCTTTTTATTCAGCACTGTAGACTTCCCAAAAAGGCTGTATCTGTTGTATTAAATAAAATTGCTCAGACTGCAAATGTCTTACTTCCCAGAGCAGAATAACTGTATCCAGGCTGCCTGCTGGGAGCAGTCCCTAGACAGTACTCATACTGGTGTCAAGAATTTTTGTGGAGAGTGCTACTTGGGTCAGTTAAAATCTGTGATGGCCAGGAAGCGTGCTAATGATGGAAAATGGATAGTGTATGCTCACGCTTGGGCCCACAACCTCACACTGTTAAGTGTACCTTCAGTGAAAACTGCAAGTCTTTTCTACCTAATTCAGTAGTTAGCTTTCTGTGAAAATTTTGCTTGCCTGCCAAGTGGTTTTGAATGCTACATAAATAATTACTGTGAAGAAATGTCTGGATTTTGAAGTAGTAGTATAATAATAACCTGGGGTAATTCCTATTTCTACTATTCAAGCAGCAAGTGCTTTGATTCTGGGTTAGCAGAGGTATATCAAGAAAGCACAAACAGTAGGTTAGAGCTGTGTGGTGCAGTGCTGGCTCAGAGCCACCTTACTGATTCTTGCCCATGTTCAATAAGCAGAATGAATGTCTATTTCTTTCTGTGTCCAGATGAGTTGGCTAAGACTGGAGAGAAATATCTTGTCACTTCCATTAGAATTTCAGGCTGCTGTTTGGTTGGCAATTTTATGGAGTGGAATGAGTCTGCAGCCTTGAAATGAATTTTTAACCCTGGATTTTGGGCATAAAATAGTGGGTTTGACATAGCAGCGTATACATTGCTTGTGCGCTCTGCGTCAAGGCTATACCTGTTAAGAAACCTCATTTTCTCCTTGAAAGTTTCATTGGAAAAGAAAAAAAAAAAAACAAAACACCACCAAACAAAAAAAAACAACAAAAAACACAAACAAACAAACAAAAAAAAACCAAGCAAAAACAAAGTTACAGCTTTTTATTTAAAAAACAAGCCTATAAGTGGTCACACTAGTTATCTAAATACCAGTTTCCAATATAAGATTGACTTCTAATTTAGAAAACACATTTTTATTAAAGATCTTTTGCATTATTGGAAATAAAGCCCTGTAGGAAATTCTGGCCTACAGAGGCATGACTAGTTTTTTAATGAGATCACTAAAGAAAAATGTTGCATTTTTAAGTATCCAGGTATGTAATGATAAGCAGAGGAATAAACTCAAGTTTATTCCTCTCATTTGAGAGTTCTAAATAGTCATACTTCTAGAAATAATTCTTCAAGGTTTGATTTGATTAGGTAAATTGAATTCACTGCTGGGCTCATTTGAGATAACTTCCACACATACTTATGATTCGCATGTAAATGAAAGAGAGGAATATTGCGACTAAGCTTAGTTCACATTGACTGAGAGCATCAAGATATCTTTATTGAAAAAGAATAAAATAAAATTCATAGAAAACCAATGTTTCCCCTGAAGGTATATGATGTGGATCTGTTGGAGCAAGACCAGAGGAGGCCACAAAGATGTTCAGAGGGTTGGAGCACCTCTCTTGTGAAAACAGGCTGAGAGGGTTGGTCTTGTTCAGCCTGGAGAAAGCTCTTGGGAGACATTCAAACAGCCTTCCAGTACCTAAAGGGCACCTATAGGAAATCTAGAGAGAGACTCTTTACAAGGACATGCAGTGACAAGACAAGGGGCAATGGTTTTAAACTGAAAGAGGGTAGACTTAGATTAGACATTAGGAAGTTCTTTACTGTGAGGGTGGTGAAGCACTGGCACAGGCTGCCCAGAGAAACTGGCTGCCCCATCCCTGGCAGTGTTCAAGGCCAGGCTGGATGGGGTTTTGCGCAACCTGGTCTAGTGAGAGGTGTCCCTGCCCAATGCAGGATGTTTGGAACTAGATGATCTTTAAGGTCTCTTCCAACCCAAACCATTCTATGATCTAGTGTAAAGATAGGTTCCTTCGCCTTTCAGTGTTTATCACCTATAAGAGATTGTCCTGGTTTCAGATGGGATAGAGTTAATCTTCTTCCTCACACCTGGTATAGTATTGTGTTTTGGATTTAGGATGAGAATAATTCCCTTCCTTCTTTCCCCGGTTTTATATGCTAAGCATGGACACCATACAGTATGGAATATCCTCTGGTCAGTTGGGGTCAGATGTCCTGACTGTGTCCCCTCTTGACTTCTTGTGCACTCCCAGTCTACTCCGTGGTGGGGTGAGAAGCAGAAACAGCCTTGACTGTGTAAGCACTGCTCAGCAGTGACTAAAATATTCTCGTATTATCAACACTGTTTCCAGCACAAATCCAGAACATAGCCGCATGCTAGCTATGAGGAAAATTAACTATCCCAGCCAAAACCAACAGACAAGTTAAATAAATTCATGAGGTATTTTTTGTTGTTGTTGTTGTTGTGTTTTGTTTGTCTGGTTGGTTGGGTTTGGTTTGGTTTGTTTTTTGTTGTTGCACACTAAAGGATGAGCTCCTTGGTTAAAGACAAAAGTAGTTTTTGTTCCATTTTAACTACTGTAATAGAACTCATTTCTGTGCCATCCTTTCTGAACAGAGGAAACAAGAACTAGATGTAGAAGTAATATAACTTCCCTAATCTTAGTATTACTATTTCTGTCCCCAGAGATATCCCATTAAAATCTTTGGCCAGAACACTGTTTTTTATAATTCATAGTCTGCTGGCTATTCAGGACACCCAGAATTATTTTACAGAATGGAATATTTTATCCTCTAATATGTATGTAATACAATATTTAGACTTGCAAATTTACATTTGTCTGTATTTTATTATAGCATATGTTTAAAAATTCATTCAATTGCCTGCCTTATCAGATGAGGTATTTTCTTAGTTTACTGCTTGTGCTTGTTATTTAGTAGTTCTCCAGTTCTTGTAGCAGTGAAAATTTTATCATTATTTTTTTTGTTTTATACTGCTTTCCAGGTAAGTGATAAAAATCTTAAATAATCTAAAACTTACCAGACCCTATAGGACTGTATAACCATGCTTTCTTAGTGACAGTTTTCCTAATTACGCTCACACTCTGAGATTTGTCAGGATGCTTCAAATACCCTTATAGATGACTCTAGCTGCTGTAAGCAGTTCTTTTTCTTAATAAAATATTATATAGTACTAAGTCATATATTTGCAGAACCCTTTAAGTACTTTACTACAACAGTGTAACTTCTGCCATGCAAACCTGTATTTTTATTCTAAAAGATTAAAATTCATAATGTTTATTAATGGTACTTTTCAATATTATAACCTTCTTCAGAATTGCTGTTTGTGTCCAAGAAAGTGTTCCACCGAGCCATCATGAAAATCCCAAGGGGCATTTAGGCAATTGAGCAGTGACAGATCTAAGCTAAAGGCCCAGTTTCCCAGAGCTACATAGGCAAAGCATGAAGTTCTAGATTCCCAAGGAAGTTTCAGTTGATTTATGACCAAATCATTCACTTGTACACATGTACCACTAGTAGTAGTAGAGAAAGCACAAATTTTCTGTGAAAATAAAATGCTACCAGCAGAGGACATTTGTTTGGTATTAAAACCTTAGATCAATAAACCTTCATGAAAATTAACAAAAAGATCCCGCAAATCTAGCCTGGGACATTGGTATGCTTACTGCAGTCTTACAACACTAGTGACATAACCTGTGTCACGATTTGAACTGGACCAAAAAAATAAGAAAAATTACCTGTTTAACTGAGTGTAGTTCATTAAAATGGCTGTTGTTTCCATAAATACTATGTTGGCAGAAGTATGGTATGGATACAGTATGAGCGGAGCAGCTATAAAAAGGAACATTTTTTTCTTAGCTAGGTAGTTTGTCTTTCAGGTAGCATATAACTGTCTAAACAAACTTTTGAATTCAAAGTGCTGCATAAGTTGGTTCTGCTGATTCAGTGGTGAATGCCATTCTCCTTCTATAGTGTTTTAAGTGGCTTTTTTAAAGCTGCTAAGATTTATCTGATTTATGTGTCTAAGTGATTAAAATATTTTTTTCTAGGCACTGTACACCACTTAACAGATCAAGTAGTCTGGAAAGTGACTCCATAGGCCATAAACAGAGTATATTGTCCAAAAATATGAACCCACTATCTCCTTGAACAATAAAGTGGTCACATTTTTTATGTTATAAACCGTTTCAGACTAATTAGTAGCTACTTTCAGGAGAAAAAAACATCTGATTATTAAATTAAAGTTGCAACATAGCATGGGTGATGGCTGTCTGCTCTAAAGAGTATTAGACTGAAGGAGTGATGACATGAGCTGGCAATCTGTGCTTGCAGCCCAGAAAGCTAACTCTGCCCTGGGCTGCACCTGAAGAAGTGTGGCCAGGAGTTCTAGGGAGGTGATTCTGCCCCTCTGCTCTTGTGAGACCCCACCTGGAGTACTGTGTCCAGCTCTGGAGTCCTCAGTACAGGAAAGGCATGGACCTGCTGGGGTGGGTCAGGTAAGAGCTGCAAAAATGATCAGAGGGCTGGAACGCCTCTTCTGTAAGGAAAGGCTGAGACAGTTGGGCTTATTCTGCACGGAGAAGAGAAAGCTCTGGGGAGACCTTACTGTGGCCTTTCTGTACTTAAAGTGGGCTTATAAGAAAGGTGAGGACAAACTTTTTTAGTAAGGCCTGTTGTGATAGGACAAGGGTTCATGGTTTTAATTTGAAAGAGGGTAGATCAAAACTAGATATAAGGAATATTTTTTTTTTTTACAATGAGGGTGGTGAAACATTGTAACAGGTTGCCCAGAGGTGGTAGATACCCCATCTCTGCAAACATTCAAGGCGAGGCTGGATGGGACTCTTAGAAACCTGATCCAGCCGAAGATGTCCCTGCTCATTGAAGGGGAATTGGACTAGATGACCTTTGAAAGCCTCTTCCAACCCAAACTATTCTATGATTCCATGTCCTTATCCATTCCATTTGGTCTCTGGGCCAGGAATTAGTGCCTGATTTTTATTTTGCTTTAATCTAGCAATAAAGACACAAACATTTTATATATTCTTTTTTTTTAATTAAAAAGGAAACTTACATCTCCAGATACCAGTCTTTTAAAAGTGGCTGTAAGCGGGGGGGGGGGGGGAAATAAAAAAATCATCAGAATTCTCATTCTGTGGATTCTGGACTTTTCTTTTAAAATCAGGTAATCACTAGGGAGACGTACATGAATTTTTGTGTACTGACTGAATTTCTCCATCTCTACCGCTAACTTGCATACTGTACCTTGTCTTCAGCTGTTGCAGGGCAAATCATTTCCTAAATATGATAAATGGGATGTCCAACAAACAGGCAGTGGTGGAGGTGTAGTCGAGCAAATCAGTGGAGATTGTGATGATGAAGATGGTTGCGGAGGATCAGGAAGTGGAGAAGTCAAGAGAGTCCTGAAAATTACAGACTGTAAGTCCATGATTCTGTTTCCTTCATGCACTAAACCAGTGAACTGGCATATCTTCCCCTAATACATACCATGGAATTACCTTGGAAAAGTTGTCTGTATAAATTTACCAGTATTTAAAGGAATAAGACTGCAATTATAGGCTTTCTATGAGCATGGTATGAATGAGTATCAGTTTCATCATAACACGTTAACACATATTTGGAATAATGTAGCCTGACCTCAACACAGTGTTTTAGTCAGAGAGAAAGTGATACAGTCTCATATCCCTGCGAGTTACTCCTGTAATGTAAAAGGTGTGGCAATTAAGTAGAAAAGTTGTAATTTTTCACGGAACTATGGCCAAATACAAGGTTTAGTTGTGGTATCTGACTTTCATAGAGATCTGTTAGAACCAATATACTGCAGCATTCAGCTGCCATTATTACTTCTTACACATCTTTCTGCTTTTCTCAATGTTTCTGGTTTTGTGGATTTGTATGTGTGTGTGTGTGTGTGTGTGTGTGTGTGTGTGTGTTTGGGGTTTTCTGGTTTTGTTTTGGGTTTTTTGGTTTTGTTTCTTCTTTCCTTTTCTGAAACACATTTGTAACATTTTTGTTCAAAAAATCATTTGTTTGTGCACTTCGGTGGCGTGGAACTCCAAGCATGAGCAATTGGATTGAAGCACAAGTAAGTTAACTACTTCTGTGATTGAGGATGCCATTCTGCATCTCTTACTTCTCTTCCTGGTGTAGAAATACAGGCAGAGATGGTGGGAACAAATGCCTGGTATAATCAAAATTGCATTTCTGCATTTTGCATTTTTCTTCTTGCATTTTGCATTGCAAAAGTCAATAACAATAGGTAAGAAGTCAAGGTTGGTGTCAATCCCTGAACTTACCTACATTTACTGAATCTGAACATGCTCTGTGTTTCCAAGCTTAGCTGAGCACCCCGATCCTTCTTGACTTGATTTTGAAAAGGGATTTAGAAATGTGGTCATAGGGAAGCTGTAGTGTATGCTTGCCCAATTCTGGATTCAAGAATTGGAGATATGAGACTGAACATTCTGGGGGGTACCTTAACATGTCAGTTTGGAATCACCCTAAGGTACTGTTGCATTGATACTAGTCTGTAGATTTTCAAGTCCTGATATAGCTTTTCTAGATGGGTTTTTAAGAGACCTGTAGAAAAGTTTGGATATTTACTTCCTGCCTTCAGAGATTTAAATATTAAAAAAGAACTTAGAGATCAAATACTTAAATATTTATAAATATTTAAAATACTTAAAATCAGATATACTTTGAAATACTGGACATATTGTATCTATTTGATAACAACACTCCATGGTATCAAAAGACTGTGAAATAGTCGTAGAATATGACTAGAGCTATTAAGAAAGTATTAAATGACAAAAACATTGCAAAAATAGTACATTTTCTTTCATAGCCTTCTCCTATACTAGAATTTTCCCTATATTGATATATTTCATGTAATCTTTTTAAAAATGTCAAAAATATTATTAGTCTTCACATTCTCTTCATGCTACATATATTATAAATCATTAGAATTATTAGAACAAAATGATAAGTCTATACTGTTCAATATTATGATTTGGGCATATATTGTGAGCTACTTTAACCTTCAATAAGCCATTGTGATTTTATGGATTTATGCAAGTATGCATTTATTACTTGGAATATACCATAAAAGGTGTCTTGAATGTATACCAGAAAGAGTCCTAGACAACACTACTTTCTTCTTCTAGATTTACTGGTAATATTGCTTACTGGTCTTTGAAAAGCATGATAAAACTTCAGCTAAGCTTAGAGTTTAACTGCAGGATGTCTGATCCTCAATGCCAGCTTGTCAGTTCTAGTGCTTTTTTTTTTTTTTTTATGTCTTTTTTTTTTCCTTTAGGAGCATAAAAATTGAGAGAAATGTTCGAGTACTATTCTGTATTTAGATATGGTTTGTCTTTTATCATGTACGTCATGGAAAACTAACAAAATTTGATTTGTTATATAGAAATAATCCTACATAAATTGATGTAAAAAAGAAAAAAAAAGAAAAAAAAAACATGCAGTGTGAGCAAGATCAAAAAGTTAGATTTATTCAAATCGAATCCTTCATAAGCTTCTGGTTTGAAATGCTTGTAATCTGACTCAGAATTCAAGCTCAAGAATTGCTGTACATCTGTACAATATTACCTTGTTTCTTCTGACACATAACAGCTCATTCTTCAGATTTTCCACTGTTAAATGCTGTTTCTATGCATTATAAAACTGCAACTGAACTGCAGCACCAAATAGTTCGAATATGAACATGAACTCAACCTTTAGTATTGCAGTTTTAAACGCATACTCTTGTACAGTCATTTTGTCTAAGAAGAATTTTTATGGAAAAAGAACTTTCAAGAAGTTTTAATAAACTGCAGAAACCAGATACATTCTTCTTATAGACAAGCACTGCTACAGGACTTCATAATGCATTTATGATTTTTGAAGCTCAAAAAATAATTATAACTTAAACAACAGATACATTATTTCATGATTATTTCCTTTTAATGTGTCACATTAAAAATCAGTGAAAGAAAGATTACTTACAGGGTTTAGTAACACAAATTTTAACTGAATCCATTATGCACATGAGTAATTCACTTTACCTTACACTCTTTTGATACATGGAGACATACAGATAGTATTATTTTTTCCTCACCAAAGAAATTTTTTAGTTTTCAGTTCTGGGCAACTTCATGTTCTCTCATAATCAGCCAGGAAAGAAACGCGGATTACTACCTATTTTGTACTGTAATAGAGTCTGGAGCCCTGACGGAAGCCTGGGATCCTTTTTCTTAGCTGTTCCAGACATTTTTCACCACAGAAATGATCCTGTCTACAACAAATTCATAATCTTAATAATCTCATAAAATATGATACAGAAATAGATACTTTTAAGAGCCTCGATTCATATAAAGTGTAAAGACATATCTGCCCTTTTTTTGACACCGTGTCATTGGCTTCTGAACGTGTGTATGATCCTCAGACGTGGAAGGTCTGAGACCCTCAGAGGGGAAGTGGGGAGATATGTTTCTGCCAGGACAAACCTCTAGCAATATTATGTGAATATACAGCCTCTGAAGTCAAAGACAACTTACTCCTACACTCAGTGCAACAGATGTAAGAATTGTTTTCACTTACTGTTGGAGATTGACAATAGCATGTTGACAGACTTTAGGCTTTAGAAGGCCAATGAAGACATTTAGTGTGTATGACTTAGGAGTGATTGCCCTAGCATTACGCTAGTGCTTAAAATATGTTGTGTTTTGAAAAAATTCTGGTGTTCATATCAGTCAATCCTTACATTACATTCAATGTTTTAAAGTCCTACAATTGTGCTGACTGCTTCCTTCTTAGAAGTACTTTAAAAATACAGCAAATTGAGGCAGTATTTGAAGGAATGGTACTAGAAAAGATAGTGTACTTTAAATATGTAAAATAAACAGTAGTATAAAGTCTTGACACTTCATTTGCTAGTTTTATTCTACTCCAAGCCAGGAGCTCCCACAGGACTATTTCATGCATCACTAGGAACTGCCTCCTCAAAAAACCCTGCAGAATGCAAGAGGTAATAACAAGAAATACTCATCACCTATATATCGATTTGAATCTGTTTCCAAATAGCTCTGTGAGGAAGGGCTAATCCTGATATCACTCCTCTGAGGTGCTCAATACCATCTATCAAAATTTTCATAAGACTTTTATCAAGACCACTGATTTTCTGAAAAGTGCTCTACCATTGCTTTGTCTTTCTTTTTGCATTTTAACATGCAGCATAGGTGATTATTTACTACAGCTAGAGGTCTCCTAGTTCAGAGCTCATATATGGAGAAATATCAAGGTTGTCTGTGGTTAAGGTATATACAGGGAAAGCTTATCTCTCACTTATTTGATTTTTATCTCACCTGATATTGATCCTGAGGAAAAAAGTCTCCAAATTTTTTATTTCTAGGACTCCTTAATCAGTAGATTATTATTTTCTTGTTCAGACTATGCAATAGAGGTAAAATAACTTACGAAAGGCTTTATGTTGTGATCTCAATATAAAAAGAGGATACTGTGGTTCAAATAAGGCAATCTGTGTCTCTTACATGACTTTATACTGCATTCTTAAGTCTCAAACATCTTCTCTTTCTGTGTGTTCACCCACTTCAGTGTAATTGCTTCTTTCTTTTTTTTTTTTAATCTGATTCTGATGGCATCTTCTGTGACCAAGACTACTTAAAGCTGGCAGTAAAATCTCTATTATGATGTTTGCCATCTGTTATATTGTTTCAAACTTTCATCTGCATTCTGTGTTACCTCAGTAAATGAAGAGATCCCTTATGTCTAAGTAGGATTTCAGGTTTTATTTTGTTTAGAATCATAGAATAGTTAGGGTTGGAAAGGACCTTAAGATCATCTAGTTCCAACACCCCTGCCAGGGGCAGGGACACTTCCCAATAAACTATGTCACCCAAGACTCTGTCCAACCTGGCCTTGAACACTGCCAGTGATGGAGCATTCACAACTTCCCAGGGCAACCAATTCCAGTGCCTCACCACCCTTACAGTAAAGAACTTGTCCTTTATACTTAACCTAAACTTCCCCTGTGTAAGTTTAAACCCATTCTCCCTTGTCCTGTCGCTACAGTCCCTAATGAAGAGTCCCTCCCCAGTATCCTTGTAGGCCCCCTTCAGATACTGGAAGGCTGCTATGAGGTCTCCATGCACCCTTCTCTTCTCCAGGCTGCACAGCCCCAACTTTCTCATCCTATCTTCATACGAGAGGTGCTCCAGTCCCCTGATCATCCTCGTGGCCCTCCTCTGCACTTGTTCCAACAGTTCCGTATCCTTTTTATGTTGAAGACACCAGAACTGCACATAATACTCCAAGTGAGGTCTCACGAGAGCAGAGTAAAGGGGCAGGAGCACCTCCCTCGACCTGCTGGTCACACTCCTTTTGATGTAGCCCAGGATACGGCTGGCTTTCTGGGCTGCAAGCGCACACCACCGGCTCATGTTAAGTTTCTCATTAACCCACACCCCCAAGTCCTTCTCCGCAGGGCTGCTCTGAATCTCTTCTCTGCCCAACCTGTAGCTGTGCCTGGCATTGCTCCGACCCAGGTGTAGGACCTTGCACTTGGCATGCTTAAACTTCATCAGGTTGGCATCGGCCCACCTCACAAGCGTGTCAAGGTCCCTCTGGATGGCATCCCTTCCTTCCAATGTATCAACCAAACCACACAGGTGGTGTCATCGGCAAACTTGCTGAGGGTGCACTCAATCCCACTCTCCATGTCACTGACAAAGATGTTGAACAAGTCTGGTCCCAACACCGACCACTGAAGGATACCACTTGTTACTGGTCTCCCACTGGACACTGAACTGTTGACCACAACTCTTTGCATTTGGCCATCCAGCCAATTATTTCTCCACTGAGTGGTCCACCTATCAAACTGATATCTCTCTAACTTAGAGACAAGGATGTTGTGTGGGATAGCGTCAAAAGCTTTGCACAAGTCCAGGTAGATGATGTCAACTGCTTTGCCCCTATCCATCAGTTCTGTAGCTCCATCATAAAAGGCCACCAAATTGGTCTGGCAGGATTTCCCCTTAGTGAATCCATGTTGGCTGTCACCAAGCACCTTGTTGTTTTTTATATGCCTAAGAATGCTTTCCAGGAGAATCTGCTCCATGATTTTGCCAGGCACAGAGGTGAGACTGACTGGTCTGTCATTCCCCGGCTCATCCATTTTCCCCTTCTTGAAAATGGGGGTTATATTTCCCTTTTTCCAGTCATCAGGAATTTCACCTGACTGCCATGATTTTTCAAATATGATGGATAGTGGCTTAGCAACTTCATTTGCCAGCTCCTTCAGGATCCACAGATGGATTTCATCAGGTCCCACGGACTTGTGCACGTTCAGGTTCCTAAGATGATCTCAAACCAGATCCTCTCCTATGGTGGGCCTAAGGTCTTCATTCTCACAGTCCCTGCGTCTGCCTTCCAACACTTGGGCAGTGTGGTCAGAGCACTTGCTGGTGAAGACTGAGGCAAAGATGTCATTGAGAACCTCAGCCTTCTCCAAACCCAGGGTAACCAGTTCTCCTGATAGCTTCCAGTGAGGACTCACATTATCCCTACTCTGTCTTTTGTTTGCTACATAACTTCCTGTTACCTTTCACATCCCTTGCCAGATTTAATTCTAACTGGGCCTTTAGCTTTCCTAACCTGGTCCCTAGCTTCCCAGACAATATCCCTGTATTCTTCCCAGGCTGCTTGTCATCGCTTTCACCTTTTATAAGCCTCTTTTTTGCCTCTAAGCTTTCTCAGCAACTCCTTATCCATCCATGGAGGTCTCATGGTCCTCCTAATGCATTTCCTTCTAGTCAGGACGCAACACTCCTGACACTGGAGCAGGTGATCCTTGCACATCAACCAACAGTCTTGGGTCCCCCTGCCCTCTAGGGCTTTATCCCATGGAACCTTACTAATCATATTCCTGAAGAGCCCAGAGTCTACTCTCTTGAAGTCCAGGGCAGTGAGCTTGCTGCACGCCCTTCTCACTGTCCTGAGGATCCTGAACTCGACCATCTCATGATCGCCACAGCCAAGGCTGCCGTGGAGCGTCACATTTCCAGCCAGCCCTTCCCTGTTGGTGAGCACAAAGTCAAGCATGACACCTCTCCTTTTTGGCTCCTCTATTACTTGCAAGAAGAAGTTGTCTTTGCACAATTGAAGAACCTCCTGGATTGCTTATGCCGAGCCATACCATCCGTTCGAAAGGTATCAGGATGGTTGAAATCCCCCATGAGGACAAGCGTCTGCAATCGTGAGGCTGTTCCTACCTATCTATAGAGCACTTCATCCACAGAGTCCTCGTGATCAGGCAGTCTGTAACAGATTCCCACAGAAATTTCTCCCATAGCTGTTCTCCCATTTATCCTGACCCACAAACTCTCGGTTAACTTATCACCTGTCCCCAGACGCAGTTCCATACTTTCCAGCCTATGACTGACATAAATAGCAACTCCCCCTTCCCGTCTGCCTGGCCTGCCTTTCCTAAAGAGCATATAACCTTCCATTCCAACATTCCAGTCATAGGAGGCATCCCACCATGTTTCTGTGATGCCAATGATATCATATCCCTGTAGCCATGTACACATCTCTAATTCCTCTTCTTTAATCCCCATACTACAAGCTTTTGTATAGAGTCATCTGAGCCAAGCTTCAAATGAGGCTAATTGGCTGGAGGGGCTGAAATAGCTCTGCATCGCTCCAAGCATTTATTATAGGTGCTGACAACTGATTGGGAGTGTTGGGATGGATTGATGCTCCCCTCCCCCCCTTTAAATCCTCATGTAGTTCAAAGCTTTCTTGACCAGCCTGACAAGTCTACCAAAACAGCTCTTCTTCGTCAGAGCAGCTCCACTAGTCTCCAGTAGATCTGGCCTCCCAAATCGAGTCCCATGTTCTAAATACCCAAACCCCTGACTATGGCACCACTGTTGTGACTATTTTTTAACCTGCCAAATCTGCCTGGCCTTTTCAAGGTCCTCTCTTCAGACCTGGAGGATTGATGAAAAAGCTATTGGAGCCCCAGAGCCCCTAACCACCTCTCCAAGGGCTCTGTAGTCCTTCTTAATGTTCTCCAGGCTACTGCTGTCAATATCACTAGCACCCACATGGCCCACAAGAAGCAGGTAGTAGTTAGAGGGACTTACTAGGCTAGGCAGCCTCTCAGAATCATCTCTGATCCAAGCCCCTGGTAGGAAACACACCTCCCTTGATACTAGGTTAGGCCAACAGATGGGTGCCTCTGAGCCCTTCAAAGTAAAGTCCCCTACTTCTATGACCCACCACTTTTTCCTGGAGGCATCAGTAGTGGTCCTCTTTACTGGTGCAGCAGAAGGTTATTCATTTGAGGAGGTGTGTGTTTCCTCCTTAGCCCCCTGCAGAACTGGGAAGGAAGCCCCTTGCTTTTAATTGTCCTCTTCTTCCTCTTTTTTTGTTGGTCTCAATCAGCTGCTCTGGTATCTCTTAGCATACTGACAGTCTCGCTCAGCTCAGCTCCTGCTGCAGGAGGACCACCACTGAGAACAGCCCTGTCCATTGTGCACCCTTACCTAAAGAGACCAGTGGAGGCACTTTCTACACTGCAAGGTTAGCTCTGCAGCCTCCCCTCTCATTGGTTCTGTCTGGTGCCAATGCTGCCTCTGCCAGGGCAGCCAAAGCAGAGTATGCCCTCCACATTTCTGCAAACTTCATGCACAGGGAGCCAAAAACCCTTTCTTTCACCTCTGGGATCGCCACAGTCAAATGACTGTGCATGGTATAAATGCCTTTATTGACAGTCTGAAAGCACAGATTAATTTTCAGGGACAATCAACAGCGGTGCCCAGTGTGTGTGGCCGCCATGGGCAGAGACATCCCAGGGGCCTGCTGGGCACAGGCACTGCCTCAGAGCCAGCACCCCAAAGCCCTTTCTCCAAGGGATTCTGGGAGAAGAGGCAGCAGCAGGGCTGCAGTGTGCAGGGCTGTGGGAGCCCCGTCACTCCCATGTCATAGTGCCACCACCCACCAACGCAGCAGCACAATGCTCTGGGGCAGTGTAAGGCAGCATCCTCCCATATCCGACTGTCAGAGTGAACAGCGCTGCCACCAGGACAGAGCTGGAAGCCTGAAGGCACCCGAAAGGAATTCCTTGAGGCACCCGTGGAATTACTTGGAGGGGCAGAGGAGGGAAGACTGCCCGAAGCTGCTGGAGGTTCACTGCTGTAATTCCAGCTCCTGGAGGGGCCATGCTCACAGCTCATCAGATGGATGGAAATCCTGCTTCAGTCTTCAAGATCACCATCCTCATCTTCTGGGGAGATAGTGGCAGTAGCCATAAGAAATAGGATCCACAGATGGCCCAGTGCCCTCTGCCAGTGCTTTATAGCTCCCACTGCCAGGCACAGGAAGGATTCTTGCCCCCAGGGTTGATCAGGGCAGGGTCATTTTTCTGTTGTTGGAAGCCCCTGAGATGGCTCCAGGTGGAGGCAGAAAAGGCAGTGCCAGTGTCCCCCAAGAGCCATAACCAGCCCGTGGACCAGGAGCAGGTCTTGCTCACGTGCTCAGGGAGTAGCCGATCGCCAGCACTGGGGTCAGGAAGGAATTTTCCCCCGGGGCAGATTGGCACAGGTCCCCGGGGTTTTTTTGCCTTCCTCTGAGCACTGAGCATGACCACTTGTCAGGGTTCCTTGGTCCATTCCGGCTTGGTTATCGCCTGGTGCTCATGCTCCACGAAGGTGGCACTCGTGTCCTGCAGCTGGGGGGGGAAGAGCTTTTTTCCCCCCAGGTGGACTAGCAAGTGTCCCCGGGGTTTTTTGCCTTCCCCTGCAGCTGAGCACAGCCCCTTCATGGGGCTCCTTTGGGTTATTGTAGCCCAAAGGCAGCAGCTCGTGCTCCACACAGCTGGCCCTCGTGCCCCGCATCCGGGAGGAGGCAGCGTTCTGGACTCCCAGGCTGGCCCCAGCATGGCCCCGGGATTGTTGCCTGTCCTCTGTAGCATTGAGTACCACCCCATGTCGTCTTCCCCGGCCCATTCTGGCTGGGTTCTTGCACTGCTCTTGTACCAGCACAGCACCACTCTGACAGATTTAGGAAAATATAATTTAAACTAAACTAAACTAGGTTAAAATTAACTGAACTAAAATAAAATTAGGATAAACAAAATAACTTTATTTATAAATAAAAAATACTCTTTCCACCTGTAACCTTTCTGATTTGTGTCTTTGAAAGTGTTTTTGGTGCTGAAAACCCCTTGGCATTTCAGGTAAATAATGCTCTCATCATGCAAGTCATTGTGAGTGCAGGTCATGGAATGGAATGGAATGGAATGGAATGGAATGGAATGGAACAGAAAGGCACAGAATAGATCAGAACAGATATTATATGTCATGCTGTTCATATAGTCCTGTATGACAAGCTCTGATATAGGTCTGAGGGGCTATCTGTAGCGCAGGTCCCAAGGGAGGCTGGTCCCAGGCATTGAGGCCTGTGAACACTCTCTGGACCTTGACAGAAGTATACCTGCATTCCTCATGCACTCTCCTTTAGACATGTATAGGGTGCCACTGGATAGAGAGTATTGGGCCAGGTGGACTCCTGATGGAGTGTCATTGTTCTCAGGCTCTTGTGTTTCGTTAGGTTACTCCAAAAGAAACAATTTGCAATTTTGAGGGTACTTGGGGGAAGGGTGGGATTGGGAGTGGATGGAAATCACAAGGAAATTAGCAGGTATTGCCTACATAAGCAAGATTTGCAACAGTTTAGCTCAGGAGCACACCCTGCTTCAGGCTGAGGGCTTGATCTTTGAGCCTCACAGATGTCAGAGATGTGGTCCTTTGCTATCTGTGGAAATCCAAATAAACTGGATGAACGCAGACGGGTTTCACAAACCAGTTCACACGTGTTTTTTGCAAATCTGTTCAGATGCTCAAATGACCCAGGGGCAATCGACATCTCTCAGATGTCCCATCAGAAGGCACAGGCTTTCTCCCCACAGAGTGACAGAGCCAATGCCTGTGATGGGACGTGATACCCATTCAATCCCTTCCACTAGTGCAGGGTGGGAAGAAAAGTTATCCCGTATTTCCTCAGTGTGTACTGTTAGGGAAAGAAGGAAGTAGGGAGACAAAAACCTGGAAGTTGGGAGAGACCTACAATGATCATCAAATCCAACTGCTCGACCACTTCAGGGCTTGCCCAAAGTTAAAGTATGTTAGTAAGGGTGTTAGCCAAATGCCTCTGAAACACTGATGGGCATAGGGAATTGATCACCTCTCTAGGAAGCATGCTCCAGTTTTTGGCCACCCCCTAGGTAAAGAAATGCATTCTAATGTTTAGTGTAAACTGCCCCTGGTGCAGCTCTGAACTATCAATGGATCCCAGCAAGAACCTCCCTCTCCGTTCCCCCTCCTTGGGAAGAGCAACGAGGTCCCCCCTCAGCCTCCTTATCTCGGAGAAACCCGGAGTCCTCAGCCGCCCCTCACAGGACATGCCTTAAGAGCCGTGTCACCAGTCTTGTTTGCCCTCCTCTGGTCACATTCAGGGACCTTCATGTTCTTCTTAAATGGCAGGGCCTAGAACTGCACCCAGTACTCAAGGTGAGCCTGCACCAGCGCTGAATACAGCAGGACAGCAGGACAATCACCTCTTCCTCCTTCTTTTTTTTTTTTTTGTTTTGTTTTGTTTTTTGTTTGTTTTTTGTTTTTTGTTACTAGTTCCCAGCTCCCTGGATTAATGCCCTCCTCCTTTTCTGTATGCGCTATGGTGGACGCTTGTGGCCCCTGCACAGTCTGGGCCTGGAGCAAGCAGTCCTGCTTCCTCTCAGCTTCCCTGACATCTTTCAGTTGCTGACAGCATCCCGCAGCTCAGCCCCTGCTGCAGGAGGATCTCCACCAGCGCGCACGGAGTGCAGCCCTGCCCATTGTGCGCCCTCGCCCCACGAGACCAGTGCAGGCACTTTCTGCACGCCGAGCTCTGCGCTGCAGCTTCCCCCCTCATCGGCTCTGTCTGGTGCCGACGGTGCCGACGCTGCCACCGCCGAGAAAGCCAGAGCAGAGCTCCCAGACCGGGCCCTGGCCCTGAGCCGAGCGGTCCCCCGCCCGCCCGCTGCCAGCTCGCGCGGTCCGCGCCAGCCGCCTGCCGCGCCAGCCCCTGTTCCCGCGCTCCCCGGGGAGGGGTTTCCCACTCAGGGCGGGGCCGTCCCTCCTGGCACCGCCCCCTGCGGGTCCCTGCTCTCCTGCGCGGAGCTGCCGGCTCCTGGGCGGGGCTTCGCGAGGGCTCGGGGCTCCCTCGGGGGTCTTGCCGGTCAGAGCTGAGGCTGTTGTGCGCGGGGTTTTCCCTCGCTCCAAGGTTGAGGGCTCCTGTCTGGAGCTGCTCCTCTTGGCAAGTTACCGCCGATCGCACGTCCTCGCTGCGGTGACGACCCATTCGAATGTCTGCCCTATCAGCTTTCTATGGGGCTGTCTGGTTACATACAATAATATTCTTCCTAATCTCCCGTTGTTAGTGTGAAGTGTTCTTATTCGGGTGTCGTTGAAAGGGCTATGTGACTTCACTGTTAGTGTGTTCACTCAGTTCAGAATGTCTCAATCCTGTTGAAAGTGAACCTCAAACTTGCGGATGAAAAAAGTTAGATGGAAGTGAATAAATCCTTGGAGAAGAGTGAGCTTTCCTTCCTACCCTGTTTAATTGGAGCCCAGCTTTCTCCAGGATGATAAATTCACCTTTTAATACTCCATTGCCACATAAAGTGATCATCTCTTCCAGGATGCTAACTTTATTCCTATGTGTAGCAAATTAGTCTAAAGGTAGTTCAGATGATGCACAACCTGCATCATACCTTTACCACACAATACCATATTCTCTGGTTATTCCAAAAAGGAGCTCCTGAAATGCTACAGTCTTCACAGAACAATCCAGATCAGAAAGGAGATACTGGAGGATATCCTCTGTGCACAGTTTCAGGACACATAAAGCAGTAGGCAGGATTAGTTTTATTTTTTTGAAAGTTGCTAAAAACAGAAGTAAGGTGGAATTTTTTCAACAGGCAAGTGGGCACTCCAGCACTTTTGTATGACTGTGGCACTGGCTACTTCTACTGTTGAAAGAAAAAAGCATTTAGGCCATTCTTTGTCCAGATAAATAGCTGTAGTATCTATTGTCATATTCCTTTTCCTCAGGAAATATAAAGGAATGAATGAGAAAGCAATATATATTGCTACTTTGCTGGAAAGCTTGTTTCTTTATGGGTAACTGTTAGTGTGAATATTTATACATTGGTTCAATTTAAAAATACATGCAGGAAAAGGCTCCGAATTTCTGGTAACTTCAGAATTAACGGCATTATTATAAGGTAATTCCCATCAAAATATAACCTCATGTTATTAAGACAGGTCATTTGTAATAATTACACTGATCTGAGTATGCCTGTTAAATGCTTTTTGATAACTTAAAACCTCTGAGGAGTAATTGTGCTTCTTTTTGTGTGTTTGTGGTAGGCTTTGTCGTAACAATCTCCATGTGGAGTGTAATAAGTTAATACCAGGAAACGCACTGTTGAAAAGTACAAAATTTTATAGTATCCAACTTTATTTCTGCCCTTTTTGTGAATTTGCCCATCAAATTTTATGTAAACCTTCCCTCATGCATTTTTTTTTTTTTTTTAATTGGCCAGCCAACCTGACAGTACTCAGGTTAAATTCATCACTCAGGAAATGCAAATGTTGACTCCTGACAAATTCTTATGTTCAAGAGAGACAATTAAATAGGAAACAAGTAAAATTTGAAATGTCATAATTTGGATTTTTTTTTCCAATGCATAACATGAATATACAGGTCATACATTTTTGCAAAATAAGATACAAGGAAGTTGTCTTGTAACTTTTCTCAGCTTTTACATGGCATTTCAAATTGGATTTGTTGGGTTTTTTTTGTTGTGTTTTTTTTTTTATGTTGTTTATTTTTTTTTTTCTCTCACTGCTTCATGTCATTACACATCCAGCAACTTTACCTATGCAAACTGTTGTGGGTTTTTTTTGTGTGGAAATCATTGGAACTTGTGTATCTCTGTATCTTTGTTTGTGATCAGTAATTTATATCATTAGGTATTTCTGTGCCAACACTTGATCATGTGCACAAAAAAATCCTTGAACTTCATGTATGTTGACAATTTGTATCTTCTTGCTGAAAGAAAATACTGATTTATTGAAATGTAACTTTTCCACTGGAATGTACTTGTTATGATAAACCTCTCTCTTCAAAAGATTTTCAGTTCTCTAAAAGATAAGGGAAAGAGAGAGAAGAGCTCAGATTAACAGTCTTCCTGTGGAAAGGAAGGTAAAATACCCTAGCCTCCCAATTAATATTAGCCTATGTGAACATTATGGATGATTTATGTGAAATTATCAAAGTTGTGTGATTTACTAATCCAATCCCCTCAAATGAACCAGTGGAGAATTGGTTAAGGTTAGTCCTTCAAAAATCAGCAGATTATAGCCAAGCAGGTTGTATCCTACCTTTACCTATTCTAAATCTGGCTCTCTCTGGTCCAAAGACTCTTTAGTTAGTAGAAAAACCTAGATGTAATTCAAAGTCTTTAGAATGGTGGTTAAAACCATTCAGCTAACATATGGGGGAAAACCAAAATAACCACTTCACTAGTGTCTGACCTGAATTTAGGTCTTTGTTTTTCTAAAACAACTTTTAAAAAGTTTATATTTCATCCCATTAGCACATAAGAACTTTGAAAATTGCATCAATGGAAAAGAAGATAGTGTGTGTCCAACTCTTGAAAATGGAAGTTTAACTTTATGCATCTTTTCATTCAAAACATTAAAATTCCTTACCTATTCCAGGTTAAGTTATGTACTATTTATTTTTTCATGTGCATCTCATATATGGAAAACCAAGTCAAAATACACTGCTTGTTTATGCGAAGTCCGGCTAATTGGAAAATAAAACGGCCAACATGAGTTACACTTTAAAGGAGTTCTGATAGACTTCTTTCTGAAAAGTTCATGTCTTTATTTTCCTCATAATGTAATCTTACTTTAATAACAATAGATACAGGGACAAGATTTTTCTTCATGTTAGCTATTTATGATGTAAACGACAGTGCTTGAACTAATAAATTTAGACTTCTTTTATAGTCACTAAACAAATAAGCATATATCACTAGAAATGAATAAACTTATGTGGGCACAGTTCATCAGGCCTATATTAAGCATCTCTCTCAAGCTGAGAAGAATTGTGCCCTACAATCCCTATTTCTCTCAACTGATTGTAAAAGGGCTCAACCTTGAGTAGCTCAAGTACAGTTATCTAAACTAAGACAAGTCGTTCCCTATCCTGGGTTCAACAGTAAGTCAGGCTGGGCTTAAACCATGCCATTCCCTAAGTTAGGTTCTTTTGCTTTCACTGTGATTTTGATTTCATTTTGCTTATTTTTGAGTAAGGCTAAATATTTTCCAGTGTACTTTACAGTTTATTGTCAAGATCACTAATGATTTTTGCAACATAATATAGAGAGACTACTTGCAAATACAGCACATAAGGCCTGTAAAATGGAATTCAAGTTGTCTTAAAAGCCTCATTCGCTAAGAGAAGGAATCATGCCTTTTTTCCATCACCTGCATTGGAGAAAATGGTTACTGATGCAAAAGGATGTGGGAATGGCTGTGAATCATATGGTGTGTTTATTTATCAAACTGTCTTGGTATCTGTTTTATCTGTTGCATTTTTTTACATTTGGAATGCAAAAATGAATGTTAACAAAAATCATAACCTCATAGAATGGTTTGGGTTGGAAGGGACCTTAAAAATCATCCAGTTCCAACCCCTTGCCAGGGGCAGGAACACCTTTCAGTAGACCAGGATGCTCAAAGCCTAGTCCAGCCTAGCCTTGAACACTTCCAGGGATGGGGCGTAAATGTTAAAACTACTGCAAAACAAGTATTTTGTGACCATTATGTTAGAAGGAAATTTAATTAAAAAGGAACTGTAAAGCACTTTTTAAATCTGCTTATGAAAAACTTGCTTCTTTTTCAAAGTTGTGAATCACGTCAGACCTTTATCTTTCTATCAATCTTTTAAACAGATAACATGATAACAGTGCGACATGATAAATGTCACTCTTCTGTATACTCAAAGGTAATTTATAAACAAAGGTATTTCCTCTGCCTGTCATGTGTCTCCAGTCTTTATTATATTCTTTAAAAAAATCAAAGTGTGTGATCTCCTGAGAGTTTGCTTTGCAACCAGTACAGAGACTTACATCAATTTAGTATTTGCGTCTTCCACTATTAATGATTGTAATGATTGTAACTCCAATGTCTTGAATAATCTACTTCTTGATGATTCATGTTCAGACCATTTTTTTATTTTTAAATAAAAGAGAATCAATTTATTTCTCTGTGTTACAGAAACTTAGCGCTTTTTTATTTTTCTATAAATAAACTATATGGGAGATATGACTATGCATGACCTTTTTCTTAAAATCTGTAAAATGTGTGTGAATATATATATTAAAATCACGAAAAGTATCCAAAAGGAGAACGACTATTTTAAAATACTCAGTTATGACCTCTATTCTCTGAAGCAATGCATCTGCAAGGGAGCAACAGATTTTCCTTTTAATCTGTTGGAAAGGGAATTGATTTGACATCTGCATACTTCCAAACGGGCCTACAGATGTGATGCTTCTTTTCTAGAATTAGGCACAAGTACTTTTTTTTACTTTCCAGGAAAAAATGTGTGGAAAAGATTTATTAGAAGTGCAAGGGAAGTATTCTTTGTGCACTGATACTCTTGAAAGGATTCCCTTCTAGATCAGGCACCTAATTGTAGCAGGGGGACTCAGTTGCCAAGGCATGCTGCCATTTTAACCAAACATTTCAGGTGTCGGTTTCAGTATGTGCTCATTAGTTTCTTTTGACTGTGTGAACTGTGTTTTCAGTGGCTATGGTGGGAGTTAGCTCACATTAAACCTTGTATTGTAGATACCTATATTTACACAAGTGAATCTGGAGATAAATTCCATTCTGTGTTTTCGAAGGCTAGCTAACTAGAATAACTCTCTGTCAGATGTTGGAACATTTTTTCTTACTTGGAGCCTCCTTAAGCAGATTCTGCTCAAGGCCAGCAGGTGTGCTTAAGGAAGGGAATATCTCCTGATTCATTGTGATTTAGCCGGTTTCAGAAACAGGGTTATGCCACAGCTCAATAGACGCAGACTTGATCAAAGGCATTCTTTGCTGCACCATTCTTAGGTCAAATCTATTAGGTCTCTGAAACATGGATCTTTTCTCCCAGTTGGCTTCCTTTCTTAAGTATATGTTGATGCAGTCACCCACAGGTGACTGCTTTTATAGTACAAGGTTAAATTGAGGGCTTCTTGAAGAGCTGGTACATTTCTCATTCAGACATGACTTGGTCTTGTTATGAACGTTGTGATCATGAGCACATCATACAGAAAGGTGTCCTGGGTTTCTGGGACAGGCACAGACCCCTTGTTTTTATTTTGTTATCAGTAATATCCTAAGCATTATGAACATAAGTCAATTGATGCCATTTTAATTCAGGGCCACGTTGTCTCTGAGGAGGAGCAACAGTAGTAGACTGAAAGAAAATGCTTAATAAACTAATCCTGAAGAAAGGATTTTTTTTGAGGAAAAAGTCTGATTCAGAAGAAGTCTGAATAGAAAAGGATGTGTGAGAAACAGACAGAAATGTCCTTGTTCACTACCTTTATTGTATCTGTTCCACATTTTTTACTCATTTGATAATGTTTACAGGCTTAAATAGGAATGCTGATGCATGGAAGACTCCATCTCCAAGGACAAAGGGTGGATCCTGTGACCAGCTTTAGAATGCAAGAAACACAGTTTGGGACACTTACACAGGTGATAATGATATAGGAAGTATAACACCCTCGAGAGTCTTACAGATTGCAACAGTGACATTTGGAAAATGTGTCAGTTGTTAGAGTGGAGACAGCTGGCTGCTAAAAAAAAAATACTGTTTCTGAAATACAAGAAAGCAAAATCAGAATATGACAGTTCTTAAAAGCAAGAAACTATGCATGACCTAAATAGCTGCAAAATAATCACTTAGTACATACTGTGTTGATACTTTACATTGATAAATTCAGTCATTAGCAAAAAAAAAGGAAGGACCTGTTAAGGTGAAGGTTTCCAAATCAAATTGTTTATCAAAAGCTAGTTGTAGACAAAAATATTGATCACTTGATCTCTCACTACATTGAGATATGTAGAAGTACTTCAGATTTATAAAGCATTTATTGTTTGTTAAATGCTATCTAGTTTAAGATGCAAGTCAGAGATTTTATATTCAACAATTAAACATGCATGCTCACATATTTAAATGAAGATAGTAAGGACCCTGAATAGTTTCCAGTTTATGATGACTCTGGTAGTTTCAAGACTTGGACACATAAGACACTGAGACGCACCTTAGATATAGGCAAACTAAGAGCACCAGCTATCTTTTGCAGATTGATTTAGATGTGAAGGTGACCTCTGCTGCCCACCTTATCTGTCCTGTGAAGCTGTATTTCCTCTAGCCATTATAGTTGAACTACACAGGATGTTTGATCTCCACCATAGCTGTTTAGAGACCAACATTTTAAGGCAAACTGAATGTGCTTCTTTTGTATGTTAATATAGATGTAGGTGGGCTGATTTGGCTGGTCACCAGGTATGCACCCAGCTGCTCTCTCACACTCCCTCCTCAACAAATGATAAAAGAATAAGATAAGATGAAAAGTTGTAAGTGTTGAGATAGAAACAGGGAGATCACTTTCCAATTACCACCACAAGCAAACAAAGACTCAACTTTGGGAAAAAATAATTTATTACAAACTAGAATGGATAGGATAGTAAGGAACAAACACCTTCCCCCAGTCATTGACCTTATTTCACTCAACTTCACTCCTTCATTCCCCACTTCTTTACCTCCTCCTGCCACCAAGCCATGCAAGGATGACAGGGATTGGGGGTTGGAGTCAGTTCATAACACCTCCTGTCTGCTGCTCTTTCCTGCTCACATTACTTCCCTGCTCCAGCATAGGTACTCTATATGGGCTGCAGTCCTTCAGGATAAGGCTGCTCCAGCGCAGGCTCCTGTCTACTTGCTGCAGCTTCCTTCAGGGCATGTCCACCTGCTCCAGCATGGAGTCTTCTACAGGCTACAGTGCGGTTATCAGATCCAGCATGGTGCATGTGCATGGCCTGCAGCAGGACAACCTGCTCCACTGTGGTCCTATCCATGCGCTGCAGGGGAGTTTCTGCTATGGCACCTAGAGCACCTCCTCCCTCATTCTTGTTTCACCTTGGTGCTCACAGGGTTGTTTCTTCCCTTGTCCCTACTCCTCATGCTGCCAGGCAACATTTTGCCCTTCTCTAACCATGTGAGGCACCACCATCTTGGCTGGTGAACAGGTTCTGACTGGAACTGTGTCTGACATGAGTCAACCCTGGTCTGTCCTCACAGAGAGCACCCCTGCAGCCCCCAGCTGCCAGCACTTGCCACATAAACCCAGTGCAATCACACACTGGGCACTGATGTGTCAGGTACCACAGGGGATACCTTTGTCTCTATCAAGGGGGACCCACTTACTGGAAGTGGCGCCAAGCGGGCAGGTTGAGGAAGTACTCAGATCAGCTTAATCACTTGCTGCTTAATCCAGCCCTGGTCATGAGCCAGTGCCCTGAACAGCCCTGTCGGCTCAACTGAGACGTTACTGCAATACTCACACTGCAGAAAGGAAAAAAAAATAGAAAGTTTGGCCTACCAGGTGGAAAAACGTGATTTTTTTTTTTTTTTTTGCAGCTTTGCCAGCAGCAAGAAGTGTATTGCTCCATGAATTATTATTTTACTTTTAATTCTGTCACATCTTTTAAAGTAAAAATCAGAACATTTTGCTTGTAGATCTGCTTATGTACCTTCAGGACTTCAGCTGCTCCCATTCCTGTGCCAAATATTTTTAATAGATTCAGGACTAGTTCTTTTAAGGCAGTCACCAACTACCAAAATCACAGTAGCTTTCCATTGTGAAAAACAGTCCCATGATTGATACCTTTGTTAACACCTGCCACAGAAAAGGGAAAGATCCAATAGATGCTAGAAATAAATAACTTGTAATGATCTATGCTGTGCGACCATGGCACGTGATTGAGCTGCCAGTGATCGCACTTTAAAGCTCTTGTGAGTGAACTGAGGAAGTTGCTGCTTCTGCTTCTCAAGATTCACTTCTTTGAATATGCTGAGCAAGATGTGTGATGTAATATATATTATATGTAGATTACACTGATAATATAAAGGAAAAGAAAAAAGCATATATATAAAGGAAAATAAAAAATATAAGATTGTGATAAAATCTGTAAACTCAGTAAAACTGTTATTAAATTACAAAGTAGTTTTCTAGTAAAATATGAAATATAATATTCAGTTAATTAACTAATCTCATTATCCCCAAATCCATAAACATTATTTTATTGTGCGGCAATTTCTATGAAATGTAAGTTATAAAATGTAAAAGAAGGTGTTTAGAGAGATGGATTCAAAAGAGAATAATCAGACTTTTTTTTTTTCTCTTCAAGTCAGTACTATCGCCTTTTTTCCTCCGTTGTTATTGCTTCTCCTTTTTCTAATTAACTACTATTTCTCATCTTATGTCAACTGATACAATTATAAGTCATTATTTAGGGTACTAATAGCTCTAGAAGCAGTTGCCTTATGCATAAACTCTCATGCCCAAATAGCCACTTACCAAAGAACTAGATTTTAATTCCTCATCATTCATTACTGTTTCGATTGGTCTGAACAGAATAATTGAAGAACAGCAGGTGATTTTTATTTCAGTTCTTAAACCTTGTTTCTTAACTTACCCTTTTAGTAGCAATGTTCTTTCACAGCGAGAAGGCAATTAATTCTTCTGTACGCCAGAAGATGCCACTGTAGCACTCACTGACAAACAGCTAAGACTGATGGCAGGGGGAAGGGTATGAATATTACCAGGTGCAGCAGCTGATTGATTGCTTCTGAGCAGATATAATAGTGAGTATCCTAAAAGTACAGGGTCTTACTTTGATAAGAGAATGAGATTCTACAATATTTTTTATTTTTACAAAACAACCAAAAAAAAAAAACCAAAAACACTCCCCAAAAAAACAAAACCAAAAAAACCAAAAAAAGCCAAACCAAACCAAAAACACCCGCCACCAAAGCCAAACTCATCTAGATATTGGGAAATAAATGAAATAATTATTTTATGGCAAAATTGCTTTAACTGAAATCCTAGTACAGTATTTGCCAATTTAGATATTTATGTGCTGCAACAGTGTAACAAACATCAATATAGGTATGCATTCTTTCTCCAAAGTGTTTTTCTAGAAAGGATTTCCCCACTGTTTAGTGTACTGTATAAATCACTTTTAAAAAAGAGTCTCCTTAGGTTACTATTTCATTTTCTTCTACATCCAGTTAATCGCAGAGAGGTTTGATATCATCTATCTACTGCAATGTCATGGTTCTTTATTTTATTTTTTATTTTATTTTAAAAAATGCTTGTAGTGAGCAGTCCATCACTAGCTTTAGAAACTACTCTTTTCCCCAGGCAATAAAGAACAGGGCAGGCAAAAAATACTTCCCCAAGTGGTCTATTTAAAATGATGTTTTATTTTAGAAACTATTTGAACATTTTACCTCTTGACAGCTTTACTACTTGCTGGTGACAGGAGAGGGAGGAAGGCTACTGTGGAGCCCCACTGATGGTCAAAAAAGCTCAAATTGGTAATCTATAAAGAAATACAATAGGAGGAAGTACTTTAAAAGCACTTCCTTTGAACAAGGCTCTATTAATTGTTTGTCCTCAGAGGTAGGATGGTGCCTATATGAGAAAGCAAGTAAATATATTCAAAATGTCTGTGCACGTGTGCTTTCCAATGGGACACTGCAATCCACTGTCAAATGTGTTACCAAATGGATGACCAGAATGCATTCTTAAAATTTAAGTTGTGCAGAGTTTTCTGCTATGAAATGTGGGGGAGGGGAAAGTATTAATTACAAGTGGTTTACAGTGCAAATTGTATGTCATATTTTATTATGATTTTTTTCAGTTATTACTGAAAAAATTCAGTTATACACTCTTCATGTCTTGAGATCAAGCAGGTTTATCAGCTAATGTTTAGTTTATGATATTTCTACCTGTTTAGAAGCAGGCTAAATTTAACTCTGAACTCTGCTTGGTGTTGGGGGAAAGAGGAAGATTTTTTTTTTCAGTCATAGAATCATAGAATATCCTGAGTTGGAAGAGACCCATGAAGATTGTAGAGTCCAACTCTATACAGGACAGCCTAAAAGATAAACCATGTATCTAAGAGCATTGACCAAACACCTCTTGAACACCAGCAGTCTCAAGACCATGACCACTTCCCTAGAGAGCCTGTTCTAGTCCACTTCCCTAGAGAGCCTGTTCTAGTTCTTGAACACCCTCTCAGTGAAGAGCCTTTTCCTAATATCCGATCTGAACTTCCCCTGATGCAGTTTTAAGCTATTCCCTTGTGTCCTGTCACTGAACACTAGAGAGAAGGGATCAGCACCTTCCTCTCTGCTCCCATTCATGAGGGTGTGGTAGACAGCAATGAGGTCACCCCTCAGTCTCCTCTAAGCTGAACCAACCTAGTATCCTCATGTCCTCAGCCAGTATTTTTGTATCCTTCTTATTTTCTGGAGCTCAAAACTGCACACAATACTTGAGGTGAGGATGCACCAGTGCTGAGTACAGTGGGACTATCACTTCTTTAGACTGGTTAGCTACATTGTGCTTAATGTGCCCAAGGATACCATTGGCCTTTTTGGCTGCCAGGGCATATTGTGGACTCCTATTGAGCTTACCAACCATCAAAATTCCCAGGTACGGTTCTCCAGGGCTGCATTTCAACATCTTGTTCCTGAGACTCTGTGTCCATCCAGGAATACACCGTTGCAGGTGCAGAATCTGGCACTCGTCCTTGTTAAATTTCATACAGTTGGTGATCGTCCATCACTTTATTCTATCGAGACCTCTCTGCAAGGCCTCTATACCCTTGAGGGAACCAATGGCTTCTCCTAATTCAGCATCATCAGCTAACTTACATAGTGTGCACTCAGCTCCTGTGTCCAGGTAATCCATAAAAACACTGAAGAGACTGTACCCTAAAATTGAGCCCTGGGGAGCACCACTGGTTACTGCTGTACAGCCAGGTGTTACCCTATTTACTACAACTATTTGAGCCCAACTCTTCAGCCAGTTCTTCAGCCATCATGTTGTGTGCAAGTCTAGCTGTATGCTGGACATTTTGTCTGCAAGAGCATGGTGAGAGACAGTATCAAAAACTTTGATAAAATTCAAAAAAACCCATGCCCACTGCCTTTTCTTCATCCACTATTCAAAAGTGATAGCTGTTTCCACATCCAGCACGTCTGTTCAGTGTGTTTAGTATGCTTAGTAGCTCCTCTGTTAGAAATACCTTTCATCTCTTTACTTGTAGTAACAGAATTTGTCAGAATTCAGAAGTTACCATGTGGAATAAAAGCCTGGTCTCTGTGTTATGGTTTTGAAAGGCACAGTGAGGGCTGCCAGATCGTTTGGAAATTGGGGATGCCTTTTCCTCCACTGAAATTCGTGCCTTCTTAGCTATCTTTTTAAAACACTAGCTGATCACTCTGTCCTTTCTTTCAAATTAGTGAAGGAACATGTAGGGAGGAACTGGAAAAGATATTTATTCAAGTTACAGAATATTGAACAATTGATTAACTGTCTGTTTTAATTTTGAATGAATATTCTTGTGTCAAATGTTTCTGCTGGAACAGTCAAATAGCTTGAATACACATATGAAATTGGTAAAATAATAGCAAATGGTCTTATATGATGGCAGTCCTATAAACTGAACCTTAGCCTTCTTACTAGACTCACCACAAAAAATATTACATAGTAATTACACATTGAGATATTTTGGTTTTCTTACTGTCATGGTAACTCTTTTTTTTCATTATTTTCCTCATCTTTGCATCTTTGGGTTTTGGGAATGATAAGCACACACCCTAAAGCTGAGGCTATAAACTACATATGCATTTTAAAGTTATATAATTAAAAGGCAAAATTATGGCTTAAATACACCATCAGATTTTTTTTGATGCACAAAATTTTATTTTGTCAAAGAAAGTAAAGTAAGTAAGCCCATCTGTTTTAAATGTAGTGTCTTCTTACCAGTAACTACAACAAACTTATCTGGAAATTGCTATTTATTCTACCTTATATACAGATAAAAGTGTCTGTGAAGAAGGATATATTTAGAAATAAAATAGAACTTCCCCCAAATAATTTTGTTACTAGCAAATACCTAACACAATTTCTACCATAGCCCAATGTTTCCACGTTTACTGGTGTTCAGTGACCAATTATTATTCAGAAGCACTCGAATAATATGAATCAAGAGTACTGTGTGGCTGAGGTATTTTGTTCAATAGAAAAATTTTTGATGACTCACAGGTAGGGCAAGTGTTATGGCCAGTGAATGTTATGTCACTGTGTAATCAATTTTGCAATGTTAAACTATTTATTTCTGATTTTACTGCAATGGTTTCATTTTATGCAGATCTATAAAAAAATGTAATGGATTCAAAATAATTTGTGATGGAGTGTTTAATCACAGCTGTGACCATTTCTCAGTCTTTTCTCATTTTGGAAAACAGGGCTAGTAAATAAAGTGAGAAAATGTTGAAAGTAATTAAAATTAAACATTTTGATGGACCACTCCTGAATATTCCTTTTTATGAAATTATCAACATTTTAGTATGTAGTGGGTTGATTTTGTTCACTTTTGACAGAGATATGAAGCGGAAAGCAAGAGAACATGCTTGTACTTTTAGTACATTTTGCAGTTTGAGTGGGAGTATTTTCTGTCACATATTTTGATTTTGATAATTTGCAACGGTCACTGGAAGAAAAAGAAGCAAACATTGAGAGTAGAAGAGCTAAGAACCCAAGTGGTGAGGTTAAGGTGGCTAAAAAAAAACCAAACAAAAACAAAACCAAAAAAATCCCTTATTTTGTCAAGCCTTTTTTGTTTCTCATTCCAAGGTATACCTGTTACCTCGTGAGAGGTATTACAGATGAGGGAAATAGGAAGGAGATTATCATTGCAACCTCTTTAACTTCTAAATCATCTGCTTTTAAACAAATGATGACATCAATCTAATCACATTTCACAAAGGCAAAGAGTAATAAAAGTTTTTCTGCACAACCTTTATTTTTTTCAACCCTTTAATTCACAGAAACCACAATAGTGAGACAGTTTACAACTAAACCAGTAGTTTATATAAAGGATGCCTATGGAAGAATCAGCATATTTTACCCTCTGAGGAAAATTTTTCTAGCACATCAATATAAGAATCCTACAAAGAAAAAGGAGCATATAGCGTATTTTATTAAGGTTGTGTGTGGCACTATCTCATGGCATTATGTAGGGAAGCATACTGTTTTTTTCAGACTATGGTCCTCTGTTTTTTTTGACTATTGGTTTACAACGAGTTCAGTTTTCACCAAGACTATCTTTTCTCTTGGATTTTTTATTTTCATTGAAAGATATCCTATTAATATGTACTTAGATTGTGTCCAGTCTTTATAATCCAGGAATTAACTAAAGCAAGATTAAAAATTACAAATATCAATAAAGTGATTGAATAGTATATTTAAGATACTAATAGATTTAGGAACTAGTAGGCCATGTGATCCTCACTATTGAGAATGACTATTCTCTTATTAAAATAAGAAAAAATGTCTCCAGTTATCTATTCTTGCTTGTAATGTGAAATTTTTTTTTATTATTTTTTTTTTTTTTTACCATGGAAAACTGGAAAATTTACCTTGAAATCTTTGACCTGACAATTTTCATTAAATTGGCTGTTCTTCATTTCTCACTGAGACCTAAGTATACAGTGAGTCTTCAGGTTTGTGTTAGTTCATTTTCGCAAGGAAGATAAACTGATACTGAAATAAACTGATATTTATTTTTTTTAATTAATGCAAATACGTGTCTCATTGTTTTCCTAAATATAATAAGAAGTAAATATCAGATGTTTCTTTTCTTCATAGTTCAGAACATCTACCTAAAATGACCTCTATCCCTTGGTTCTTCTTCTGGAGTATATAAACAGTATTTTTTGTCACCACATCCTTTGCTTTCCTACTGCTTTTTTGACTGTTCCTAGCACAGAACGTTTCAGTGCCACTCATCTATCTGAAGCCAGCTACTAGATCTCCTTTGCTTTGGACATAATCTCACTGCTGTTGTGTTTTACACAAGGAGTCTCTCATGCTGTTTAACAAGGTTTAACTGAATATACATTGCAAAAATTAACAGCTCAAAAATTAAATTTCTAATAGGTTTGAACTTCCTCCTGATTATTTTAATGCATTTTGTTTCTTTTTATTCAACTTTTCTTGTTTTAAGCTGTTAAATTTTCCAATTTTTCTCCACAACTATAAACTAAGCTAAAAATATATTAAAGAACATTTTCAGATAACACCATGACTCATGGAGCTCTGCCTTTACAAGAGCAGCAAATATCCAGAAACTGTGATAAATTGAGACAGCTCACACAACTTTAGCTACCCCAGTCCTTTCAACAGATTTCAGACTTTGGAATCCTAGAGAAATATGGTGGGTTTCATATCCCTTGCTGTATTTATTCCCATTCCAAGCTTTCTTTTACAATGAATGACAGTAAGAGCAAAAAAGGCAGATATCCCACACCATATGATGTCATGCTCAGTGATAAAAGCTGGGGGAGGCGAAGAACAGGAAAGGCAAGGGATGTCTGGAGTGATTGTGTTTGTCCTCCCAAGTAACTGTTGTGCATGTGGAGCCCTGCTGTCCTGGAGATGGCTGAACTCCTTCCTGCTGATGGGAAATAGGGAATTAATTCCTCGGTTGTTTTTTTTTTTTTTTTTTGTTTGTTTGTTTGTTTGTTTTCCGTTTTTTGTTTTTTGTTTTTTTTTGGGGGGGTGAGCAGCTTTTCTTTCCCTGTTAAACTGTCTTATTCTCAAGCCGCAAGATTTTTCACTTTTACCCTTTCCATTATCTCCCCCTTTCCCCTGGGGGGGGCTTGAGCAAGTGGTTCTGTGGGACTGTGGCTGCTTGCCAGGGTTAGACCAAAACACCTATATAAAACTTTAGCTGTTTACTCCCTTAGTGAATATAATGATCTGTGCTTACCTTCCATAGTTAGCCACAATGCTTATATGGATAATTGGAAAGCTCAAAGACCAATAGGAATGAATGCATGGTTTGTAATTTTGCTCTGGGTTGTCATTAAAGAGAGATTTTCAAAGGAAATATGTGCTTAGTGTTCTCTCAGTTGAAGATAAAATTATCCTTATCCCCATTGTACATATGCAGCACTTCAAATAAAAATACTTGAAGTATACTAAGGCATGCTGTTCAGCACCTCTTCACAGGACCCTAAAAAGCCCGGCATACAGTTTAGCTTCCAAACAGACAATACCTATGCATTTGTAAACTCTGACATAGTAGAAAGATGATTAGAGAAAAAAATGTCATGCAAATGAGATCATTAGAAATGAGAATGGGTAAAAACAGATATAAGGAAATACTAAGGCCACACAGGTTTGTTTCAATGAAATGACTGTTCTTGTTAGTGAGTTTCCTACTCAAAACCAAACCCAACCAAATCTCTCAAATGCAGAATGGCCTGTGCTTGTCTAGCCCACATACTTAAACACATATGTATTCAATATATATGTATTGAATAATACATTTTATACCAATTTTTGTCTTTTCTGGGCAGTTTTGGAGAGATTTTGAAATCTTTACTTGCAGTAACTTTTCTTTGCCCTACTCCATAAGAAAGTGTTTTCAGAAGTTAATTAACCAACATTATCAGGTCTCTTATTTAGATATTGTTTTATTTATTTGGGCTTTCTATTTTCTGTTTTATTTATTTGGGCTTTCTATTTTCTGTTTTATTTATTTGGGCTTTTTTAGTACATTTAGTTAACACAAGATGTGCAGCATGGCACTGGTGCAAATGAGGCAATGTGCTTAGGCCATTGCTACTAGTAAATCACTTTATGGATCTCACCACCTCATCTGTAATTCCAGTATCCATGAATATAGTCATATTGGTCCTTCAAAGACTGTTGTGCATGCACACATGAGCACATTCAAACTAAAAATTAAATAAACGTACTTCCTTCTCTGTTACCTCTTCATTTTTCTTTCAAGCACAATAAATTGGTGCCAATCTTGTACTCCCAGGGTATTAGTTTTTATTTTCTACTTTAAACTTCTATGGATCACCTAATACTTCAAAATCATGCATCATTTATATTATCTTAGACTGCCTTATCCTTAATAAATTACTGGTTTCCAGAATTTTCCTTATCTATCGTCCTTGTCCATAACCTCCTTTCCTTACTCTTAATATCTTAAATATTTAGTAGATGTGGGATTGAATACCTCTTTGTATGATGGTAAAATCCTCTTTCCCATTACAAAGCCCAGGGAATATTAGAGAGAGAGAGAGAGAGAGAGAATCAGTTTGAGAGGCAGCCGGAATCTCCTAAATATAAGTAATTACATAGGTGTAAATGAATATAGTTTATCTCACATTCGTATATTTGTATATAGCTTTATCCCTACAGAAATTTTATTATCTGTCCATATCATAGAGAAGGGTCTTCAAATAAATGAAATTATTGAAGTCCTGAATTATATCCCATACCATACCATGCCACTAACATATTTTTATAAAGTAATCAAGCTCCAGAGAAAAAAAAAAACATATATATTGATAACAACATCAATAAGTATGGAAACTTATTTCTAGAATGAAACAATTACTTGAGTCTGGATAATGTGAGAAAATTTAAAAAAGTTCTTTCATAGAGTGTCGTGGTTTAAGCCTCAGTCATGAAGTCACTCCCTCACTCACTCCCACTCTTTCTTCCCTCCGCTCCTGGAGGGATGGGAAGGAGAATCGAAAGAATGCAACTCCCACAGGTTGAGATAAGAACAGTTTAGTAACTAAGGTATAACACAAATCACTACTGCTACCACCAATAATAATAATGAGAAGAGAAAATACAAGGGAAAAGAATACAATTGCTCACCCCCCGATATCAAGCCCGAGCAAGCAGTGCACCCCCCAACGTGCACCCACACCAGCAGTGAACTCCCACCGTGCACCCTCACCACTCTTCCAGGTCTCTGCCCTCCGTCTTTACATCCTGGACATGACATGCTGTGGTATGGAATAACCTCTTTGGTTAGTCTGGGTCAGGTGCCCTGTCTCTCCTTCCTCCCGGCTTCCCCTCCTCCCTGGCAGAGCATGAGACTCACAAAGTCCTTGGCCAGCCTAAACATTACCAAGCAGTAACTGAAAACACTGGTGTTAATCAGCACTGTTCCCAGGCCCAAAATCAAAAACACAGCGCTGCACCAGCTACCAAGAAGGAGAAAAAATGACTGCTACTGCTGAACCCAGGACATATAGACATGAGACAACTCACATCATTTGAAAAGAAACATAATTACTTTTCAAAATGGTATTAGACACAATTCTCCTATTATACTTTATAACTTGAAAAGCACTATATACTCATTCTTTCTTTTTCTTTCTCTTATTTTAATTGGCATAAGAATTATATCAGAAGAAAACTGGAAATAATGGTTAAATTCTCTTAAATTATAAAATAGATGAACAACTAGATAAAAAATACTTATTATAATTTTTAGTATAGGAATATGTTGTATTTGTCTATCAGAAACAAAATTATGCAGAAAATATTTCATGGTTTCATTTATATTTTTTTCTTCAGTTTTTAGGCGCTGTGGATTATATTGTAGAAATGTGATGTGACAAACAGTACTCTACTTTTTGTAGAAGACTTTATAAATTCTGTGTTTCACTCTTAAACCTAAAACCACAGCTCAAGACAAATGTTTTTGTAAGCTTTTTGAGGAAAGGTTCATGTTTTTTTTGTATTTGTTTCCGTTTTGCCTAGAGTATAGCATAATGTGTATCAGGTGGTATGCAAAAGGAAAGATTATGCATGGAAAACTTGGATGACAAATTGAAGTCAGTGACAGAATTATGCATTTAACTGACGAAATTTTGTATAAATAAATTGCTTGTCACTGGGGATGTGTAGACTTAAGGACACTGATATAATGCATTTTGCAAACATAAAAAAAAAAAATCTGACTTTTCTGAGGTTGCTATGAACCTATATAATTTAAATATGAATGAGGTGGAGCTTTTTTTGCCATAGAGCATTTTTGAGTCTGAAAGGGGAGAACTTGATTTAATGTGTTACATTTAATATTTAAGAGTGTTCATCTTGTAAAATTCTTTTCTTTCTTTTTATACTTTAAAAGGGTAAATGAATACGTTATTCAATCACTGGTACAATAATTGTCTCAGATTTTGTTATTGACAGTTTTCTAGTTGCTGCTTAATATCTGCCAGTATTCTTTTCTAAATCCTTGTCTTTAAACAAACTGGTTACACTTTTTTAAAATTTTACCAACCTCTTAAAGCACCATTAACTTACAAAGAAACCAAAATAATATAAATATATTTAAAAATCTACTTTTCATGTAAAAGAAATCTTTCTTAATAAAATAAAAATAAATCCTTCCTAGAATTTTCCAGCCGTCAAATAGATTAATATTTTCCACTGTATTATGTTAGTCTTACTGATGACTTTTATAGTTTTTAGCTGCTGTCATGTCTGTCAATAATGAATGGATTGTCTAAAACTTGAAATAAGAAAAAAAAAAAAAGAGTTTACTGTCTAGATACTCATGTAGACTTGTCCATAGGATGTGTTCAAAGAATCCAGTGTTGCATAATGTCATTGCCTTGAGCTCTGAGCCTTCTTGCTTTGCTTCTGTTTTCCCTCCATCCTGTGGGAGAAGAGGGTAAGTGAGAAGCTTGGAGAGTGTTTGGCTGCTGATTGAGATCAACCCACCACATATACATTGACAGATAATTTTTACTACTGAGCTTGCAAGCCAGTTTGCCCCGCAAGAAAAATTCTGACCTGCTTTGCATGAGCTGAAAGCGTTCTTATTGCATGATTTTCTTATATTAATAATGAAGTATGAGTTTTTAAAGAGTAACTGAAGAGCCTAACTAATGTTATGCTGCATATTTGGCTACAGGGAAAAGATAATAACCTTGCAATTTTTATTTGGCTTACTAAGTAAATAAGGCCTTTGGCTTGCTAGGTAAAGAAGTCCATATGTTATACCACTTTTGAGTTTAACTTAGTGTAGCCACTGGAGGTGAAATTTTAAGGTTGTTATGCTTATATGAAAGCCTAAAATGTAAAGATTGTTTCTTTGTGCTGTAGAAATAATGTCCAAAGTTGCAATACAGCACACTATGAACAGTACAAGGTATTTATGCTCAGCGATACATTTGATTATTTTTATTTACCAACTTGTTTATTAGTCCCTTTTCCAAATATATAAATAAAAATACATGTTTCAAATTGTATTATTAGCTTCTGTATAAATAACCGTCAGTTCAAGCATGAAAAATGCACAAATACATTTTGAAAAAAATCTTTTAATGTTCAAACAATGAATATAAGTGATATAAGGTGGGATTTGTCTCACTTTAAAAGTTATTCCCTAAATGTAATTATATTCATTTTATATTCTATCAAGAAAATTGGATAACTCCAAATAAAGTTCTCTTGATCAAAAGTTATGTAATTAAGAAAAACAGGTTGAATTTTTCTCTATATGTAGTTATTTTTCTATGGTGACAAGACAGAGATTCTAGATCACTCAGAAAACTAGAAAACATCTAAATAAGCCAAATTTCCAAAAAAATAATTTAGGCACTTTAACTAAACTCCTCTGTATTCCTAAATGCCCAAGTCTTTGTTTTCTTCACAGAAATTAGGATTCTCATGGGCTATATCTTCATAGATAAATACGTGGCGAAACACTGTTTACTTTTCAGGAAAGGAATCTATGTAGGAAAACTTTTTAGTGAATGAACGGGTACTGTATAACACAATAATGGCACTGGAAATAATGTATTTTAATTTCTGATGAACCAAAAGACTCTGCTAAAATATAACCTGTAAAAAGGTTGATTTTGGCTGATACATAGATTATAGATATAGAAAATAGAAATGCATTTTTAGAAAAGACTTGGGAAAACTGAATTTACAAATATATGATGAGGTTAGAGATACATATAGCTGGATTTTTTTTTGCTTGTTTGTTTTTTTTCTCAAAGGAGTTGATGTTGGTGAAAAACATTTTAATGCACTGTCTACTTAGATCAGTGAAGACAATACAGCCAATAATAATCTATGCTTTTTTGGACAAAGACAACTCTTCCTTTTCAGAAATAATGACTCTAATAACTTGCATGGAGTGCATTACATGACAATGCAGGTGACATTTCAGCCTTTGTTTTTAAAATATGACTGTGTCTGCATTTATTTCACTAAACTATGATAGTTGGCATGCTTGCCAAGTTTTCATTTACTAACACCTGAGAGGTCCTTTGAGAACTCACAGTTCATATCAGGTTTCTTCTCAACACTGCAGTGCTGAATCTCTAGTACATTCATGAGGAAAATTCTAAGAACATAAGCAAATAGAAAAAATATTAATATCTTATAATAATAATTACTGCATTTAACTTTTTTCATACTTTCAGTTTAATTTTTCATTACTAGTTTTGCAGTCTAAAGATGCATACATTCTGTCTGTTCCAGTAAGTACGAGTGTTACAGGAACCTAGTAAATCAAATCCAGTCTGTTCCATGTCTTATCCTGGACAATGCCAGTCCATGCTCAGAACTCAAAGTGCTCACATAATTGATTGAAGAGATTTCTAAGTTAAACAGGAAACACAGTCTTTGCTTTTTTGCAAGGATAAAGTAGACATTAATATTACAAATGTAGAAGAATGTTTTCAGCCTCTGAGAGGCTCCTACAGACTTGACCTGTCAATTATCTACAGACTATTTACTATCTAAAACAGTTCCTCGAAGAATACATGTCTTGTACTTAAGACACCCAGTGGATACAACAAAACGAAACATGCCTTCTGTGAGTAACATGAAATAATTGAACTATGAAAGAAATAATACTTTAAAATATGTTTATTTTTCCATAGGATTTAATTTACTTTCATGTATTTTTTACCTTACTTTTGCTGAATGCAAAGCTTAGCCTGTATTGAAATTGTTTATGTAGTTAAATAGACATGATGAACGTCTAGCATCCCAAAACATTTTTGTATTATATTTTGCAAAGCAGCAATGTATTAATTTTCTATTTAGAAATTTCTTTCCTATTGAAATTTCAATCTAAAAACAAAATATCAGGCCATAATTTCATATTATTAGCTTAGGAAAGAAAGAACATTTATAGGTATCTTCTACACCGTAGTCAGATTTCTTTAGCTGTTGTTTATTCTGTTTAGTATCAGAGGGGGTTTCTTTTGACAGAAGCTTTATTTTTATTGTACTTGCAAAGGTTTGCTACAGTGTCTTTTTCTGTATGGACTCAACTTACTCCTTCATAAACCACTGCCCTAAGGATACTGCTTTATGTCTATGTCTTAGCATCTTCCTTGAGTGTTCTGTTTTAAATTGAGGTATTGACTTAGGTGCTCTTTTAACACCTGAGAACTTAACAGATGTTCTCCATCCCCACTTCTTTGGGGCTGGTTACAGAATTTCTCAACGATCCTATCAAATTAATAAAGGCATAATGCCCCTCATTCCTCCTAATCAAGTGTATAAGTCACAACAACTTCAGTGACCTGTAACCCACAGGAACTTGACTATTTTTTTGTGGTGAATATTCAGGAAGTGGAGAGTATGGCTTTTCTCAGTCTATTTTATAGTGAAGCGCCATCATTTTTAGTTCTAGCCAGCCTGGGAATCTAGTTTCTTTGTCCTGCTTTGTCTAGTCACCTGTGAGAAAAAAGCTCATCAACTTAAATATATATATTTTTCCTTTTGAACTGCAGCGTTTCTTCATGGCACTCTGGATTTGTTGATGTGCTTCACTTGTACTGCTATTCTCAAAACTATTTATAGCTCACCAACTTTCTCTATATTATTGTAAGGAGAAGTCTGATAATATTTAATAAAATTCTAAAAAAACTGATCACACTTAAGTCTATTAATCTAAGGGTCTGCTCAACTCAACTGTCCATGCTCTCCAGTAGTGTCCTATACTAGATATATTAATTACTTGAAGCATTAGTGCTGTGTAGAAAAATCAAGAAACTGTATGGAGCACAGGACTTTTAGCTTGTCATCTGCTTAGTGCAGTGCTTTATCTTCTGTATTCTTCTGATAGGATTTGCTTTGTTCGGGTGCCTCTGGTTTTGGCTGGATCCAGCTATGCTTTGCACTGAATCTGTAAACAGCTTTGATGTGTCTGTGCTTTGCTTGCATACTCTTGCCGCACTCCAGCAGCACTGGTCTCTATAACATTCTTTCCATTTCGCAGCCAAATGCACCTGCTGCCCAGAGCTCTTACAACTGTGTTGTCATGCTGTCATCTTTCCTGCTCCTTGTAGTGACTGCCTTAACTCTTCAGTGGAGAGAGGAGTATTTAATGTTACAGTAGCTTAAAACTGCTGGACAATGAAATGAGGCACAATACATATTTACTGGTTGCTATAATAGATTTTAGTTGCTCTCTTAAAGGTTACTACTGAAACGCTGAACAAAAAAAGTGAACTACTTTCTTTGTATTTAGTATCATCTACATACTGTAGCAATAATATTGATAACTAGCCAGATAACAAGATTTCTTTCAGCCCCAAATGCATTTGTTGTTTGTCATGGGTTCAGCAGTAGCAGTCATTTTTCTCCTTCTTAGTAGCTGGTGCAACACCATGTTTTTGACTTTCAGCCTGGGAACAGTGCTGATAACACCAGTGTTTTCAGTTACTGCTTAGAATGTTTTGGTCTGATCAAGGACTTTCTGAGTCTCATGCTGTGCTAGGGAGGAGGGGAAGCCGGGAGGAAGCAGAGACAGGACACCTGACCCAAACTGAGAGAAGAGGTATTCCATACCACAGCACATCATGCTCAGGATGTGAAAATGGACAGCAGAGACCCGGAAAGGGGTGGGGGTGCACTGCTTGGTCAGGCTGGGTATAGGTGGTGAGCGACTGTATTCTTTCCTTGTATTTCCCTTGTCATTATTATTATTATTAGTGGTAGCAGTAGTGGTTTTGTGTTATACTTTAGTTACTAAACTGTTCTTATCTCAACCTGTGGGAGTTGCATTCTTTCTATTCTCCTTCCCATCCCTCCGGGAGTGGGGGGAAGGAATAGGGTGGAGTGAGTGAGCAAAACTGCCTGGCTGAGTGGCTTAAACCATGACATTGTTACAAGAGAAGATAGCCTAGGGTGAATTTGTAGTCATGAATCCAGGATTTCCAAACTGTCTAGAGACCTCCAGGCACTGTGGGAATAAGGAAGAGTTCTTTTCTCCCATAGTAGCCTTTTACTGTAGTAGCTCTACAGAGACTGAAAATTGGACAATGTGCCTAGTTATTACTAAATACATAACTGCTGGTTTCTTGTGGATATGTGCCCTGTACTCAGTATGCATGCTTAGTATCATAGAATCATAGAATCATAGAATAGTAAGGGTTGGAAAGGACCTCAAGATCATCGAGTTCCAACCCCCCTGCCATGGGCAGGGACACCTCCCACTAAACCATGCCATCCAAGGCTATGTCCAACCCCACCTTGAACGCCGCCAGGGATGAAGCATTCACAACTTCCCTGGGCAACCCATTCCAGGGCCCCACCACCCTCACAGTAAAGAATTTCTTCCTCAGATCCAATCTAAACCTCCCTTGTTTAAGTTTAAACCCATTACCCCTTGTCCTCTCACCACAGTCCCTAATGAAGAGTCCCTCCCCAGCATCCCTATAGGCCCCCTTCAGGTATTGGTAGGCTACTATGAGGTCTCCACGCAGCCTTCTTTTCTCCAGGCTGAACAGCCCCAATTTTCTCAGCCTATCTTCATACGAGAGGTGCTCCAATCCCCTGATCATCTTCGTGGCCCTCCTCTGGACTTGTTCTAACACTTCCATGTCCTTTTTATGTTGAGGACACCAGAACTGCACGCAATACTCCAAGTGAGGTCTCACGAGAGCAGAGTAAAGGGGCAGGAGCACCTCCCTCGACCTGCTGGTCACACTCCTTTTGATGCAGCCCAGAATACGGTTGGCTTTCTGGGCTGCAAGCGCACACTGCCGGCTCATGTTCATTTTTTCATCAACCCACACCCCCAAGTCCTTCTCCACAGGGCTGCTCTGAATCTCCTCCCCGCCCAATCTGTAGCTGTGCCTGGCATTGCTCCGACCCAGATGGAGGACTTTGCATTTAGCATGGTTAAATTTCATCAGGTTGGCATCAGCCCACCTCACAAGCGTGTCAAGGTCCCTCTGGATGGCATTCCTTCCCTCCAATGTATCAACCGAACCACACAGCTTGGTGTCATCGGCAAACTTGCTGAGGGCGCACTCAATCCCACTGTCCATGTCACCCACAAAGATGTTGAACAAGACCGGTCCCAACACCGATCCCTGGGGGACACCACTCGTTACTGGTCTCCAGCTGGACACTGAGCCACTGAGCACTACTCTTTGCGTGCGGCCATCCAGCCAGTTCTTTATCCACCGAGTGGTCCACCTATCAATCTGAAGTTCAGTGCTTCACAAAACTCCATCTCTCTTGTCACATTAAACTGTGTCATTAGGGTTTTTTAATGCTATTTTTCTTTGTTTCTTTTGGTGGAGTTGGTTAAAATATTAAAAATACAACATTTATCCTGACAGTATCCTTTTAACTTTGTAGTTTACAACTTCTTTTTCATGGTATTCCTAGTAGAAAGGAAGTTTTGTGTCCTTTCTTTTGAGTGATTTTTGGAAACTTATCTTGCAGCCTGAAATTAAGAGTTACCCTAAACAGTGTCTCTTCTTCAGTATTTGTGAGCTGCTTAAAATATTCTTTATTCTTACACAATGAATAAATAAAAGAAGCCATTTTATAATTGTGAAACCGTTTATTTCTTTGGGGACAGTGTGGTGTAAAATTAGTTGAGGGTGCAATGACTAGTGTATTGTGATATGGCATCTCAACAGAAAGGAGATTGTCCTTCCTGCAGGATGTGGAACTTGGAACTGTGGGCAAAAAGATCTTGGAGCTCATCTGAAGTCCAGCAGCAGGCATAGGACTGTGGTAGCAACTGCTTAAATAAGAGACAGACTCACTGGGCTTTCACATTAACAGGTGGAGAGAGGCACATCACTCTGAAAGAAGCTTCTCCGTGCTAGTGACCACAACAGAGAAGTTATTATGCATTTTGCTTTGGCAAATTATGTTCTTTGCCACAGAAATGGTCCCTTGATGGCTGGAATAGGACCAGACCCTTTATCTTGACTCCCTACTTAGCGAAAGCCTTCTAGTGCAGTCAAGGCATTCACTCCTTGGACTCTGAGTGTTCAAGGCCACATCTAACTCATTTCAATGTAATTATTGACTATCTTTACGTTGGGTTCTCATCTGTCTTTTGGTATGTGGCACAGTTATATGATGAAGCTTAAGAAGTTCTGTGGGGATCAATATAGCAAAACAATACTATTAGTTTTGAAAAGACATTCCCTCTAACAAGCATTACATCTTTCTCTCTGCCTTTACTTAGTGTTGTTCATCTCATTTTATGGATAATTAAACAAATGATACAATAGAGATTTAAAGCTGTTATGGTCGACCTTGACAAAATACCCTTTGTACACATGGGCATTTATTAATAGGCTAAAAATCACTGCAGAATATTTGCTGACACAAAGTTGCAGACCTGTGTAAAGGACTATAGGCAACTTAAAATACTTCAGATAATTTTGAAATACTTTCAGTTTCTCATGGTGAACATATTTTCATTAAAAATCCAGACAGCCATAAAGAGACACACTAAAATTTATCATGTTTCTTAGTTTTAAAAGAGTAAATTGTTTTTTAGACTACATACTTATCTGAATTGCTTTCCTTTCAAAACTTGAAACTGATTGAATACATTTGATTTGATATTTGAATTACTGGTTTTATGATTTCTCTTTGGTATGCCAAGCTTCAGGCTGAAGCACATGTTTACCATAGTTATAAACCCGTGAAACCAAGGGTTACAATAAAACTGCTGATGCAATGTTAACTGCAGCAGTGAGAATAATTTAATTATAATTTTATTCAAGATGAAAATCCTTTAAAGGAATTACTAAGACATTTGTGAAGGTAGCAGACCAAGAACTGTGGGCCAAAGCTATGAACTTAATGCTCTTGCAAACTGCAGCAACACCTTTGCTTAAATGATGACCCGCTTTACATTGTTTCCCAATAATTTTTTTTCCTAATCATTAAACTTCTTGTTACTTTGACCATAAATAAATTTTTATCCTATATAATAAGATTTCTTAGAAGTCCTTACCTCTGTTTGCTTGGTCACAATACCGCAACATGTATATCTGTAGTCCTTGTCTTTATGGGACATAAGAAAAAAAACTTTTATATATGGCAATTTGACTAACTTAAGGCATGTTGTCATGGTTTGAAAGACTGTTTTAACCTAAGAGGTACATTTCTATCATTGTGGATGACATTTTATCAAAAGTTGACTGCACTTTTAATTTGGGCAATGGTGAAGCTACCGAACATAGTCAGTGATTTGTATTCTTAATGCTTAAATAAAAGAGGCAATCCTATCCCATCATACCCATATTAAGTGCTTCAGAATTATATCAGTTACTTTAAGTTACAGAGTTAATAACCTGTTTGAATTCTAGAATGTGGTACATGTTAATTATACATTGCCCATTGTTTCCAATCCTAGTTTTGTCATTACTACTCTGACTGCTTTTCTCTCACACATATTTTGCTGATTTTCTTCTGGCCCCTGGAAGGCACATTATTATATTAATTAATCTGTACTGATTCAAACTAAGCATTCTAAAGGCAAACAAACTAAAATTAGAAATGAAAGAAAAATTAGGACAGTTCCAGAACAGTTCTGGAGGGAACTGTGTGGCCAGTAAGGCATTTGAGTGGGAGAAAGAAAGGAAGATGAGGGGAAATGAGCAATAAAGGTGCAAATGTCTTTGGTGCCAGGTGGGAGATTTTGGATATCCTATCAATCAGACTTGAAAGTAAAAACAGAACTAATTTCCTTTAATTTTTCCACTTCTCTATTCCTGAAAGCACTGGGTCTGGGAAACCTCATTACTGGCAGATGATTTGAGTTGCTTGTGATATAGATGATCAATCATAGGACTGGTACAAAGTATTCCTCTCAGTAATACTTCATTACTGTTTCTGTCTACATATTTCAAAGTACAGTCCAAGAGACACTGATGATCAGAGTGACACAAAGATCAGAGTGACACAATGATCAGAATCACACACAGGTATGTAGATAAAGGTACATATAAGATACAGGCAATTCACATCTGCTTTGTGACTCTCCTCACAGGTTCTAAAATTGACTTTTCTCCCTAGTTTCCGCATGATTTTTCCAAAGATAGTTTTTGCCTTTATTTATCGTTCCCTTTGCCAGGATTTTAATATTATTATTGAAAAAGTAATATGTTAAAGTACAACTTAGGCCACTTTGCACTTGTTTGTAGTTCATTAACCTCTGCAAAATTGTTTTAGGTATAGTTTGTTTAACTTAAGTTCAAAAATAATCCATAATAATAGATTGCAGATAGAATAACAGGTTCTTTATGGTTAAGTGTATATATATATCTCAATGGAATAACTATCAGCTCTTTTTCTTTGTTTTGTTTCCTCAGAAATAAATAGATTAATTGACCTTAAAACCCCTCCTTTTTACTGCTATGGCAAACCTTTACTGCTACAGTCAGGGCCACCATATGTGTAGGTGCATAAATTCAGATTATAGAGCATGAATATAGCTCATCATTATAGGACAAGATAGATCGAGATTAAGGTAGCAAAAAATTTGATGATTTTGTCCAAGTGAGGGAGGTCAAAGTGTTTGCAGGCCCCAAAAATTAAATACACCTTCTGGATAAGTAGATAAACATATAGGAGGACTGGTGACTGGTTGATGCTACTGTGATCGCCGTTTCTTAGCCCTGTATGGCTTTCGTAAATCCTTCCACCAGGCCTTTGATCCAGCCTATTCTTCCTTCCCTTTTCATTGAGTAGAACAGCTTGAACCATGTCCTTGCCTCTGTGTCCAACCCTTTTCAACAGCTCTGTACCGGAAAACTGAACTGGCAAATGTTGGTATTGTCTACTGGACAGGTTCTGGAGAAAGGCAGGTTTTGGAGAAGAGTAGGCTGTAGGGGGGAAGTGGATCTCAGGAGTGGAAAAGAGAATCACATGCCTCGGAGATGCAGGTGAAGGTGGAATAAGTGCTAGGAACTGGGCAGCCTGGGGATTCCAGGAATCATGCTAATACCTCTGAAATGCCTCATGGCCACAAGATATCCCATTTGCCTCAAGCAATGCTTAACTGAAAGCAGGAAGCACAGTCAGTAGAAGCTACATGGGATGGAAAAGCTCTTAGAAAGGAGGTGCAAAAATAAACAAAGACCTAGAGAAATGATATAAGTAATGAGCAGTGAGAATAAAATGAAGAAGTGCAGAGGCTATAGAAAGAAAGGAATAGGTGTCTAACGAAGGTCAGAAATTCAAGCAGGTGTGAGAATCCAATTTGCATTTAAAAAAAAAAAAAAAAACGACATAAAATTGCTTTGTATGTTTGAGACCCCAGTTTGTCCATGCAGATGAGGAAATTGCCTACTCAAGAGCGTGTTTATATGATAACGACTGATTTGCATGCAGTAACAGTGATCCTGAACACATACCAGGTGGCATACACTTGTGATTATGGGTAATATTTTACCTATATTACTAGCTTGATGATGCACTAACTCTTGGGTTTTTCTGAACACTTTCTTCTTGTGCAAAAGGAAGTGTTTTCATACATCATGTTTATATCTGTATTATACAGATCTCCTTCAGTTAGGTATAATTATTGTGATTTTTTGGAAAACAGACCTGAACCAAGGTGAATAAAGGAAATTAAAGTAAAAGCGGAAGTGATTTGAGGTTAACTTTTCCACATTAGGCATCTTTGTGCTTCTTCATTTTCATTTTATTTATTGAAGAAGCATTTGCTTCTCACAGGCACAGATACTATTTCCTCAGTAACACCACTGAAGAGTAATGCCCCCTGGTTTACAGTGATTCCAGAAATGCTGCCCTACAACACCGTCTCACATTTAAATGTGGTTTAGCATATTACTCTAGATTATGCATGTTTTGATAGATTGATTATATTAGCTGTAACCAAAGCCGAAATTTACAATAGAGTCCAAACAATAACAGGCTAATTTAAACAAAGACAACAACAGCACCACCACCACCACCACCCAAAAAAAAAGCAAAACAAAAGCAATAACATGAAGGCAAAGCAAGAAAAGATGAGAATAAGGAAATGTGAGATCACCTAGGTTCATAGACTTGCTGTTTGCATATATCTCAGGTTGCAAGCTCTACTTTGTTCTGTCTTTTAACTGTAATAATGAAGAAATATGAATGAAATCTGAACCACAGACAGTTTGGTAGAGAATTTATAGTTTCAAAGGCCCTTACAGTGCTCTTGATGCACACTTATAATGCTTTACTTGTTCTCCTAAAAAATCTCACAGAAAGCATTCTGAATAATTTTTGAATCCTGTAATATTTCGGTAAGAAACAGTCTACTGCAGAAGCAGATAAAATAAAAGGAAATGAAAGTGACTGACCACTGAAAATATTTACAGTGGGTGAGGCATCAAGTTATTTCATTCGGTATTTTTCGGTTGATGTGATGTATTAAGCAAATTCACTTTTTTCATTGTCTCAAATGTCATTTTTAGTGTATGATAAGGAGTTATGCTTTCTTTTCATGAAATAAGTCACAGCATAATTTTCCAGTTTTTACTTTTTCTGATCATATGGTCCATGGATTTATACTCTCCTGTCTCACCCACAACAAATCCCCTCAAAAAAAAACAAATAAAAAAAGGCAATAAAAAAACCCCTCAACTCATATGTAAATAGGTTTATTGTTTGAGCTAATAATATTAATACAGTAATTTACTGGACTATATTACTAATTATATTACCAATCAAAGAATCATAGAATAGTAAGGGTTGGAAAGGACCTTAAGATCATCTAGTTTCAACCCCCCTGCCACGGTCAGGGGCACCTCCACTAAACCATGCCATCCAAGGCTATGTCCAACCCCACCTTGAACGCCGCCAGGGATGAAGCATTCACAACTTCCCTGGGCAACCCATTCCAGGGCCTCACCACCCTTACAGTAAAGAATTTCTTCCTCAGATCCAATCTAAACTTCACCTGTTTGAGATTGAACCCATTACCCCTTGTCCTCTCACCACAGTCCCTAATGAAGAGTGCCTCCCCCGCACCCCTATAGGCCCCCTTCAGGTATTGGAAGGCTGCTATGAGGTCTCCACGCAGCCTTCTCTTCTCCAGGCTGAACAGCCCCAATTTTCTCAGCCTATCTTCATACGGGAGGTGCTTCAGTTCCCCAGTAATCCTCGTGGCCCTCCTTTGGACTTGTTCTAACAGTTCCATGTCCTTTTTATGTTGAGGACACCAGAACTGCACACAAGACTCCAAGTGAGGTCTCATGAGAGCAGAGTAGAGGCGCAGGAGCACCTCCCTCGACCTGCTGGTCACACTCCTTTTGATGCAGCCCAGGATACGGTTGGCTTTGTGGGCTGCAAGCGCACACTGCCGGCTCATGTTCATTTTCTCATCGACCAACACCCCCAAATCCTTCTCTGCAGAGCTGCTCTGAATCTCTTCCCTGCCCAACCTGTAGCTGTGCCTGGGATTTCTCTGACCCAGGTGTAGGACCTTGCACTTGGCATGGTTAAACTTCATCAGGTTGGCATCAGCCCACCTCACAAGCGTGTCAAGGTCCCTCTGGATGGCACCCCTTCCCTCCAGCGTATCAACTGAACCACACAGCTTGGTGTCATCGGCAAACATGCTGAGGGCACACTCAATCCCACTGTCCATGTCACTGACAAAGCTGTTGAACAAGACTGGTCCCAACACCGATGCCTGGGGGACACCACTCGTTACTGGTCTCTAGCTGGACATTGAGCCATTGAGCATTACTCTTTGTGTGCGGCCATCCAGCCAGTTCTTTATCCACTGAGTGGTCCACCTATCAAATTGATGTCTCTCCAACTTAGAGAGAAGGATGTCACGTGAGATAGTGTCAAACGCTTTGCCCAAGTCCAGGTAGATGTCATCAACTGCTCTACCGCATTCCATCAGTTCTGTAGAACCATCATAGAAGGCCAGTGATTATGCTTTCTTGGATTAAATAAAAAGTTAAAGAGTAATACCTCTGACAAGGAGCAAGTTGAAAGCACCAAATGAATTAGGCATGGGAAAAAGATGTAGCTCTAAGTCAGCTTGTCTGTCCCCATGCCAGTGTGTGAATGTTTCTTAATGTATATATTAAATTATAAAGCCTCTTAAACTTTAATAATTTTAGTAGCGTAATTCCTATTCCTTCTCTTCAGGGATCACAGCATAGCACAGGAAATCTGTTAGGACCTAATTCTGCCAATCTTACCCTGAAGAGTCACTTTATCCACCATAATCCCATGCAAAACATTTTAAGAATTTGCAGAGGAAGGTGTTGCACAAAATCATAGAATCACAGAATCATAGAATAGTTAGGGTTGGAAAGGACCTTAAGATCATCTAGTTCCAGCACCCCTGCCAGGGGCAGGGACACCTCCCACTAAACCAGGACATCCAAGGCTATTTCCAACCCTGCCTTGAACACAGCCAGGGGTGGAGCATTCACAGCTTCCCTGGGCAACCCATTCCAGGGCCTCACCACCCTCACAGTAAAGAATTTCTTCCTCATATCCAATCCAAACTTCCCCTGTTTAAATTTTAACCTGTTACCCCTTGTCCTACCAGTACAGTCCCTAAAGAATAGTCCATCCCCAGCATCCCTATAGGCCCCCCTTCAGACACTGGAAGGCTGCTAGGAGGTCTCCACGCAGCCTTCTCTTCTCCAGGCTGAACAGCCTCAACTTTCTCAGCCTGTCTTCATACAGGAGGTGCTTCTGTCCCCTGATCATCCTCGTGGCCCTCCTTTGGACTTGTTCCAACATTTCCATGTCCTTTTTATGTTGAGGACACCAGAACTGCACACAGTACTCCAAGTGAGGTCTCACGAGAGCAGAGTAGAGGGGCAGGATCACCTCCCTCGGCCTTCTGGTCACACTTCTTTTGATTCAGCCCTGAATACGGTTGGCTTTGTGGGCTGCAAGTGCACACTGCCAGCTCATGTTCATTTTCTTATCAACCCACACCCCCAAGTCCTTCTCCACAGGGCTGCTCTGAATCTCTTCTCTGCCCAACCTGTAGCTGTGCCTGGGATTGCTCCAACCCAGGTGTAGGACCTTGCCCTTGTCATGGTTAAACTTCATCAGGTTGGCATCAGCCCACCTCACAAGCTTGTCAAGGTCCCTCTGGATGGCATTCCTTCCCTCCAGCGTATCAACCGAGCCACATAGCTTGGTGTCATCGGCAAACTTGCTGAGGGCGCACTCAATCCCACTGTCCATGTCACTGACAAAGCTGTTGAACAAGACCGGTCCCACCGCTGATCCCTGGGGGACACCTCTCATTACTGGTCTCTAGCTGGACATTGATCCATTGACTACAACTCTTTGCATGCGGCCATGCAGCCAGTTCTTTAACCAGTAAGTGGTCCACCTGTCAAATTGATGCCCCTCCAATTTAGGGAGAATGATGTATGGGATAGTGTCGAACACTTTGCCCAAGACCAGGTAGATGACATCAACTGCTCTATCCCTGTCTCTCAGTTCCTTAGCCCCACCATAGAAGGCCACCAATTTGGTCAGGCAGGATTTCCCCTTAGCAAAGCCATGCTGGCTGTCACCAACCACCTTGTTGTTTTTCATGTGCCTTAGCATGCCTTCCAGGAGAATCTGCTTCAAGATTTTGCCAGGCACAGAGGAGAGACTGACTGGTCTGTAAAATCTGTCGCATATGAACAAATTATGATTGCTGGTTTTAACTTTCTAAAGAATTTGCTGCTTCTAGTGTATAATCTTAATTCAGAATATGTTAGGGGAAGAGGAGGAAGAGAATTTGTTAACTTCAATTATTTAGAAATAAATCATTATTGTAAATTATAAATCATTGTTTTTACATGCTTAAGGCTTTGCCAAACATTTTTCTTTCTGATTAAGGTGTTGGGTTTGTTTTTTTTTCTCTTCCCTGTGTGTGGAAGTTTGAAGACAGTGAAAAAATAAGGGAATTTTTATTTCCCTCATTTATTCCTTAAAGATGTCTTTGAAGAAACTCCACAATTTGGAACAGCTCATGTGTTCATTATCTGCAGATTCTGTTTGTCAGCCCACCCAGATCAGACCGATTTGAAACCTTAAACCCTTAAACCCTGTTGAGTCCCTAATCAGTAAATTTCAGCAGGGTAACAGGAGTTTCCTGGTGGTGTACTATTAGTAAGCATGTAGATGCAAAGCTAGTTCCCCACACAGAGCATGATGAAACTTGAGTAGAAATACTTAAAAATTTTGATCTAGAGGAATACTTGCTGGATGAGAATTGGGAGACTGAAACCATGTGCAGGATAAGAAAATGATACTTGCATTTCTCCCTTTTACTACTCAAAAAAACTCATCTTTCGTTTGAGGGGGTAGGCGTGTTGCAGTCTCCCATTTTATGAATTTTTGGTGCTAGCAGAAAGCCATTTTTGGCAGTATGATAACAGAGCCCTATTTCTAATGTAGGGGCATTTCTCATTTTTTAGCCACAGTACATTTGAAATGAAGATATGTGTTCAGGATCTTGTAGGCTATTTGTTGATTATATTCTTTTTTAGAGCAAAGTGAAACTCATTGACATAATTCTGCCTTCTAGCAGACTTTCTTGGTTTAGAACTTCAATAAATTTGTATGTGATGTACAGAAAGAAAGAAAGATGTCCTCAGGTAATGACCTTATTTCACAAGTTAAATTACAGAACATATTTTCACTGCTATGTCATAGCACAATGAAGATAAAAAAAAAAAAAAAAACCCAAAACAAACCTAAAAGACAAAAAAAAAAAAAAAAAACAAACCTAAAATTCAAGAGTAATTACGTTTTGAAGATCTTTCTTCCTTTTCCTGATGCTATGAAGTTCTGTGGGCTTTCTGAAGGAAAAAAAAAATGTTAAATGTTCATTTAATTCAGATGACATTTTGGTTCCAAAAGCCACACAACTTCCTTCTTTCAGGCTTGAGTCCTTGCTTTTAGTTTTTCTCAGTACAGTGTCTAATTACTTTTAAATGACAACAGTGATTTCCTTCAAGAATGCCTTGTGGACTATATCCCATATTTATCTTTTTTTTTTTTTTTTTCTTCCTATGAACTGTATTTTCAGCCATAGAGCCTTCAAAATAGGTTTTCATTAAATTAAATTAAATTAAATTAAATTAAATTAAATTAAATTGAATCATGTGTGTTCTGTCAAAGATCTTTTCTTTAATTATACATGTTCTTTTTATAGATTGCTTGTACCCCATCTTTTAATGGAGTAAGTGGCATTTGCCATACATTGGTCACTGCATATTCTTACTTTCTCTCCCAGGGCATCCATACTTCAGGCAGATCCTGGAGCCTTTTTCCAAACAGTGAGGAATAAAAGCAACCAAACTGTTGGTTGATAAGATTCAGTGGATGGAGGGATGGGGAAAAGAAAAAGAAAAAAGTGTTTTTTCTGAATAACTCAGGTTATTTTTTTCCGAAAATATCATGGGCAAGATGATAACCTGCTGAAGTGCTGTCATTCTGACTTAATTCAATGAAAACTTACCTCTGTAGGTATAGTTCTGTTACAACTGTAATCATCTAAGGGCATAAGAAAGACAGATATATATGTAGATATGTCTGTAATTAGATCTATTTTGTAAGTTATGAATTAGTTTCCATGTGGGTGATAGCACAAAAGCAAGGACTCAGCTTGTGACCTACTGTATTTCTGAAGAGTAGTAGTTCTAGATTTATTGCAGCTAATATGTAGCCAGACCTTGGCGCTATCTTACTTGGTGAGGACAGAAAGTTTCCTTCTTCACACATCCATGGTAAGATGGGGGGTCCGTCTTACTACTAGTTGTAGATCTTTTCTTCTGGAGTCTGAGTACCTGTCTTGCATTCAGATAATCAAGGGAGCAAGCTGAGGTCAACATGCTGAACATGTGAGTTTAGTGAAGACTTTATTTTACTGAATGGTTCACTTGTGCTGGATCAACGTCTATCCAGAAGTTGAGATTATTCCATTTTCTATCAGTGAACCAGCTAATTGCCCCATTATATTTACATTATCATTGTCTACATAGCTTGCTAGTCTACCACTGAAATAGACCAGTCACTGCTGCTGTTGATTTTATTTCAGATTGCATAGTTTGGAAGATTTCCTAGTCTCTCACTGCTGAGGATACATGATAAAAACAGTTTTCATTAAAGTGAAGGGTAGAGGTAATAAAGCTTCTAATTCTAATTCGGAGAAGTATTAGAAAAAGAAGATAGCTTAAAAAGAAACTGTATCATTCAAATTAAAGATTTTTAAATGCTTACATTATAGTTTGATCAATTAAATTATTCATGAATAGGATGAGCTGTCCCTACTGCTGTAATTTAAAAAAATAAATAATAAATTCAACTACTTCCACTTTTACATGCAAAAAGTGCCCAGGGACAAGTAAGTTCCAGTGATGTAGTTAACTTCTTTCTGATCCAGTTACTTCCTTTATAATACATAATATATAAAAAGGAAATTAAAATAATTTCATTGAGATTTGTGAAGTCAAGCACCTGGAAGTTAGGAAATAATAGAGATGAACCTTAATTTTTGTCCTATGAGCTCGAATGTGCTGTGATCCTGTGGAAACGCTCATATGGCAGAAACTTAGTACACTGCACTGCATAGCTTTTATAACGTAGTTTTTTAAGGCAATTTCTTCACGTTTATTCTTTCAGGAAAAAAGAAAGTAAGCATTTCCTATGTGTAATTTAAGAGTCCCTTTGTCCTCCATGCCACATTGCCTTTTAGTAATATGACATCCACCATATGAATATCTGAACCAGAGGACTATCCTAGCAACAGATGAAAGCTGATCAGAAAAATGTTTAAGTCTGCCCTAGTTTTTTTTCTTGGACCTAAGATTTAGAGGAGTTCTAGCTTTCCAAAATCCAGACACAAACTGACCAGGACCTATAACATTTGGAAGGAGTGTATTGTTCTATTTGCAACTTCCTGTCCTCCCTCTCAGTTTCTACTTTATCAGCCATTGCTACTGTTGTTTTATTGGAAATACAAAATGAATCCCTAAACAATTCTGTATTTTATGTTGGTTGGCTTACAAGTAGCTTTTTTTTATTGCTACAGGGACCATGAAAAAAAAAAAATCGCAATTTTGCCGTTTATGTCTTAGTAGAAGTTCATAACATCATGGAGGAAAAGACACCTCTGTAACAAGATCTTCATGGAAAACACAGACTTTCATAGTAGAGATTCAAGATGCAAGTCTAAATAGAAGTCTCATGGTTAGTTCCCCAAGCAACATTGTAGTAAACTGAGGAAAATGTTTCTGTGCTCTTTTATGCTGTTTTCTGAAAAGAAGCATGAGCATAAGCTCAATCATTAGGCTGAAAAGGAGAGATAAAAAAAAAAAGAAAAAAAGAAAAAAAGAAAAAAAAAGCACAGCTTCTGTTATAATATCAAATAAAAGAAGCATATTTTATTCTAATGCCTGCTTGTAGGCATACTGGAAACCTAACTTTGATATATCTGGAGTGCTTCTTAAAAATAGAAGTCTTTGTTCACCCAAACGCCAAGACTTTTTGGATTATTTATTTCTTCACTTTTACCCTATTTACCTGTGTTGAATGTACTTTTTGGGAAAGAAAGTGTAGGAAAGCTGACACTACATGTCTCTATATATCTAACTTAGATAGCTTAATTAACAACCCTCATTTCTTGTAATGTTGATAGGGCTTTCAGGTGATTCCACCTGTGGCTCATCATTAACGTTTTTTGAGCTCTCTTTCATCCTGTGAATCACTTTCACACCTCCACTTGTGTGCTAGATCAGGCATTTGTGCAGCTGTGCAGAGATCAAGATTGGGAAACAGACTCATCCAAATTTAAAACTGTGAAAAAAAAAGTTTTTCTTTGCAGTCACACAAACAGTTTTTCCAGGTGAACACAGGGTACTTCACCCAAGTAAGTAGATGAGAGTAAGCACCAACTACTTAAACTAGCATTGAATGTAAACCTATGTTTTTGGAGCACCTAAGATATAGTTGGAGAATTCAGAATTCCCAGACTTGTAAAGATAATATATGCCAATATCAGAATAAGTGTTTTCTATTAACACTGACTTATTTATACCTAATTGTTCTTCCTGATATAATTTCTAGAGGCTCAGTAAAAATGCTATTTTATCACACAAAAATTTTAAAATATGTGCATTTTCACAAACTCCCAATATAATGTAATGCCTAAAAGTTTAATTCAGAAATTTAAAACTGGTAATTTGTCTTCTTAAGGTATGATCAACATTTTTGGTTCATGTTACATATGCATCTTTAAAATTCCTAGCCCATCTTTTGTTAAATGTTCAGAAAAGGATAATTTATAAAATCTCTGGTTAGAAAAAGCTATTTTCCACTACATTTCACATTTATTACATTTTTTTCTTCACTTTTTTAAATTAATTCATCTTAATTGTAGAAGATCTGGTACATTAATTCTTATCTTTTCGTTAACTGGCAACACTAAAATTTTCAGTGTCTGGTATGTAGTTTATTCTCTGTGATAATGGTATGGTGTGAACATTCCTTTTTGTAAGGATGTTTTAATGAAATAGTCTGTTGAATTGTCTTGCTTCTGTTTAATTCATATGTATTGCAAATGTTTAAAACTGTATTACTTGTAATTTTTTTTTGTGGTACTTCTATAGCAATGCAACCAGCATAACAAATATAATTATCCCTGAGCTTTAGATATTCTTATTCTTGTACTTTAATTTTATGATTACTTTAAAAAACAAAAAAGCATAACTCTTCCATGATTGTTTTAAGCACCTCAGAAATTTATGTAAACAATAAGGTATTATGAGAACTAATAAAAAGGCATAGCATATCTTCCTCATTCAAGTTTGAATTACTTTTGTTTTATTACCCAAAATGATGTTGTGTAAAGAAGCAAAAATAATAAAGATAATATTGCTGTACATACTGGAAAAGAAATTGGAATTAGCAATTCAGAATGCTAAATGGCATAACTGTTTGTATTTATCACTATTTACTTGAAAGAAAGAAATTAGAATATTTATCCCTCCAAACACCTCTGAAGCTGTTTTGTTTAATGAATTGTTGCATTCTGAAAAGATAGTTATATGCTGGTGAGAGCATTGAAAATCTGATCTAGTTATTAGAAGTATCAATTTCAAATGCATATACTTTTATCTATCTTGATACCATATTGAGCAACTTTCTGTAACTTCTGGAAGATGGAGAACTTGAGCTCAATTTTTGATATAATGCAAGTAAAAATGTCGAGCAAGAGAGAACAACCAGGTCAAGAGAAGATGCTTCTGTATGCTTGTTACTATAATATTCAGTATGCTTATTACTAAAATACCTGCATCTTTTTCTGGTTATACTATTGAAAAAAATATTTGAAAGAGTAATAAAAATATTCCCAGCATTTTGTAGACTGTAGTCTCAACACTGCAGGTGGTCCTATGTAGTCAAACTGCATGCAAAGAATAGCTCATCATGAAATGGACATAAGTTTTGAAATTATATATTCCTCTCTGGAGCTTCCTTGGCAGTGTGAAACTGTACCTTTCAAAATAATCTGGTCTGTGTGGATGCAGCAAACTAATAAAAGCAAATATAAATGTGAGTAGTTCTGTTTATGAAGGCATATGGCAATCCTTATATTTTTAAGATGTCAAAACTTGTTATGAGGATCATATATAAATAAAAACTTAATTCCAGGAAAGTATGAACAGTTGAGCAGAAATAAAACATGGAACATCTTACACTTATCTGATAAAGTATTATCTATATTGGAAATGGGAACTATATCACTTCCTGCATTCATGATTCAAATTCATTTATATGTTCCTGAATAAACAATAAATATATATATATTCTAATAACAACTCACATCTTAATAAAACAGATATGCTGTGCAAATTGAAATTAGAAGAACTTATTTTCCATTGCACTAAATCTTTTTGCACATTTAACTTAAATTAGTGAGGTATATTAGTACTTGAATAGTGGAAAGTAGAAAACTGATAAGCAATAGCTAGAAAAGAAAAAAAGGCTGCTGCGGCTAAATGCGACTAACATTTTGGTACATATTTCCACCCACCTGTGGTATGGTGATGATTTTTTTTAAAGAACAAGCAAAACCTGCTTACTGGACTGTGCATATCTCAGCATTAAATGTCTTCACTACTATGATTTCATTGCATTTTCAGCTTCATTTCTGCAGGCTAGTTTACCAAATGCCAATGGCTATTTAGACACAGAGGAGTGTGCTAGAGGAAAGTATGTTAGTGAAATTGCAAGATTACAATCTGTATTTAAAGGTTTATGTGCGTTATAGACCTTAATAAAACTGCACCACCACTAGTTTCTGTTCTTGGAAAAAAAACAGGAAAATCAGCAAACTTGATGCTTCCAGGACATTTACAGAAGTACTTAACATCAACCTGGTTTATCTCAGCTTACTTGAAAAAATAATTAGTATAGTTTTGAGATTTGTTGTGACAAAACTACTTAGAGGCCACCATAAACAATTAAAATTTTTCATTAAATAGTAGAGATGAGTTGACTTCAGGTGTGGAAATGACGACTCAATAGTTTTGGTATATTAGCAATGCTGGATGAACCTTGGTATATTCTCATACTTTGAACTTTAGAGGTTCAACAATTCGTGCGATCTCAATATGAAATTGGGGTAGACTTCTGCTTTGTAATGTAATATTTAGTAGATCCTGGCTATTCGCATAGTGCACTACATTTTCTTATTTTGTATCTGAAACTGCTTTAATGATTTTTTGAGTTGGGGGACCTCAAGAGAAAGTTGTCTTATGATCAATAAAGTTGTGTCTTGCCTACATGAAACAATAAGTCAAGCTCTTTTCTTATAGGCAGACTTTGAGCTCATTTTAGAGCCATCTACTTTCAGAGAAGGTGCAAAGCAGTGGGAAAGCTGACAGCTCCTAGCAGTCTTCCTATGTTTTTGGTTGTTGTCCTTTCCTCTTCTCTTCAGAACAGAGATTTTATCTAGCAATGGACATATCTGCTGGGAAAAATCCCAGAACATCTTAAAAAAGAAAACATTGGGTTATTCTCCCAAAACACGCATATAACCTCTGAAATGATATAGATTCAGGGCATATACCTATGTTTCTAGAAGAGGCCTGGGAAGCAACCTATTGCCTCCCTCACCCCATACAGGTAGTTTGGGCAGGAGCTGTGCTTGGCCTCCCTTGGCGGGCCAAGCACTGCTGTGGAGAATAGAGGCAAGTTTAGCTCCTGGCTGCGGTGCAGCCTACACAGATGCTCAGTGATTCGCCTGCGGACTTTGCACCTTGAAATGTCCCTACAAGCATTCACCCACATCCCCAGCTTCATGCTATGAGAAAGCTGTGCCCATAGGATTCAGCACAGCCCTCAAATTATTTCTATTTTAACAACAGAAAGTGTGCGGACAGTTCTAATTATAAATCTGAGGGGGACACATAAAACAGACAGGATCAAGAATAGCTTGGACATGGCCTATTTAGGCCATTTATTTGGTGTCCTGTAGCAGTCATTTTTCTCCTTCTTAGTAGCTGGTGCAGTGCTGTGTTTTTGACTTCTTGCCTGGGAATAACACTGATAACAACCAATGTTTTTAGTTATTGCTAAGTAATATTTACTCCGATCAAGGACTCTTCAGCCTCATCCTCTGCCAGGGAGGAGGGGAAGCTGGGAGGAAGCAGAGGCAGGACACTTGACCCAAACTAGCCAAAGGGGTATTCCATACCACAGCACATCATGCCCAGTATATAAACCAGGGTAGTTACCCGGAAGGCCCAGATCACTGCTTGGGCAGGGCTGGGTGTCAGTCAGCAGGTGGTGAGAAGTTGTATTCTCTTCCCTTATTATTTCCCTTATCACTATTACAATCAGTGGTAGCAGCAGCAGTGGTTTGTGTTATACCTTAGTTACTGGACTGTTCTTATCTCAACCCGTGGGATTTACAGACTTTCAATTCTCCTCCCCAGCCCTCTGGGAGCAGGGGGAGAAAAAAGGAGGGGAGTGAGCGAGAGACTGAGTGGTTCTGAGTTACCAGCTGGGCTTAAACCACGACATTTGTCCTCAGAGTTAGAAAATGGACAGTGTGTTGTCCTTGTTTCATCTAGCAATATAAGCACAGCCTGTAAGGTGGGGTGAGGCTTCTTGCAGTAACCTGCAGTCACGGTAGGACAGCTGGGCAGGTGAGCAGTAGTGATGACCCGGTGGAAGAGACTGAGCAGATAAATTGAATCAATAAGTATATTACAAAGTTTAAAAGTAGGAGACTATTGTTTCTTGGAGGGAAACGTAGTACAAGAATATTGACCCTTATTGGAAGTATTAGGAGGGAAAAATGGCTATGAAAAAAAGGGTGAAAATAAACGTTTAATGAGTAGAAGTTAGAGGCAATTAATCCTGTAATATTTGGCTATGATTTTAATACGCATCTATCAAAAAAAAATTTCTTTATTTCTTAATTTCTTTATAGCAGTCATGGATATCCCTCACAATATTTTGAAAACAAATTCAAGTTTTCGTGTTTATCTAGTAGAATAGCACACTGGAGCAAGAGATTTATTGATATAGTCTGAAGTTATTGATATTATGAAATGTAGAGGACATAATGGGAGGAAGGATATCAGGCATATATTTTATCCAGCATCTTCTTTCAGTATGCAGTTTAGGTAAGTCTTACTTCATACTTCTTTTAATAGGGTTTTTATTATAACAACTCAAATGCTTATTGGAAATATTTGCACTAACAGAAAAAAGGCAAATATTAATAATGCAGGTAAAATTCATGTGCTTCAAGAAATTAGAAAGAGATTTGTTCTTTGCTTTACAACAGAAGTAATCTCATCTGTAAAGAAGAGGTTGAAGTGGTTCATATTCTTTGGAGCTGGAAGTTTATTACCTGTAATTCAACATGTGTTGCTTAAATAATATCTCACGTTAGAATTCATTGTCAGTTAAGCTTCACAATATCTGACTACCAAAGCCAGGCATCCAGCACCTAGTGGCAGAGGAGCACACATGATTTCTTCTCACCCTACTTTGTCAATGCTTCCTGTATGGTTTCTGTAGAAAATATTTATCTTACACAACTAGTCAGCTATGCCTCCATTTTGCTACAATGTAGCTATGATTACAGGCTGCTGTTTTGGAATTGTACAGCAGCTGAATGGTTCTGTTTCATAAATCTTGACTGTAACAGAAGGATTTGAGAGACTTCATTGCAGAAGGTCCAATTTTTGTGTCAAAACCAAAATAAAGTGAAATTTAAATTCCTTTCCAACTAAGTGTTAATAAAACTGGTAGATGGAACACTTTTAAGAAACACCTTTTAAGAAAATATTACCATTGAGGTTATAAATATATAAATTCCTCATGTAACTATTGTTTATTTAAAATATAATTATATAAATATTAAATATATATTCAAAGTAAGTACTATTTCAGAATTGAAGAGATTTTGTTTTTCTTTTCTACAAAGCTTAATTATTACTTCATTCATTTTCTTCAGTGAGACAGTTTATTTAATATTTAAAATTATATATAAAACATTGAAACTATTCTAAGAAAGTTTTTACGCATGAGTTTTGCCTTGAAGAATAAAATGACTTTTTGAAAGAAAGTATCTGTAACTGGCATTTTTCCAAAGGCACTTATTTGGAAATATATTTTCACTGTGTTTAAATGCTTGAATGTGAATCTAATTTTCTGAATGAGGGAATAGCAAAACTGACAGAAAAATGCTGTGTTTTCTTCAATAAAGCCAGAATTATTTGTGTCATGTGCAACCATATTGGCCTTCATAGCTGTTTCACTAAATGCGAACCAGTTAACTGGATTGGTTTTTTAATTGTGTTTGATAGATTGTTGTGTATTCCAAGCGTATGTTTATACAGATTATACCAGAACGACACTTTAAAATATTAATTAGCTGTTCAAATATGTTGTGTATCAAAGCACATATGGTCTGTGGCAAACTGTGAAAAGAAATGGCACATCAGCTTTTAGGATAGGTTGATAGGGTCACATAGATCAGCTTGTTCCCATCTCCACTCAGGGAGTTTCATCAGCAACTCACTTTTTATGACATAATTTGCATTTGAGGAGGCCTCATAACATATGATGATGTGCCAAAATTTGCTCAACAGTTACGTGAGTGGTGGGATAGAGCTACAGGACTGGAATATCTGGAATTTTCTTCTTTCTATCCCCAGGGGGTTTAGGCTTACATCCTTGTAAAAGTCTGACAGTTCTCAAGCTATGGACTACTACACAGGCACATAGTGTCTTTCTGTTAAAGTAGTGTCATTGCACAGCCAGCAAAGCTAGGAAAAAGATGCAAAACTGAAATCAAGAAACATCTGATAGGTCAAGTAAGTGCTCCCGTGGGAGAAGGAAAAGGTACGGTTTTGTTTCTGTTCCCACAATGACTTTGTCTTGCTCATCCAAATGTTCCCTGAAGCAGCTCATGAAAGCAGATGTTGATACCTTTACTGTAAATCAGATGAATCTCGTACTTATTGTCTGAGGGATTAGGTGTAGATGAGCTCTTGTACTCCAGTTTACTGAATTTTATACATAAATCCATTTCCAATTTAAGTTTATGATAATTAGACCTCTTAGAGCCAAGCCAATTCCCATAATCTTTTAACTTCCTTAGGTCTTTTGTAAGTTTCAGGACAGGTAAAACTTTAAAATGGAATCAGATTTTCATGAAAAGTGGAATTGCTATTTTGAAGCTATATTTCAATTCTGGAAATCCTTATAAGATATGCAACTAGGAATTGTGTGAAACATAAGTAAAGGCATATCTGAAATAGGGCTGCTACTACGTAAATACTTTTGAGAAAAGTAGTAAATTATCTTTTTAATGTAATATACTATGAAATATCCTTCCACAAATGTGTGAAAACATTTCATATATGCTTGGAAACAAATGGCTACCAACCTGAAGAAATAATTCCTTAAGCCTTTCAAAATACTGCTTTAAATACATTTCCTTCACTATACCTTCCTTTCTGTTTTCCATAGTATTCCATTTTTATTTCCAATGAAATTATAAGAAAGATTAGCCAGAATTTATGTTTTCTGGAAGTAAGATTAGTTATCAGTTAAGTAATTGATTAGGTTGTACCAGAAGTAAAACTCCAGTTTGTAGACATCTACAATGAAGGAACTGAATGTAGCTGTCCCAGGATAATCAGGTAGCACTTGCACATAGTGTGTGTGTGGGCAACTGAGTTCTGAGGATCCGGATCCAGTGACCACACCAGGTACACCTAACTCACCTATAGAGAATTACGACATGTCTCAGTTGCTGTAATACGGTGTTTAATGCATTTTAAAATTCAGTTGAATTTCTTGGAGTATCTCCTGCTGGTCCAGAAATACACAGATTTCTTGTAAGAATTCTTCAATATATGCCAACCTCAGTGGAGGTTTTGGATACTCTTCGTTTCTTAAATGACGCTTAGAGTTTTTGTCTATATGTAAAGTTAGTTAGGTTTATAAACTTTTCTCAAAGTCAATGGAGATCAAGGGTTTAGTCCACTCTCCAGCTTGACTTTGCCACAAAAGCCAGTGTTAAGAGCCAAAATGTTGAAGCAGTCTGTGCAGTGAACGAGCAGTAAATCTGATAAATTATCATTTGGGGCAGCGACCTCCCTACAAGCACATATGTTTATTTCCTGGGAGGTTGCTTTAGCCTTCCACTGTCATATGTCTGAACCTTTAGCTGACATTACAGGCAAAGAGGAGCATTTGGCAGCTGGAAGCAGGCTATTGACCACTGAGAAATGAATATGATCTGTAGTTGTTCACTTAAAGGACTACAAAAGTAGCCTCATTCTTGTCCTGGCCATGTGTATGTAAAAGGCCTCACATAAGATGCACACTACTCATTTACATTTTTATTCTTTGGGCCTACCTTTATTCAAAGGCTTTTTTTTTTTTTTTTTTTTTTTTTTTTAATTTCCTTAAATATCTAACCTCATCATTCTTTCAGTTTCTGAAATGTACTGTGCTGGGTAGTGAAAAATAATAGTTCCATGTATCTAAAAGGTTTTAACAAAGGCAGCATTTTTGGGGGGGATAATATAATCATAAAAATGCTTCTTCTGGTAAGCATTAGAAAGATGTTGGGAACAATAACAATTTCTCAATTCAGTTGAAATCTTTGAGAACTGGTGATGACAAATTAATTGGTTACTTAATAGCCCAGCAGTTTTATCAACTGTATATTTCTTGTGCCATATATGCTTACAAATAGAAGCGAAAGTAGTATTCAGACCAAAAAAAAATGTGTGAGTCCTATCTGAGGAAGGTTATTTCCGATTAAAAAATTGAACACACTGCAGTACAGTTGAGTATAAAAGTTACTTATAATTTTGGTACTATATGGAGCTGCTTAAATTCAGTAGTCACTGTTCTCAGTGACAGTAAATCACTCCTTGTACTTTTTTTGAAAACAGATGTAAAGACAGAAATTTTGCTCTTTTTTTTTTTTTTTTTTTTTTTAATAGTGAATAAGCTCTCTTTTTTAAAGAGTAAGCTATTCTTAGGGCAGTTTCTAAATGGCTGCAAATTGCAATACAGTATGTCACTTAGATGATTCATAGTTTCTGCTTATATTAACTGAATGTTTTTAAATGGATGTTCCTGGTGAGAAATATGAAAGAAAACACATTTGCACTGCCAGGAAGAATTTCAGAGCTCTTTTCGCTACTAAGAAACTGAAGAACACCATGAGGTTTTTGGAGTATTATTTTCTTTTTCCACAAGGAATAATATTTTGAGGGCGGGGAGTAATTTTTTTTTGACTCTTAACATGGCGAATATTCAAAAAAGGTACTTCTTGAACAAAAATATTTAATATTGTGGATTATTTGCACTTACCTTGTGGTTAATGATTTTTTTTTTGCATATTTGTTTGTTTTCTTCCCCCTCAGATGCTTGGTTTGAAGAATTATGGTTAAAATGTATATCTTTTTCTTTTCATTTTTTCTTCTACTCAAGCAACTAACTTACAATGTATCACAGCTGTCATTATAATGAGAGAAAACATCGTGATGTGCCAGAACTTAGTCAATTCAATTACATAGAAGATGCAGTGAAATTATTTTTGATAGAAATGCACCTGCTGAGGCTGTCTGCTAGGCTAGTCCAATTAGATACTGTGTAAAAAGTTCTTAAAATGTTCATTAAGAAAATTTACCTCTCAAGTGTGCAGGGGAGTATTTCCCCAAAGGAAGGGTCAAAACCCTGGAGAAATGTTTATTTCAACAGTAGAGGTAGATTATGCAGCCTTGTCCTAGTAAATGTAAAGTGAAGACACAATCTGCCTTTAAAAAAATTCAACGGTATAAAAAATTTCACAGCTAGGTGGGGTCAAGCCACCATTGAACTACACAGTCTTCATCTATAGGTCCAAGACCAACACAAAAATGATTAGGATTTCTTAAAGAAACCCAACACAGTTCATCTATCAGTCTCTTTCATTACCTCTATACTGATATTGTATTTCATTGCTAGAAATAACGCAATAATAAAAGGCAAAGGAAGCTTTCTCTAGTAAATGCTTCAGAAAAACAGGTGCAACGTAATCTGCCTTCTATGAAGAGCCATTCTGCTGGCATTTTTGTGACAATTTCTCCACCCCTGTACTGCCAGGAAAAATAATATACTTCACCATGTGAATGACCTTCTGGTGCAGATCTCATTGTCCCTGATTTTGTCACATCCAGCAACTGAGGCAACTACTCATTGTACTAACATGAAGCAAAAGCTTTCCATAGAAATATTCGTACTCAGAATTAGTTTGTCACATGCACCCCATTCACTTTCCAAAGAAGGTAATAAATCACTTCTGGAGTTTAGATCTTCCGTACTACTAGATTTATTTGTGTTTTGGTTTGCTTTTTTTTTACAACTTACTTCATTTACAAGTTATGATAGCTTTGTGCCATTTTTCTCATAAATGAGAGTGATTACTATAATGATATGGTAATTTTGTGAAGTTCATATTTTAAGAACTGCTGATAATTTTAATAATTAGTTTGTAAAACTACTCTTTTGTAATGTTCTGTCTTTGAAGATTTTTGTTTCCTTAATAGTGATTGTCAGTAGTATGAGAAAGATACACAAACCATTTTCTCTAGCATGATATTGTAAACTGCATGTTTTAAGTGAGTTTGAATATTGACATTGTAAAAAATGACTTGTGCCTTTGGGAGTTGCTTTAAGTTTTCGAAAGCATTTGTCTATGAAGTTTATATCAGGAAAGAGGGATATCTTCTTAATGTCAAGGAATGACAATTCACTTCTTAAAGCTGGACAGCAGATCACCAGCATGTCTTTGGTATTATTCATCTACAAAAACCACCTATAAAAATCTAGTAAAAATATGCACACTGGGTTCTTCAGTAACTTTGACAAGTTAGTATACTAGCAACCAAAGAAGGTTCTTATAGAAGACTTTCTAAGTGACCTCTTTTCATCAAGCATATTGAAAAAGTGTATTAATATATCTATAAATTAGAGTATTTTAGTTGTACATTTAGAAAACACTGTATGTTGTTTACATAAGAATAATTCCAATGTGATACCTAAAAGAAGGTACCTAATAACTAATATTAATATGTTGTCTGCAGAAACCATAGACTCCTGTGGTATGTAGAGAAGTCAACTAATTGGAAAAAAAACAAAGAAAAGCATTCTTGGACTGATTTATTTAGAGAATCTGACTTTCAGTATGCAAGATGGAGATGGAGTCTGGGTTCATAAACTCTATTCTGAATGGCTTCCTAGAATAATTTTGGTTCCATTTCAAACCAAACATGGCAAGTATTTGAACTCCATCTCTTTTTTTCTCAGTTGTTGGCACAAAGTGATGTTAGTCTTGTAAAAAACTAATGAACTTTTGAGATATTTGTCTTTGGGGCTGCATTTATATAAGAAAGTATCGCAGTTTTAGCATCTTAAAGTGCCTCTCTGACACATGATAGGTTTCAGCCACTAGCTAAGATTTGCTGTTAATTCATATCCACACGATATCATTTTGGCACATTTTAATATACACATTTGATCAAATATTTTCATTTGCAATTGAAAATGAGAAAAATCCATTTTTGCTTAGCTTAACATTCCTTAGGCTTCTTTCATAAGAAACATAAAGGTGCACATGACTGAAAAGAAGATTTAAGTAATGCTACTGGTAGGTGGGAAAGCCTATTTCCACATGGAAAAAAACAATTTCATTTCTATTTGTGTATCAAAGAATCTTTTAGGTTAGAAAAGACCCTTAAGATCATCAAGTCCAACAGTTCCCCCAGCACTGCCTAGTCCACCGCTAAACCACACTCCTAAGTGCCACATCTTCACATCTTTTATATACCTCTGGGGATGGTGACTCAACCACACCCCTGGGCAGTCTGTTCCAATGCTTGATGACCCTTTCAGTGAAGACATATTTCCTAATATCTAATCTAAACCTCCCCTGGTGCAACTTAAGGTCATTTCCTATTTTGTACTGTAGTGTATATATATGCAAGAGATTTGAATAATTATTTTTGCATATACAGAGTTCAAAATTATTCCTTCAAAATAATGGAGTCTCAAACTAGCCTGTAAAAATAATTATGTAAATACTGTTAATGATTAAATAATAGTTTATTCAATAACATGAATAAATCAATTAAATTTCATGGCTTTTTATAGCACAGTATATGCCCTTGTATTCATGAATAATTAATGTAAGCAACAACAACAACAACGCTGACAAAAACAACAAACAAAGACAAATAAACCTATAATGTATGTTGGTTAACTTCAGAAAAGGTTATGAACATCAAATTTTCAAATATCATGACCTGACTTTAATGACACGGTAATAGGCTGACATTTGCTGTACTATTTTTGTGTAATAACACATCACATGCAAAGATCAGGAAGTGCGATGTAACTGCTTATCTCAAAGGAGAAAAAAAGTAATAATGGTAAAGAGAGGTTAACAACAGGTACAGGCCCAGCCTGGCTTTTATCAGTCTCTTTAGAAAATGAACCGGGAATTGTTGTCAACTTGATTGGAAAAGAGAGAGGAGAAATAGATACATATGGGAGACATCAGTCAGTGTGGAGAAGAGTGGTCTAAGTGAAGGTTGTTTGCAAGGTTACCTGCTCTGATGCAATGGAAAGCTGAAATTTGCATCGCAAAGCTTTGTTCCTTTCTCAACATAGTGTCACATAAATTGTCCACCCTGGGGTTTTAATTTCACAGATGTCTAAGCTCATTTAGAAATTAAAGTGTGATAATCTGTGATCTACACTGTATCTCATAATTCTGATTTTTCTGGGTAAACATTACATGGTGATTGTTTTCTTTACATATCACAATTGTACTTAAAATTAATGTTTGGGTTTTTTTTTTGTTTTGTTGATGTTTAGCACATCTGTGCATTTATGTGAAGGTTAAAAGATTGTCTAATTTTTTCTCTAAAGATTTTGTTTTATTTTTGTATGAGAACTTCTAGGTTGTTTGGAGGCTTTTTTTACATTCTTATTGCCTGTGGTATTTTCTAATCCCTAATCAGTATAGCTGGATGACAGATGCTTTGTAAAGATTGTAATTATTCTTTTTTTTTTTTTTTTTTTTTTTTTTAACACAGATGTTATCCTCTAAGGTACTGGCTTTCAGTGGACAAAAAAACAACAAAAAAAAATAATCCATTTTACTGTTTAAGATTCTTTTCAGCAGTTTAATTATAGTGTGAATCCTAGTGAAAATAGTGTATTATTGATTTATTAGAGGAAACAATTTGATTGGTTTTAGTTGTATATTGTGTTTTTAGATTTACATAAAAATGTAAACTTGATTATTCGAGATTGTGATTGGCAGGACTGAAGATAGAAACAAACAAGCAATTCATCAGCAAAACTTGAGCCATTTGACATGGACTTGTGCAAAGCCTTTGACACTGTCTCACATGACATCCTTCTCTCTAAGTTGGAGAGACATCAATTTGATAGGTGGACCACTGGGTGGATAAAGAACTGGCTGGATGGCTGCACGCAAAGAGTAGTGCTCAATGGCTCAATGTCCAGCTGGAGACCAGTAACGAGTGGTGTCCCCCAGGGATCGGTGTTGGGACCAGTCTTGTTCAACATCTTTGTTGGTGACATGGACAGTGGGATTGAGTGCGCCCTCAGCAAGTTTGCCGATGACACCAAGCTGTGTGGTTCGGTTGATACATTGGAGGGAAGGAATGCCATCCAGAGGGACCTTGACATGCTTGTGAGGTGGGCTGATGCCAACCTGATGAAGTTTAACCATGACAAGTGCAAGGTCCTACACCTGGGTTGGAGCAATCCCAGGTGCAGCTACAGGTTGGGCAGGGAAGAGATTCAGAGCAGCCCTGTGGAGAAGGATTTGGGGGTGTTGCTCGATGAAAAAATGAACATGAGCTGGCAGTGTACGCTTGCAGCCCAGAAAGCCAACTGTATCCTGGGCTGCATCAAAAGGAGCATGATCAGCAGGTCAAAGGAGGTAATCCTGCCCCTCTACTCTGCTCTCGTGAGACCTCACTTGGAGTATTGTGTACAGTTCTGGTGTCCTCAACATAAAAAGGACATGGAACTGTTGGAACAAGTGCAGAGGAGGGCCACGAGGATGATCAGGGGACTGCAGAACCTCCCATATGAAGATAGGCTGAGGAAGTTGGGACTGTTCAGCCTGCAGAAGAGAAGGCTGCATGGAGACCTCATAGCAGCCTTCCAATGCCTGAAGGGGGCCTATAGGTATGCTGGGGAAGGACTCTTCATTAGGGACTGTAGTGAGGGGACAAGGGGTAACGGATTCAAACTTAAACAGGGGAAGTTTGGATTGGATCTGAGGAAGAAATTCTTTACTGTATGGGTGGTGAGGCCCTGGAATGGGTTGCCCAGGGAGGTTGTGAATTCTTCATCCCTGTCGGCGTTCAAGGTGGGGTTGGACATAGCCTTGGATAGCATGGTTTAGTGGGAGGTGTCCCTGCCCATGGTAGGGGGGTTGGAACTCGATGATCTTGAGGTCCTTTCCAACCCTAACTATTCTATGATTCTATATAATAATGTGATTGCAACCTTTTTACATCAAGGGCATAATTAAACAGTAAAAGAAAAAAAGAAAAAATATTTATAGTTTTTATTAATGGGTACCTCAGCTCCAAAAACTTCAAGGAAATAAATATTCTTTGGAAATTTCCTTTGAAAGTCTCTTGATTTTGCTTTGTGGTTTAGGTAGAACAGTTCTGGAGCTCCAAATACTGTCCTGACAAAGAGGAGCCTTGCTGCTTTCAAGGTAGTGTTGAGTTCGGACAGCCCTCTCTCTTGCAGTTGTGCGGCGGGAGAACATGGACAACGCAGCAACGACCAATGTGATCGAACGTTGACAATTTATTAAACGCAAGCATCAGCTTTTATAGAAAAGTTACAAAGTACTGGAACAGTCGTTATCTGATTGGTTAACTTGTGAAACGACCATAGCGACAGGCTCCTGCCTTGCAAGCAAGGCCTGCTCCGTGGTAATCTGATCTGGCGCCGACATCCTGCTCAGTGCCTTTGTGGCAACCTGAATGCAGGTGCTCAGTGCCTGATTGCGGTGCTCAGTGCCTTTGTGGTAAGCCTGCTCAGTGCCTCCCCAAGGCAACGTCCTCTTCATGTTGGCACGTAGGCATCCTGTGTTGACCCTTTCAGTAGCCTGTGAAGCCCTCAGCTCACTACTCGAGTGAGGCTAAGTCAGAGGCTGGATTGCTCACAACAAGAAACTCTGCAACAATTCCCTCTTTTTGTTTTTGAGCAATCCAAACGTGTTGCATAGCTTCAGATAATGACCTTTTAACACAACTAAATATAATTCTACACATAATCAACATGACAATCACAATAACAAAAATTTTTGATTCATACAACACATTCCTTCAAAGTCAGTACAACCATGACCCTGTGCTAGCAGCAAAAATCAATGGCTGCACAACTTTGCAGCAAGGCATGTCAGAAAAGCTAGAACATCAAAGAGCAGAATTCCCAACAAACAAGTTTTAAAGTGATCTGTGGCTGGCTGCATGACAAGGCAAAATGCATCATTGCCAGTTTCATTTGCCCAAGTGATCCACAGATTTACTTGCAGATTTATTCCATGCACAAAACTTGTTATAACATTAACAAAATTTAACAAGATTAACCCAACAAACTTAGTCGGACTCGTGTATGATCCATTACAGCATCCACAGTGGGTGGCATCTTCCACGGACGAGTCCAAGGGCAGGTACCCAATGAATCCCATTATCTGTAAGTAAACACATATATCCTCTGCCTGCTAATTTAACCTCTGCAGGACCTTTCCATTGTCCTGTATTTAAATCTTTGTACTGAACTAGGATTTTCTCAGTTTTATTATCTGTTACTCCTGACTGCATGGCCAGCCCATGAATGACCATAGGCGGTTCATTCCTATCCCCTGCTAATCGCAAAAAATTCAATACATACAATGCTTTGGCCAGTCTCTTTGCAGGTGGGAGTACCTCTCCCCCTTTTTGTTTTAAAAGAAGAGATTTTAGGGTTTGGTGTGCCCGTTCCACTATAGCTTGTCCAGTAGGGGAATGAGCAATGCCTGTAATATGTTTAATTCCCCATGTTGTGCAAAGCTGTAGAAATCGTCGTGATGTATAAGCAGGACCATTATCTGTTTTAATACTTTGTGGAACTCCAAGCACTGCAAAAGACATATAAAGATGGCGTTGTACGTGTTTAACTGTTTCACCTGTCTGAGCAGTTGCCCACAGTGCCATAGAAAAGGTATCAATACAAACATGAACATATTTAAGTCGACCGAATTCTGGAAAACGGGTAACATCCATTTGCCACAGTTGCAGTGGTTGCAAGCCTCTAGGATTAACTCCAATTCCTAGACCAAATCCAATTTTTTGACAGGATGGACAAGATTTTACAATGCCTTGTGCATCACTTAGAGGAATGGCAAACTGCCGTGCAAGCATTTTTGCAGATTGATGGAAAAAGGAATGTGATTCACGGGCTTGTGCAAAACTATTAATGGGCGGTCCAGCCCAAGCAGGAGAAACTAATATATCAGCCTTATTATTACCTATGGCTAATCCATAGTTTGATTGGTGGCTGCGAAGATGGGTAATAAAATAGGGAAATTCACGATTCTGCAATAAACGCAACAACATTAGTAATTGATATAACCAGTTGTTTTTGACTTCTTTTAGAAGTGATCCTTCAATTCTGTGTACAACTCCAACAACGTACAATGAATCAGAGACAATGTTAAGTGGTGTATCATTCCATTTTTCAAAGGCCCAAATAACCACGTCTGCAAGGAGTCATCAATAGTACCATTAATCAAATGTCTCTCCCACTGCTGGTTGTTTTGCCAAACACAAGCAGCTAATTTAGAACGCTTGCCAGTGTCTGTAAAAACAGTAGTACCTGACACAGGCGTTTCTGAATGCTTTGGAAATGTTTCAAACTTCTGATTACTCAACATTGGCAACAGTTTATATGAAGGATAGACATTGCTTATTTCACCTTCAAAGTCTGCTAAAGCACTTTGTAGGGACAGAGAAGTGTGTAACAACCACTCTAAATATTCTTGAACAACAGGGATAACAATTTTTTGAGGATTTTTCCCAGATATTTCCAATGCTCGACTACGTCCTTTCATAATTAACAGAGACAAAATTTCCGGTTTCGTGGTGATGGTTTTCTTTGGTGTGACAGGAGTAAATATCCATTCTAATATTCTAAGGCTACAGGCAACGCTACTATCCCATTGCATAGTAAGTGCAAAAGGATATGTGCGCTGATTGTCAATATTAATAATCATTAGAATTATGGGAAGTGATAACACAATTCGCTGAGCATGATTATGACAAATTTTCTCACTGATAATGTCAAGCGCGTTTTGTTGTTCAGGGCCTAAAGATCGGGACTCATCAGCTTTTGTAGAGGTTCCTAACAATTGTATCAAAGGTTTCAAATCATCATTAGTAATGCCAGAAATATTTCTGACCCATTGAATATCCCCAACCAGTTTTTGCACATCATTAAGTGTTCTAACTGTGGAGGTAATTTTTATCTTCTGAGGTTGAATTGCACTGTGGGTAATAACCCAACCCAGATATTTCCATGGTGTAGAATCCTGAATTTTTTCAGGGGCAATTCTCAGACCTCTTGATTCTAAGTCAGATTTTAAGATGGTCAAAATCTTATGCTTTTCTAGTGTTTTTCCACAAATTAATATATCATCCATATAATGACAAATAATCAACTGTGGAAACTTTTGCCGAAAAGGTTTCAAGGCCCAAGCAACAAACTGTTGACATATCGTTGGTGAGTTTTTCATGCCTTGTGGCAACACAACCCAATGATATCGTTTTGCTGGCTCAGACTTATTGATTGAGGGAACAGAAAAGGCGAACTTTTCTATATCCTCTGGATGCAATGCAATTGTAAAGAAACAGTCCTTTAAATCAATAATTAGAACTTCCCAGTTTTCAGGCAACATGACAGGTGAGGGCAGATCAGGTTGCAAAGTTCCCATATCTTCCATAACATTATTAATAGCTCTTAAATCGTGTAGAATTACAATTTTTATACCAGTTTTGTTTTCTAGGAGCTCGGCATTGAGCTTGGAAGTGTCCCCCCTTTCCACAATTATAACAACGTTTACCTTTTTCTTTCACTGGTTGTTTTAAAAAGGGAGACACAGCTTCCTTTAATGCAGCAGCAACAAAGGCTGCACCCTCCTTCTGTGTTTCTCGTTGGGCAGCACGATTGGCCAATTCAATCATATCTGCTACCTCTGACCCATACTCATCACCTAGATCTCTGTCCATATCATCCATTTCTTCCTTTTTATCTTGGTACGTGTGCTCGTGCTCGTCGGTGCGGGCGCGCAGCGGCAGGCACAGGAGGAGCAGCAGGAGCAGCGCGGGGGCAGCGCACAGCTGCAGCCCGGGCGCCGCCATTTCGGCCCTTGGGGTCCGCGCACACGCAGCAAGCTCCCCCCGGAGCCAGCCCGCGCAGCCAACACCTTGAGGAGCCGCGCCGCCCTGCGCCTGTGCGCCTGGCCGGCTCCTCCGCCCGCTCCTCCGGTGCCCCCCCTCCGGGGGAGGGTGGAAGCGCCCCGACCGCCGAGCTGGCGGCCCCCGGCGGCCCCGCGCGCGGCGAGCGGCGGCGGGGGGCAGGTGCCGGGGGCAGCCGCCGCCACGGGGCCGCGCTTTGCCTGCGCCGGCCTTAACCGGGCCGGGGCCTGCGCCGGCCTTAACCGGGCCGGGGCCGCCGCCGGCTCTGGCCGGTCCTGTCGGTCCCTGCGTCGGGACTTACCCCGCGCCCCGCCGCCTGTTTCCATAGACAAAGTACAACCTGGACCAGATCCCTCTCTTGGCCCAAAAGCATTCAGCTTCTCAATTACCTCCTGTAACAAAACTTTCGTCTGATCGTCCTCCTTGTGCTCTCTGGGGGTTTTTCCCCCCGGGGTGGTTGCGACAGAAGTTTTAAGGGAGGACTCAGACGATGAAAAGGAAAAACAAACAGGTTCCCTTGGCTGGCAGCAATCTGCGTCCTGTGGGCTAGCCAGTTCTTTTTCAGCGTTACTACTGATAGCTCCGATAACATCTTTACTCCTCTTTTCATTCTTTCCTTTGTCTTGCGGTGGGTTGTGAAAGGCACTCTTTGCAGTTTTAGTTAATTTCCGAGGCCCCGGGGCAGCAAGACGGTGCTCAAAGGGATTCGCGGCAGCAACGGCAAGCAGCACTAAAGGCTCATTTTCCCGCTGGGATATAGGAGGTGAAAGAGCACTTGCGGCAGATGCTACTGCAGCTCACTCTGATTTCATTGTCCGTAAAGTCTCACGAATAAGCTTCCATAATGTGGAACATTTCTGTGCTTCCTCTCCAGCCTTGCCGCCATCGCTAACAGTGCCCCATAGCTGCACCACTTTGGCCTCCCAAGTATAGAGTTCAAGAGCAGTGCCTACACCATCTAGTAACCCTTCATCTTTACTCCATTGTAACAACACCCTCAGGGTGTCCTCTTCATATTTAATCCCTCTCTTAGAAAGGATATGTTTGAAGAGCTTAACTACTGCCTCTTCTTCCTTTGAGAGTGTAGACCCCATCTCCTCTCCGACCGCTCACCTGATCAGGGTGAGATTCCGTCACAGCGCGCTTCCAGCCTCTTTCAGCTCAGCAAGACTCCACTTCTTGCAGGGGCAGCAAGGAATTCACTTCTTACTGCTTCTTCTTCTTGCCGGGGCAGCAAGGATCTCCGGCCGGCTTTCCCGCTCCCCTCCTATTCCAGCCGTCTTCAAAGCTCCGGAAAGCGACGACAAGAGGGTCCCTGTTCGGGCACCACTTGCGGCGGGAGAACATGGACAACGCAGCAACGACCAATGTGATCGAACGTTGACAATTTATTAAACGCAAGCATCAGCTTTTATAGAAAAGTTACAAAGTACTGGAACAGTCGTTATCTGATTGGTTAACTTGTGAAACGACCATAGCGACAGGCTCCTGCCTTGCAAGCAAGGCCTGCTCCGTGGTAATCTGATCTGGCGCCGACATCCTGCTCAGTGCCTTTGTGGCAACCTGAATGCAGGTGCTCAGTGCCTGATTGCGGTGCTCAGTGCCTTTGTGGTAAGCCTGCTCAGTGCCTCCCCAAGGCAACGTCCTCTTCATGTTGGCACGTAGGCATCCTGTGTTGACCCTTTCAGTAGCCTGTGAAGCCCTCAGCTCACTACTCGAGTGAGGCTAAGTCAGAGGCTGGATTGCTCACAACAAGAAACTCTGCAACACAGTTGTAGCACTATTTCATGAAGCAGACATGACCTCTCCAGTCATCTGGTCTGCCATTCAACCTTCATAACCTGAAATTGCATTTCAGAAACATAATACAAATTTCGGAGCTTCATTACCATGCTTAATTGGCATGCTTCAATTTCTGAAGGGCATGTACTATGGATTCCTGTACTGCAGAGCTGCACAAACAGACCTGATAAATGTACTACTCCAGATCACCTTCTAATGTTTTCCTAAACACCAAAAACCCTTTACATAGCATCATAGAATCATAGAATAGTTAGGGTTGGAAAGGACCTTAAAATCATCCAGTTCCAACCCCCTGCCGTGGGCAGAACACCTCCCACTAAACCATGTCACCCAAGGCATATGTTTTTGTATAGTCTTAAAAACAGTAGAAAATCAAAAGTCACACCATTAGCTATAAGCATCATAATTAGCCCCATTAAATTGTGTCTGTATTAATTTGCTTTCTTTTCTCCTGTCTTGTTGATGGCTGGCCAGACAACCTTATTAGAACAGAATATTATAAAAATATGATACTGATTCAAAGCAACAATTTTACTGCTGAGTGACAAATTAAAAAATGTAAGAGAAGAGTGAAAAAAGGGGATGTTCTGACTGAAATATTTATAGCTTTGTTATTGTTAGAAAATTATCTACTCCATTCTCACATATCTACATTTACATTTTGCTTAATAAATCATTTCCCTTAGAAAGAACAATGCATAGTAATTATATACTTTACAGCATAATTGTCATAAAATATACCATATCAGAAGGCCTCCAAGCCAGTTTATTGAGATAGCCCATGATTTCTCCAGTATAAAGACCTGGAAGTTTTGCAGTTTCAGTCTCTACAGAGTAGCTGCAGGCAGGGTAAGAGGGTGATACTAGAGGTGCTTCTATGCCTTTTGCAGTCCCTGTTTTTCAGAGGAGTATCTAGCTACCACTGAGAGTGGTATTCATCACACCTAACTGCAGTCACATATGTCATCTAATCACCCTTGAATATCTTCGATAAGGAAAGAAATAGGCATTCCTAGAGCACACCTTGTTCTGATATTGACATCTACGGTTAAACTCATTTGCCTAAATTCAAGGACTTAAAGCTATTTGAGATGTGCTAAGACATCTAAAATTTAGTTGTTAGCAGACGTTTGCAGCTGCTTTCCTGATGTTTGAAAAAAACCCCAAATATAGATTCTGCAACAGATTTTTGCCCTTCTGGCACATCAGCAGAAGGCCATGTGAGGTATCCTAGCTCATGTCACTAGGCATGTTTAGGCAATTTAATTGAGTCCCTGGAATTGAGGTCAACCATTTCTTAGATGAGCCCATTTCTCTCCAGTCCGTGGAAGGAGCCTTTGGAGTTAACTTGCCTGCGTGTTTAGTCCAATGAATCTTCCTTGGAAGCTCCAAAATGGCCTTCCTTAACACTGCTAGATTTTGTTCTTGCTAGTAAATTATCTAGTCCATTCTCACATTTCCAGAGATAACCTGGAATATGCAACTCCCCTGCCGTGTATTCCTCAGAGTCACCTCTTTATTTGTCCCTGATATTTGAGGTGGACTGTAAGAGTAGCAGCAACTGGACTACGGTGGTAACCTGATGAGAACCAAGTACTAGAAAACTTCAGTGGTAATGTAACTGTTCAGCAGGACAGTGTCAGGACACAGCTAGAAAATAATAATCTTATTCTATGTAAAAAATAGTGCATGAGGCCCTAACCTGCTAATAACTTCCTTAAAGACTTCATTTTGAGCACCTAAGTTTTTCCTTGACTATTCTGAAAGCTCTAAAACTCCTCAGAATACAGTACTGTGCTGAAAAGGCTTTTAATAAACATTTCAGCAACAACCCAGGACAGCTCCTGTAAGCTGTAGTGCTCTAAACTGCTAATGGAATTAGTGAAAGAAGAGGGTTTCTCAGTGCTGTGAGAAATATGCTTAATTTACTGCAGGATCCTCCTGCAAACTGACAGATCATTCTGTTTTCTTCCAAAAGATTTATTGCTTTTGAAGACAGGAGATTCTCTAGGTATTAATGAAATATTGAGTAGGATTTTTGTGTAGTTTGGGCTTTTCATTTATTCTGAATATAATAGTGAAATCTACAGTAAACTGAGTAATTCATTTACTATTTCCCATTGCCAGCCAGGTGTTCAGCCATCTCCTGAAAAGCAGGGCTCCAGCACATGTAACGGTTACTTGGGAAGACAAACACCATCACTGTGAAAATTCTTCCCTTCCTCCTTCTTCTCCAAACTTTATACGCTGCGCATGACACAATATGGTATAGAATATCCCTGAGGTCAGTTGGTGTCAGCTGTCCTGGCTGTGTTCCCTCCCAACTTCTTGTGCACCCCCAGACTACTCGCTACTGGGGTGAAGAGCAGAAAAGGTATTGACACTGTGTAAGCGCTGCTCAGCAGTAACTAAAAGATCCCTGAATTGCTAACACTGTTTCCAGCACAAATCCAAAACATAGACCTATAGTATCTACTATGAAGAAATTTAACTCTCTCCAAGCCAAAACCAGTACATGTTGAAAAGAGAAAGATGAGATTACATGTTTAGCATAGCAGAGTACTGAGAATGTGCTTCCATTCTCATTCATTCTAGCAAAAACTGAGTAAAGACACAGCACAGCATGTTGGAATATATATATTTATGTATTTTGTTCAGTAATGAGTAAGCAGAAATTGCTGTAACAGAAATGCATGTGATATGGCACAGAGATTAAAAGGGATGCATTCACTTCATATAACTGATGGTTGAAGTAAGAATTCACTATGCTGCTCGTGGAGCAGAATGATGGTTGTTTTTCATATTCCTGAAGAGTTACTGAAATAAATGCAACATACTTCTTTTGAATACAGATGCACACACAAATATATATGTGTGCTATATATAGAATCATAGAATAGTTAAGGTTGGAAAGGACCTTAAAATCATCTAGTTCCAGCACTCCTGCCAGGGGAAAGGACACCTCCCACTAAGCCAGGCCATCCAAGGCTATGTCCAACCCCACCTTGAACACCGCCAGGGGTGGAGCATTCACAACTTCCCTGGGCAACCCATTCCAGTGCCTCACCACCCTTACAGTAAAGAATTTCTTCCTCAGATCCAATCCAAACTTCCCCTGTTTAAGTTTCAGCCTGTTACCCCTTGTCCTATCACTACAGTCTCTAATGAAGAGTCCCTCCCCAGCATCCCTATAGGCCTCTTCAGATACTGGAAGGCTGCTATGAGGTCTCCATGCAGCGTTCTCTTCTCCAGGCTGAACAGCCCCAACTTCCTCAGCCTATCTTCATATGGGAGGTTCTGCAGCCCCCTGATCATCCTCGTGGCCCTCCTCTGCACTTGTTCCAACAGTTCCATGTCCTTTTTATGTTGAGGACACCAGAACTGCACACAATACTCCAAGTGAGGTCTAACGAGAGCAGAGTAGAGGGGCAGGAGCACCTCCCTCGACCTGCTGGTCACGCTCCTTTTGATGCAGCCCAGGATACGGTTGGCTTTCTGGGCTACAAGCGTACACTGCCAGCTCATGTTCATTTTCTCATCGACCAACACCCCCAAGTCCTTCTCCGCAGGGCTGCTCTGAATCTCTTCTCTGCCCAACCTGTGGCTGTGCCTGGCATTGCTCCCACCCACGTGTAGGACCTTGCACTTGGCATGCTTAAACTTCATCAGGTTGGCATCAGCCCACCTCACAGGCGTGTCAAGGTCCCTCTGAATGGCATTCCTTCCCTCCAACGTATCAATCGAAACACACAGCTTGGTGTCATCGGCAAACTTGCTGAGGGCACACTCAATCCCACTGTCCATGTCACTGACAAAGATGTTGAACAAGACCGGTCCCAACACTGATCCCTGGGGGACACCACTCGTTGCTGGTCTCCAGCTGGACACTGAGCCATTGACCACAACTCTTTGCGTGCAGCCATCCAGCCAGTTCTTTATCCACCGAGTGGTCCACCTATCAAATTGATGTCTCTCCAATTTAGAGAAAAGGATGTCATGTGGGACAGCGTCAAACACTTTACACAAGTCCAGGTAGATGACATCAACTGCTCTACCCCTGTCCATCAGTTCTGTAGCTCCATCATAGAAGACCACCAAATTGGTCAGGCAGGATTTCCCCTTAGTAAAGCCATGCTGGGTGTCACCAAGCACCTTGTTGGTTTTCATGTGCCTTAGCATGTCTTCCAGGAGAATCCGCTCCAAGATTTTGCCAGGCACAGAGCTGAGGCTGACTGGTCTGTAATTCCCTGGCTCATCCATTTTCCCCTTCTTGAAAATGGGGGTTATATTTCCCTTTTTCCAGTCATCGGGAACTTCACCTGACTGCCATGATTTTTCAAATATGATGGACAGTGTCTTAGCAACTTCATTCACCAGCTCCTTCAGGACCCGCGGGTGGATTTCATCCGGTCCCATGGACTTGTATGTGTTCAGGTACCTAAGATGATCATAGAATCATAGAATCATAGAATAGTAAGGGCTGGAAAGGACCTCAAGATCATCGAGTTCCAACCCCCCTGCCATGGGCAGGGACACCTCCCACTAAACCATGCCATCCAAGGCTATGTCCAACCCCACCTTGAACGCCGCCAGGGATGAAGCATTCACAATTTCCCTGGGCAACCCATTCCAGGGCCCCACCACCCTCACAGTAAGGAATTTCTTTCCTCATATCCAATCTAAACCTCCCCTGTTTAAGTTTAAACCCATTACCCCTTGTCCTCTCACCACAGTCTCTAATGAAGAGTCCCTCCCCAGCATCCCTGTAGGCCCCTTCAGGTATTGCAAGGCTGCTATGAGGTCTCCATGCAGCCTTCTCTTCTCCAGGCTGAACAGCCCCAATGTTCTCAGCCTGTCTTCATACGAGAGGTGCTCCAGTCCCCTGATCATCCTCGTGGCCCTCCTCTGCACTTGTTCTAACAGTTCCATGTCCTTTTTATGTTGATCTCGAAGGAGATCCTCTCCTACTGTGGACCCAGGATCTTCATTCTCACTGTCCCTACGTCTGCATTCCAAGACTTGGGTGATGTGGTCAGAGCATTTGCCGGTAAAGACTGAGGCAAAGAAGTCATTAAGAACCTCAGCCTTCTCCAAATCCATGGTAGCCAGTTCTCCCGATAGCTTCCGGAGGGGGCCCACGTCGTCCCTAGTCTGTCTTTTACTTGCAATGTGCCTCTAGAATCCCTTCCTGTTATCTTTAACATCCCTAGGCAAGTTTAATTCTCACTGGACCTTACCTTTCCTAACCTGGTCCCTAGCTTCCTGGACAACATCCCTGTATTCTGCCCATCCTTGCTTCCACCTTTTATAAGCCTCCTTTTTCCTTTGAATTTTGCTCAGCAGCTCCTTATCCATCCAAGGAGGTCTCCTGGCCCTCCTGCAGCACTTCCTTCTAGTTGGGATGTGTCGCTCCTGAGATTGCAGCAGGTGATCACTGAATATCAACCAACAGTCTTGGGCCTCCCTGCCCTCTAGGGCTGTATCCCATGGAACCTTACTGAGCAGGTTCCTGAAGAGGCTGAAGTCTGCTCTCTTGAAGCCCAGAGCAGTGAGCTTGCTGCACGCTCTTCTCACTGTCCTGAGGATCTCGAATTCAACCATGTGTGCTGCAAGATTAGACTGGTAGGATAGCATTTGTCTATGTGTGCAATATATAAAACTTGTGTAAGCTAATGAAGACTTTGTCTTCGAAAGGAAGCATTCACCCATACTTCTGTAGGTATATGTACAGTATGTATACATTCCCCTGTATATGCAGTATATGTATATGTATCAGCTCTTGTGCCCACACACAAGATCTCACTTAAATTCCAATCGCATGAGATTTTCTGAGTTTTCTAACAGTTCTTTGTTAGTAAAGACAAGCACTAAAAGTGTTAATTATATTTATTTTGTTATTTATTTTATGTTAATTAATTTTCCTTATATGAGGAAGAAACACCTTACAGTGTGGGTGGTAAAATACTGGTACAGGTTACCCAGAGAGGTGGTGGATGTGCCATCCCTGGAGACATTCAAGGCCAGGCTGGATGTGGTTCTGGGAAACCTGACCTAGTTGAAGATGTCCCTGCTCATTGCAGGGGCGTTGGAATAGATGACCTTTGAAGGTCCCTTCCAACCCAAACTATTCTATGATTCTATAATTATCTTCATTGCTTATGCTTTATTCCTTCCTGGTATCCATATTTAAATTCACAAAAAGCAAAAATACTTTCTCCAAGTACGTTGTGCGAGTTGGCAATATTGTCTTCTTTCCTTTTCACACATTGTAATAGAGGTGTCCGCAAAGATGCATTTTAAATGAAGCCTATTAGCACTTCAAAGACATCTATTGTATGGTAGACCTAAATTTAGCTTAATCAATGTTTGATGTAATGAAAATCTCTTGACAGAAGTTGATATGCTTAGAAAAAAGTGTCTGATACTTAATTATGTATTCACAGAAAGTTAAAATTTGTGGTGATTATCCACACCTCTGAAATGTGTCTCATTGGATTAACAGCTATAATTAGCATTCACATTTATGAAAGTCAGCTTAATAATATTACTTTTCTTACCACAGGTAATATTCTTATTTTTAATATTATTTTATTCCATGAGCAAAAATAACAAAAATACTATTATTGTGTAGAACAGCATTTACAGTACTGAATTTACCACTGATTTAGAAAGCCAAGCTTTTCTATCAGTCTGAAAGCCTTTGCTGATCTAAATTAACTGTACAAACACACATATTTTCCCAAACACCACCCTTAAATTTTAGGCAAATAGTTTCTAAGAGCTACTCCCTGTGCCAAAGAGACACTAGAAGTTGGGACAGTCACAGTAAGCTTCCATAACCAAATCTTGAAGTGTGTATTTCACATTATTTAAACTAGCAAAAGAAATTGCACACATGATAAACTTCAAGCAATGACTACTGAAAAACATAGGTCAAATATCTATGTAACATATTCAAGAAATGTGCAGTGACATAATATTAGATCACTGTGCTGTGGATTGAGTGTTATTGAATCATATGTATGGTAAAGATATTTTGAAGGTATGGATCTATAATTTTTGTGCTTTATATATGCAAATTCTCATTTGGTTTTGCTTGGTTTGCTTTAGTTTTAGAGCCTGGAAGTTTCTTGCTTAACTGAAAAGGTTTAATAAGTTTCCCAACAGACATACAGTATCTTACAACTGGTCCATTGAGAAGGTCATAGATGGATTAGCAGTTCCTTTTGGTGTTGCAGTAAGATATAAAGCTTCACAGTCTCTACTCATTATTTATATGTTATTACACTAAGTGAAATCAAAGCTCAGGCCAGGGTGCTGTCACTTGACTGTCCATGATATTGAATTGCTAGCATGGGGATGGCACAGTTTTGGCCTGAAACAATTAAGTACATGCTAGTACAAATCCAGGGTAAGTCTGAAGAGGCCATCTGCGTGTAAGTATTTCTGGGAGAAGCAAGGAGAATTTCGTTGTCTGTAGGTGAGCTGTGCCATGCCTGCTATAATCAAAACCAGTGTCTCTCTTTTACTTCCAAATGGGTGACAATCAGTTAGGGACACTGGAACCATCAAAGGCTACTTTATTTGCCACTCACAATGCATTAGTTGTGTAATGCAAGTTTGCTTCTACCATCTGTAGTGGAAGGTACTACCAGATATTTTTTTCCATTGCTTGATGCAGTTACAGTTAGTTACTTATTAGTTGTTCTTGTCAGAAAACTGACTTTTAGATTAACTCAGCTTTCGCCTTTAATTATTTTTTATCCTCTAGATGTGTTTATAGAAAACCGATGTTTTATATGAGCCTGTCTTTTACCTGACTAAAGAAATAAAACTTTTCTTAGCTCTTTACATAAAGTAAGTCCTTTAATTCCCTCCTCAGTGAAGTACCATTTCTGCACTAAGTCCAATCTGATGCAATAATTTTTATACTTCAAAATGTGGTTTTACAAAAGCCTTGTAGAACCATACTAAAAATAATTCATGTGATACATGCAGGATAATACTTGTTATTCTCCACTATTGTTATATCTTGATAGTTCATATTAATTTTGAAGTTAGCTAATACACGCAGTATTTCTTTCTTGTTCCTTTTCAGTCCCTGTGTATTTCAGTCAGTCTATACTAGCTATGGTTTTCATCCAATTACTGTTATGCAGTCACCAGAAACATCCAGTTATTCCTGTGAGATATTCCAATCCTTCTCTATACTTACAAGGATGTCATCAGCAGGTCTTACAAGTACAGTCCTGGTCTTTGTACCAAGGGCATTTAATCAAAACTGTTTAATGCCTTCACTCCTAAGAATGATAGCTGAGAAACTTAACCAAACAATTCCCTATGGGCAAAGCTTTGCATACATATGATGCCCAGTTTTGTTCTTGATGTGTTATCTACTTGTTTAGACATTTCAGATGAAGAGGAAAACTGGTGTGTAATAATAAGCCACTGATAATGGATTTTTAATTAAGTACAGCTTTAGAATGAAAATTTGAGGCTATAGTAAAGATGTGTTTTTTAAATGTGCTTTTAAAATCTTTTAAAAAGAAAAAATTTCACCATCAGAATCTTACTGTGTCACAGAGAGAAGGTGAAAACACAGAAATGCTGCTGTGAGGCATGTACACATTTCTAACTCTGTTGTTCTAGTGTAACAAAGAACCAGATCAGATACACAACACTAAATGATTGTCTCAAATATGTTGTGCTTTTATTAAGTTTACAAATGGGGAGTATTAGCTGTTCTCATTTAAATGTGAAAAGAATTTATTGTCTTTTTTTTGAGGGGTCCCATCAACAGGTTTGTATTCAAATCTATACTCTGGCAATACTTCATAAACTTTCAAATTGTTTGATTTGTATTGGACACCATACCAGAGTGTTTCCTAAAATATAGTGAACTACATCTATTATGGTACTTCTAGATTAATCTATTAGAATAGTCTTATCTAGTTCCCCTATAGATTTTTCTTCCTCTAGGAGATCTCATTCCTAATACAACTTTATAATAGTGAATCAACAATTAACAGCTGTTTGTTTAGTTGTTTAAAATATTTCTGTTTGGCCCTTTTTTCTCAGCCATATAAAGGGCAGAGGATTTGTCACTTCCCAGAGGATTCTTTGCAGGATTTTGATATAAGTGCATTTTGGCTCAATGGGCTTCCTGCTCTTTATCTTTTTAAATACATCCTGTGTTCTGTTTGCAAGTTAGATATCACTTCACTGAGCTGTGATTTTGCCTATCAATTTATTAATGTCTGTTGAATGAAATAGTCACTATATAAAGAATATATATCTAATACACAAGCTGTTTAAAATTCAGCACCAAAAAAAGCAGTCTTGAAAAATTAACACTTTAAGTAGCAATTATAAAATAACATATTTGGGGCAGTGTTTATCACTTAAATTCAAACTCTAAAATTGTCCATGCACTGTGAACACAAAAGATTTATGGAGTGCTCAATCATACCAAATTGGAAAATACCTCTCTCTCCCTTCTCTGTAAGGCATTTACGGACCCCCTGGAACACCAATGTTAACCAAGGTGCATTTAGATTGTTCATTAAAGTTACCATATGGAAAAGCTCAGCTCTCATGATCTCTGTGAATGACTTGTGTTAATCATCTCATTAGAAGCAAGCAACTCCAAGATGGCTGAGTTGTGAAAACAATGGTATTTCAAGACCAGGCACAGAGGGTTAGCTTCAGATTATAGTTTTAGGAAGAATTAAAGTGGGAACTTTATTTCAGTGCCCGATTCTTGCTATCATTTAATTTAAATGCCTTCATTATATGTGACTGTAGCCCAAGAAGTAGCTTTTAGTTTTGTATTTTCTAACATTTGTATCCCATTAATATAATTCACTAGATAACTAGATGGCCATGTCACATAACAGTTCTTTTTTGCACAGCATATGTGCATTCAGTTAAAATAATTGAGTCGCTGAAAATATAGTCAATATATACTCACATTAATCTCGATGCAGTGAAAATATGATAAAGCAATCCTTGTGCATTTCCAGGGTCTAAAATATCCTGTTTTTTGCATTTTTGGGTATTTTTCTTGGCACAGTAGTTCACATATTTTTGCTGTCTTTAAAATGGTTCCATGATGATTTTTTTTTTTTTTTGTCAAATGTTACTTATTTCATATACTCTTATAAGTATCCAGGAACTTACTGTCATGACAAATGACATTAGCTGCCCTTTATTATCAGTGACTTCTCAATGCTTGTTTAGTAGTGATGACTATATGATTTCACATTCTCCCAGTACTGCTTTAGGAGCTGCAGAAATCATACTCCTATCAGGCATTGTTGGTATTGAAGACATCTGACCTGGTTGACTCCGAATGTTCATTGAACTTACTTAGAAATCAGTGAACTCCAGAGCACGTGACAAGAATATATAGTTTTCTTCATTTTATGTACAGCTAATTCATTAAAGTCTGTAAAGACTTTTTTCCTATTAAAATGTACAGTGACATTTGCAGATAGCATGAAATGAATGTCCTCTTTTTTTTTTGTTTTGTTTTGTTTTACTGTTGCTTTCTGGTACAGAACAAGTTATGCTGAAATTGACTTTCTGTCAACTTAATAAATATTAATGTTTTGGGTGCAGCCAAGCATCACCCTGCATGATCCATCTTTAAAGGTAAAATCATTTTGCAGGAAGGTCACAATTTGTTTATTGTTCATGTATTCTTTCATCTTTGGAGAGGAATCATTATGTAAACGTTGAGTGCATTCATGGATTGATAAAAAAATGTTGTGGTTATCTGCTTATGAGTTTAAACTGGTAGCATCCATAAAGCTGCCAACAATATAGTGAGGCAATTTTTCTTCATTTTCTTTAGTGACTGATACTTTTTAAGATTTTTTCGATATGGAATGATTCAATTCCATTAAATGAATCTATGGAGACATCTAATGATGTGCTTATTTAAGTATATTCATTAACAATTATATTTAATATCTGTAGATTTGCCCCAATGTAAAAGTGGCCTGACATCTGACTTGGATCAACATTATTCAGTTGTCAATCTAATAATACTTTCAGGACCAAAACAGTTATACATTCTTAACATTTGGAACAGTTTCAGAAATGAAATCTTTATTAGGCCTTCAAACTGAATGCAGGCCAAGTGCATTCCAATTTCCCAAAGGCAAGGTTCATCCCCCTTTGCAATCTCTGTAGACATGATAAAGTCTAAGGAGAAGAAGGACTATGATAGGAGGCATTTGTGATATATTTTGTTATTTAATTTTTGAAGTACCTTCTTTAATCCACATCAGAATTAATCAAAATCAAATTAATCCATAGAGACAGAAACAAACCACATTGGAAATAACAGCCGTGTTGCCTTTGGCCAGCAGCCTTTAAATAATATTTTCTACAAGCTTCTATTGAAAAGTGAGACCATTATGATTTTTTTGTTTGCTTGTTTTAAATTAATCCTATAGTATCCATATTCCAGAATAAATGCAAACATGTAAAATGGTTTGAGAAGGATGAAAAATCTGATTTGTTCTTGTTAAGATGAGTTGAGCTATTTGCATTCATTTACTAGTTTTGGTCAAAGAATTAGAAGTTGTCTTAAAAGCTTTCCACAGAAAACAGAATTATATTCCTTTCTATTTTCAGCACACTAATTGCAGTAATCTTACTTTTCTGGTTTCAAACCAACTCAGTTTTCAAGTGAAGCTCAGTTTATCACAAAATGCTTGTGAATGGGCAACTAATATTGCCTAGTGGATAAGAACCTTATTGAAAAGTGTGTTGCAGGAGAAAACAGAGTTTTTCAAATAAAAACTTGTTTTCTTGCTCTGGTGTTCTGTAAGATAAATTAAAACATTTTTTTCATAACTTACAGAAAATTTCAGAATACTTTGGTTTAGAGGTTTGAAGATTTTTTTGTTTTTAACTCCTACTATACTTAGTATTTAAGACCATTCCTTTGGAAGTGGTGTTGGGTAAAGTCCCATTTTATAACTGAACAGGACATCTCCACAGTCTAGAAATGCATTATCAACACTGCAGGAGCTTCCTGAGAAAATCCATCAGCATTTCCCTTAGAAGGAATCATTTACACTATATCTGGGCCTCACATCTCTGTCTTTGAATGTTATGTGCCTGCTCTGAACTGAAGCTGAACAGACAGAAAATCACTTTCACCCACACATGCAAACTGGAAGGATGCAGCAGGTGCAGAGCAGCCTGTGCTTTTGAAAGTTGTTAGAATACGATCAACAATACCCAACACACAACAGTTTGCTGCTGAAACTAGTTTATTAGAAACTATGAGGAGGGTGACAGAAGTGTTTGCAGCTCCTCTCCAGGGACATGAGTCAGCAAATCAAATGTAACCCTTATTGCTTGCCTTAGTGTAAGCCTCTGAGCCCTTTCAGAGGATGAGAGAAGTACTTTATTTTCAACCAGGCTGTCTAAAGAGTAGGTGAGGCAAACAGTGCTGGAAGCACCCTTGTTTGCACAGTAGGTGCTGGAGATGTGACAAACCAAAAGTCCCAGAGTTGCCTCTTCCAGACCTCAGCAGAGTGTGCTAGCCCCACTCTTTTGTCCTTCCTATTCAGCCTTCATTAGAGCTAGACTTTCCTCCCAGGCCTAGGAAACTCAGTATTTTCCAATAAGAAGTTTGCCAACTATTCCCAGCCAATTCATTATTACAGTGCTTCTTACACTGACCACTCTGGTTTTCTTTCTGTAACAAAACAAAACAAAACAAAAAAAAAAAACAACAACAAAAACAAACAAACAAAAAAAAAACTATTTACAGCAGAATTCAAGTTACAAATGTTTTATAAAACGTCATACTTAGAGTTTATTAAATGCCAAGAGACATGATTTAATATCTTCTTAATATTTTTAGGTTGTTTTTTTCCGTGTTTACTGCAGTAAATAGTCCACGGCGATTTAGTTAGGCAGACTTTTTCCTGTAATCATTGCTCACTGAACTTCATAGTTTATCAGCACATGAAAAAAATAATTGAAAAATACATGTCTATAAACTAGGTGTAAACCTAGTTTTTTATTTTCTCTAAGTGCAGTTAGACTGTATAGGGAAAAGAGGGAAAAGACATGCCAATTAGTCTTTTGTTTACCAGTGAAAAGTTGGTGTTGACTCAATTTTGCCCCAATTTTCCATCAGTCTACTTTCTAGTACTTCACACAGTGTAGTACAATTATTTGAAGTGATACTGCATTGCAAATTCATGTATTATTTCTCATTCATATATAGTGTATCTTAGTATACATGGTCTAAAGATAGGTTCAGGTTTTTACCTTCCACACTTATTTGAACTTTGAAAAAAATTAAGATATTAATTTCTTTTGCTTTTATTCTCCTACTGAGAGGGTTTTTTAAAACCAAGTTTAACTCCTTAAACCTCATTATAGTTTTCTTTCCTCATTAGAACTCTTAATTTAGCTAGGTATGACTTTCATAACCTCTTTACTTCTACTCTCCAGAAATAGAAAAAACAAATCTTTTAATGAAGGCTCAGAAATTCAACCAAAATCCTCAGATATTGGACATTGTTGAAGTTAATGAAATTTGGCTTCATATTGAAGGGTATGAAAACAAACAAGAAAGATGTTTCTCATTTGTTAGTTTGCAAGCAGAATATCAAACACACGCACACACACAAAAGGTGTGTTTATGTAAGAGAAACGGAATTTACAGAAGTAAATAATGTTTGAACAAATAAACCAGTCTAAATGGGAATACAAAGTAAATCATTGTAACAAAATCTGGGGTAATGGCAAATTTATAAACAGTTTTATTTTGTTTTCTTTAAATAGTGCCGGTAAAAAAAAAGAGGAATTAAAGTGCAGGGTTTGCTAAATATATGACATTAAAATATTTTTGAACATAAACTTCCATTTAGTCTGAACTCCAAGTATTTCAGCTAAATGGCTGATGTTTCTTTTTAATGCCATTCCTGCTTTTCAGTATCTAATTGACTTTTGCTTTATGTTCCAAATAATGAAATAGTACATTAAATATGAGAAAAGAATGGCAAAGCTTCTTACATCACAATTTCTTTTTCATGAGATGAGGTTCCCCTGTGAGTTAAGACAAAATACACAGTAAATAAATCAAAGACCTTCTTTCCTCAGTTAAAATTGCAACATAGCCATTAATGGTACTCTTAAAATAAAACTGTAAGTAAATGGGTTTCTCTTTTATTTTTTTAATCTTTCTACATATTTATAGACATCATAGCAATTATCAGTGTCCTGAATAAGTATTATCCTTGGTTTTCTACTTTCTGAAACCCCAGGAGCACATATAAAACTATAGTGTTATTTGGCCTTAAAATAATAGCTTTCTCATGTTCAGAGCATATCTAGTTACAAAATGAGATATGAGGGACTACCCCTTCTAAGATAAATGTCTATATGTAAAAAAAAGTGATCCTACCTGCCCCTTGATGTTGTGCTGCCCAGCCTAGAGAACCACACCAGTTTAGTTTTACCTGCCAGTTTCTCACATCAATTTGAGTTACAGTTCTGCTCTAGTAGATGGAAACACACAGCTTTCATTCCAATCCAATTATCTGTATTCTGCTCTTCAGAAGAAAAGGGTTCCTCCAAGACAAGACTGCATACAGAACTATAATAAGAACTGGATTACACCTGGATTACAGTTGGAATAATTTAGATTTTTCCTCGCTGAGACTCAAAGCAATTCCTTCCAGGTATGAGGGAAGGCTGATATGTCATGATATTATTTTCCTTCTCCAAACTGCTAACAGGAGAAGAAATTTTAAAGACCTTCTTTTCTAACACAGTGAACAGTTTAAAGTGTTCCTTTTCTATAGAAGAGCAAATATTGATATATGAAAAGCACAAATATATATACTGGCTTAAATCTGAGCATTCACGAAGTATGTATATGTAATATGGCACACTTTGATTGCCCTAAATCTCTATAGATATGCTTTCTGAAATACAGGCAAATTTTGTACATGTGTTTTTCCTTGTTATTTTTTCTTCTTTAGTATTTCCTCCATATTACCATTAAATCACATTGCATGTGTTAGTTTAGTTATCGAAAAGACTGTGGAAATTTACTCTTTACTTGAATACATTTTCCCTCTCATAAGTATTTTATTAAGGTTGTAATGAGTTCCAGCTTGAGTGCTGTAAGAAGCTTTTTCTTATATGTTGACCCCTGACACGCACAACACCACATTGTCTATAATCTCTCTTTAATCATAGATTATAATAATTAGAGAGGCCTTCTCATCCAGTCATTCGCTAAATAATTGTATGTGATCAGGAGCCAGATTAGCCTGAAGCCAGTGCATTAGGCAGGTGCTCTTGAATGTTTGGCCCCCATCGACGAATTAGTTTCTTTATAGACTGCCACTCAGTCATGCGAAAACATGCACATGAACCTAAAACCATCCAAAACTGATTTTAAGTGTTGAAACTAAAGTGAGACATTGAAGTTGTGGGATAACTGTTTTACATATTTATAGAAGGAAGGACTAAATCTGGTTCCTTTAAATCCTGCCCACTCTGTACAGTGGTAGCTACATTTCCATTTGGGTCTCAGCCACTATTTCACTCTCTTTACTTCCCAGTAGCACCCCAAACCTTTAACCACCCAAGCAGAAGGCACCTACCTCATTGGCCCAAAAGTGTCTCAGAAACCAACTTTCTAACACTATGTATGAGAGCAGAGGTAACCTGATCCTTTTCAGTCCAGGTTTTTGTAAGGGTCCTTAGTGGGCCTCTGAAATGTCTGCTACACTAATTACAGCAGCGACCCTATGACAAGATTCAAAATCTTGAGGTGCTGGAGCATGAGCACGCACAAAGACTGATTGAGATCATTAATTTCCTTCTCCTAGGATAGTGTCACATCCGCGTTCCAAGGAGCAAAGTTTGGGGTCCCATTTCTGTGCATTCCCTTGTAAAAAAGCCACAGATACTTTTTGATTGCTCTTCTTCGGCTCCTTGGCTGGCCATATCAACAGGAGTAGCAATTGTCCTGTATGAGGAGTTTCTTCAGAGGTCAGTTTTAGCTTTGTGAGGGTGAGAAAGACCTGGTGGCCCGCCTCTAGATTGATATTTCAACAGTTGTATGGATGTTGTAGAGAGCGTACATTGCTGCTATTTCCTCTTTCTAAAGGAGCCTGCCCTGATTTATTGGTTAATGACCCTCACTTAAACATTTAAATCTTGAATAAAGGTAGGCTACTCTTACTTACATACTTACTAGGTAGAAGGAGATAACTAACTTAAATTGACTGCATTGTCATCTAGAGGTCTTCAGCAAAAGCTATTTCTCTTTATTGACTGTACGTAAAATTTAGGTAGCAAGATTCCCTATGCTCTGAAGGGAACAACATCTGTAATTTAGGCACACTATCAGTTATGTTCTTGACTTGTTGAGAATAAATCTGGCCATGTGTGGGACCATGCTCTTTACTATTATTTTTGTGATCACTTACTGCTTGTGAGCTAGTTCATTAACTTGGCAATTTTATATGTTACTGTTTGCTAAAATAATTTCTGCTGTTATATTCATATACAACATTTCAGCTAGGAACTGGTTGCCAAGAGGCAGTGAGGAGCTTTTTTCTAAAAATGCCTCTTTACTGTATGATCTCTTCTAGTTCATGTGAAGGCAAGGCTAACTTACTGGTTTAAATGAATCATAGACTCATAGAATAGTTAGGGTTGGAAAGGACCTTAAGATCATCTAGTTCCAACCCCCCTGCCATGGGCAGGGACACTTCCCACTAAACCATGCCATCCAAGGCTCTGTCCAACCCGGCCTTGAACACCGCCAGGGATGAAGCATTCACAACTTCCCTGGGCAACCCATTCCAGTGCCTCACCCCCCTTCCAGTAAAGAATTTCTTTCCTCATATCCAATCTAAACTTCCCCTGTTGAAGTTTTAACCCATTACTCCTTGTCCTCTCACTACAGTTCCTCATGAAGTGTTCCTCCCCAGCATCCCTATAGGCCCCCTTCAGCTACTGGAAGGCTGCTTCTCTGCCTAACCTCTACCTGTGCCTGGCATTGCTCCGACCCAGGTGTAGGACCTTGCAATTGTCATGGTTGAACTTCATCAGGTTGGCATTAGCCCACCTTACAAGCATGTCAAGGTCCCTCTGGATGGCATTCCTTCCCTCCAACGTATCAACTGAAACACACAGCTTGGTGTCATCGACAAACTTGCTGAGGGCTCATTCAATCCCACTGCCCACATCACCGACAAAGATGTTGAACAAGACTGGTCCCAATCCCGATCACTGAGGGACACCACTCGTTACTGGTCTCCAGCTGGACATTGAGCACAAATCTTTGTGTGCAGCCATCCAGACAGTTCTTTATCCACCGAGTGGTCCACCTATCAAATTGATGTCTCTCCAACCTAGAGACAAGGATGTTGTGTGGGACAGTGTCAAACACTTTGCACAAGTCCAGGTAGATGACATCAAGTGCTTAGCCCTGTCCATCATCCCTTGAATGCACTTATTTTCATCTTTACACAGACTAGAAATACTTATGCATTTATTTACCTCCTCTACGTTGAGAGACTCTCACAGCAGAGAGGCACCAAGTTGTCAGCCTCTCAGCTGTCATGACTGTAGGAGTACTTTTTATCTATTTCCCAGGTAAGCCAAGTAAGGTTAGCGGTTAGTCTAAATGCTCTTTTTGTTTTGTCATACCACCGGCTATGGCATTCAAATATACAGAATTCAAATTTCTGCTGGGATAGAATAAATGCAGCTGTGAGCTGGACTTTAATCAGCTAAACCCTTCAGAAGCACACCTAATACACTGTAACAGGTAGAAGGAAGACAGGGCAAACCATACCTAATCCAAAATAAAACACTCTGAAATGTGTATAATGTGAACTTTGGATATACACTACCAGTTCCTACACTCTAGAAATCCCACTTCTAACTGTCTACAATCTTTGTTAATGTAGACGCTGCCTTAAAATGTCTTCCTGGGTTTGATAGTCTGCTAAACTGACAATGTAAATATGAACCAGGGCAATCATCTGTATTAGTGCAGACTGGGGAATGAATGGATTGAGAGCAGCCCTACAGGGAAGTATACTGGTAGATGAAAAAACAGTTGTGACCTGGGAATGCATGCTTGCAGCTCAGAAATCTGACTTTATTCTGGGCTGTATCAAAAAAAATGTGGCCAGCAGGTTGAGGCAGGTGATTCTGCCCCCCTACTCTGGTGAGACCTGGCCTGGAGTACTGAATTCAGCCATTAGGCCCCTAATACAAGAAGGGTCCAGCATAGACCTAGTAGAGCAGGTCCAGAGGAAGGCCACAAAGATGATCAGAGGACTGCAGTACCTCTCTCATGAAGACAGGCTGAGACAATTGGGGTTGTTCAGCCTGGAGAAGAGAAGGCTCTGGGGCCACTGGATTGCAGCATTTCAAGTGGTTTTATAAGTAAGGCAGAGAAGGACTTTTTACTAGGGCCGCTAGTGACAGGACAATGGGTAACGGTTTTAAACTGAAAGAATGTATATTTAGATTAGATATAAGGAAAAAGTTCTTCACTGTGAGGATGGTGAGGAGCTGGAACAGGTTTTCTTGAGAAGTCATGGATGCCCATCCCTGGCAGGGTTCAAGGCCAGGTTGGATGGGTTTTTGCAACCTGGTCTAGTGGAAGGTGTCCCTGCCTATGGCAGGGGTGTTGGAACTGGATGATCTTTAAGGTCCCTTCCAACCCAAGCCATTCTATGATTCTGTGATTGTACAATACTATGGCCTTATATACAGGAACACATGAAGTCAGGATATGCAGTCTTAAAAGCCCCCTGACCACCGAGATCGTTTAGCTCACAAATGGCTCCATGTCTTTCTTGTTATCTTGCTATTAGTATTAAAGCTAACTGTTTTATTATTAGGTGAGTTAACAGTAAGACACAGCTATCTACTCTACTATTGCAATGCAGCTCATAGGCAGAGAAAATCTGCAGTAATACATGGTGATTTCAGGTGACCATTTTCTCGTTTGCTTTTATTAGTATAACACCATGTGAATAGCCATGCAGTAAATGACACTTAAAACCCTTCTAGCAGATTACTGGTGACTGGAGATGGGGAACAAATATGGTTCATGGGTGTTTGTTTTATCATCACATAGCTTACAATCCCCACTGAACTAAATGATAATTATGCATAAGTAATATAACTTCAGATGATCAAGCACAAAGGGCTGAAATCAATGATTTATCTCTGCTTGAATTACTTGTAGTTACCTTTAGGATCTTCTGAGATAAGCAGATATTTATTTTCACAGTTTTTGAAGAGAGAGAAAGAAGTATTATGGCAAGAAAAAAATTGTGACAATGGCTAATGAAGTACCTAAATGCCTATTTTTATTTTGCAGTAATAAATTGCTCAATGCTCACTATAATTTCCTAGCAATTGTCCAGTGCAGCAGATATTTTTTTGAGACCACTTTCTGTTAGTTCCATTGTACTATTTCAAATCGGCATATTTCCCATAATACTATTTCCAATGACTTATGTAGCTTTATGAAAATTCTGCTGAGTTCAATATTGTTTTAAGATACTGTTATTATTACATTTGTCTATAAAACATTTTTAAACTAAGTATTGCTCTTTACATTTCACTTCCATATTTAGTAGGAAGTGAAACAAAGAAGCATAATTTACTGACTAGATATTCTGCACAGATCAATTCACAGAACTGAAACAGAAGCCTGCAAGCCAGTAGAAAAACAATGTCTCTTATTTCAAAAGAACAGCATTTATTGAGTTGCATTTATTTACTGGGAAACCCAGCTGAAATTTTAGAATTCCACGACTGTGTATATAAGAGAAACATGTATTTGAAAGGTATTATTATTTGCAATACAGTGATAGCATTTGTATTTTCTGCCCATTTTGCAAAATTGTAACTTAATCTAGTATTATTCATATTCTCTTCATACAATTTTTATGATGGTATGCAAGCCAAGGTTAATGTGCAGTAGAGAGATACTGCTCTGTCTCTTCACATTAGCTTACTCCCACATAATCATGCCTGTTTTAAGCAGGAAAATGAAAATGTGATTTCAGAGAAACTGCAACTATTACATTTGAGCCAGCTACACGTATACATATATAAACACACTCAGTATTGGCGAGCTGTTAATGTTTGGCAGCTCTTGGTTTTATTTTAGAGAAGCAAATGCAATCTCCTTACTACTTTTTAGTAATAACAGTTTGCATAGAAATTATTTATCAATATTGCATGTAGAAGCCATAGAACTGATTGTCAAAGGTACTATAAATCAACAGATCCATATTTTATTATACATGTGCTACTTGGACCAATTGAGTTACTTGAAAAAAATGATAGTAAGAGCTAGTAATCTCTAATCTCTATTCTCTAATGGTTTAAAATATGGGTTACTTCTTGAAAACTAGAATTGCTTCTTGACGTTTTTGTTTGGAAAACTTCTTGTTTTATTAATAGAACTGGAAATGGTGCATTTTTAAGCAGTTTTAATAAAGAATTCGAAGATAGGCTGAGAAAGTTTGGGCTGTTCAGCCTGGAGAAGAGAAGGCTGCATGGAGACTTCATAGCAGCCTTCCAATATCTGAAGAGGGCCTATAGGGATGCTTGCTGGGGATGGACTATTCTTTAGGAACTGTAGTGATAAGGCAAGGGGTAACGGGTTCAAACTTAAACAGGGAAAGTTTAGATTGGATATGAGGAAGAAATTCTTTACTGTAAGGGGGGTGAGGCACTGGAATGGGTTGCCCAGGGAAGTTGTGAATGCTCCATGGCTGGCAGTGTTCAAGGTGGGGTTGGACAGAGCCTTGGGTGGCTTGGTTTAGTGTGAGGTGTCCCTGCCCATGTCAGGGGTGTTGGAACTAGATGATCTTAAGGTCCTTTCCAACCCTAACTATTCTATGATTCTATGATTCTATATCTCTGCATTTGCAACTTCAGTGAAAAAAAAAGGCTAAAAACCTTTGCTGAAAATAAGCAGCACTTTCTACAGGGTCAGCATATTTAAAATTAGGTTATATTAAAAAACACTCTATCTGGAGCTTTAAGTTTCCTATTTGTGGGGAACACTCAACTCAATACTTGCCTTTTTCCTGTTACAGTAACAGAGGACTCTCAGAAGTCAATTCTGCTCTTCTATGTTCAGCTAGGTACTCTTACATGAGAATGTTTGGATGTATATGTGCATGTAAATATTTATATATGTATTTAATGACAGGCAGATCTCCCAGGCTTTTTCCTCCAGCTTCTTCATTTAAGAGCCACATAAACGTTGTATTCCTCGAAAAGCGTTAAATGAAAGAATAGTATTTGATTTCCACTGTTCCTAGAATTTTTAACAAAACTGATACGCACTAAAAATGAGCATTCAATTAAAAGAAGAGAGATAAGTGAAGTAATACTTGCCTTTATTAATGAGATGAATGTTTCTTACCCAAACATTCATTGACAAAGCAGTCAATTTTTTTTTTCTCTCAAAATTTAAAATTTTTAGATATTAAAAAAACAGTTTGGACTCATTGATGGGGACCCTTCTGTGGTTTGTTTCCCATATTGTGTAGATTTTGGACCTGTGGGCAGTGTTGGTTATCTCACCAGCTGTCTTGGCTTGGTTTTATGTAAATTTGATTTGTCTTCTAACGCTGCCCTGTGGTATATGATATAAGTAACTATCCAGTCTCACCAGGAGGACAGAGAGATCTGCAACCTCAGAGTGCAAGGGTATGTCCAATGTAAGAATATCCGGTTTGAGAGGCTAGCTTGTGAGTGAGTAGCTAGCTACTCAGTATAAACAATGAGGGCAGGAGGTATGAGAAGTAAAAAATTAAGCAGCCAGATACACAAGCTCTAAGAATCAAGAGGTAACAGAGACACTAGAAGAGAATAGAGCTGTCAGATCACTGCCTGATGGGCCCTTGAAGGAGTCACCCAAAGCCTTGAGGAGGTTCAGTTGCAACTTTGTGACTGTTAAAACGGGGAAGCACGACTAAAATGGGGAAGCACGACTTCCCATGGGAAAAGGCAAACTCACCCTGGGATGTTTGAAGGGGCTTGTTGAATTGAACAAAACTTACTACAGGAACCTTAGGGGAAAGGCCAAAGGCAAGGTGAAGGAGAGGTCAATGTACATTGAGGATAACAAATGTGGAAGGAGAGGGGATAAAGATGGCTATGTGCACGTGAATAAACCACTGATTGATATTCTTTTCTGGCCAAATCCTGGCCCTGGTCATCACAGTCTGTCTTCTTGCTAAACTTTATTCCTAACTTTTTTCCTGTACTTAATACCAGTAAACTTCAAACCAGAGTAGCTGTTAAGTAGGCTAAGATGCCTGGGCTGTTATCATGGTTTTAGCAAACGAACAGATAAGCACACAGTATGCTTCATGGGTCAGATGCCATTATCTCTTCAAAATAGCTATGAGAATTATCTGTTGGAAGAATCACAAAAATGTTTCTAAGTTGGGCAGTGATCAGAACAATTTTCATATGTATGCCTTAATTCTCTACTACATTGAAGTCCCATTTAACACCTTTTAATATCTGTAAAAGAATCAGACCTTTCATGTCTACAACTGTTTCTAGACAAGAACATCAATTTCTTTTCTGCTCCTTCTGATTCCCTTCCTTTTATGATGCTGAGGCCCGTTTAAGATGCTGATGTCTGGATGTGGTTGTGAAAAATGCAAATTGAAGTTGCAACATAATATTATGTTCAACATATTGACTGTAACCAGGAAAGTGGAGTACCAAGGAGTGGCATCACAACCCTCATGGAACAGAGATGGATGTACAGGAACAGAGGAGATGGAGATGGGGTTTTCTGAAGCAGTGGCTCACTTGGATTTAGCCCCTGAACTTGCAACTGCAAGTATGTGAAACTCACTCCTGTATTCAGGCAGCTGCAGTCTCCATACAGTTACGATTTCTGACTACTCTTTATTGTTGAAAAGGCAGTCTTATGGTCCAACACTGCCAAAATGTCCTGTAGTAACTAGCTAGAGCAGTTTTCAAGAGTGGAGGCCTGAGTTTTGGCTCTCCTTGCCTAAATTAGGACTGAGTCAGCTACTTTTGCTACAGGTTGAAAGCTGCCTCTCTGTTTCCTGATGAAGTCAAACCTCTTTGCATCTAGAAAGTTTAGATTCCCAAAATCCTGGGGAAAACTTCATAAGGCAACATTATGAAACAGCTTTTTTTGTTATATTATGAACAGCTGTTTCTGCACCTGTTAATTAGGAATCTTAGCTGTGCCCAACAAAACCCAATGTCTTCACCACTAGTCCTTTGTGCATTTTTTAGCGTTAATTTTAATACTAAAGAAAAGGTCAATCTATATGCCCCTAAAAATAATTCAGTCATGAATTTAGGACCATGATCCATGTCTGGCACTTTTGGATAGTGTTTATGAAAAATAAAAAGATAAAAGTTTAGTGCAAAGACAGAGCAATTTAGACATTGCAATAACATCAGCTCTGTCTGGAAGAATGATGATGACTTATCTCATTAACATTCAGTGCACTTCAGCATAATACTAGGCTAAAGAATGCAGTACATCTTAAACTGAACTCCAGAAGGGATAAATACATGTGATACATTATCAAGCACAGCAAGAGAAAGTTAGCAAGGTAAAAATAGTAATTGCTTCTACGCAAAGAGACAGGCAATGAGTAATTTTCTAAGCTTTACAATTAGAAGTAGTTTGCAAAACCACACTTTTTGCTTCACTTGTGCAGCTTGTCCTACCAGCGAAAATAAAATGCCTAAGGAAACATGTAAACTTTCATGAAGAAAGCATTGCTCTGAAGAATTCTCTTTGCTGTTTCATTCCTTTTTGGTTGCGGTAACCTCAGGGTCTTTTGACTAGTGCATCAATGAATATTTCAAATATTTAAGGTTAAAAAAACCCATCACCTGCACACTGTGTTTTTTTAAAATGGTAATTTTGAATTGAACTTCCGCCTTTTTTTTTTTTTTTTTGATACTGTGAAACTATAGGTAAAAGAAACATTTTTTTTTTTTTAAAGAATTTTTGCTTTTTTACCGTTAAAGTATCTGATGAACATCACAGGATGGATATATTCACAGAGATGATGGAAAGCTTTACAGCAATCCTCTGTTTATAATCCTAAACCTGGTAAGAAAGAGTGGAAGACTGCTGGTTTATTTACCACCTTCCTTCCTCATCTTTGGTCCTGCAGCAGACCCTGTGGTTCTTTAATCCCCCTCTGTTGTAGTCATCAGTAATGGAAGCAATCCTGAAAACTCTCCTCAAGTCTAGGCAGTCATCATGCGCATTGCGTTTGTCAGCTAATATGTTATTACACCCATTTTCCTGGCTGACAGTGCTTAAGGCACATAGTGCTCCATTTCTAAGTGTCCTGCTAAGCTCTTTTAAACAAGCCATGAAGTCACTCAACTCCTACATTCTTGAGACTAAGAGTGAGAATGAGCACAACTCAGTCTTTGGGAGAGGACAGCTAACTACTGCCATTTTCTTTTTTCTAGAATGGGAAACAGGGCCTCTGCCACTCCCTGAGGAATCCCTGATGAACCCCTCCCATCAGGGATTCTTTCCCACAGGGAATGTTTTCTTTTGTCTTTGTTTTTATTTTTGTTTTAATTATTTGTGTTGGTTTGGTTGGTTTGGTTTGGTTTGGTTTGGTTGGTTGGTTATTCCGTTTTTTGTATCAGAAATTCACCAGTCCATACCATTCTTGACAGTTTGCCATTTTGGGTACTACTTTTTGGAAAAACAAAACTTGTTGGCACACATGTATTACTGTTCAGTGCCTGTGGAAGGAGAAGAAGGATACTTTGTCACCTGCTTTACTCAGCCTCTTCAAAAACTGAATTTTTCTCAGATGCAGGGCCACCCAAAGGACTGAGAAAAGGATCACTGAGATGATCACCAACACACAGGTGAATGTGGGTGAATCTTTTCAATTAGTTTCATGTAAGGGTCTGATGCTACTAGTCATTGCTTAAGGGTGTAGAACAATGCCAAGACAAAAAAAAAAGATTCAGAAAGTGTTTGGTTGGGTGGTTGTTTTTTTTTTTATTTACTATTCTTTTGTCAATTTGTTAGAGTTAGTTCTGGGTGTTTCAGTTGAGAGTTAGCAAAAGCATTTGCTGCATGACACACTCCTGATTGCCCACAGAGGAAAAATTGCGAAGTCGTACATTTTCTTTCAGTGGAATGAGCAAGCTTGTAACAATGATAAGGATTTAATAGAGTGCTGAGATCATGCATCTTTTACCAAATAACAGGATGTATCTATTCTCTGATTCTTGTGAATAAATAGGATAATTTGGAATCAACTGCATTTAAATACTAGAGATGAGATCAAAGTACACTGACACCTCCCCAACCATTTAATTTTCCAAAGTTCTAAATATTTTTACTGTTAAATATGGCTAATGGAAGACATTTATGACAACTTGAATTTGTGGAATTTTGGAAGAAAAGGTCTTCAGATTTCAAAATTTATACAGACACAAAGTATTGTTTCACTGATACCAGTGAAGAAGATAGATTATTTTTCACCAGTGCTACCACCATGTAACTCTACACCATGTGTAGCGTATGAACAATTAGTTGTACAGTTCTTGCATAAGAAAGCTATGCATTTGAAACTTGGCTCCAACTGCAATTCATTATTATTTCAGCTTTGATCCATCTTGTATATAGTACCTTATCACATAGAAGCAGCATATGTCATAAATAAGACTTTCAGTGGGAAAACACCAGGGATATTCCTGTAATGTTTATTTTAAGGAGATTAAAATAAATGGTTCTCTTGGGTAAATTAGATCATGATATTCTCACAGATGAGTTCAAGTGTACAGTCAAGTGTTTGGTCCAGTTAATATCACATTTGAAAATAAGCAGATGCATGATAATCGGGTTATCTGTTCCCAAGAGAAAAATATAATTTATTTACAGAACATCAAAAGCTGGATTAGAAGATCTTTTGGATTATTGTGGTTTAGGTGAAGTAGGATCCTTGGCTGATCCAAAAGCCAGTAATGGGACAAAATGCGGCCACTATCTTTAAGGCTGTCCATGAAGTCCAGTTCAGGTCAGCCATGGTTAAGTATGTAAATTTATGTAAGAGGAAAGTGATCTTTAACCTTCATTTCTTGAACTGCAACATGAAACATGTTTCTTTAGGACACCTTGCAAAACAAGGTAATAACCTGCCCTTTAATTCAAAGATGATTGAGAGTCATAACCCACACGTCCTTTACTCTGTTCACAGCAGCAACCATTCTTTTGACTTTTGTGGAGTACTAATTTGCTGTGGAGCAAGTAATAAGGTAATGTGGCCTGGTAAAAGTGAATTTGTAGAGAAAAGCATTTGTTTTGCAAGACCAGCATTCCATATGTTCAAGGGGGTTTAGTACAGTCTGCCACCAGTCTGGTCCTGTGCACTCAAAGGCAATTAGCTGTTTGAGTGCATTAGGTGCACTCCTGGAGTGAATCATCCAGTTCAATTTCATGCAACTGAACTAAAGACAAATAAAAGAGGATGATTGGAAAATTCACTTCAAAAGTGCATTATGGTTTAAAAAAAAAAAAACAAAAAACAAACACCCAAAGCTAATGGTAATCTATCCTTCAAGTATCTACGGTGTCATCTCATCTTTCATCTCAGTGAAAGAGTGAGAGGGAAAAACTGCAGTCTAATGGAGATATACTGCAAGTCAGAACTTTTTTGCCAGTATTTGACTGGAAGGTGTAGAGGAAGACTATCCAATTCCTCACAAAATCTAATTGTAAAAATGAACAGACCTGAATGAAAGGAAGACTTCCAAATGCATTCTGTGATATAAACACCATGTTTTCTAGACATGCTTACCTTTATAAAAATCTTGCTGAACTGAAATAGGGCTGGGTGTAACAAAGAGATCAGTTGGGTAGAGAGAAATAAATTAATACAAACAGATTTTTTTCCCCACTTCTAGACTGGTCAGTTTTATCACAGACTTATAAAGTTGTCGAGGTTGGAAGGAACTTCTGTTGGTCATCTGGTCCAACCTCCCTGATCAAGCAAGGCCAACTAGAGCTGGTTGCCCAACACCATGTCCAGGCTGATTTTGAGTATTAGCACCTACTTGTTCAGACCAAAACCTCCCTGAGCAACCTGTACCAGTGCTTGAAAGCCTTGACAGTGAAAACGTGTTTCCTGATGTTCAGAAGGAACCTCCTGTCTTTCAGTTTGTGCCCATTGCTTTAGGTCCTGTCATTGGGCACCACTGAAAAGAGACTGGTTCCCTCTTCACTAAGCCCTTCCTTCAGATGTATGTACATATCAATGCGATCTTCCTAAGCCCCCTCTTCTCTGGGCTGAACAGGCCCCATGTCTGTCAGCCTTTTCTCATGCTCCACAGATTATCTCTGTATTGGAGAGACTTTATTCTCTCCAATATGTCCATGTTTCTCTTGTGGTACTGGAGAACCTGGAACTGGACTCAGTACTCCAGCTGTAACATCACCAGTGCTGAGTACTGGGAAAGGATCACCTCATTCGACCTGCTGGCAACACTCCTAATGCAGCTGATGGTACCATTGGCCTTCTGTGCGGCAAGGACACATTGCTGGTTCATGTTCAACTTGGTGTCCAGCAGAACCCCTGGATCCTTTTTTGCAAAGCTACGTTCTTGGTGGTCAACCTGAAGAATATACCAGTGCTTGCGGTTATTCCTCCTCTGATGCAGGATTTTGGACTTCCCCTTGTTGAACTTCATCATTTTCTGTCAACCCATTGCACCAGGCTGTCTAGGTCTTTCTGGACGGTAACATAACCCTGTGGTGTAGCAGTAACTCCTCACAATTTTGCATTATCAGCAAACTTGCAGACAGTACACACTGCCTCATCATCTAGATCATTAATGAATATGTATCTGGATCATTAATGAAGATGTATCTAGATCATAAACAAAGATGTTTAACAAGATTGGACACAACAATTACTCCTTCAGTACAGAGCTAGCTACTGGCCTCCATGATCACCAGCCCTCTGGACCCATCTGTCAGTCAGTTTTCAGTCTACCTCACTGTCTGCTCATCCAGCCCATGACTACATCAGCTTGTCTATGAGGATCTTATGGGAGACAGTATCAAAAACCTTATTGAAATCAAGGCAGACAATATCACTTCTGTTCCCTTGTCTAAAAAGTCAATAACTTCATAACAAAAGGTTACATTTCTCTAACTAACCAATTTAAAAAAAAAAAAAAAAAGAATGTTTATTCTGTGTAGTTACAACACCATGAGCTGCAAGAGTTTTTATATTTTGGTATGGTTTGGTTTTTTGTTGTGTTTTTTCTTCTTTGTTTTTGTTTTGCTTACCATTGCATGATGGGCAAGAACTCAGTAATTATCTTTGGAGACTTGATATACTCAGAAATTGAAGTACAGGTATCCAGATTTCCAGACTGCCAGATTTTTGTTGAGGCACACTTCATAGGAATATTAGCAAGTATTTCGTAGGTAATGCTGAATAAGTTAATTGCCTTAGTACATATGCTTACTGAACAGAATTCCATTTAAAAAAAAAAATCTATAGAATATAATTTTGTGAACTGACTTAGCCTATTGAGTTAGCATTAAATATTTCTTTCTAAGCAGTTTTTCAAACGGGGCTTAATTTGGAATGAAAAGGTATTCTGTGATTAGGTTTAGGAGGCACTGCAGAGTGACATATAAAAAAAAAAAAGAAAAAGCATTATTGACATGTCATCTCTCCCATTTTACTTATTACTCTTGTAGATAAGTGTTAGTCTGTAAAAGCTGATCTCCATATTTTCCTGCATTATACTTTTCAAGTACACTGTTTGGTTTAAATAAGTAAAAATCACCAGGATTGTAAAATTGAACTTTTCTTGTCTCTAAACTGGATGATATAAAACTAGCTAGGAGCAAACATATCATATCATACAGCTCACTGATGTCCAATAACATGCAGAATATATTCTGAGTTTATTGAGTTAGGCGATAAAACTTGTAAGTCATTGCAACACAGGGAATATTTTTATTCATCCTGTTTGAATCTGATCAGCAGAATATCTGTCAGATACTGAAAGAATTGCTTTTAAAACAGCAGAAATAAAACACTGTTTAACCCTTAAGGTGCTGTAAAAAGAGTTCTGAAAGCATCTGTAAATGTTCTGGACACATAATACAAAGGGATGACTTTTTTTCTACAGCATAATAAAAAAGAGAAAAACCAGAATGAAATGAGGAAGAAACAGTTGAGATAATAAAATAAAGAGATGCAAAAATATATTATCTCTGGGGAAAGCATTGGAACCCCGAAGTACAATAGTACTACTGTGTAACAGCAGCATGTTTTGATTCCATGTGTATTTTTATATATGCGTTTTCAGAAACAGAATTTATTTCAAAGATCCTTTGGTAATCTGTGATTTTCTTTAATATTTTTTAAAGTAAATGAGGAAAGGCATACCAAGGATGATTTTTTTACCTAAGAGTTATATATTTGCTGCAATTTATTACTGTTAAAAGTAGTTTGTCAAAGCCAAATAAAGAATAATTTTTTAAAAAATACAAACATTAGTGAGGGGAAAAAAGGCTAATGTATCTTAATAGAGGACAGTGTACATAATCTCTAAATTTTTAATACTGTTAGTATTTTCTTAACAATGTAGCAAGTATTTTTAAGTCTGTCATTCCTTTTTTGTTCTGGTGAGAAGTTCTGATATGAATCTATCAGGATATGAAATTAAATACAAAAATATATTGACTTTTTGAAAGTGTTTTCTATCCGGATTTGTATAATGAAATATTTGTTTATGCATACCTAAGGAAAGATATATATTAAAAAAAAAAGAAAGCCAGCACAATTAGAGCTTAGTGGGTGAAAGTAATGAGAGGAAAATTGCCTTATAATATTTTTCTGTATTTGAAGTCTCTCTTCAGATAGACTACCCGATAACAAAAAACTGAAATAGTGCGTGCACAATTTTTTCTTCGATGGAATAATCTTCCCCATTTATTTTGCTAGAGTGTTTCTAATACTTATAATTACTGTCTGTTAATAAGCTTTCATCTTACACTGTCTGATTTATTCAGTTAAAAACTCGTATTATACTTTTGTTAAATAAATTAAAGAGCATTCACATTACGCTGCATGAAGTTTTGCAAAAAGAATAAAAAGCTCCACATGCAGAAATGTTTTTTGGCACTTAGTAATTATAAATCAGAACTGGAAAAATCCTAATTGATAGGTGATGATTTTATGAACATTTATCTGAGATATTTTTTTTTAACATTAAGTAATCTTTCTTCTGTATATGAAGTTCACAGACAGAACTTTGTGCCATATTTATTTCTGTATAATTTCTCTCTAATAATGCTGTGAATTTGACTTCATATTTCCTAATAGATGAATGACATATGTATAAATTCCGACTGGCTTACTACTTCTGTTTTTTTACTCTTTCATGTAAAGTAATTTCAGCTTTCTTAATGCTTTCAGATCGCTCATTCTCTTATTAAGCACAGAGATGAGACTCCCTGAAAGAATATATCAAAACCTTTTGAACATGAAGAATATCAAGATTCTGATCTAAACTTGGTCATATTTTTACACAAGCCTGAATTTATTGATATTATATATACCAAAATTAGTCTATGTTACATTCCTTCCTGTAAATACAAGTGCTTACAGGGCAGCATTAGAACTGCAAAACTTTTTATACCAGAACATTAGAAAAAGTTCTTTGGAAAAAAAAAAAAAAAAGGAAAAGATCTTTTTAAAAAAAGTAATATTTCTGCAAACTAGAAAAATACTGATAGAAAGTGCTAAAATACCTCTGGGCTACAGGCTATATTCTGCTGTCTGTCTACAGGGAGAAAGACAGCTGATGACGATACTGTGATACAAATAATAAAGTTAATGGTTGGGCAGCTTTACAAACTTATTCGTTTTGCTGTGAGTTTTTTTTGTTTGGTTGTTTTTTGTTTGTTTGTTTGTTTGTTTTTTTAAAGCTCAAATAAAATGTACACAGTGGCACTCAATCCAGGCTGAAGTACCTGTCATGAATGAAGGGAGAAACAGCATGTTGAATGCTCTTCATTATGGATATAATACCTAACTAATAATCTCAAGGACAGGCTACTCAGCTACTGGGTAGCCTCCTTATATAAATGATGAGAATGGGCAAGTCTTGTAACAGGATGAATTGGTCTCTAAATTGTCTGTCTCATGTTATTAAAGAGCTTATCACCAAACGTTTATACAAACAGAGCTGAGTTCATTAATTTTGTTAAAGTGCCTAACAAATAGCAGCTACTTTACACTCTGAAAATTAAAAGTACTTACAGGGAAAGATTTCTCTTCTGATGCGTGTATTATCAGGCTTTTCTCTGTTTAGTGCTTACTGCATTTGAGTTGTCTTAACAACTGGGAGTAAATACTGCTTTGTTCTCAGCCTTAAAGTACCTTAAAGACACTTAAAGTACCCCCAATCTGTAAGTTCAGAAAAGTTCTCTATCAGAAGTATCTCAACAATAATCCATTCAAAACAGGCTAGGAAGTTTAAATTACTATCTATTTGTTCTTAACACAACAAGATGCTATACAAGTGAGTAAAGTGTCATAGTAGGTAGTATCCCATAACTCAAGTGGGTCCAGATGTTACTGGGGGTTGTTGACTTACTACTCTTGCAGTTCGTGGCGCTGTATCTACATGGATTAAATACTTTTTTGTTTTGTTTTGTTTTGTTTTGTTTTGTTTTCCAATTGGTTAGTTAGAGAAATATACCAAAATTATTGTAACAAAAAATATTGTACCATATGTTTGTACAGAGCTAAGCTAAAAGCTTAGCAAGTTAGGCAAGAAGTTGGGCAACAGTCATTTCAAGTTGTTCTCTGAATAGAGCAAGAATATCCCACACAAACCCCTGATGTCTTCAAATTTGCTACCAATGCAAAGACTGCATTTGGAGCCTATAAGACTTCAGAGTCTGACACTATCAGAAGGCTGGGTTACATTTTGTACTTGACTTATGGCTCTGAAGTCAAATCAGTGGAAAAAGTCATATTACATTTTCCCTGCTGTTTAATAGCTTACAATTTTTTTCTGTAAAACTATGCTACAGTTCTTAACATTCTGAAGTACAAAATCATAAAAAGATACTGTTTACATTTTCTTCTTTGTTGCATATATCCTACAAGATTTTTATATGCAATAAGGAATTAATAGATTTTATTTTTGTAAACTCTACATTTTGGCATATCTGTGGAATGAAGGAGAATATATTTATTTATTTCAACAAAATGATGGTCTGGTAGGAAATTTCTTTTTCTTCTGTCATCTTCCCACCTCCCCCTCCACCTGATGAAAAGGGTAGATTGTTGAAATGCCACTCAGACATTTCTTGCCAATTGATGCTTTACTAACATTTTGATCAATATGTCTGCCTCTTCATTCCAGGAGCTGTATAAGGTAGGAAATTGCTAATTGGTGATGCAGTTCAGAAGATCACATTAAATTCTCTGCCATAGGAAAATGAGCACTTCGTGTGTCAGCACTGCTGTGAGATTTGCTTGAGATTTGCCTTCTAAAACTGAACTGCAAAAGGCTTTTTTGTTGATTTCTGTTTGCAGCTAGAAGTTGGTTTTTTTTTTTTTTTTTTTTTTCATGCGATTGTCTTTGTTTTCTATTGTTTGATACAAGGAAAAGCTTGATTCTCTGGTACCACTGCTGCGTGATGAACTGGGCACTTTTATGACACTGAAGTTCCAGAGATACACTTTAATCCATGGGTCTTAATTTAACACCATTTTTCATACCTAATCCCTAAGAAGACAAATATTTCATTACTGCACTGTACTTAACACAAACTTCGCTTTTAAAAAATAAATTTAGGGATATTTGGTGATGTCCTGGGTTCAGCAGCAGCAGTCATTTTTTCTCCTTCTTGGTAGCTGGTGCAGCGCTGTGTTTTTGATTTTGAGCCTGGGAACAGTGCTGATAACACCAGTGTTTTCAGTTACTGCTTGGTGATGTTTAGACTGGCCAAGGACTTTGTGAGTCTCATGCTCTGCCAGGGAGGAGGGGAAGCCGGGAGGAAGGAGAGACAGGACACCTGACCCAGACAAACCAAAGAGGTTCATCGGCCATTTCCGGCCCATTGCTGAGGTGACTGTCTCGCGAGGGGAGGCCTGCAGCGCCTGACTCGGGGGGGGGGGGGGGGGGGGGGGGGGGGGAGCCTCGGCGTCTACGAGCTTCACCTCGGACCAGCAACTTGCCCCAGGGGAGCCTCAAATTCTCGACAAGGCCTGCCCAGGAGCCTGCAGCTCAGCGGAGGCAAGCGGCTGACTCAGAGGGGGCGGCGCCAGGAGGACCGGCGGCAGAGCTGACTGGTTAAAAACCTGCCCCAGGGAGCGCGAGCGACCCGGAGCGCTGCGAACAGGGCAGGCTCGAAGCAGTTCGCGCGGGCAAGTGAGCGGGGTGGTGAGCGGGATGGTGAACACTCGCCGTACGGGCAAGGCTCGGTCTGGGAGCTCCTCTCTGGCTGCGCTGGTGGTGGCCAGTGTAGGCACCCAGATGGAGCCGATGGGAAGGGAGGCTGTAGTGCAGAGCTCGGGGTGTAGAGAGCGCCTGCATTGCTATCCTAAGGGAAGGGTGAGCAATGGGCAGGGCTGCACTCTGCACTCCCTGGTGGAGGTCCTCCTGCAGCAGGTGGCTGAACTGCAGGAAGCTGTTACCAGGCTGAAAGGTGTCAGGGAAGCTGAGGGGGAGCAGCACTGCTTGCCCCGGGACCAGCCTGTTCCGGGGCCTCGAGTGTCTACTGTTGCCCATGCAGGAAAGGAGGCTGCTAACCCAGGAAGCTGGGAAAAGGTAACAGAAAAAAACAACACAAAAAGGAGGAAGAGGGCAATTAAAAGCAAGGGGCTTCCTCCTACATCTGTTGTCCCCACCCAGAACCGCTTTGCTGTCCTGCAGGGGGCTGATGAGCAACAGCGCTCCCACCAGGCGCAACCAGCTAGTGCACTGGTAAAGAAGGTCGCTACTGGTGCTGCCAGGAAAAAGCGGCGGGCTGTAGTAGTAGGGGACTCTAATCTGAAAGGCACAGAGGCACCCATCTGCCGGCCTGACCCAGGCTCAAGGGAGGTGTGTTGCCTACCAGGGGCTCGGATCAGGGATGTGGCCGAGAAGCTGCCTGCTCTAGTCAGTCCCACTGACTATTACCCACTCCTGGTAATACATGTGGGTGCTACTGATATAGATAGCAGTAGCCCGGAGACCATAAAGAAGGAGTACAGAGCTGTGGGAGAGGTGGTTAGGGGCTCTGGAGCGCAGATTGTCTTTTCGTCAATTCTCCAGGATACAGGGCAGGACCTTGAAAAGGCTAGGAGGATTGGGCAGGTTAATAAATGGTTAGAAGGGTGGTGCTATAGTCAGGGGTTTGGGTACCTTGACCATGGGACTCAATATAGTAGGCCAGGTCTACTGGGGGCTGGTGGAGCTGGTCTGACAAAGAAGGGGAAGAGTGGATTTGGTAGGAGGCTTGCCAGGCTGGTCAAGGATGCTTTAAACTAGATGTGTTGGGGGAGGGGGGCATCATTCCATCCCAACACACACAGCCGGTTGGCAGTACCTACAGTAAATGTTCGGAGCAATGTAGAGATATTCCAGCTGCTCCAGCCAATGACCCGGCTTCAATTGGATCTCGGCTCAAATGCCTCTACACAAATGCCCGTAGTATGGGGAACAAACAAGAGGAATTAGAGATGTGTGCACATCTACGGGGGTATGATATCATAGGCATCACAGAAACATGGTGGGATGGCACCTATGACTGGTGTGTTGGAATGGAAGGTTACCGGCTCCTTAGGAAAGACAGGCCCGGCAGACGGGGAGGGGGAGTTGCTATTTATGTTAGGGATAGGCTAGAGAGTATGGAACTCTGTCTGGGGACAGGTGAGCAGTCGACAGAGAGTTTGTGGGTCAGGGTTAAAGGGAGAACAGCAATGGGTGACATTATTATGGGGATCTGTTACAGACCGCCTGACCAAGGGGACTTGCTGGACGAAGCGCTCCATAGGCAGATAGGAGCAGCCTCACGATCGCAGGCCCTTGTTCTCATGGGAGACTTCAACCACCCTGATATCTGTTGGAGGGATGGTACGGCCCGGCACAAGCAATCCAGAAGGTTCCTCAATTGCGTGGAAGACAACTTCCTTCTGCAAGTAATAGAGGAGCCGACAAGGAGAGGTGCCATGCTTGACCTCGTCCTCACCAACAGGGAAGGGCTGGTTGGGAATGTGACGCTCCAGGGCAGCCTTGATTGCAGCGATCATGAGATGGTCGAGTTTGAGATCCTCAGGACAATGAGAAGAGCGTGCAGCAAGCTCACTGCCCTGGACTTCAAGAGAGCAGACTTTGGCCTCTTCGGGAACCTGCTCAGTAAGGTTCCATGGGATACAGCCCTAGAGGGCAGGGGGGCCCAAGACTGTTGGTTGATATTCAAGGATCACCTGCTGCAAGCTCAGGAGCGATGCATCCCAACTGAATGAAGTTTAGCAGGAGGGCCAGGAGACCTCCTTGGATGGATAAGGAGCTGCTGAGCAAAATTCGAAGGAAAAAAGAGGCTTATAAAAGGTGGAAGCAAGGTAAGGCTGCCTGGGAAGAATACAGGGATGTTGTCTGGGAAGCTAGGGACCAGGTTAGGAAAGCTAAGGCCCACTTAGAATTAAAGTTGGCTAGGGATGTTAAGGATAACAGGAAGGGATTTTATAGGTACATTGCCAATAAAAGACAGGTTAGGGACACCGTGGGCCCTCTCCAGAAGCTATCAGGAGAACTGGCTACCCTGGACGTAGAGAAGGCTGAGGTTCTTAATGACTTCTTTGCCTCAGTCTTTACCGGCAAATGCTCTGGCCACACCACCCAAGTCTTGGAAGGCAGACGCAGGGACGGTGAGGGTGGGGACCCTGGGCCCACTGTGGGGGAGGATCTTGTTCGGGACCACCTTAGGAGCCTGAATGTATACAAGTCCATGGGACCGGATGAAATCCATCCGCGGGTCCTGAAGGAGCTGGCAAATGAAGTTGCTAAGCCACTGTCCATCATATTTGAAAAATCCTGGCAGTCAGGTGAAGTTCCCGATGACTGGAAAAAGGGAAATATAACCCCCATTTTTAAGAAGGGGAAAATGGATGACCCAGGGAATTACAGACCAGTCAGTCTCACCTCTGTGCCTGGCAAAATCTTGGAGCGGATTCTCCTGGAAGGCATGCTAAGGCACATGAAAACCAACAAGGTGCTTGGTGACAGCCAGCATGGCTTCACTAAGGGGAAATCCTGCCTGACCAATCTGGTGACCTTCTATGAAGGGGCTACGGAACTGATGGACAGGGGTAGAGCAGTTGATGTCATCTACCTGGACTTGTGTAAAGCCTTTGACACTGTCTCACATGACATCCTTCTCTCTAAGTTGGAGAGACATCAATTTGATAGGTGGACCACTTGGTGGATAAAGAACTGGCTGGATGGCTGCACGCAAAGAGTGGTGCTCAGTGGCTCAATGTCTAGCTGGAGACCAGTAACGAGTGGTGTCCCCCAGGGATCGGTGTTGGGACCGGTCTTGTTCAACACCTTTGTGAGTGATATGGACAGTGGGATTGAGTGCACCCTCAGCAAGTTTGCCGATGACACCAAGCTGTGTGGTTCGGTTGATAAGTTGGAGGGATGGAATGCCATCCAGAGGGACCTTGACATGCTTGTGAGGTGGGCTGATGCCAACCTGATGAAGTTTAACCATGCTAAGTGCAAGTTCCTCCACCTGGGTCGGAGCAATGCCAGGCACAGCTACAGGTTGGGCGGGGAGGAGATTCAGAGCAGCCCTGCAGAGAAGGACTTGGGGGTGTGGGTTGATGAAAAAATGAACATGAGCCGGCAGTGTGCGCTTGCAGCCCAGAAGGCCAACCGTATCCTGGGCTGCATCAAAAGGAGTGTGACCAGCAGGTCGAGGGAGGTGATCCTGCCCCTCTACTCTGCTCTCGTGAGACCTCACTTGGAGTATTGCGTGCAGTTCTGGTGTCCTCAACATAAAAAGGACATGGAAGTGTTAGAACAAGTGCAGAGGAGGGCCACGAGGATGATCAGGGGACTGGAGCACCTCTCGTATGAAGATAGGCTGAGAAAATTGGGGCTGTTCAGCCTGGAGAAGAGAAGGCTGCGTGGAGACCTCCTAGCAGCCTTCCAATACCTGAAGGGGGCCTATAGGGATGCTGGGGAGGGACTCTTCATTAGGGACTGTGGTGAGAGGACAAGGGGTAATGGGTTTAAACTTAAACAGGGGAGGTTTAGATTGGATCTGAGGAAGAAATTCTTTACTGTAAGGGTGGAGAAGCCCTGGAATGGGTTGCCCAAGGAAGTTGTGAATGCTCCATCCCTGGCAGTGTTCAAGGTGGGGTTGGACATAGCCTTGGATGGCATGGTTTAGTGGGAGGTGCCCCTGGCCATGGCAGGGAGGTTGGAACTCGATGATCTTGAGGTCCTTTCCAACCCTAACTGTTCTATGATTCTATGATTCTATACCACAGCACGTCATGCCCAGGATGTAGAGACGGGGAGCAGAGACCAGGAAGGGTGGTGAGGGTGCACGGTGGAGGGTGCACTGGGGGGGGGTGCACTGCTTGGTCGAGCTGGATGGTGAGCTATTGTATTCTTTCCTTGTATTTGCCTTGTCATTATTATTACTGGTGGTAGCAGTAGTGGTTTGTGTTATACCTTAGTTACTAAACTGTTCTTATCTCAACCTGTGGGAGTTGCATTCTTTCGATTCTCCTTCCCATCCCTCCAGGAGCTGAGGGAAGAAAGAGTGGGGAGTGAGTGAGTGAGCAAAGCTGTGTGTGGCTGAGAAGCTTAAACCACGACAGGTGACCTGAAATATTGCCATAGAAATTAGATTATATGATCGGATAAAGCAATGAATTAATTACACTGAAATATTAACACCTATCAAAATCCAGTAAAAGTATTTTTGTACCTCACTTTCAGATTGTACTCCAGTAAATGATGTTTCTGAGATTTCCTTAAACTCAACAATAAAGATGAAAATAGAAAAGCAACCTGCCTAATTTTATCTGGTTTTGTATGGCAATAATCACAGTATCAACCATCAGATGACCTGAATACTTTGTTGTTGCTGAATTAATAAAAGACTTTACTGTGTTGACGAAATCATGTCAGTTACTTCTCCAGTGCTTACCTATTACTGTGTCTCAGCGGGTAAGCTACATCTCAGTTCTAAACCAAAAACACTGAGCCAAATTTGGTTCTTTTTTAACGTGGAAGTAGTGCAAGGGATTCAGTAGGCTAGGTAAAATCAATAGTAATTTGCCTTTGCTTGAAAATACTTTTCCTAGATTCCTGTATGTAGAGTGGATCAGACCAAGGAATCTAGTATAAAAATTCCTAATTTCGTTAATGTTATGAATGTTGTCCTTCTTTACATTATGATGTAATCCAGCTTCTAGATGTATGCCGCACTGCATAAGTTTCAACTTTTTTTTTTGCCAACTATATTTCTCTTGGACACACTAGTTCTCCACAGCACACAAACAAATATTGACTTCCTCCTCTCACATCTTGTCTAGATAGTTTCTTAAGTATGAAAATTACACATGTAGGATTTTATCTAATATTTTACTCTTCATGTTTTGTTGTACTGCCTGGAGTTATAAGTAAATAATAAAACTTTCATTAACTAGAACTGTTTTCTATGAATAAAGAAACCTGATTATATAAAAGCATAACTGACTATTTGAAGAAACTGGGTTAGCTAATGTGAGTTTAAAAAGGTGCTACTCTTGAATATGTTAACTTTTTGGACAGATGGTTTTTGGTTTTGTTGTTTTGCTGTGTTGTTTTTTTAACCATCCCTTTAAGAATCAGAAGAAAGTTCAAATTTCTTAGAGATTGCGTGATGATGGGAAGTGTTTTAATGACAGTCATTGTCTTAAAAAGTCTGGTACAGAAGGTATTCACATGGGCAACCTTTTAATATTCAGGTCTCAGTTCAAGAAAATACTAAACTGGTACTTGAATACTGTGTCTGCATGTAAAATTAAGTACTTAAATATCAGTTATACAATGAAAGTCTTGCATGCCTGTACCTATGCCTATGTCTAAACCTATACCTAGACCCAGACCTATTTTACCCTAGAAAATGACATGACTGGTTAATTTTTCACTGTTCTATTTAAAAACTGTAATAAAGGAGAACTGATTTAATGTTCCTTAACTAACTGAAAGGTGACTTCAGCAAAGGTATTAACTGATGCAAATTCCTCGGACTACTGTACCACTGATAACACTTTGGCTTAAAAAAGCCAAATGATAGGTTTAAAGTAGTTTACTAATTCTTTAACAGCTAAATATATTTGTGATTAATTGCAAATAAGCTGAAATAGGCCTGGAAGAGGGTCAGTATCTGAAATCTGTATGCAACATTGTTGATGCCTACAGATGGAAAGATTACTTGTGCCACCACATGACAGGTAGGACTCAAAATTGACTCAGATTATATTCTGCAAAAAAAAGTGAACGTTAAAAAACTTCATACATGTCAATTGATGTTTTCTTTAGAGTTCTGGTGATGATTAAAACTTAAAACTTTTTCCAGCTTCATCAGGTGAAAAGATGAAGATGTCATCTTTCTGTTAAGATCCTACTATAAATCCTTGTTAAGAAGCAGAAACTTTTGCTTTCAAAAATATTATATTTAGTTACAAATTATATTGTATCACACTTATAACAATGCTGTCTGATTCTTTTTTATTTCCAATTTCTCAACTTGTCACAACAGTTTTATAACAGTCTTAAAAATTTACAGTCACCAGTTATTTCCCGAGACGTTAAAAAATAGCAAAACCTGCAGTTTCATGACCCAGGCCTCTTCATTGCTGCATATATATACCTCTGAGTATTTACTTTGTACACATTGCTTTTGGGGGAGCTTCTCTTGTAAATTGCATGTTTATTTTTATCATAATACTTTTAACTTTAAAAAAAGAATGTTTATATTTTAACACTTCTCTGGCAATGAGAATATTGAAGTATGTAAATACACCTTTAAAATACGCAGTGAGACCTAGTTACATTGTTATACTGAACATACAATGTTCATATTTAAAAGTGACATTTTGAAAAAAAATCCCCAAGTTCACTAACCCAAGTAGCTTTACCAAGTTACCATTAATCACATTTTCTATAGACGCACATCTCAGAGCTTTGTCAAAAAGCTGTGAGATAGATGGTGAGCTGGAATCACACTGCCACCTGTGCTGGCAAATTAAAATGCAAACCCATGACATTTATAAATCAAGAATAAAGAATTATTTAATTTAAAATATTTCCTGGAGGTTGAGAGAATACTACTAAGTAAGCAAATGTGAAAGGCACATGGAAGTGACAGAAATGTAAACTCCACTCTGATTGCACTAATTGTGCGAATTATGTGGGTAGCCATGTAGTACAGACAGACTGAATTTTATTGAGATCCTACCGCTTTAGGAACAGTCTCATTCAGCTGGAAGCATCTACTTTTACCACTGAATTTACAAGGAACCTAAGGCAAATGCTAACACAACTTACTTTTTTAGACAGCAGAAGTTACCTAAGATAAGTCCCATCAAAATAAATAACATACAAAATTTTCTGGAGATAAAAGAAACTGATAAATGTGTTCATATTTCACTCAGTTATATAAATAATGGCTTTCTCTTCCCTCTTCAGCCTCATCTTAACTTCATTATTCTTATTCAGCCTTTACATCTCCTAGAATGTCTCAAACTAAGTATTGATTAATGATTCTGTGAAACGTGTTTGTTTTCTTTTTTCTCACATCCACCCTTGAAACGGAGCAGCACAGATTTGCTCAACAAGCTCTTGTTTCTCATCTTTAACCAGACAAAAAAAGCAAGATAACTTGGAGTAGTGTCATGAAAACCCAGTGTCCAGAGTCAAAGAACAGCACCATGAGAAAAGGATATAAAGGTTGCTGGATAAATGGTGGATTCCTTAATATTTTTCATTCTTTTTATGGACTTCACAACAGGTCTTTTTAACAAGGCTTCTTTTTGAATGTACTCAAGCTATCATGGTTGCAAGGACAAATAAAGGTTGTGGTTTTCTCCTTTCTTATTGAAATAATTTTTTTGTCAGGACAACAGATTACTTTGGTACCATTTATCAATCTAACTATGATTTTAGCTCTAGCACAAAATTCAAAGTTCTTAAAGTACTGAAAAAAGGCACAGAAGGATCTGAAGTTTCCAGATAACACTATATTTCTCTCCAGAGAATATAACTCTTTCTTCCTGGTTATCTCACTCCTGTTTGCAATGAGAGCAATTATGTAATTCTGACAAGCATAGCCACATTCTGAAAATGACCTGGAATTAAAAGAACTGAGTTATCTTTGAAAATGTAGTATTATTATTCTTTTGATGCAATCATCAAAAACTGATGATATGTACAGCAGGTGCTGCTTTCTTCTGTTTCTCTCTTCCCCAGCTCACTTGTCTAATATCTTCGTTCTTTTTAATCTTTTTGTTTTACCTCTACTTATAGGGATCTCTTAAATTAATCAGAGAGAGATCTGTGCTCAGACAGCTCAGTGTTCATTTCTCTCTCCTCTTACCCTTTTGTTTTTCAAATTTTTCTTGTGAAAGCACCAGTAATATATGTAGACTGCATTTGATATGGGCTGGAAAAGCATTAGAGATACTGATGTTTTAGCTATTGTTGATCAGTGCCTGCAGACATCCAAGGTCAAAATAAAACCTCTTTAAAAAAGCGGACGAGAAGCACTGACACTGATAAAAAGTGAAGGGCTTATAATGGGAAAGCAAAATTTGCTGGACTGCTTCATGATCTTTTCCTAGAAAAAGTCCACATTAAATGTATAGGCAGTAAAATATAGTAAGAGGAAATTCTATCAGAGAAGGTGAGGAAGTGGGCAGAGGAAATAAACTCAGTCACAATAACACAAATGAATAAAGAAGTGGATAGAAGAATAACCATGGTAGAGTGAGCTCATATTTTGAAGACAAATAAACCAAGTAGGGATGAGACTGTAGGAGGCTTAAACTCTTTGCCACATACTAGTCCAGTCTGTACATGTGTAGTGTGATATCAGCATCCCAGACTCCCTTTAGATTTTTGAGGTCTAAAAGCATCCAGACCTAGTTAAGACATTGGTATGCACTTTATTAAACAATACACAGGAGAAGACAAGATGAAAAGTAAAATTAACTTATTAAAATTGGCATGATTTGAACCCAGATTACCAGAAAGGAGGAATGATGTTTTTTTTACTGGTGATGTGAAGCAGAAGAAACATTAAAGCTCAGATGAAAAGTGACAAATATGATAGATTAGATAACAGAAACTGAAGTAAGCTGTAAAGCACATGAGTGTGTGGTAAGCATACAGGGAAACAATGAAATTATGTAATGATTTTTTTTTTTTTTAAACTGAAATGCAGAAACTAAGACATTGATAATTGTACACACACAAGAGTGGACTAGGCAAGCAAATTACCATGTAGATCATGGAAAACCAGGCAAAAGCATGGAATAGAGTGATTTATGTCTGTTATTACCCAAACGACTAAACAAAGGGATCCCAGACACTTTTCTGTGATTCATATGGAGTCTGTTCACAGACTGGACTTTTATGTGCTGGATTGTTGGTGAGACCCTGCTTTCTCGGTTTGTTTAGGTAAGAGAAATCAACAGGAATTAATTCTTGAGCTAGATGTCATAGAAAAAAATGTGATTTGTCTTAAAAATGAAGGCCCAAACAAAACCCAAGATGGCGCTAAAACATCTGCTTGTTTGCAGTGCCTGCTTTTTGCTAGACTTACAAAAATCTAGCAGCATTTTTTTTTTCTGACAGAAAAACTAAGCAGAATTCATTATATTTTTCCTCCAAAATGTAATTACTGACTTTCTAGGATATAGATTTCATCTGTGGATGGACAAAGTATATAGTATTAAAGATGCTTTAATTTGTAATTCCATGTTCAGTATCAGCTAATAATGTATCACAAATCCTGCAATAATTCAAACATTTTTGTGCCGTTTGTTTCTTTGTGGTGTCCGTGTGCGCACTGATAAACGTTAAAGTGTCTTGTTATAAGGACAACACCCAGATTTCATTCTCTGAAGTGTGTGAACAGATAGATGCTGCAGTATAGCACTGCTACTGACATTTCACTTCAGAGCCAAGGCCACCAACACTTACAGCTGCTGCTGTTCTATTAAATATTTGTCAGTGAAAGAGACTGAGGCTTGCTTCTTACTTATTTCTTGTACATGCTGAGCTGCACCAAAGACTAAATGTCAGGTAAAAATCAGTGTGTACTCTTTTTCTGATAGCAAAACTCTTAGGTTGCCTACAGAGACTGTGGCCTTTCAAGAGTATGCTATCACAATGTGCACTGTGATCCTTTAATTGAAAAGCAGTGTAGGTAGATAATTGTGCAGATTAAAGATATATCGACAATGTGTGGCAATTATGGATAAAAAAGAAAAGGAAACTTCGTATGACGAGGGGGTAAAATCAGTCTGATATAATCATAGTAGAGGCAAACTTTCCCCATAACTCCCACATGAAATTAGAACTTGTAACTTTTAAGTGATGCAGTGGGGGCTGGTTTATTGCTAATGCTTTTGAATACGCCCTGCAGGGCTTGTTCACTTTTTGTTTTTTGGTAAGTACTTTGAGCATAAATGGAGCTTAAATGAACTAGCGTGATAGACTCTTATTTCTGTAACACCTGTAAAATTTCCAGTACAGTCATCCTCTACTCTGTCTCATCCTCTTAATAGTCCTGTGCATGACAGCATAAAATTCAGAGACAGGATTTATTTGTTTTTTCATTTTAAAATCTGGGGGGAGGGAGGAATTAGAGTTTCAGAAAACAGGCTGTTTTAGAGTAGTATCCATTATCTGATAGCCTCCTAGTGAATAGCACCACTTTCCATAGCATACAGCCTTTCAGCTAACCCCAAATGCGATTATCAATGCAGTCAGCTGTAAAATACAAGTACAGTTAAGTCTGTCTGTGGCATTGATGATTTGTGTCACTACTGATACTGAAGGGTTTAAACATAAGTTATTCTTTTTAATTTTTTTATATTTAAAATATTTTACCTTTTTTTGATAACCTTTTTTCTCTCCATCATCCACTCAAAGAAAGAGTATGTTATTTTTCTCCTCTGTCTTAGGGGAAGAAGACTGAGTTTTAGTGTCTGTTCTGTCAGGGAAGGACTGAGTGAGAAGGAATCTGAGACTCTCACTGGGGTGATTGGGGAAGAAGATGTGTGTGAGAGAGGGTTTGGGGGAAACTGAACTCTGGAAAAAACAAGGGATTTATTGTTTCTCTTTGGCACAGCTTTAAATGGGTAGTACTCTGGGTAGATGGTGAAATAAAGGGTTTTTTCCTAAACTTATACTGCAATTATGGGGAGAAAGCTGAAAAATTTTCAGATGCCAAGAAACATAAATGTTGGAATTCTTAGAATTTTTTTTTCATCATTAATGATAGTAAACCTCAGATATGGGCTTCATGCAGCTTTGGGAAAATTTCTACTCAGTGCTTCAAACTCCCTTAGTGTGCCTATTACGTAGCATGAAGTTTATTTTTCTTCAAATGAGTCTGTTTTTCTAAAGCAAAAAGACCACAGACAGAAGGAGCACTTCAGGTTACTGCTCATTTAGCACTACAGAATATGTATATATATTTAAAAAATAGTTAAAGTTATTAGTATGGTAACTTCATAATTCATAATAATAGAATATACAGTGCATGATGTATGTTGTTGACATAAACACAACCTCTGTAGATGGAAACTAGGGCAATGGCTAGATGATTACAAATAATGAGAAATATTTTGAAAACCCCCACAATCACTTAAATTAATGTAATTTTCCATGTTAAAAGACTTTGAAATAAATTAAAATATTTTTTGTGTGGTTCTAAACAGATTAAAATCTGGTAATACATTACAATCTCTGAAATTTAAATGCATGTAAAAAATATTTGTATTATGCTGTAATTCAAGTGACTACTACTTATACATATCAAGAAGTCATTACCCTTTCTTCACAGAAAAGTTAAAATTAGACATTCAGAAGCAAAATTTTGCCTAGTTGTGTAGGCTCAGTTCCATCTCAGCTAACTTCAGTACTTAACTGAAATACAAGACTGAGAACCTATCTGCTTCCCAGTTACAGACCTTTAGGCTGTAAGGGGCCTGACACATCTGGAATTGCTATTTCTTCCCACTGAAAATAGCGGGAATGTTCAGAAACTTAGAATTTTAAAGTAACAATCCATTTACATTTGCATAAACCAATAGTTATATCAAAAGAAATTATGTTTCCCCTAGTCTTCCTGGTTGTTCATTCCCATCCCACAGTCCACCACATGTTGCACTCATATAGGCACACCAAAGAACATTCAGCAGCACAGGATGTCAGATGGAGCTTACCACTGCAAGATGAAAGGTTCTGCAATGTTTTATTTTCCATTAATGCTTTGACTGTACTGTACTCAACATTAGGAATAGAAAACTTTGTAATACAAACTAAGCCACAGCAGAATCTGCTGGGGGAAAAAAAATAAATAAATAAATTTGAAATAATTTAGTTTCACTTTGTGTGTATGCACTGGATATTATTCATAATTCACTTATGAAAATCCTCAGTGAATCATATCACCCAACAGATTTTATGCAACTGTATTTTCTCAGGTAATAGCAGGCTTTTCGACATTTATCTGGACAATCTGTGTTGCTTTTACAACAATACACAAGATCTTACCACCTATCTGTAGGATGGGCATTTACTCCCAAATTTATTTATGCTAGTCCAACAGTTTTTTGCATATAATGGAAAATGATGGACAAAAATATCTGGAAAGATTAATCAACAATAAACACAGTTCACTAAAGTTAGTAAATCTTAATGAAGACAAAAACTTATTTTCTGTCACATGCCTTGCAAAATCCTTTGAGAAGCACAGTGGGAAGAACTGAAAAATCATGGTCAAAATGAAAAGGTTGACTTTAGTTTTCAATATTCAGTCTATGTGAAAATTCAATAGCAAGTTCTTCTCAGTATCTATTTTAAGAACCTCTCTGTATTTTTAACAGTCTATTCAAATAAATAGTTCTGCATTTTTTGCCTCAACTTTATAATGTTTGTTGATACATACACGCACAGACCTTCTTGTGGCATTTTTACAGTTATAAGTGGATGAGATATTAAATGAAAAGAGTGTGAAAAGAATGCAAAAAGACACTAAACAGACATGCAGTCTTTAGGTTAACAGCCATCTTAAAACAGTGCAGGCTGAAAACATTATACTACTCATATATAAAGAAATATAAGTTCTTTTTTTATATGCGTGCACAATTTCCAACAATCTCATGCATGAAGACACCATGGCTTATATGGACATCTGTGATTCAAGATTTTGATGGGTTTGCTACTGTAATTATTTCAGGCACTGCCACACACATGCAAGTATATGCCCCCCCCATCCAAAACTGAAACTGACAGGACCAATCACATTTTTTTTTTACTAAGAAGTGTAAATTGTAATGTATATTCGCTTATATAACAGCATTTTATTCTGATGTAGCATGTTTTCCTTTCATTTTATGAACTTATAAGCTACAACCATTAAACAACCCTGTGATTAAAGCGTATTTTCCAGAGGACCATGGTAGCTGCAAGGTCCTCTTCACATAAATTATTTACCAGTCATTTCCTTCAGAGTTAGTGGTTTAAAATGAAGAGACACAATGAGTTATTGCCTAGTCAGGGAAACAAAAAAATGTCATATAGTGCAGCACACTGTTTTGTACACAGGCGTTCATGTAAACAGCCATTATGAGATTTTAACGTGTCTTCTGAGAATCATGCTAGGTACATGTAGGTAGCAGTAGAATAGCTGTACGTTTTTTTAAAACTGATTATCATATTACTAGACAGTGAACTAAATATTTTAAACTATTTTTAATTACTTCATAAATTATCTTTAGGATATTTACCTTGTTTTCAGTATTTAAAAAAGCAAAACCTTTCAAAATTAAGGAAAATTTCAACTGTGAAATATGCAGATGAGAAAAATGTATTCAAAACCTTTGCTTGTAATAATTTCCAATATGTTCAAAGTATATGATGGTATCAAAACTGTTTCACGCCAAACCACTGCCACTTTGTTCTCAGAGTTTTTACCTATTATACTTATTGTTGTGACAATGTATGCTGCAATAACACTAGCTTTTAATGAGCCACCCTTCATACTTATAGTCATATGGCTATGGTGCAGCAGGACCACCTTCAAGGTGAAAAATCTAAACAGAAGCTTAATAAATGCCAAGTGGAAGAAGGAACCTCACATAATGTGGTGTGGACTATCATTCTTCTATCAATCAGAGTCATGGAATAGTTCAGTTTAGAAGGACCTCAGGAGTTCTTCAGTCCAATCTTATGGTTGAAATAGGGCAAGACACGAGGCCAGACAAGGATGCTCAGGGCTTTGTCCTCCACATTCAGATGAAAGCAAAAGGTCTAAGTCTCTCTATGGTCACTAAAGAAAGGTCAACCAATTAATTAATTGTCTAAGATTTGGTGAGATAAACCTCAAATATTTGCTCACTACAAATTATCTGTTTAAAGTACTAGCAGAGTAGCTTTCATGCTGCAAATTAAGGCACTTATTTCCAAAACAGCAATCAAGGTAAAATCTTCTCCTACGGTTCTAGAGAAATTTAGAAAAAAATATTTAGTCTTCAATTATTTTCTTCTATATGTAAAAAAAATTAATGCTTTAAAAAGAGAAAAAAATCTACACTTTTAAAAAAAATCCTGAAGAAGTTTTGAAGTTGAGAGGTTTCCAAACAAGTTTCCCAATTCACTTTTCAAATAGTTTGAAAATTAAAAAAAAAGATCTCTGAGTATTCTCTTTTATTTTATTCTATATCATTCTGTTTGAGCTCATCAAACCGCATAACTGTACAAAGTTACAGAAGAATAAGTGAACAGTTATAGCAGAATTACACAGGTCTCTGAGGAAAAATCATGAACATGAAAAATTGACTTCCTACTCACAAACCATAGCCAATGAAATGTTAATTAGAATAGTTTTAAATTAATTGATTTCCAGTAACATATTTAAAATCTCATTTAAACATAAAAAAAACTTATGTATCTGTGTCATAGAGCTGTGAATTAATGATGGTCTTGCATTGTAGTCACAAATATCACTTTCAAAATGCAGAGCAAGCTCTAGTTTTACCATCTGCTTTTCTGCAGGTAGAAAGAAGAATTTCAATGAAATGCTTATTAGTCTGAATGCAGTGAAAAATTCCTTTGGGAAATTGTTTCTGAACTATAACACATCTGTTGTAAGGAATCACACATTTGCAATTTATCTTTGGTAAATATTTACTTTATTCAGATAAATAGGTCTATCAAACTGCAATTCTTAAGGCTAGTGCTTCTAAAAATTGGCTTATGCATATATAAGTTCACTGGAGGCTGCTTGTTCTGTTTTTTTTTGTTTTTTTTTTTTTTTTGCATTACATTGTTAAAAAAGAACAATGTTGGACAGATTTGTACATTGAGAGATTTTTATGTTACCTCGGCAAGATGAAAGATCTGACACATACTGTTGCTGGATTCTAGTCTCAGCTTTGCTTATAGTGTGAAAGGGGCAAAATAACTAGAAAAGCCATTTTTATAATACTAAAGAGAAGAGAGGAGGTTCCTATTGTTTCCTTGAAGAGTCTGAGAGCTAAAATAACACCAGAAAATTTTTTTAGTTGAAATAAAAATATCCATCTTAGGTTTAGAAAAAAATATAAGCATATATATTTACACATTTGTCATTGGTTCAGCAGTATCTGTCATTTTTCTCCCTGGTGGCTGGTGCAGCGCTGTGTTTTTGACTTTATTCCTGGAAACAGCGCTGATAACACCAATGTTTTTAGTTAGTGCTTTGAATGTTTTGGTTTGACCAAGGACTTTCTGAGCCTCATGCTCTGCCAGGGAGGAGGGGAAGCTGGAAGGAAGCAGAGACAGGGCACCTGATCCAAACTGACCAAAGAGATATTCCATACCACAGCACGTCATGCCCAGGATGTAAAAAACAGAGGGCAGAGACCCGGAAGGGTGGGGGTTCGCTGCTGGGTCGGGCTTGGTATTGGGTGGTGAGCAGTTGTATTCTCTTTCCTTGTATTTGTCTTGTCATTATTATTATTGGTGGTAGCAGTAGTGATTTGTGTTATACCTTAGTTACTAAACTGTTCTTATCTCAACCTGTGGGAGTTGTATTCTTTCGATTCTCCCCCCATCCCCCCCGCCCCGGAAGCTGGGGGGAAGAAAGAGGGGGGAGTGAGTGAGCAAACTGCATGGCTGACTGGACTTAAACCACGACAACGTTTAGAGAGCATACTACAATAGCGAAAAATAAGAAAAATATTCAAATCAAGCATTCTCTTTGCCCAAGTGAAGCTTACTTCAGTGTTCTGACCTACATCAAGTTTTGTTTACACTAGACAAGACCAAATGTGGGTCAAAAAGTCAGAGGGCTTGCTCTGATGTTTTACTTACTCTGAAGAATCCTGTGAATTTTTGTCTCCTGGAATGTGCTTTTAATGCACTTTTGACAGCTGATTTCAGGTTGGTAGGTCCTTTAGGAATGGGTATGAAATGGTGAGATATGCATTTTCTTCTTTTCCATCAGAAGCGTTTAAATCACAAAATGCTAATTTGTGTGTGCTGGACTGCCAATGTGAGGTGTTGCATACAGCTGAATAGAAAATGTCCCATTTTCAGCTTTGGTGGTGCAAAAAGTATATGCATCGCAGAAAGAATCATGTTATCACAGTATGCAAGTATCCTACATTTATTTTGTAAAATAATAATTCTGGCCCTCATTTTTATATATTTTTTTCTCTTTTCTAAACTAAAGAGTTAAAAATACCTCTTGCAAAAAGCTACTTGCCATTCTAATTGCATTCTTTAAGATCAATATCCAAGTAAAGTATGAGGGAGCCCTCAAACAATCCATGACCATAGGATTAAAAAGAAATAAATATGGAGAATGCTTGGAGGCAGTCCCAGATAAGACTGGAAAAGCATTAGACACTTGGTTTCAAATTGGAAAACTTTGCTGGATTACATGGCAGAGCAGATTGACAAAAAGAAGTATAGTAAATTACCAGGACAACATGCTAATTCTAAAAGTCACTTAAAAGTATTAAAACATTTCAGATATTAAAAAAAAAAAAGAAGTGTTCAAAGTCATGCACACTTCTGCTTGAAGCTATCTTTGCAGTGGCCAAAGGTGGAAAATGCCAGTTTTTAAAGAGAACACCAAAGGAAATCCTGAGATCTACAGATAACAAGCCTGACAAGTTTGTTTAGGAAAACGTATAGACTGTTTAAAGAATGGATTAACTAGCATAATGTGATACATTGAGAAAGAGATGGAATGCCTTTTGGAAGATGGCTCACAATGTCTATTAGAGCACTCATGGGTTCTCAGAATAGGTGATGAAAATAGGAAAATTAAAATAGGAAAAGGGCATAATTCATGCGTGTAACGTAAGTTAATTACCAACTACTAATAATAATTGACACATTAACTCTTAACTGTGTTTGAGTAAAGCACACATTCCAAGGAGTTCCTACACAGTGAAAATGATGTTTGTGTCTTCTTTATGAAAAGATTTTTTACTACCTATTACTTTCCCTCTATGAAAGTACAAACACATTATATTCAGGCAGGAAAATTATCATGACACCAAATATGGAAAGATATCGCATAATGCTGGGGGTGTCTTGTACTGAAGAATTCAATTAACAATGGGTGTAAGAACCACCGTTAAAAATGTCTTTTTATTTAAATGTTACACAAAGTAATCTCAAACTTTCAAAGATTCTGTCATAATGTTTCTTTTTAATTCCTTTTGCTTATTCTATGTTGATTCCTTGTATTGAATGTAAAATGTAATTACAACATTTTCTTTGTGTATATGCTAAAAATGTGTTGTATTCATACTTCTTAGATTTGTATGTACTACATTCTTTCCTTACCCTTTTTTATCTTTATTAACAATCATGCATAGATCATAAAATTAAGAAAATTTCACTCCTGAATACTTAATAGAATCCTTTTTGAGTTCTGGACTCAGGCAGAAACTGGCAGAAGAGGCAACCTGGGGTCTGAAATCGCTTTGAATTTCTAAAATTGTAATTTTATGTCTTTGTAGTACAGCAAAGGAATATAAAGCAAGACCACTAGCAATTTGAACATACACTATACATAATATATTCTGCCATACTTCAGACAGGCTTGTGAAGGCTAAACTGAAACTATATTTTTCTTCTTTTAGCAGTAGCATATCTGAGATTAAATGTGTGGCTGACCTACAGTAAAAGGAAGCATTTCCCAGAAGAAAAACGTACTATATTTGCCTTAAAGTGAATTCCTTGCTCTTTTTTTTCAAGTGTCTAATGACAGCTATTTTGTAGTTTGTGCTTTTATCTGTGATGCAAACATGCTATAAACAATCAACTTTAAAGACTCAAGTGATAAATATAAATCTTGCTAACATAGCTACACAGGTAATAACATTATTTTAGCTAATCGACTAGTTCATTTTTAAGAGAGCACTTTCCTTAACTTCTTAGAAAGCCCCAAAGGTCTCAGCCTAGATCTTACCATTTGCACAAATAGTGCATATCCTAGTATGTCATGCTTTGGTAGGCCAAATGTATGCCAATAACAGGAAAGCTGATGGGCCAGCTTTAATTACTGAAAGAAAAAAAGATTAGTGCCTAATATTTTTATTTAGGTATTTTACTCTTTCATGATTTTCTTAGTTCCATGCTGGAGCAGAAAAGTTCAGGAGTAACTGTGCCAAAATTATTTTAGGGCTTTGTCAGATCATTTTATTACTAGAGAAGACTGAACCATCATCAGAGAGAAAACAGTGTGCTGTGTGTGTCAAACACCCACAGAAAGCAACTAGCTACAGCACTAATTAACAACCTGCTAAGGTAATGCTATTTGCCATAGATAGCGATGAACCATATTAGCTCTTGAATTATTGCCCGTAAGTGCTTGTTAGTTTTGTCTTTTATGTCAGTTTCTCACATGCTACATTCCTCTAATAGCAGCAGTGCATGTTTCTAGCCTTTCAATGTTTCAGCCTTTGACATCATGAAGTACAAATGGCATAGGCACCAAACCCAGCCTTTGCCTTATTCATATATTCTCATTCCACATGTTAAGAATATCAACACTCTTGTCAAAGGACTATCCTTTCAAAAACAAATTGTGATACAAAATCATAACAGAAAATTGATGAAGTGATAACAACATGGAAAATAAAACAAATAAGAAATCAGGAATTTCCAGGTAACTTCATGGTTTGATAAAGTCTTGTTTCAGCTCAGGCTCAAGGATATAAAAGACTGGGAGAATTTTAACAGAAGTCTGCTTCCTGTACTTGTGGCTGGTTTAATACAGGAAATGTTTTTCAAGAATTCAATACACAGCTTTTTCATTCAGTAAATCAATGAAAAGAGAGCACCTTGAGATACTCATCTTAAGACCTTAATAACAAAAAGCCTGAACATTTCTAAATAAGGCTGTCTGATGACTTACAACTCACAGAGCTAAAAACAGCATCAACATGAAAGTCAAGAATAATTTCAATAAAGAGATTTTGCTTACTATATAGCTCCTAATTGACAACTGGCACTGATAGGTAGATAAAGGGATTTCTAAAAACTTGCTCTCATTAAACTTTCTGCATATATGATTTAATACACAGAAATACTATTCCTTGGTGTTGTGAAAACCGGAAAAAGTCATTAGAAAGGTCTGACTTTCAGTCAGATGTTACAAGACTTGGTACTTCACTAGAAAGAAAAAGGTCTGGTCTCTGAAGATGCGGGATACTTAGATAAGTTACTTCAGACTTACCTGGTGGTTCTGTGCATAAGTTGTTACCATAATTTACTCTCAAAAACATGACAGATAAACCAGGACCTCAAGTGCCTAATGCTTATAAGAGAGCTTTTTCTTTTCTGGTGTGACTTTGTGTCTGCAACTACTGCTTGTGTGTGCTGTATGAGTAACACCCCAGTTTGTGTTTCTTTCTCTGTTGTTTGAGACTGCTTTTATACCTTATGATTGCTCGGGCTTGTTGTGACATGTTTGTAAATAGAGAACTTCCTATTTCAGGAAATCATATTGCAGTATAACACTGATCTTTCTTACATGGGAAAGAAAGCAAAATATGAGTTCAAAGTGAGAATCATTCCTGTCCAAACATATATAGTACACATGAAGGATAATCTTTAACTAGCCAAATATATGTCTCTACAAAGTAGTCTTTTACCTTTGAGCTAATCATCTGGACACTTGTTATAAGCAATGAAATGGAACAGCTTGTATGGAGCATGATTCATCTTCTGAAGCAGACTTAAAACTCTGACGGTAGGTATCTTAATCAAGCTTATTACAGGAAATTGCTTATTGCACTTTAATGCTCTAAGATAACTACAATTAAATTACTGTAATTGCTGGAGAATATGTCAAGTTTCTTGCCAAGAGCTATTAGACTTCAAATGATCTTAAATTTAGCAGCAGTCCAGTTGTTTTAAGAGTTGAAAGAGTCATTCTGCCTGCTCAGTGTCATTCCCAAGTTTTTTCTGAGGCAGTTTTAGAACTTAGTGTATTCAAAGGGCTGATTCTGAATCCTTAGCAGTCATCAATTAGTTTTGTGGTGTGCAATAGTACCTGGTCAGTTAGACGGAATAAGAAACACATTTCATTCCCTAGAAAAATTAGAATCTAATATCATTCAAAGTCAAGCCATAGAATAATAGGCTATCTAAAATTGGAAAGGACCAACGAGGATCATCAATTCCGTTTCCTTCTCCTCATATAACTATCTAAAACTAAACCATATGACTAAAAGCATTATCCAGACATTCCTCGAATTCTGACATTCTTGGTGACATGACCCTTTCCCTGGAGAGCTTGTTCAGTGACCTACCACCTTCTCAGTAAAGAACCATTTCCTAATGTCAAGTCTGAACATCCCCTGCTGCAGCTTCATTCCATTTCCTTGTATTCTATTGCCAATCACCAGAGATAGATCAGCACTTCCCCTCTGCCACCATCCTTGAGGATGTTGTAGACTGCGATGAGGTCACCCCTCAGCCTTCTCTTCTTCAAGCTGGACAAGCCAAGTGACCTCAGCTACTCAGCTACTCATCCTAACTCTTGCACTCAAGACCTTTCACCATCTTAGTCATCCTCCTTTGGACACACTGTAACAGTCTTATGACCTTCTTATACTGAGACACTCAAAACTGCATACAGTGCTCGAGGTGGGGCTGCACCAGTGCAGTGTAGAGTGGGACAAGCACCTCCCTTGAGCAGCTGTGTTTGATGCACCGCAGGACACGTTTGGCCCACTTGCCTGCCAGGGCACACTATTGACTCATATTCGAGTAGCCATCAACCCAAAACCCCAGATCTCTTTCCTTGGGGCTGCTCTCCAGCCTTTCAGCCACTGACTAGTACACATTACTGAGATTATCCCATTCCAGGTGGAAAATCTGTCACTTGCTTTTGCTAAATTTCTTAAGGTTGGTGACTGCCCAGTTCTCTAGTCTACCCCAATCTTTCTGTAATGCCTCTCCACCCTGAAGGGAGTCCACAGCACCTTCTAGTTTAGTATCATCAGCAAACTAACTTAATGTACATATTATTCCTGCATCCAGATCATTTATAAAAAACATTAAAGAACACTATCCCTAAAACTGAGCCCTGGATAATCCCCCTGGTGACTGGCCATCAGTCTGATGTAATGCCATTTACTCTTAGCTCTCTGAGCCTGATCTGTCAGTCCATTGCTCACCCAGCATATTATGGACTTGTCTAAGTGTATGCTGGACATTTTCTCCAGAAGGGTACTGTGAGAGATAGTATCAAAAGCTTTGCTAAAATCCAAACCCACCACATGTACTGATTTCCCTTAGTCAACTAGATAGGTGACTGTCATAAAAGGAAATTAAGTTGGTTAAGTGGGACTTTCCGCTCATGAAATCATGCTGGCTGTGACCATTGCACTGTCTTTCAAGTGTTTTTCCATAACTCACAGAATAGCCTTCTCCATAATTTTACCAGGCACTGAAGTGAGACTGACAGGCCTGAAATCACCAGGGTCTTCCTTCTTAGCATTCTTGAACACTGGAACAACAGCTTCCATCAACTGGGACCTCTCCAGATTCACAAGACCACTGAAAAATAATGGAGAGGTCCTGTGATGACATCAGCCAGCTCTTTCAGTACACTGGGATGGATCTCATCTGGCCCCATAGATTTATGCACATCCAGCTGGAGCAGCAAGTCTTGAAAAAGTTCAGGGTTGGCTGGGAACTCATCATCCTCCCCAGTCAGTCTTCCAGCACAGGTCTGCAGGGGTTCCAAGACCCACCATTGCTGTTAAAGGCAGAGGTGAAGAAGGCACTAATCATGAAAGCAGGGAGGCCACCAAGGGAACATACTAATTTATGTCCAGTTTACATATACAAGCTAAGAATCCAAAATTTACTGATGGGAAAAGGAAAGCATGGGAATTCCTTCTGATCATTAGCAGTGGTCGGTGAAATACCATATCAAACAAATGCAGAGGCTCGTCTGTCTTTTCTTATATAGAACTTCCATTCTCCTTTAGAAAATAGGATTTTGCTACAGTAAGATCAAGATATAAAAAGGTATTTTAAGAATGCGATTGTGGGCAGTTTTTGAGTATGCCCTTTTTAGAGGTATTCACTTAAACATCTGAAAAATCATAGCTCCCAAATATGCTAAAATAATTTTGAATTTTAAGCCATAGTGAGCTTAAATATTAATAATATCAATTCCCCAAGGGCCCTTCACATTTATTTGGAAATATATAGTGCTTGAATTCTCTTGCTTCATTAATTGCTTAACAATACAGACCAGAGATGAAATTGATGGAAGGTGTTGAATGCAGTTTAGTGATTTTTTGAAATGCTGAGTGAAGCTTAGATTCAAGCCGACTGACCTTGTGAAGATCACAGATCCTCATTTTTACTACGAACATCAGTTGTTTAGCTGCTTCCTCTCCAAAAGCCTTGCCTATCAATCAGGTATCTACTCTGTGGATATCATGCTGCAAACTATAAAACATTACAGAAGGTTTCTAAGTAGAGGAGAGGGTAAATCTGACCTTCTTTTGTTCTCCAATTTTTTATCTCATACCAGTATGTCAGACTTATGTAACCCAACTGTGTTTTCTCCTTCTTGCTCCGTCTTAGTTACTTGTATCTGTCAAAATCCTGCATGTATCTGTGAGCTGCTTGTTCTTGCTGGCATTGCAGAACTACATTGTGCTCATAAGTGGTTATAAAAATAAGTAAAACTCTGAGGAAGGAGCTGAGCAGTCATAATAGTGTTTCCGTAACAAGACAGATAAGTGCAAAGAAATATATAATCTTGATTTAATTAATTTGTATAGAGGAGAAAAAGGATTAAATACTGTCAGCCAATCACTGTAGCAATAAACTGAAAGCTAAAAATTATGTTTCTTACTAACGTAGCTTAATACTTTCTGTCAGAGCTACATGGTGCTGTTGTATTTTCTATAGGTATACCTGTTTTTCTTACGTGATTCATTAGTAAAGTCGAATCTTTCATTCTTGTAAAATTACAGCTTTTTTTCTTCTCATAATGTCTTTGGCTCAGAAAAAGTTGATTTTACCTTGTTTTAAAACCCCTTTTGATTATTTGTATAAAAATGAGGCTTAGCATGAAATATGTATCTTGGCAAGCATATGTTCAAGTTTAGGGTGGTCTGTTTTTTAGAATACTTAAAAAATAAAACTTTAAGACCATTAATTTTCTATAAAATTTTGGGAAAAAAAAAAAAAAGAAAACTGTTTTTTGTTTTTTTTTTTTTCTCTTATCCTTCTAAGGTGATTTGTAGCTCTTATTTATTCAAGTAATACACAATCCTGTAGTCTTTATAAAGCAAAATGTCTAATGACTGTACAAGACTTCAGTCTGAGCATGAACTGTAGGTCTGATACAAATATACAAGCTGTTTGACATTGACTTATAATAATTAAATTACAGTGTTGTCTTTTTTACAAACACAATCAATCTCTTTCAAAATATAATGGGTCTAGTTTTGGGGGAGGGGTTGCAAGGTGAATGTGTTTTTACTTCTTGATTAATTGGTGTCATTACTGGTTAACTGCCCTAATTAAATTTCTATTTAAATGCTTCATTTTTATAGCTGGAATATCTTTTATTTTTACATATGAGTCTAATATCTGTTTGACTTGCTTACTTCACATTATTACAGCTTCCATTTGCATGTTACTTTAAACTGAGAGTCATTAGTGCAAAAGTCAGCTTTGGAGGCTATCTTAAAAAGTAATCTATATTTTAAAGCAAGACTGTGCATTATGATACCTAGAGTACTGATTCATCTCATCCCACTTGAGGCACTGTATGGAAGCAACCTATCCATATCTGTACATTCTATGTACTTATGAACCCTTTGGAAGGGGGGTCATTTTAACAAAGAATGCCTCAGTAACAATAATTCAGAGAGCTTGTCTCCTTAGTCACCTGGATTATATATCTAGAACTAGGAAGAATTAATCTGGATCTTCTGCCTAATGAAGTAAAATCCTTATTCTTTGGCATTTAGTGCCAGACTGAAATACATAAATGTTTTTATAGCATTTCAAAATATTCATGATTCTTCCAAAGTTGCCACTTGTATAAAGGGGTATCTACTGTATAGAGTTTGATCTTGGTGCTGACTTTTAATGATTTACTCTTGGCTGTGGCCAAATGCTGTAATATTTTTGATTCCTTACATTCCAGGAAAGGGCAAACTTGTAATATGATTTTAGTGACCAGTATTGAATTTCTTTCAAAAAGTAATCACTGATACAAAGCAGCCTTACAGGGATTCAAATACCTGAGCAGTACTTCTAAGTCAAAAGGCACAGATTAAGGAACTCAGAAATAGTGGTTGCTGGAAATATGTAAGGGGATAAAATAATCTTCAAATTATAAATTATCAGATTATAAATTGTTTGGAAAATAGTCACTAAAAGAAAGACATTAAGTTTTGGAAAGACTAGGAATACGGATAGGATTTTGATACGCGTAGACTTACAAATGTATGAGATGATCAGGGTCACTAGGGAAAATGTGTTATAAAAAACAAGTGAAGGGTATTTGAACATATGATTTTGTACACAATAAACAAAGAAAGGAGAGAATGAGGAAGACTGAAAGTCTGAAGAGGCTCTTGTCTCTTTCAGAAGATACTTGAACATATTAATGAACTTTCTGAGTCTACTGTAAACTTATGCAATTAATCAAAGTATATTGCAATTTACGTTGACTTTTAACTGATCATTACAGAAAATGCTTATGATTGCTCCAGCCGGAGAAGGAGTAAAAACATAAAAAAGAATCAAACAAAACCCCAATTATTTGACTATGAAAGCAACTATTTATGTCAGCTGAAATAAAATAATAGTTTATGCAGCTTTGAATATAGGGTGACAGGAAGAATGTGAAAGATTGTGTTTTTCTCCAAAATACCTTAAAGCTTTGTTGTTTATTTTTTTTGTTTAGAATCTTTTAGTCACATCTCTTCATAATGGAAAAAAAAGTTAGAATACACTAGATGAGTTTTATTGTGGCATGAAACACACATTATGAATCCCTATCATCCAATCATCTTTTCACATTGAAACTTATAAATGCAGTAAAACTGGAAGAAGTTATCTTGGTATATTTTTCTAGATGAAATAATATGTATTTCAATCAGAATATGTATTTTCTAACCAACATCCTGACAGTGAGCTACCAAATAGACCAGCTGCAGAGCAGCAAGTACTGTCTAAGCAAGATGAAATATTTTTTTGAGTCAGGTCCTTGCTACATACTTTCTGTGGTGAACTTAACATGAAGAACAGGGGACACTACAAACACATTGAACAAAAATGGCAATGTTATTCTGAAATGTGCTATAATTATGCATATGAACTGTTATAATTAAGTCAATTTCTGAAATGAATAAAATTGCTGCCTCCTGAAACACTAGAGGTTAAAGAAATTGTATTTACTAAGGTAAATTGAAGACAATTTTCTTTTTCTGTCAGGGAAAAACTTCCATTAGCTAAGCAGAAAGAGGGGAACATTAGTATTCTGTGGTGGAGAAACATCCTGATAACCCATAAGTTCTTGCAAAACTTTCGATGTAATAGGCTTTCTCATCTGTATATTTTCCTGTTTTTTTTTTTTTTTCCAAATAAAATGTTCTGTACGCATCTAAAAGGTTAGAGGGTTGTCTGCTTGTCATTTAGGTACACTTAGCTAATCTTCATTAATGTGCTTTTGACAATTTACTCTTGAATATCTCCAGGGAAGGAGATTCCACAGCCTTGTTGGACAACCTGCTCCAGTGCTCAGTCACCCTCACAGTAATAAGTGGTTCCTCCTTATGTTCTGGTGAAACTTCCTGTAGTTTAGTTTGTCAGTTGCATCTTGTCCTATGACTTCGCACCACTGAGAAGAGTCTGGCCCTATCCACTTAACGCAGCTGATCACAGCCCTCTCAGACCTGCCATTCAGCCAATTCTCAATCCACCTCACCATCCAGCCCACAGTGCCTGAGCTTGCCTATCAGGAAATGAACATGAGCCGGCAATGTGCACTTGCAGCCCAGAAAGCCAACCATATCCTGGGCTGTATCAAAAGGAGTGTGACTAGCAGGTTGAGGGAGGTGATCCTGCCCCTCTACTCTGCTCTTGTGAGACCTCACTTGGAGTATTGTGTGCAGTTCTGGTGTCCTCAACATAAAAAGGACATGGAACTGTTAGAACAAGTGCAGAGGAGGGCCACGAGGATGATCAGGGGGCTGGAGCACCTCTTGTATGAAGATAGGCTGAGAAAGTTGGGGCTGTTCAGCCTGGAGAAGAGAAGGCTGCGTGGAGACCTCATAGCAGCCTTCCAGTACCTGAAGGGGGCCTATAGGGATGCTGTGGAGGGACTCTTCATGAGGGACTGTAGTGAGAGGACAAGGGGTAATGGGTTCAAACTTAAACAGGGGAAGTTTCGATTGGATGTGAGGAAGAAATTCTTTACTGTGAGGGTGGTGAGGCACTGGAATGGGTTGCTGTCCTGGGTTCAGCAGCAGCAGTCATTTTTTCTCCTTCTTGGTAGCTGGTGCAGCACTGTGTTTTTGATTTTGGGCCTGAGAACAGCGCTGATAACACCAGTGTTTTCAGTAACTGCTTGGTAATGTTTAGGCTGGCCAAGGACTTTGTGAGTCTCATGCTCTGCTAGGCAGGAGGGGAAGCCGGGAGGAAGGAGAGACAGGACACCTGACCTAGACTGACCAAAGAGGTTATTCCATACCACAGCACGTCATGTCCAGGAGGTAGAAACGGAGAGCAGAAACCCGGAAGGGTGGTGGGGGGTGCACAGTGGGGGGTGCACTGGTGGGAGTGCACTGTGTGGTCGAGCTTGATATTAGATGGTGAGAAATTATATTCTTTTCCCTTGTATTTTCTCTTATTTTTATTATTGGGGGTAGCAGTAGTGATTTGTGTTATACCTTAGTTACTAAACTGTTCTTATCCCAACCTGTGGGAGTTGCATTCTTTCGATTCTCCTTCCCATCCCTCCAGGAGTGGAGGGAAGAAAGAGTGGGGAGTGAGTGAGAGAGCGGCTGTGTGAGTTTATAGACTTAAACCACGACAATTGCCCAGGGAAGCTGTGAATCCTCCATCGCTGGCGGTGTTCAAGGTGGGGCTGGACAGAGCCTTGGGTGGCATGATTTAGTGGGAGGTGTCCCTGCCCCTGGCAGGGGTGTTGTAACCAGATTATCTTAAGGTCCTTTCCAACCCTAACTATCTATGATTCTATGTCATGGCAGACAGTATAAAAAACCTTGCTGAAGTCCAGGTAGACAACATCCACTTCTGTCTCTTCATCTATCCAGCCAGTCATCCAATTGTAGAAGGCAATCAGGTTGTTTGAGTATGATTTCTCTTTGGTGAATCTATGCTGGCTACTCCTCATCACCTTGTTTTCCAAATACTTAGAGATGGCCTCTGGGATGAGCTATTCCATCATCTTTCCAGGGACTGAGGTGAGGCTGACAGGCCCGTATTTCCCATGGTCCTCCTTCTTGCCCTTTCTGAAGACTAGGGTGACATTTGCTTTCTTCAAGTCCTCAGGCACCTCTCCTGGTTGCAGTGACCTTTCAAAGATGATCAACAGTTACCTAGCAGTGGTTCCTGTCTCCAACAAGCCAAATATAATTCTTATTTGATCCCTATATAAGCTAAAATTCCATGGCCTTTAATGAGAATTTCTGTTTGACTGTATTAAATGACTTTGTTCTAGTGGAATACTTTCTGTACTGAGAAAAAACAAACAAACAAACAAAAAAGACAAACAAACAAAACAAACAAAACAAAGCAAACCAAAACTTCACTTCCCTCCGCCTTCACCTCCAAATCATGTTAGAGTCGAGGGCCTTCATTTATAGTATTCTGATCTTGTTTTGGCTGCTGTTTCTTGAAGAGTTATTATTTGCTTGTACTTCTGATCTTAACCTTATATTTGTCTTTAAAAAACATGCATGTATCTGTAAGGTAGCCTGGCCCTCTTTCAGAGAACGAGTGCTTGAAAACACCTTATTCAGGAGCCAAGACATAATCAGAGAATGAGAGTTACTGGATTACATCAGGCTAAAGTGTACTAAGATAGGGATTTCTATGGGGAACCCATGCTGTTGAGAGTAGAAGTAAGAATGCTAGTTGAGAAAGAAAGCTCTTGAATAAATCCATCCCAAATAAATAAATCTAAAATACATAAGTCCTTCTGATGATCAGAGATAAAATAACTCACATTGCTCTTGAATTACTTTTTATTATTGATAACTTGGGAGTCAAATGCATAAGGAGATTAGGCTCTAAAAATAATATTGAAACCTATGAGCATTGTTTCTTTTGTGTGTGTGTGTTTGGGTTTTTTTTTTTGTTTGTTTGTTTGGGGTTTTTTGTTTGTTTGTTTGTTTGTTTTTGTCTGAAGAAATGTAAAACAATAGAAAGCTATTCCAGAATCCGACCTTGGATTTTTTGTTATTTTCCACTTCAGTCCCCAGAGCCTGGTTATACCACTGGAGAAGCGAAAGTACTAAAATAAAAATTAAGATTCCCTGCTCTGTATGTCTGAGGAGTTGGAGATAACTGTACTACCCAGAATACCATTACCCTCCTAGGACTCTGCTGCAAAAGCACATATACCTACCACCACAAAAATTAACAGCTGATGTTTAATTCTTGCTAGTATGGTCTTCTGCTTAAGTGCTGAGGGTGAAGTTGGGCAAAAAGGATGACAAATACTACTACAAGAGATAACCTTTCAAGTAGAAGTCCCCATATTTTAGACCTTTTTAGAAAAGTTTGTTTACCTTAATGAAGGTACTTTTCCAGAAGTACACTGGTGATAACTGCCACTTTCCCATTCAAGTAGCTCATATAGGTGCAGCATGGAATGCGACAGAAGAAAATTTTAATTGCTTATTAAAGGGTGTATGGGATGAAGTGGTTCTTCAGTAACAAGACTGGGAGTTATTCCAATAGAATCACAGAATCAAAATCACAGAATCATAGAATGGTTTGGGTTAGAAAGGACCTTAAAGATCATCCAGTTCCAAGCCCCCTGCCACAGGCAGGGGTACTTTCCACTAGACCAGGTTGCTCACAGCCCCATCTAACCTAGCCTTGAGCACTGCCAGGGGTGGGGCATCAACAGCTTCTCTGGACAGCCTGTTGGTATATCTCTATTTCTTGTAATGGAAGATTATGCATTTAATTCACAATGAATTCAATATGACACCCTTGTATATAAATAAACAGGGATGTTTAAAATATGGAACTGAATTACCCCAGTAGCCTGTATAGGCAATAGAAAGATATAAAAAAATATCTGGTTTATCCTAAGCAGAGTCTTGGAGATGTGTCAGGAAAATGCAACTCAAAAATGCATTCTGAATTCTCTGTAGGGAGCTAGTCAAGGAACAAATATCCTCTCTGAAAATCTACAAAGCTGAATGGCTGTTGTTTGAGACTTCAACAAGAAATCATGTAACCAGTAATCTATGGGGAAGCACATACTTTACAAAATACCCTTGTTAATGCTTGAAGTTCAATATTATTGCCAGGCAAAGAAAAAAAAAGCAAGCAAACAACACACATGCAGTGTATGATAGCCATTCAAATTCTGAAATAAATGCACCTCAGGATAAATATTTAAGACACAAATAATTTTTCAAGCTATTTTTCAGATACAATGCATCATACATTGTTAAGATTTAAAGAAAGCAAAATCTGAAAGTAATTTATATGTGCTATTGTTGCTAGATGCTAACGAGGGGGACATTGTCTTTACTTTCAAAGTAATTTGTTTGATGTTATTTTTGTTACTTGCTTTTGAAGTGTCTCCTCTAAAGTGACTACTCATCACTGTAAGGCTATTTGCTGTACACAAGGTCAATCTAAAAATAGATCTTTGCCAAAGTTTTTTCAATATCTGAAAACCTCTCCTCCTTGTATAGGCCAAACAAATTTCTATGTTCATCTTCATACCAGCCAAGCCATTTTCATCTTTCCTATGTGTTTTTCTTTATGAATTCCTTCCTACTGTTTTCTTCCTTCTCTCAGGGTCTCCCTCAGGTCAGTGCCTTAAGTGCTTCAGGATCCTCCTTTTTTCACTTACGTGATTTCATTTTTCTTATGATTTTGGTTACTTGCATCTGATACATACTGTGTAGCCTGGAAATCAGGGCCCATTTATTCCTACCTCAAATATATCTCAGTTCTCACCAAGGAATTGATGTTAAATGTGGAGACAAAGGCAGAAAAGTTAAGAGGAATAAATGTATAGAAATGAAAATTACCTCTGCTAACATAAAAATAACATTAAAAAAGTACAATGCAATAAAATTCAGTTTTCCCTAGAAAACTGAATTATATCTTACTGACTATTCTGAAAAAAACTGACGTTTGAAACCAAAAGCAGTTTGAATATAATTATTTTAACATCTGGATTATTATCATATCTCTGAAGAATAGCAAATTCTTAAAAAAATGAGGAAAAGCTATCCAGGCTAGGTTGTCATCTATAAGATTTAGATTACATTGGGAATAAAAGAATAATCAAAGACCTAGAAAGTAAAAATTAAATAAGAGAAAAAAACCTACATTGATTTCCAAATATAAATAATGCCAGAGTAACTTAATATTTTTCTTTTTCATATCAGCTGACTCTCCATAGCAAGCAAATACAACAAACCTCATCATTTGAATTTCAGCAATGCATTTTTTGGGTGCCATATGACATTTCAGATCTCATGGTGGAAAAAAATGGGAATCAATTTAAGTATTATAAACCTGTTGAAGAGCTGAGAAAATGAGTGATAGCAACTGGTTCCTCAGGAGAAATACAGAGATAAAAGGATAACAGTTGGGTTTCTTAGGATTACCCTTTGGAATAATCTTCAGGAAGAATTTAAAAACAAGGTACAGGAAAAATAAAGAAATTGACTACTGGCCAAGTTGAAAGCACCGTTTTATAAACCAGTAGGAATATCACTTTCCTTGAGGGCTGGAGCAGTGACAATGTCATAAAACCTAATGATGTTGAACATAGGACTACAAGAAAGGTGTTCTACTGCAAACTAAGACTTTACCAGCTCAGAATGAAACAATCAGACAGAGATTTGTTATGATGATCTGAGACATGTGATCAATGTAATGCATCTGATGAATCTTAGCGTTATTATATGCAACATTTTTATTAAAAACTTCAATACTGTGGTACAAGGTGTAGTACTCATTACCTTGAGTCCTGTGTGTTCTTCTGGTCATTCACATTCAAAAAAGGGTAATTTAAGAAGTAACGTCTGCAAAAATGGCTCTTAACACAATCAGGAGAATGAAGAGCATGTTATTTTCTAAGAGGAGAGTAAAAGAATTTAATTTACTTAGCCTCTACTAAGATTAAGGCTAGGAGAAGAGATATAGTTACATTACAAAGACATCAGGGGAGTAAACACTGGGGAGAGAGAAAGATGTCAAGCCGAAGGATGGTGTTGAATGAGAACAAGCATTTGTCACTGATCATGAATAAATTTAGTCTGAAATTTTAGGAGATAGTTGTCAGTGAAGTGTAAGCAAAATTCAAGCATATCCTTGCAATAGAAGCAGTAGCAACTGGAATTCTAATGCATTGCCATGTGAGGCCTGACAAATTATTGATGTAACACAAAGGGACTGAATTCATCAATCCATGGGATCATTAAAAATCCTATGACCATGGTAAGTTTACTGAAAAATTACTCCTTTCTATTAAATTATATATGCGATTTCCCTAGAAGTGTATAATAATAAATACTGATGTCAATGATTTCATCTCAATTTAGATACTTGAAGATAAAACCTTGCCTGAATATAATGTATTTTGGACCAAATAATGACCATTTTAATCTTTTATAAAAGCTTTTTTGTTTTCTCATTCTAAGAAGAGAGTAAAACTTAATATTTATTTTTTAGTATTCCAGTATGCCTATAGTCCTTGCCTTGTTGGCATTTGAACTAACATGGACTACACTAAAATATTCTTAATACATACAGGAATTTAACTTTTCAGAGTGAAGGGTTAATTTTTAAATAACTAATATTATTGTCATGAGTGTCGTGGTTTAAGCCCAGCCGTAACTCAGAACCACGCAGTCTCTCTCTCACTCTCCCCCTTCTTCCCCCCTGCTCCTGGGGGGATGGGGAGGAGAATTGAAAGAATGTAACTCCCACAGGCTGAGATAAGAACAGTCCAGTAACTAAGAACAGTCCAGTAACTAAGAACAGTCCAGTAACTAAGGTATAACACAAACCACAGCTGCTACCACAAATAATAATAATGATAAGTGAAATAACAAGGGAAGAGAATACAACCTCTCATGACACACCGACCGATACCCAGCCCGACCAAGCAGTGATCTAACCCTTCCGGGTAACTGCCCCCAGTTTATATAATGGGCATGACGTGCTGTGGCATGGAATACCTCTTTGGCTAGTTTGGGTCAGGTGTCCTGTCTCTGCTTCATCCCAGCTTCCCCTCCTCCCTGGCAGAGCACGAGACTCAGAAAGTCCTTGGTCAGAGTAAACATTATTGAGCAGCAATTAAAAACATCAGTGTTATCAGTGCTGTTCCCAGGCCAAAAGTCAAAAACACAGTGCTGCACCAGCTACTAAGAACGAGAAAAATGACTGCTACTGCTGAACCCAGGGCAATGAGCCATGTAAACTGATTCCTAGATGGATTGCCAAGGTTGTTCTTTAGAGGTTACATTTAAACCCTATGCTTTTAGTACAAAACCAGGCTGGATAGGGCAAAGCAGGTCAGATGGGGCTTTGAACAACCCGGTCTAGTGAAAGGTGCCCCTGCTCATGGCAGACAGTTTGGAACTACATAATCTTTAAGGTCCCTTCCAACCTAAACCATTCTATGATTAGTAACTGTGAAGAAAAAAAAAAAAAAAAAAAAAAAAAAAGAAATGTACACTATACTGTGGAAAAATAATATGTTGCTCACAATTCTGTAGGCTGACAAAATTGGAGAGGATAAATGGATGCATTAAATAAGATATCACTTAGCAGAAAAAGTTATATTCACCCATTCAAAGCAAATGTGTACTAGTATTAAACCCATTCGAAGTACAATTATTCTGGAAAAAACTTGCTCTAAATTTCCTTTTGTCAAAACAAAATTATCTATTTCTGGTGATGAAGGGGTTACTTAAAAGCATACCAAACTCAGTAAATCCCTACTGCTTGACATTCATGAGAGCCAGTTCATCCTGCTTGAATTTGACACTGAAGTGCCACCTATTAGAGGACCTCTACCTCCTCCTGTGTTATACTTACTTGACAAAAAGGTAACTAAGCTCGCTTAAAGTTAAAGCTACCTTACTCATTCTTTCTTTTGACAATTAAATGGCAAAAAAATGAGTAGGAAAAACTCTGACTTTAGGTGTTGATTCAGCACGATGCTTAAGTACATCCCTAAATGCTTTACAAAATAAAGCCCAGATGCCTGAAGTTATTTTGAACCCTAAATACCCTTGAAATCCCTGGGAATTACAGTCACCTTCCTTTATGAAGCTCTGCCTTAAGACAGGTCTTGCAAAGAAATAAAATACTTTAAAATAGGGCTAAAATACCTCAGAGTTTTTTTGCTCCTGAATGTAAGAGAGCTATAAAATTCCTTATCACAGATGGGTTAAGAGATCTGGTGAATGAGCATCTTCTACATAGAAAAATGAAGTGCATCAGGACAGATCCTATGCATTGCTTGATAGTATTTAGACACCTGAAAAATACCAAGTTTTTGAAGATGCAATCCTTAGAGTTGAAAGCACAGATTCTAAAACATTTTGATGCCATGTTTTTGCAGTCAATTAAACTTTATTTATTTATTCATTTTTTGTAGTCAGTATGCTTTTGAGACTGCATCATGATACTCTTTTTAGAATATAATTTAAAATAAAAAGTACAATATTTGGTAAACTTACTAATAAATCTTTATCCAAGAGATGCTGAATATGGTACAATTTAACAAACTTGTTTCATAGTTTACTTGGCAATGACACCCAGAAAGCATAACACAAGTTAGAATACCATTTATAAAATCATCTTAGAGGTGTGTGCTCATGGCATACATAGGAAAACTGACAGCAGGAAGCAGCTGGATTTTATAAGATACAATAATATTTTAAGTATATCTGAGAAGTCATTAGATTATTTACTGGCTTCTAAGAACTGGTTAGTCACAGCAAAAAAAAAATAAAAAAAAAATCAAAGTGACAATGAAATAAGAATCAAAACTAACCCAGCTTCCAAGTGTTCAAAACAAGCATAATTGCATATTAATATATGAAAAGCCTGAATATACAATTCGTATTTTCCATAAAACAACATCTTGAAAACTAATCAAACAGTAGAATTTCTAAATATTGATATAAGGTAACATTAGATGTGTTACAGATAGGGTAGGTGGTACCCCTGCAGTACCTTAGTAAAGAAAATATCTGCCAACCAGCTGACCAATACTTTTATCAGGCTTTTTTCCCCAAATAAATATCTTTGCCTTAGTAGCTGAAAGGCAGCCTTATATCCACATTTAATAGAGTAAGTGTCCTGGGCTCAGCAATAGCAGTCATTTTTTCTCCTTAGTAGCTGGTGCAGTGTTGTGTTTTTGACTTTTAGCCTGGAAACAGCACTGATAACACTGCTGTTTTTAGCTACTGCTCAAATGTTTACTCTGACAAACGACTTTCTGCGTCTCATGCTCTGCCAGGGAAGAGGGGAAGCCGGGAGGAAATACGACACCAGACCAAAATTAGCCAAAGAGGTATTCCATACCACAGCATGTCATGCTCAGGATGTAAAAACTGGGGGCAGTTACCCGGAAGGGTTAGATCACTGCTCGGGTCGGGCTTGGTATCAGTCGGCAGATGGTGAGCAGTTGTATTCTCTTCCCTTGTTGTTTCCCTTGTCATTATTATTATTGGTGGTAGCAGCAGCGGTTTTGTGTTATCCCTTAGTTACTGGAGTGTTCTTATCTCAGCCCGGGGGAGTTACATTCTTTCAGTTCTCCTCCCCCATCACCTTGGGAGCAGGGGGGAAGAAAGAGGGAGGAGTGAGTGAGCAAACTGCGTGAGTTACAGCTGGGCTTAAACCACGACAAAAAGCAGTTTTACAGTTCAAAGCGGCAAGGTGAAATATGTGCCACAGCTTCATGTAATGCCTGTGAACAGTCGACATATTTTTAATGGGAGCAATTATACTCAGATTTTCCTTAAAGAGAAAAAGCTATTCTCTCCACATATTTCCCTCTTCTTCCTCCCACTGGGGTATTTCAGCATCTGCACAGGCACAGAATAAGGTAGAAAAAGTGAGGCTGACAGCTGATGGATGCTTTCTGTTTGTATTATTCAGTCTTGGGAGTCCAATGTATTGACTTCTGTACCACTGTAAAGATATTACTCAAGGGACTGACATTTGGACTGATATTTGGTTTGTTTTTGCTTGGTTTGTTGCTTTTTTTTTCTGTGGCAACGCCCAGAAAAAGCTGGATAGGACTGAATGTACATGCTGCCCCATCTTAGGCTGTGGTCAGATTGCTGCTGACTGTTTTGTTAATATGATTAAATTACATTTTCTGATTATTACTGTTCCTGAAAGCAGTTACCAAATGTAGGTTTCTTATCAAAAATGGATTTGTTTAAATTACTTTGGTAGTGTTCTGATAATCCCTTAGACTTAACTACAAATACAACACCAGTTCTATTGATAATATTCAAAAAATCACTTCTGACCAAGAATTACTGGCAAATACATGGAGGTTCTAGACCAAATTTGAGGTATGAGTCATACATCCTGGGATTACTTGCATCTGCGCAGCTTGCTTCTTAATACAGGAAAGTGTCCCCATGGTCTTAGCTGCTCACCAGGGAAAGCATTTATTTCAGTACTGCCTGCCAGATGGACCCAAGTAATGAAATACGAAGTGTTTCTTATTCTCACAGAAAGATAATGAAACCTAGAAACCCTGTGTTGCTCTGAAAGCTTTAAAGATTTTCTCATTTTATTTTTGTTGAAATAGAGGTGAACTATGATGATATCCATGTTATATGACAGATACAGTTTGGAGGACCATCTTTCTTAAAGCTGTTTTGTGAAATGATATAATCTTTTGGACAGAATAAAAAGAATGTTAGTTCTCAATTTATAAAGAGAAGAAATAGTTTTGCATAGAAAAACATTGCACATAATACCTAAAAAAGTTGAAAAAGCTAAAAAGTATCTTTTTTTTTCTCTCTAAAATAAAGTGATTTTGTGCTACCAAGCAGTAAAGTTGAAAACCTGTATTTCTATTCAGTACCAAGATAGATATTGCTCTGCAAAATAGCAGTGAAGTGGAAAAACATGAGATTGTTGCTGTCAGGTCAGATATATCTATTTTTACAGATAGGGATAGAATTAATCTGTCCTAATTTAGGTATCCAAAAATACCCAAAACATCAAAATCTGAGTTCTTGAAAATACCTTTACTTGTTCAATGGAAAGATACAGCCATTTCCAGAATAAATTTCATCATGTCAGATGAACAATCTACTGCAGATTCTTCTGCACTGAATTAAAAGGGGACATTATTAACTTGTTCAGACTTAGATATCTAATTTTTAGATATCTAATAGCTGTCAAATTCCTAACAGATAAAAATGTAATTCTTCCATTGAAAAAAAACCACACAAGCTTTAAATAAGGAAAAAAATAACAGTGTATTGCCAGTGTGATTTCTTATGTTTCTTTTCCTTAATAAAGACCTTGTCTTAGTCTTGTAACAATGATCAAATGCAACTACAGGCAGATATTTTTGAAAGCTTTTGAGGAGCCAGAACATTGGTGGCTACACCAGAGGACCCATCCATTGAAATAGTCCTTTCTATTAGAAATCATATTGTGCTACACACAGTCCAGTTAATCAGCTGCGTTACATTAATATCACACAGCAATTCTGAAAGTATTTTCCACTTGGGCTTAACCTCTAAGGAAAGATGAAAACATCTGACGTAGACTTCCTTTATATTGAAGAAAATGTTTTTTGCTGTTTCAAGTTCTGTTAGTTCCTGATGAGCTGTAAACAAGGTTGCGTATTTATCACTTCATGCTGTAGAGTGTTGCTTGAAATGGCAAATAAAAAGGGAGACTGCAAGGAATTTTGTAAGGATAGTCTTACCAGGAAGGCAATGGACTGGGACTTAGTGTCTTTGGTTCAGTTCCATGGTCTTAAGTAACCTTAACTGTGTGGTCTTTGACCACATCTGTAGAAATGGAGATGACACTTTCCTGTCTCCATGGGATTTTATGATAGCAAATAGACTAATTCCTGTGAAATGTGGAAATAGTGTATTCATGGTGGTCACGGAAAGTATGAAATAGAATGTCAGTTTGTTAGAAAATTATTAAGTTCTAATCAAAATAAATATCTACATGAAGCCCAGAAAGTAAAATTTTAAAAATCATTTGTGTGTGACCTAAGGAATATAGACAACATAGAGTCGGTGTGAGTTTAAATTGTTATCACAGAGTCTATAGTTATTACAGCATTTTGTTATATCTACCACAGAGAAAACTAGCTGTCTGGTTTGTATAACAATGCTAACAATCAAGCTCTTTAACTGACCTATCTTAGCAAAGGGATAGAAACCTGGTATTTCTTTAAAAATGTAAACCCAAAGAATTCTGATAAGAGTTAAAATGTTTGCTTGCATTATACATATTTTATATATAAAATTTTGGAAGGATACTTGCTTAAACTTATTGCTGCAAAAAGGCAGTGAACAGACACTTTTAAGGAGTGAACATCTGAGGGGTAAATATTTTATGAAAAAGTGTAACACTGAGCCACATTTTTAGCAAAGATATACTCCTAACATAACAATGCTTGCTATACATTTTAAGTAAAGTTTTTCCTTTCCCATAACAAAGGCCTGAACAGCACAGAGGGAAATTACCCCATGTTTCTGTAAAAGCAAACCCACCAAAATTCTCACAAAGAAATCACAGGCAATTTTCTTTTCCATGAACATCAGAAAAAATGAAGCCTATTTCCTACAATTCTGTGTTGTGGTTGATTGGAGTTTCTGACTGAAGTTTCCATTGTTGGCTGAAGTATTTATAAGGTGTCTCTGGCTGTGTCCAGATGACATCTGGTCCAGCAGCCAGAAGCCCCCAGGAGGGCTTCCAAGATTGCAGATCTGGATTCTCCATCTGCCTCTATCAGGGCTATGGCCTTTCTTCACTCTGTTTTCCACACAGATGAAATCTTGTTATGCATCCCAAAGAGCTTCCATCATGAATAGGAATCAGAATTCCAGGCATATGTGCTGGGGTGCATCAAAGGTCAATTGAGATATATGCTGAAGTATGAACTCATGAATAAGATATTTGTGCATGCCTCAGCTTCTCTATCAGACAAGGGAGCTGTAGGCCTCTCTTCCTCTCTCCATTTGCTACTTACACAAAACACATAAGGAATACCCTTTTTTAAACTTTTTCAAAGCTGGCATTGGATTAAAAACTTACCGGGGACAGCACAATTAAAAGCATTGTACACACATACACATATATACAACATAACTGCTTGAACTAGTTTCTGTATAACCAATCTGCAGAGCTGGACAAGGAATGAAAGAAATAGAACATGTATCACTGTGACCAAATTTTACCTTCCTTTTTCTACTGATCCTGATATTTGTGGAGTGTCAAATTCCACATACAGATCTAGGAGTCTTCTGTAATCAAGAAAGTCCATGTAACTCCATCCAGAAAAACTGGTCATACAACTGAGCAATACAAAGAAAAGGAATTCAACAGAACATTCAAATTCAAATACCTTATTGTATGAGAAAAATATGAGCGTATAATTATTAATGGCAGAGAAAGTTCCAGCTTTAGTGTAAATATTGAGTCTAGAAACAGATTTTAATTACACTTATTTAGAAAAATAAACTCAAAAAATAACCTGTGAAATGGCTCAAATGAAATTCTTCACTGTATCACTGGTGGATAAAATTGATTTTAGACTTTGTAGTACAAAGACTAAAAAAAAAACAAACCACTTGATTATGTTTAAAATACAGCTGCTTATGATATTGACAGTACTGGTGGAGTGCATATTGTGGATATTTGTTCCATTTCACCATTTATTACTTAGATGTGGATCTTTCTATTTAAAAGGAGAGCTGTAATATGTAAACCAAATACTCAGACAAATAGGAGTGAATGTTTCTGGGAAAGACAAGTCCTAGAATAATGCAATTCCATGCAAGATTGACAAGTGTTTATAAGCAGATATTGATGTTGCTGAAACTATAGTAGTCATGTTTGTCATAGAGACCTACCAATGAGACAAGAATTCCTGCTGATTTATAATTTTCTAGAAGTACTATTCCTTGTGTCTTTTATTTACTCTCAAGAAGATAGACAAATAAAAATATACCAAACAAAATGGAAGCCTACCTCACCACTGCACTCCAACTCAAGAAATTATTCATTGTAAGATCTTGTAAATCTTTTTGGGCAAAAAGTCTAGGAGTAAGCTTTCTGACAAGTGCGCATCTGGAGTTTCACATACAAATTCTGCTGGTTTGGCTCTATTCCTGATACTTAACTCTCTCTCTGGTAAATGCAGTTAGGTCATATTACTATCAACAGGAGATTTTAACCAGAGTGTTGGAGCCTACAATCAGGATTTGGTCCACATAATTTAAAGCAGAATATAAAGTGGAAGAATAACATAAGAGTTCAGAAGTAAGATGTGAAAAGTGTTCTTCATTCTCCTAATCTAAGAAACGTTGCCAAAGTCAAATTAATTTTAGTTAACACATTAAACATTGCACTAGTGTGCTTTAACACTGTTTCCAGTGTTAATGTTGCTCTTTCCGCTTAGGGGAACAAGACTTGAAAGCATCTATGTCAGGAAAGCTATTTTATTTCTCCTCAGAAAACCATTAAAGGCCTTTCCCCACAAATGAAGAAAGCTGTCAATTTCCAAGAAAATAGGAAGAATATTTCTTTATTTGGACTAAGCAATACATTGTTACAGCTCAGTTCCCACCAAAAAGACAGGAAATATGTTTCCATAGGACGTGATGGATTCATTTCTCTCAAAGGGCAGTCCAACAGCTGAGTTAGGGAAAGCATGGTAATTTGAAATCCTAGCTGATTGACTGGAAAGCCCCTATGATGATACTGTTTGTTGCCAAGAGTAGGAAGAATGTGCCACGGACACATATTTTAGAGGAAGCTTTTCCACCTAGAATCTGTGACTGTCCAGTTTCTTATGCATTGTTTTCTTAATGAGTTCACATGACCTATGTGGTACTAAGGCCAAGTATAGTTAAGCCTCACTAGATTACAATGCAGTTCATAGGATATGATTTTTTTTAGCCTTGTTAATGGCTCCCTAAGTAAAAGCTATAAATGTTTCTAGCTTTTTTAAGAGCTCTGTTAGTGATACTCATGCCTGCAAAGGAATCTCTCTTACACTTTCTATAATATTCACCTCAATATTTTTGTTTAGACTCACCTATTAATAGTGAGTGGAAGCTTTTTTAAAGACTGAACTTAGAAGTAAATGATATTTTGGATCAAATCTACAAACACAAATATGTAATTAAAGTTCTGTATGTACCCTATAAATAAAAACTCCCAAACTGTATCACTGTTTCAGGTAAATCAAATATTATTACCATTAAAAAAACCCATAGTTTTTATTAGGAAGGACCATAAAATTTACCTCAATATAGAATCTGAACCATACATAAAATTTTCATTTCAGGTTACAAGAATCTAGGATTAAACTCAATTCAGGCCTGTGTGGATGTTATCTAAATCTTAAAACAAACACAATATATGTTTGCTTTGCTTCAGAATCTAGGGAGTGATTTACCTGTTAGATTACTGTAAGGGTGGTGAGCCACTGGAATGGGTTGCCCAGGGAAGTTGTGAATGCTCCATCGCTGGCGATGTTCAAGGCCGGGTTGGACATAGCCTTGGGTGGCATGGTTTAGTGGGAGGTGTCCCTGCCTATGGTAGGAGGGTTGGAACTAGATGGTCTTAAGGTCCTTTCCAACCCTAACTATTCTATGATTCTATGATTAAGCTGTTCAGATTTAGATGTCTACACGTAAATCAGGTGCCTGAATCAATGAAGATCTACAGTTTTATGCAGTAGCCTCTCTTTAGGCATCAAGTTCCATTTGAGGTACCATAAGGCAACCTTTTAAACTTTAGGTTGGTCTAAGATAACCTCCAGTCCACACCTCAGAAAGGCTCAGATTCCCCATAGGTCCTCATCAAATGTGGCAGCCTTATGTTGACTCTTGAAAAACCACAGACATCTCAAGTATCTCTATATTAAGCAACAGCCATTGATGTAGAACATGAATGCAATGTCTGGGCTACCTTTTGACAACTAAATTTAGGGTCTGAATGAGCAGTTTTTCTACTCAAATGCCAGGCATGTTGTGTGTGATGACAAGGCCTAATGAAGATTGGCAGGATCAGGTTCTGCAAAATGTTGCAGTTCCTGATTTTTTTCCTTAAAGATGGCCAGGTGATGTGATGCTGTTCCTCTTTTATATAGAACCCCAGTGGTTAGAGTAACAGGAAAGAGAAAAGGAGAGCTTCTTGCTTCAACACTATCTTCAGTATGTAGAAACTCATGTCTCCTACTTCTTAAGAATTTGCCCTGACCTCCAATTGATTGTAAGGAACTCAATCCCAATGGCTGACTGCCTAAAATATAAGATGTTGATTTTAGGTATTGGTGTCCTTGACTGGCTGCATTTCTATTATCAAGAGACTGATATGAAAAGTCTCAAACACTGAGGAAAAAAACTGTGAGACTATTACATACAACTGAAAATGTGAGGTGATCCTGCCCATCTGCTCTCGTGAGACCTCACTTGGAGTATTGTGTACAGTTCTGGTGTCCTCAACGTAAAAAGGACATGGAACTGTTGGAACAAGTCCAAAGGAGGGCCACGAGGATGATCAGGGGACTGGAGCACCTCCTGTATGAAGGTAGGATGAGAAAGTTGGGGCTGTTCAGCCTGGAGAAGAGAAGGCTGCATGGAGACCTCATAGCAGCCTTCCAATATCTCAAAGAGGCCTATAGGGATGCTGGGGAAGGACTCTTCATGAGGGGCTGTAGTGAGAGGACAAGGGGTAATGGGTTCAAACTTAAACAGGGGAAGTTTAGATTGGATATGAGGAAGAAATTCTTTACTGTAAGGGTGGTGAGGCCCTGGAATGGGTGCCCAGGGAAGTTGCGAATGCTCCATCGCTGGCAGTGTTCAAGGTCGGGTTGGATATAGCCTTGGGTGGCATGGTTTATTGGGAGGTGTCCCTGCCCATGGCAGGGGTGTTGGAACTAGATGATCTTAAGGTCCTTTCCAACCCTAACTGTTCTATGATTCTATGATTCTAAGTACAGCTTCAACTATAATTTTTATTATCACAGTACATAGGGTGTCTTCTCCTCTGAAAGTATGAATAAGGATGCCACTTTCTCCCTCAGACAGTCACTCCAGATAGAACAGTGAATATTTATAGATCAGGTCCTTTTAGATGGTTTCTTGAGAGCCTCAGCTGCTTCTTAGGGTGCCAACACTTGCACTAAATAACAGTTGCCATGCCAGTCTGTCTATGATAGTATGCCTTACATGTATGCACTTGTACAACATCTGAACCCTACATAATTTCTCTGCCTATTATATTTTAATAACCATGATGAACAGGGACTACAGCATAGATTTGAGGCTGTTATTGCCACTAGTTGGCTATTTTTGGTTTATGGAGCAGCTGATGGTCAATTAATATTTACTCTACTGTGCATTTTGCCACCTCTCATCCACTTGTAGATTGCTAAAGCAAGTCTTGACTTGCATATTTTTATTCCACAAATAGTGCAATTTTCTTTTTTTTTTTTTTCCAAAATGCTGACTGCAGTCTTATAAAAGTGAGAAATGAATCAATTTCCCCAACTCATAAGTGTATCAAAATAATAGATGGGACTCCTTTCTTTTTTGGATCGTTTGCAATTTTCTTTTCCAAGAACTTTGCACTGAGGAGGCTCTTTGTAGTGACTGATCTCTTCTACAAAAGGTCTTACAGATTAAATCCACCCATTTTTCTCTGAATACTCATTATAGAGCACTGACCTGATAAATTAATTTTGCCTAGTAGTTATTGGCCGGAAATTCCTTGTGCACCCTTGAGGATATTTCCTCTGTGGTGGCAAGAATGAAAATTGCAAGCTTCCACAACAGCCAGACCTAAACATCTGTCTAAGTAACACAGGAAATTATCCATCTCTTCTTGTTTCTAGTAGTTCTGGGTAAATTTCTGAAATGAATTTTCCCTCCAGCACCTGGAGTGCATTTGTAACATCAGGTATGGCTCTGTTCCAACAGTACAACTACATCATCTTAGAGCAGTTCACACAGCTAAACATAACTGCTTCTGATAATAAAAAATGCCTCCACATTTTTATTGGAACCATTTGTGTGTACAACATTCAATTCAAAATAACTAAACCATTATTTAGAGTCTTGGAAATGTTTCCTTTCACACTGTGTTTTTGTTGATTTGGCCCCAAAGGAAGATTTAGCCCAAAGTTTATACTTGGAAAAGATAGCATCTGTGCCTGTAAAATCCTTGCAGAATAATTTTGAGAAAAGGCAATTAAATAATGTAGAAAGTTTGTGACTATGTAAACTCTCTGAGGGGTTCCTGATAGAATCAAGACCTTTGTGACATAACATTAATAGCAATATACAGTCTTTAATCAGCAATTTCACTAAAGACTCGGAGTATAAGCCTCAATAAAAAGGAAACATTTCAAAGGAGAATCATCCAAACTATTAGAGACTATTTAGTTAGAGAAATAGAGAATCATTTAAATATCATTGTAGGAAGACAGATTGTTATTCATCTTCGCAAAACTTATCACATAGAAAGAGCCTCATATCCTCATTGCAAACATGAGTGGATGTCTCATGTTAAGAACCTCTTTCATGCCTTTTAAAATATGGAGAAAATTTGAAAATGTATTAGCTTTTAAATTTACTTCACATAATTACAAAACATATGTATGAAATTAAAATAACATTAAGAAATGGAATAGGTGACTGGTTTTGTCCTATGGAATTTATGCTGGTATTCAATGCTAAGAGGAGTTAAATATTAGTGTATCACAAAGAACTTTGATCCCATCATTTAACATGACATTTATATAAAATATGGCCATTACCCAAATCTTACCAAGGTAAGATTGTGAAGTGTGGTTTCATTTAAAAGAGAGCTGATTCTCCAGATTCTTAGCAAGGATACTTTGTGCATTGGAACCACAAAAGAGAGGTTTTGCTCTTCCCTTCCTCTCTCCTAATTTTCACTTCCTCATTTGATCCCATTGTGACGTAATCTAGTTTTCTAAAACTGTTCTAGACTTTTACTGTTTTACTGAAATCAGCTCAGGAAGGGTCTGACAAGGGCCTCTGAAATCTAAAAGGAAAAATATTGCTCGTTAGGAAAAGGGGGAGAGAGCAGAATGGGAGAGGGAAGGATAAGGACCAGAGAAAAGGAAGTAGTTGGGTTCAAGATGGAGGAAAAGGTCTTCCTCTTTTGGCATTGAAAACCAATATGTCTGGATCAGATGCACATGAAATCATAGACTTGTCTCTACCTATTTTGTGGAACTTAGTCTTCAGTGAGTAAGTAGAAAGAGAAAAATTAGATTCTTTTACAACTTATTGAGGAACTAGTCACTACATTACAGGAGATGTTGTCTAATCTAACCAAGAGGATCCCTAAGCAAGTGAAATAATACTTTAATTAAAGAAGAATAAACAAGCTGTCTCCTGGATGAGGAGGAAACAAAAGTTTCAGGAAGAAAGATTAAATTTTTCTGGACCCTTGGGGGGTTTCAAAAGGGAGATTGGTTACCACTGTTCAGAAAGAAAATCTAATCTATAGTTAATGCAAAGCGTGCAGAAAGGGGGAATACCTCAAAGACATGAAATCTGGCAAAAAGTCAGATAGATAAGGGGGGAACAGAGTATACACAGGTCAATGTTATTGATTTTTCATTTTTGAATTTATTCTTTCCATATATACTTGTATGGATAATTACTTTAATTTACACTTCATATTATTTTAATTTGAATTAGGAATAATTTTACTGTAATTACATAGCAGCATTTCTAATACAAGATTCTGACAAATCTATAAATGATGCTTCTTAGGCATTTTACCAAGTAACTGAAGTAAAGGTCACTTAAACAAGCAACTTTAATAATAAAGAACTTTACCTAGAAGAGTTTCTATAGAACTCAAAGAGTTCTCTAAGAGAACCCACTTCCTTTACATTGGCCAGTTGGACAGCTGCCCTCATACAAATCTGGAGAGTCAGAATATGAGCAATAACTAAGAAAACTGAGTGGTATGTAGGCAGATATGCTAAATATTTGAAATCAAAGGGTCCTCTATCAGTCTGCTACAGACTTTATTTTTTCTTTCTTAGATTTAGATGAGAAATAGAACATAGAATTTGGAAATACTAGGATGAAGATTAATATGCAGGAACAGATTGTCATTCAGCTTAGTGTTCAATATTTATTATATCACAGCTTAGTGCTTTCTTCACCTCTGAAGAGAGGTCTTCCAATTCTCAAGCATCTGATATCCTGATTTTGCTATGAAAGCCCAAGAACAGCACTCCACCCACTGTGAGAGAAGCCAACAACCTTAAGATTATTATTCTTTTTCATTAACTGCAGCAAGATAAATCTGCATAGAACTTTATTACTAGAATACATGTATTGTACGCAGATTACAGGGTATCTGACATGTCTTACATCCTGACCCATTTTCTGTTACAAATATGGAATGATAATTGAGATCTCTTCAATGGAACAAGCCAGTGGTACCTAAGGGTTCCAGGCTGAAAAGCAGGGCTAATATTTCCACAGTTTTGGTATTCATAAACCTTTCAAAAAGGAAAATGATTTCTGATTAGTATAAAATTTCCAGTGATTCTAGAACTAACACCTAGTAGAGCTAGAAACCATCCAAACCCTGCCACCTCTTCTTGAAAACGAAAGTCACCTGCCTCCCAGCATGACTTTTCCAGCATAGAAGTTCATTTTTCTGCTGATTTTTGGAGCAAAACAAAGCTAGAAACATTCAAAATGAAGCTGCATCTGTGTTCTTCTTAAAGACAGGGTCAGAGAACACATCTGTGAACAACGCACTTGTGACAAATGTTGGTACTGTTGCTTAGAATACTATTGGATGCACTCCGATACAAAGAAAAATAACATAAAATAAGATTATCTACAGGATATAAAAAAGTGCTGTTATTCTTGTTGCTTAATAAGTATTATTTTTTACAATTAGTTACCACATGTTTGAAACTCAAGATGACGCTGGATAGTGGACTTACATGAAAATTAGAAGTTTATTCAGAAAAAGTCCTTCAAGCTCTAAATCCAGTCTAAATAAAGAGTTGCAATACTGTTGTGGTTTAAGTCTATAAACTCACACAGTCACTCTCTCACTCACTCCCCACTCTTTCTTCCCTCCGTTCCTGGAGGGATGGGAAGGAGAATCGAAAGAATGCAACTCCCACAGGTTGAGATAAGAACAGTTTAGTAACTAAGGTATAACACAAACCACTACTGATACCACCAATAATAATAATGACAAGAGAAATACAAGGAAAAGAATACAATTGCTCACCACCCAATATCAAGCCCAGGCAAGCAGTACACCCCCCACCGTGCACCCCCACCACCCTTCCGGGTCTCTGCTCTCTGTCTCTACATCCTGGACATGACGTGCTCTGGTATGGAATAACCTCTTTGGTCAGTCTGGGTCAGATGCCCTGTCTCTCCTTCCTCCCGGCTTCCCCTCCTGCCTAGCAGAGCATGAGACTCACAAAGTCCTTGGCCAGCCCAAACATCACCAAGCAGTAACTGAAAACACTGGTGTTATCAGCGCTGTTCCCAGGCCCAAAATCAAAAACACAGCGCTGCAGCAGCTACCAAGAAGGAGAAAAAATGACTGCTGCTGCTGAACCCAGGACATTCCACCCCTCTTTCCATACCATTCACGTCATCCTCAGATCCCACATTTTCAATATACCGTCACGTGTATATATACATCCACACATACAGAGGGAGAGAGATCATCCCTTAGTGCATGGACCAATCCCTATAAAACTGCTGAGTCCATCCAGTCTGTGATGTCAAGCTCCATCTCTTGTGAGTCTTTCAGAGCAGGAGACTGTGTGCAGTGTTCACACTTGTGAATAACCTGGGCAATAGTGTCCATTGCTAAGTCCACCCCTCGAGCATGAGTCCATCTGTATGCTGCATCTCAGCCCTGACGGTCTGAAGTGTCATGGGCCCACCAGGCTCAAAATAATTCACTCTCCCCTCCAACAGTTTCTGCAGCTTGTCGCTGGGGACTCCATACAGCTGCCTTCCATCTCCAATGCTTCCAAAGCACTGGAGGGGACCAGTGAACTAGATGCTCGCCCATACTGTCCTATACACCCTGCCACTCGTGACTGTCCAGCTTTGGGGAAAATCTCTTGGTCACCCCACATGGTAGCCTAGCCCCAGAAAAGGCCCACACCCCACTCTGCTTAACTCTCGGGACCAGACAAAATGGTTGTGGGTAAAACACACTCTGTATGCATACCAACATGGTGATCCCCACCAGAATCAGCAGGCAGGTCTCAAGGGTACCCAAAGGCCATTGAAACCCTTCAGAGCTCTCAAATGACGCTGCTGTACATGTCACTGGGGCTGGTGTAGCTGCTGTACTTGCCGGCTCTCTCACCACCAGCTGCTCTTTGGCTGAGTCCACATCTTCCTCCTCTGCCTTGCTGGGAAGTGCTGCGTGGTCTCCTGCGTCCTCCTGGGGCTCGGGCTCGCGGGGCTCTGCGGGCGGCTGCTGGGGAATGCTCTCTGCTGCTGTGGGGCTGGGCTCGGCCTCGGGGTTCGGCTTCTCCCCCCCCCCCCCCCCCCCCGCTGCTCGGCAGCTGCGGGGCTGGGCTCAGCGGGAGGGCTCATCTCCTGGTCCCCGGGGCTGCGCTCCGGGGCCGTTTCGGCCGCCGGCGGCTCCCGAGGCCTCCCTCCCTCGGCTCCCCACAGCCTCGCGAGGACGGAGGCAAGGCCAAGGGCCAGGACGGTGAAGAGCAGCAGGGCGGCCAGGTACAAGTCCACGTCCACATCTGCCCCCCCCGCTTCTGAAGCCCGCCCGTATCACAAGCCATTCCAATAAACTACACTGAAACAAGAACCTTAACCCAAAACTCATGTCTGAATGCAAAGATAATAAATACTGGCAGCAAGTAAGGTACAACAGGCTGAAACCATAAAAACCAGAGCAACAACTTTGAGAGCCAATAAATCAGCATTGTGACGAGTGGCTATTAATCCTGTCGTTATCTCAACCCTTCGTGCCCCACGTTGGGTGCCAAAAAGAACTGTCGTGGTTTAAGCTTCTCAGCCATGCACAGTTTTGCTCACTCACTCCCCACTCTTTCTTCCCTCCGCTCCTGGAGGGATGGGAAGGAGAATCGAAAGAATGCAACTCCCACAGGTTGAGATAAGAACAGTTTAGTAACTAAGGTATAACACAAATCACTACTCCTACCACCAATAATAATAGTGACAAGAGAAATACAAGGAAAAAGAATACAATTGCTCACCACCCAGTATCAAGCCCAGGCAAGCAGTGCACCCCCCACCGTGCACCCCCACCACCCTTCCAGGTCTCTGCTCTCTGTCTCTACATCCTGGACATGACGTGCTCTGGTGTGGAATAACCTCTTTGGTTAGTCTGGGTCAGATGCCCTGTCTCTCCTTCCTCCTGGCTTCCCCTCCTGCCTAGCAGAGCATGAGACTCACAAAGTCCTTGGCCAGCCCAAACATCACCAAGCAACAACTGAAAACATCGGTGTTATCAGCGCTGTTCCCAGGCCCAAAATCAAAAACACAGCGCTGCAGCAGCTACCAAGAAGGAGAAAAAATGACTGCTGCTGCTGAACCCAGGACAAATACCTTCTGACATTTCTGTATGTAACAGTTGCTTCTTAAACCTGTTTTACATGTGTGAAGAAATGAGCAGTACTTGCAGGTTGCTGTTTTTTTTAGGAGAAACTAACATCTGTGATTATATAACTTGATCTCACACATGAAAGGAAGTTAAAACTGAAAACATTTCCACCTGCTACAGAAGTAGTCATATGTTTATTCCTTTTTTATTCTTTAACCTTTCAATTTTATTTATTCACTGATTAAATTATGATTTCAACACTGAACCAAGAGCCAATGTTTTTACAAGCTATAAGTGAGTCTAATCTATTAAACGGGCATTTAAGTTGTTCATTTACAGCACAGAAAGAATTGTTTATCTCTTGGTAGTCAAAACTCGCATCAGTGGCTACCTGAGTTCTCCAAAACTCTATTCAGAAGCTGAAAAGGCAAGCTCACCCTCTTTTGTAATTTCATAATCCACCTTTTATTTTTAATCATTCCATAATGTGCTATAATTTGTTGGCCTTTGGGTTTGTTGGTATTCATGTTTCAGCTCACTTCAGATAAACTTTATAAATATTTTAACTTTTACTTTGATCTAAAAATTATATGTAACATTTTTGGATCAAATTCAAAGCCTATACTGCTTCTCAAAGCTGCTGAAACTAAAAAGCAAGAACCATTCTCTGTTCTTGGCTTGATGCTTGCACTGTTTATCCTTTGTATTCTGAACAGTCACTTGATAAAAAGCAGAAAGAACTGAAAGCATAAGGAATTTAACACAGACCTGCATTTTTCTAGCTGAGTTGTGTAAATATTACTTTACTAAACTTGTGTTTCCCCCAATATAAATACTGTCTTCTGCATCCCCATCCTCTGCTGAGTTTCTTAATCATGTGGTTCCACTTCCTTTCTTGAGCTGGCTTAGCGGTTTGCTAGGCCCTTCAGTCACCAGTTTTGTCAATGCCACAAAAATCAGTATATAACTCCAGAAAGAGCTAAGGATACCTGACTTGAGTATCAAAAAAGGTGTATCAACACACAGTTGAAATTTAGTTTAGTGCAAAATTGCAACATACAATATAAGCTGCAGCCAGAGACTCATAGGCTGCATGAGGCTCTTCCTCATTTTTCTTGTCTCCCCTTTAACTTTTTGACTCTTTGAGGATCTAAATTCAGCCAAACCCAGCAATCTTCTATGTCATTAGAGAGAATTATCTGAATCTCCCTAAAGTGTGTTAAGAACTTAGCCCACGTTCCCTTGCCAGTGACTACTTTTAGTCTATTTTATCATCGAAAAGGCTGATGCCCACCAAGTCTTTGAGAAGGGCTATGCCTTGTGCTGAACTCTGTGCTGTCATATTTACTAAACCCGCTCAGAACATGCAAAGTTCAGACAGTTAGACCTGTACCAGTACCTTGGGCCTGAACATCGTTGTGGCTTGCATGAGAGAACCTCTTTTCTCAGACATTATAGAGCTTATATATTTAAATGCCTGATGCTCAACTTTGCTGCCAAATGAAATTAGCAGCAATTGGACATGATCTCCATGGCTATGTGAAACCAGACAATAAATTTTTCTGAATATCTCTCTGACTTTGGTACCTAATTCAGCCTATGTACCCAAATCTTCCTTATGTTTTTTCAAAGCAAACAAACAACATTTGGGATGGATATGGGATGGGCTGCAGTTTTGATCAGGAGACCCTTTGGAATGAGAGCCATCAACTGTGTGAATGAGTTACAGTGTTGCTCCGTAGTCTGGATAAAATCATTGGTCTGAAGCTTTCTGATCCTTTGCTTTCAAAAGTCATCCAGGCACAGCTGGGGAGAGGGTGAGGGATGAAACTGTAATAGAGATTTTATCATATTTATTAAAACATTTATTAAAGACTTAAAGTGAACACACTGGTATTACTGAATACCTAAGTCTTTAAATGACCGTTTCCTGTTTCATTGATGGAGGTACAGAATAATTGTATAGGATTTCAGTATTAGGTGATCCCTTACTAGCATAATGGTGACAATGTAATTGATATTTTTGTACAGTTTCTTTTCAACCTCCTCTCTACTATCTATTTCTATAGTTTTTTTTTCACAGTTTGGGCCAAAAGTTTGTTTTGTTTGGCTTTAATCTACCATCCATATAAAGAAAAGAAAGAGAAAGCCATTTGAATCAGTTTCATTGAATTATCCCTACAATTGTATTTAGTAATCTAAAGAAGTTAAATAGTGGTTTATACAGCAGGGTGCAAAACACAGTGTTGATGAGTAGACAAGTTCATTTCATTCTAATGAGATAGCTTGCTGTATCACTGATATTTATTTTGCCATTTTATTGTGACATACTATAACATATAAACATATGAACTTTATAAACATATTGTGACATGCTGTAACACATCAAAGCTCATTGAGCTGCTCATGCTAGTGAAATGGCAAAAAACTCGAGCATATATATATATGTATTGAAAACCACACACACATGCCCATCACACACCCCACCCACATACATGTATTTTTACGTATACATAGCTATAGCCACATATATATACACATTAGCATGGAAGACTGTTGTTGTTGTAGTGCTCATCACATCTGAACTCTGCCTGAACTGTGTCTGTGTGGTTCCTAGTGTTTGAGAGCAAAGGAAGCAACTGCTCATAGTGTATTGGGTTTGCCTTTGAAATAATACCACAAAATTGTCTACAAAATGCTCACCTAACAGCAGTGCTGAGATTAGGTGCTGAGGGTTATTCTCTTCCCCTAGTCTCAGAGCTATGTGAAATGTCAGTTAATTGAAAACGGTAATTGTTCCACATAACAACATAAACTGTTTCATTCCAGGAAATGTGCTGCTCTTAAATTAATAGCCATCGATCCAGAGGTATTTTGTGATTCTTCCCCATCCTTTTCTCAAATTATCCAGCGATCAGTCCTTGGGAGAAAACCTATTTCACCATTTTTATAGACCATCCTTTACTGAGTGACCTGGCTTCCTGCTCAGATAGACTAAAATAGGCCTATCCATCTGAATGTATGTCAAGCAGACTGAGCCGCCTAACTTTCAAAACACCTGCTGCTTCTTACTATAAATACTCAAAATGAAAACAGTTAAGTAACAGTACAGCACAGTTAGGTGGTTATTACTGATTAATACAACAAACTACTCTCTTGCAGTAGTAAAAATTGTTAAAGTTTCTTTCAGTAGTGCACTTCAGTCAAACTTAGATTTAAGTTTGATTTCTTATGAAGGAATGTAGGACATCTTGGATTTTTGTTTGACAAAAGAATTACTTATTAATACAACCTATTTGAGTAACAAATGGTGATATGTCTTCATTATTACACAGAGAACAATTGAAAAAGCTTATGAATTACTTAGCAGTTTTTTGAATGTTGTCCTGGGTTCAGTGCATCTTTTGTTCCACTGTAGAGACATTTTTTGTTCTTTGTGTACTGATAAAGGAATCATTGAAAAAGTCCAATATATCATTTGCATTAGCTGATGAAAACATTCATAGAGATGCAACATATGTTATATTTTGTGGGTTTAGTTTTGTAAATTATCAGTCTAATATATTTAAAATTTCATTTCAAAATCAATTGTAAATTTTATCAATCTAATCCATTTCTGGAATCAAATTATTTTTGGTAGTACTGAATAAGAAGAGCTTTTCAAAGCTCTTATTTCTATTCTGACTTGGAACAGTTTCACCTTCACTGGTATATTAAAAATTATTGTCTATTTATTCCTAATGTTTAAATTCCAGAGTGAAATTTATATGAAAAAGAATGATGGACAAAGCGGACAGAAATACAATGTTTTAAAATAAATGTTTATTAAAATCTATTTGTGCAGTGGGCTAGAAAATGCCTCCTTTAATCTCAGAAGAAAGCATTCTATATTTCTGTGTTCAATGGTTTTTGCTTTTACATTCATTGTAAACTCTAACAATTACCTGCAAGAAAGAAAAAAAGTCATATAATATAAGATACCTTTTTATTCTTTCAAAAATAATATGTCGGTTGCAAAGAGCTTCCACATGTGATCTTAAGTTGCCGTGGTTTTTTTCTCTTAGTTATTAATAGACAGTTTTGCATGAGAAATGGAAGAGAAATCTGATTAAATTTTCTAGGGCAGCTACAGTATAAAATCAATTGAAATTACATTGCAACATAACATACATAATGAATTCTGTTGTTATATACCAGTTTTAATGCTCAATCTGGTTTATAGTTAATCCAATCAAAAGGTAAGGGAGCCAGGGAATATTTTAAGAAAAATGTACAGCAGCTCAGAGGGGAGGAAAAAGATCCCCAGGCATATGGTGCTAATGAGAGTGAAATGACTGTTGTGAAGAATCATAAAGGAACTAGTCGCAAAAGGTGGGCACCTTTTTGCATCATTTATGCCTGTGGCATCGAGTATGTGCATAATTCATCCTATTTCTTGCTTTGTCATACATACTTTCTCCTTGAGCGAATTTCAGATGCATAGTTACAAAGTAAATGTGAATCCATATATAATTGAATGAATGGCTTGGTGGATGCAAAGCAGGGCAATTTTGAATTGGTTATGGAGGCAGAAGTTCCTTTTCAAAATCAAAAGTTATCTTTTCTATTTTCTTTTTTGCAGATTCTATGTTGCTATTTGTCTGCATGCTCTAATTTATTCTATTTCAATATCTAAGCTTGCCCGTGTTTCATTCATTTTATTGGTTAAAAAATGAGCAAGCACTGTTACAAATTATTGAAACTTCAGTATCACCCCTCATGTGTCACTTTAAGCTCACATTATTTCATCATGTTGCTGGTTTATTGAGAGCTTTTGGAAATTTGAATCACTTAAGCAAATTTGTACAGCCTTGATAGTCAATTCAGTTTATCCAAAAATATTTGAATATGTAAGCATAGCTCCAAGTGCTGCTGCTACCAATAAGCCTTGAAGATCCCAGCTATTTCCAGCCTTTGGAGCTTTATCTCTTTAAAGCTTATATTTGCAGCAAAAGGGTGTCTTTCTCAGACTGATTTCACATTAAAATATCATAAAAACAACATTAATTATAGCGATGAAAATTACAGATGTGGATAACAGCTAAAGATTGAAAGTGCTAAGCAAATCTGCAAGATAGCAGTAATGACTTAATTAAAACAAAATGCATCTGCATTGGAGCACAGCGATAAAGAAAAAGTGGCAATCCACAGCAAATAGTAATGAAAACATGAATGATTCAGCCAAAGTATGTAAGAGTAGCATGTAATAGATGGGCTCTGCTAAGTATAATTTATGCCAGCCTTAAACATTAGCATTCTAGCAGCTGCCCAAAATTTAGAATATGTTGCCTTTTGACTGCCAGGTATTTTAGGGGGTAACTACCAATTATCCCAAAACTGAGTAATATTAGAAATGGCTTAATGTTTTATTTCCTCCCACGGACAAGCTGGCTCTGATACCTTTGCAATAAACTTCATTAACTCCGCTCCCTGATTTAAAGTGAAGCTACCCTTTCCCAGTTATCAAATGGACTGAAATGACCTCAACAGAGATCATTGCAAAGTCAGTGCCAAGAATCAGAGTTACATCAAGGCCTGTTCACACCAGGTGGTATACTACCTAGTACATATGGCCCACACTTGGCTCATGCACAATTTATCTCCTGTTCAGGTCTGTTTTGAAGAAATCCTTTTATGCCTTATTCTGTATGCTCTGAAAAGTCAGCCATTGGTAATTTACATGCAAAAATATTACTGTTAAAAAAAATACATCTTATAAAGGTTAAAGGGAGCAGCATTTTCTCTCCCTGGTGTAGAGGGGGTAAAAACTAGATTCCTCTTTTGTTGACTTTTTCTACAGTGTGTAGATGGAAACAGTGCACAGAACAATTCTCACTGGAGATACAAACAGCAATACCTGTAGTTGTTATAATGATCATAACTATTCCTTTTCCTGCTTCTGCTCCTATCACAAACCATAGGACCTCATTCAAAAGAGTACATAATCCTAAAAAAGATCTTTTTTTGGAAACACCACATAACACTTCCTTTGTTTTAAGCATGCACTTAGCTTCCTGTTAATGTGAGAGAGAAGGAGTAATAGCCTGAAATCATGGTAGCAGAAGGTTTGTGCTACAGTAGTCCACACTGCATGTTGCCTGTAAGCAAACTGAGTACCCGCTTTTTGTCTCATGTTGATGTTGGACAAGTAGAATGCATATACTGTAGGAACTTCTGAAATTTCCGATTCTGCATGGATATACATTCTTTAAATATTAATGTAATCACTTGAAATTATAGAAATTAAATTAAGATTAGGGTTTTACTGATGGTGGAACTTACATCACTTGGCTGGTACTCTGCAGTTTTTTAATAATGGGGAGAAGAAAAAGGGACTTTAATTTACATGTAGTGTACACATTAGATTTATTTGTGTTAAATTAGGGGACATATATTGAATATTACTTTTAACATAGAAATCTGTATTGTCCAAGATATTTAAGCAAGAAACTACACACCATATCCAATTCACAAATTATCACTATAATGATAGCTACTACCTTTGTTTCCCTGAAGTATTTAGATATGCTAGTTGTCTTTGTTTACATATGTGCCTGACTATTCTCATATAATGTTCTGATAATAAGAAAAACAATCTTTATGGTGGGAAATACCTAATTACATTTACAAAAGATAATGTAGCTTTTGTAATTTTTGTAGCTACTTTTGTAGCTTCCCCTGCTACAAAACACTTCACATTTTCATGTGCAAAATTCTGCTCTTGAAAATGTCAGTTTTAAATTGGTTTCACATAAACCAGGAGTTACTTTAGCTTAAGAAAAGGGAACTTAATGAAATTAGCTCTGTTGAACATGTGCTAAAAATAATGAGAATTAATAGTAACACACATCAATTCTGAGAGAGTCTGAATATGCAAAACATGCAGCATCACTACTATCACTGATAGCACCCTCTCTGTAAGCCACCTACTTTCAAGTAAACTTAAGTTTTCCATCAGTCTTTATTATTGAGCACAATTACTTTGCTGAACAGCATGTTCTTTTTCATGCTAAGTAAAAAGGTCTAATTTTTCTACCTTTTTATGTTCAGGGTGTCATCTTATTGAGAGAATTAGGTTTATGCTACAGTATACTCTGATGGAATATTAAGTAGATTCCATTCAATGACCACTTCAGAGCTACATCACTTTCAAAATATCACCAAGGCATAAGTTAATTAAATTACATAAATTTCGGTCAGTGATGGAAGAAGTAATGTTTGATATAAATAGCTGTAAGTTTTTACTGAAATTCCTATCAGGAAAAAAAAAAAAAAAAGTGTGGTTATATATCATCGATGTAATTAACACTCTTTTTATAAGTCTAGGGGGAAGACATATCAAAAGTAGATTAGCTGTTCCTGGGTTGGTAAGTGGGATCATTGTTGTTTCTTCTTTCCATGCCTGTAGGGTGGGCAGAACTCATTCATAAGTCAGGCAGGAAAATCTAATGACGTACAATCTGATATTAATTGTGCATATACTCATGGGTCACAGTAAAGAGTTTGTCAGAGGTGGCAGTTTGCCACAGGTGTTTAATGTCACATGACTCACACTAATGACTTGAAGCTCCCAAGCGTCAGCAACTAAAAATAATTCTGTTCTGTGCAAGTGCCCTCCAGAGCAGAGTGGCTATCTGTCAGCACAAGACAGTGGGTAGCAATTGACTGTAGTTAGCACCATCTATGAGCCATTTCTCAATGACAAAAAAATGATAATGGCCAACTTCATCATTAGAAACCATGTTCTTTACACTGGGTTAATTTTTAATATTTCTCCGTACTAGCAGTATAAAAAACTAGCATACAAAATTGCAAAAGGCCCCATAGGCCAGACTTTAAACACAGTAGCAATTTTTTAAGCTTCTTCAACTGTAATTTCAAAGACAGAACCACCCTTCTTTTTCCCATTTATTCCCTTAATTGAAACAGGAAACTTTCCTTGGGGTTCAATACACATCATGTCCAAAGAAAACGATGGGATGAGGGATGCTGGAGATTTTGCCTAGATGTCAGTGCTGAGCACATTTGAATATTCAGTCCTTTGGGATTTCACAGTTGACCTAAAACCCTCATGGCAGCTCTCTTGCCTATAAAATTTCTAGTGCAACTTCTTGCTTCCAGTCTTGCTTAGAATTGAAGAGCTGTAACACAAAGCTGGAAAAAAAGGAAAAAAAAAAAAAAGAAATAAAAGAAAATGGTTAGATATCTTCTAATCCTAAAAATATTGTTCCTTTGCTATTTTATGTTTTCAGTAGGAGCCACAGAAAACATATTCTTATTTCACATGAGAGAGCTTTCTCAGTCCAGCACAGAGTGGAATAATTTACTGAATGTATTCTAAGATCTCATTTTCTAATTTATAATTTTAAATTTGAAAGCAACTTCTGAGCAAATAATAAATTTGAAATTGTAACCCTGTATTCAGAAACAACATAATGAAGTTTAAAAACACGTCAAATGACAGAACGGCTTTCAATGTGAGAGTTTCTGAAGCAAAGTAGCTAGATTTCAATGATGTGTCTGTCTAAGGCAGACAAGGCATACAAACCACATAAAGAATACCTTCCAGCACTCTATCCTGACAACACTGGCAAGTGGAAGCGTAGTAGAACTGCTACGTCTTTGGCAATCAGACTTAGTCTCTGCAAAAGTACAATAAACCCAGAAGACCCTGTAGCAAGACTGCATATCATATTTCTGGTGAGGTTGCATGTCAGTGTCCCAGAAGCACATGAAGTACTTTCTCCAGCTATGCACCAAATCCATTCACTTGGGGTTATTGGAAATCTGCTTGCCTTATTTCTGATGGAAACAGGGACGTATGGATGTCCTCTGGATATCTAGAACTGTGGAAGATCTCTGCACAAAGATCAATTCTTAAAGCTGACATTCTGTTAAGAAAGGGAAGTTACTTGGACCTTCATATTCAGACACTCAAATTTGTGTGTCAGAAGTTGATTTTTACTTCTGCAGATTTGCATATGTAGGCCCCATTCAGTGGGAAGGGGAAGAAACACCACCAGAAGGTGATTTGGAAGTCTAACTTAAATACCCTGAATTGCTCTGTTCTGACCCTCTTGTTCAATGTTTTAGCAGTTGCTATAGTGAGAATAAAGAGAAAGATTATTGACGAGAGGAAGCTGCCTTTGTCCAACTAGGAAAGAAAAATATAAGTTGAACATTGTACCACAAAGCTCTTTCAAGCAGAGCAGACACACAGATTAATATTTTCCTTCTAATATAAAAGCATGAATTCATGCTACTCCTTGTACAGTGCATGTAATTTAGAAAAGTTTCCTCTTTCAGCTACCTCAATAGTTAACTGGGAATGATAAACCACTCCAGAGATTTTAGGTGGGCTAAATTATTCCCTGGAAGGGTGACTGGCTATAGTAGAAAACCCTGGTAATTAAGATTCTGAATTAGACACCTCAATTAAGAAGATAGCACACAATTTTTTTTTTAATGAGTATAAAACATTACAGCTAAGAGAAGGTATTAATGCTGTGAATGAAAAAATATGCATCATTTGGAATATTTTTCATTCTGATGGAATTTTTTTTCCTAATATAAGCAAAATGCATATATTTTATAGATCTCTCAGGCTGCCAAAACTTTTGAAATTCTATCTGTATTTGTACCCAATTTTTCATCTGATTTGTAAAATACATAACGGTTATTCTAGCCATAATTTCCTATGACTCTCCTATGTGAGTTGGGTCACACATACCATGAAATCAGTTTTAAAAGGGTTATGGTCTGAAAGAGAGTAGAAGTAAATAAGTACTACTTGTTTTTGCTAGTGAAGTCGATAACATAAAAAATGTTACTTACAGATTTTGGCAAATTTTATGTCTGTAAATATGTATATATATTTAAGAAAGGGTCTTTTTTGATGTGAAACCAAATGTGACCTTTAAAAAAAAAAAAGAGTAGAGGTGGAAGAAATGATTAATGGTCTTAATGAATATGTAGAAAAGGAGAGCTGGAAAGGTTACAAGCAAAATAATTTTTCCACCTGTAAAATGCAAATAGTTTCTCATATAGTTGGTTATGCAACACTGATGCAGGAATATTTGTAAATATTTTCATAAATCCTATCCAAAAGCCACAAAATGCCAATACATACTGTCAGTCAGTAAACAGACTGGAAGACACAGAAGGCAGTGTTCAACTACAAGCCAAGGCAAGAGCCAAAACACAGCTGAACTCTCCTACATGCTGTTAGGATAGAGGGGAGGCAGAACAGAGGCAAAACCGAGCCAAAGAACTGACTAAAAATGATAGGTTAATGTATTAGAGATCTGTGGATAAAAATGTTGACAAAGTCTGCTTTCACAGCTTCTATGTGTTGAAATATGCCCCAGCCGCAGGACTGCTAGTCTGTTGCTGTTAGAGAGCTTGCTCTTTCTTAGAAAATCTTGGAAATTTTATGAAGGTGGAAGTCTTCTTTGTTCAATGAAACATTCTAAGTAGTCTTGGTAAGAACAATCAAATGAAATTAGCTAACATATTTTGCCTGGGTCTGTGGAAGCGTTTCTTGTTGAGAATGGATATGTGAGCAATCCAACCTTTGACTTAGCCTCACTCGAGGAGTGAGCGGAAGGCTTCATAGGCTACTGAGAGGGTTAACAAAGGATGCCTGCGTGCCGACATGAAGAGGAAGTTGCCTTGGGGGGGTACTGAGCAGGACGTGGCGCCGGATCAGTTTACCACAAAGCAAACCTTGCTTGCAAAGCAGGAGCCTGTCACTATGGACGTTTCATAAGCTGCAACCAATCATTAAGCTGTTGTTAACAGTTGGCTAAGAGGTGTTAACCAATCAGATGTTATCGAGTGTTCCAGTACTTCGCAACTTTTCTATGAAAGGTGGTGCTTGCGTTTAATAAATTGTCAACGTTTGATCACATTGGTCGTTGCTGCGTTGTCCATGATCTCCTGCCATGGGTCTACTTCTGTCCAAAAATTGTTTGTAATATTTGTAGACAGGCTTTGCAGATGTGCTAGTAATCTAATATTGAAATAGAAAAAAATGTTGCATAGACTAGCTGTATCATAGAAATGTATGTAAAGCATTAGTGACTACATTAGTATTTGGAGAAGTGTATGAAAATTTCAGAAATATTCTGATCAAAGGGAGAAGGAAATAGTCTTCTAAGGTACACTGTGGATTCTGTGATCTTGTTATTGTTTACTGCAAGCAAAAAATATGGAAACAGTTTAAAGATAATTTTGTAAACGGCCTTTAAGGCTGCATACATTTAAATAATTTAATTTGGGAGATACTGCATATGCAACTTCCTTCAATAGAAATGAGCTGTATCTTCCATTAATATTCTTTTAATAATGAATTTAGTCTAGTAAAAGTGCAGTTTGATGCAGTTGCATTTAAAAGTTGGTTGAGTAGCAGATCATTCTAGAAGAGCATTTATAGCACTTAAGAGTAGTGTTTAGCCTGACTGACTGTTCTCAGGAGTCTGGCTGGCAGTTTTTGTTTGGAAGAGACTGCTCTACAGTATCCTAGTCTACCATTTATGTAGAGTTGGAAGGAGGTATGTAAGCCTACTCTGGCTCAGCAAAATTAGCTGGCAATGAAATATTACCTGGGAAAAGGTGTCTACTATTAGGAAAAGTAAAGACAGAAAACAGAAGGCACTGTATTCTAGCCTTTTAGCAGGTGCTTCTAACAGATCCATTCATGGCTTTGATCATGTTTGGTACATCCTTACGCAGCCCACCTCTTGGAGAGGTGAGACTACTGTTTCCTCTTTGTACATTTGCCTAAAAGAATCAGGTTAATCTGCCTAATATTACTAATAAAAATTGAATAGAAAACGCTTACATTTTCAAATAATTTATCTTGTGTCTTAAAATTTGCATTCCATTTCTCTTGTGGTGAATTTTTTCACATGACCAAAGCAAAGCAATGTGAACTCTTCATTGGATCGAGCTGTTCCTTCACGTAAAAGGGGCAAATTATTCACAGGCAATAAAATGTACGATGTTATCAAACCCTTATCTTTTCTAAACATCAAGATCAGACATCTGTATGAATAATAAACACCTTAAACTTGATATTCTTACTTGACAATAGTTTTTACTTCACAGTCATTGATCGTGGCTTTGAGTGCCAGTCTTCAAACCCCACATTTGTAGAGATACATGAAAGCTGCTTCACATAACAGCATGCACATGGAGCTAATAGTTTAGTCTTTGGATACGCTGATAAGGATGTTACATTGCTATGATGGTGCACTGGGTTTTGGAACCACTTCACCTCATATTAATTTGGAAGCACAAGGGGTTAAAACATTATACTTGTAGTATACCTACGCTCCATTAATATTGCATTACATCTTCTTAGCTTACTCTGCAGCTAAAGCACTTAAGTTTGCACTTCATAACCGTGTGGAAGAGTTTAGAGAAATCACAGTTACATGACATAAGAATCACAGAATCATAGAATAGTTGGGATTGGAAAGTATGGGATTGGAAAGTACCTTAAGGTCATCTAGTTCCAACCCCCCTGCCATGGGCAGGGATGCCTCACACTAGACCTTGTCACCCAAGGCTCTGTCCAGCTGTCCTTTAACACTGTGAGGAATGGAGCATTTACCACTTTTTTGGGCAATGTTTTCCAGTGCCTCACCACCCTCATGGAAGTAAATGAGGAATAATGTCTTTTATTAGGATTTCTCCTTACATATACACATAGTAACATCTCAAATTCATGGACAGTGGAAAAAAAAAAAAAAAAAAAGAAAAAAGAAAAAAGAAAAAAGAAAAAAGAAAAAAGAAAAAAGAAAAAAGAAAAAAGAAAAAAGAAAAAAGAAAAAGTTTTGCTATATAAACTCTGTATTGTGGCTTAATGTGACAGCATTGCACAGTATCTTGGAAATGTCAGCCTATTAATAATAAAAGTTTTGCAGGCTGTGAGCAATGCTGAAAAACTTAATTCTGAGAGCATAGAAAACTGTCCACTAGAATTTTTTAAAATAGTTTTCTGATTAGTTATCAGAAATGGAACAGATTTTAGTGGATGTTAGATATGTAATTCAATAGAATCATATAATATTGTTTTATAAATTCTCTTTCAGAATTCTTCATTGTAGATATTGTAACTTATTATAAAGCTATTCATCCTGTCATCAAGCCTCCAAAGGTTTGGCTACAGTGCATTTGCAAAGACTTCAAGAAGAAAATGAATCTACAATGATCCCTTTTGATGACAAGTAGCAGTACTATTCTTCTCACTGAAGTGAGCTTACACATTCTTTTAGAGTTTGTGAAGGATTTATTGTGCTTGGCTAAACTTCTGTGGATAAAGCAGAAATCAGTCTGAGTTTTAGCCAAAAGCTGAACTAGATCTTTTGCTCTTCTTTTTAGATTAACTCAGATAAGATTTTCTACTCTCTACAGGTTGTAAATGGTCTATACATGTTGTGAATTCTATGCTTTTATGCTTGCTACCATTCTATGTCAGCAGATTTGACAGTTGAAATCTGATGTTTTAAATTTGCTGATATTGTAGTTTAAAAAATATTGCATAAGCCCTCCTCTGTGTAGCAGGGCACTAATAGGAAGTCTTAGAATATACAAGAAGACTTTCTACTCTGGATCTGTGTATCAGCGTGTGTCCTGGGGCACAAATAACAGGAAATCCCTTTAGTGCTGGCAGATTTCCCATGCATTTTACATTGTGCTGAAAAGATGGAGAGCAAACTCACTGTACTTCCTTCCTGAAAGAGGTGGAAAGGAAGGGTCTAGTAATGATTGTATAAATGAATGGCATTTCTGCTTGAAACATTTTCTAGAGAGCACTGTAGACAACCATGTATAACTGACTACAGTCAAATTTAAAGAAATTAATACGTGATGAATTAAATCTGTCTTCTCTTCTAAAACTAAGATGTTGGAGTGTTTCGTGCCTCAAGGGGGCCTATAGGGATGCTGGGGAGGGACTCTTCATTAGGGACTGTGGTGAGAGGACAAGGGGTAATGGGTTTAAACTTAAACAGGGGAGGTTTAGATTGGATCTGAGGAAGAAGTTCTATACTGTGAGGGTGGTGGGGCCCTGGAATGGGTTGCCCAGGGAAGTTGTGAATGCTTCATCCCTGGCGGCGTTCAAGGTGGGGTTGGACATAGCCTTGGATGGCATGGTTTAGTGGGAGGTGTCCCTGCCCATGGCGGGGGGGTTGGAACTCGATGATCTTGAGGTCCTTTCCAGCCCTTACTACTATTCTGTGATTCTGTGTTGAGAGTGAACATGTGAGCAATCCAACCTTTGACTTAGCCTCACTCGAGTAGTGAGCGGAGGGCTTCATAGGCTACTGAAAGGTTTAACAAAGGATGCCTAAGTGCGGACATGAAGAGGATGTTGCCTTGGGGAGGCACTGAGCAGGCTTACCACAAAGACACTGAGCACCCGCAATCAGGTTGCCACAAAGGCACTGAGCACCCACAATCAGGTCGCCACAAAGGCACTGAGCAGGATGTCGGTGCCGGATCAGGTTACCACAAAGCAAACCTTGCTTGCAAGGCAGGAGCCTGTTGCTATGGATGTTTCATAAGTTAACCAATCAGATGTTATCGACTGTTCCAGTACTTTGTAACTTTTCTATAAAAGGTGGTGCTTGCGTTTAATAAATTGTCAACGTTTGATCACATTGGTCGTTGCTGCGTTGCCCATGTTCTCCCACCGCACTAAGATAGGCCACTGATTTCATTTCATCTAATGAAGTCTTGACAGGTATTTCTGGCAGGATTAATAGTATCATTAAACACAAATATTAACATTTAAGAGGTTAGCCTAAATCACCATCTTTTTTTTTTTTTCATTTTCTTAAAGTAGGCATCTGTTTCTTGTATGTTGATTTTCAAGCAATTGGGAAAAAAAGCAGTTTCTAAAGCTGTAGGATGAGCTACTGTTTATGCTCCTGTTTAGCAGGATAACTTTGAGGTAGGTATTTCCTCACTCAGTGAATCACGCATTTATCCTATTCACTTTTTATCAGCACCTTACAGAGTTCTTTTTTCCTTCAGCATTCCAAGATACCCTTTCCCAGCTTAATTTGAACCAGTACAAATGTGGGGTCTTCTGCTGTAACATGACATGTGAATCTAACCTTTTCGTTTTCCTCCAGATAGATACACTAAATCATTTCACTTACCTAATACTGATTCACTGTATAGCCTGTTGTCACAAGCAGTGACAAGTAAACTGAGGTGGCCTCTCAAGTGCAGTAGAAGAATAAACCAAATGAGAAAATAAGGCTGCAGTTTCCCTGTCCAGAGATAACACAGTTGCTTTTCTGTAGTGCGTTTAGATCTAATAATGAAAAGCTCTTTGAACTTGGAGATATTTTCAGAAGATTATCAGAAAATAATTTTCAGATTTTGTGTTACATTCAGGTTGTTCTGCCAGTAATGAAAATCTCAAACAGCATTATTAGTATTATTGTTGTTATAAATTGTTAATAAAAAGCATTATTGGGTTTTAATTATTATGATTGTTACTACTATAGATACTACATAAGGAAATATGTCTCCATTGCTGCCCTGCTTGATTAGCGATTAAGCAAAATCATTATCAAGATCTTCGTAACGTGGTAATACCAAGTCAGATGAGACAAGGAGACTGCCTGCTGTGCCCTTTCAGAATCTCTCAGCAGTTCTGCTCTCCACGTTGCACCTTTCATACACAGGGTTTTTGAACACAAAACCACTGTGTGCTTTGCATCAGACTTTTAATAGAAACAGAATGTGCTCTGAATTGCTGAATTGTCTTCTCTACTGATTGCAGCCTCCACACTGTGCCAGTTTTGTTGCTCAGTTTGTGTCAGTCTGTGTAAGACTTGCCTAATGGGACTGAGATTGCAGCCAGTTGTTATTAGAGCTGACTGTCTTAATTCCAGAGTAATTTTTTAGTAGAGTGTTCCATAAGAAATTAATAGTTTTTAATTTATTTTCATATTATTTTCTATGCCTTAAGGTACTTCCTTAGAATACATCTGCTTACTCCAGAGACGCCTTCTGTGCCTTTCTGTCTCATATCAAGAATATGCAGCCCCTTTTAGAACCATATAGCATAGTGCTTGCTTTAGGACTAAACCCACAGATGAATGGATTAATGCTGGGCAAATAGGACCAAGCATTTCAATATCGTTTCTCAATTCATTAGCTTTCTGAAGATCCAAGACCTGTTTTAAACTTCTGATTTGTTATTTTTATTCCTGATTGAACATACCATTTACCTATATTCATATTTTCATAAGCTTATGTGTACCTACTGACTTAAAAAAATTCATATTTGGGACAAGTTCTGCCACAATAAAAAGTACAGAAAGTTGTCATAAAAGTGTAAATGTGCCTGATACATATATATCTGCATACATAGACTTACCTGTTATGTATCCCATAACTGGGAGGCATAGAGCTTCATAAAGTTTTCCACAGCAAACAGAACTAAATCGGTATTTTCTGAGACTGCTTTCAGCAGAAAATTTATTTATTGAGCCCAAAATGTTTTCTTTTTATTTTTACATTTTATTACTATATTTACTTCTATGGATTTTATCATAATCCTCTGAAGCTTTTCTTGGTTACATTCTTGCTTAACTACCTACAGCCAGAAACTTGCCACTTTTTTAGGTTATGGAAGCTGTTTTGTATGCTCCCCCTATGGGAGCATACAATAAAGAAACTGGCCATGAATTATATGGAAAATGCATTAGTCAAGTAATACTAATCGTCTGATCCTTTAGTGTTAGAATTTTGCATAACCATGTAGGTATAATTATGACCAGAAATCACTGAAAAGGTAGAAGGAAAGTACCAAGAACTTTGTTTTGACCTACAAGATCTCTATATAATGGAATTCTTGCAGTGAAGAAGCATAAAGCCTTCACTAAATTAAGCAAGATTAGAGGATGGACAGCTCTTTGTACAAGCAGGTTAACAGGGTAGTGGCAAACATCTTCACATTATCAGGATTGCTTTGACAATGGAAAAGAACAAATAACACTCTGTGAATTTGAAATTGCTTTCCTAATGTTACTTTCCAAGAGTACCTGTTTACCTCTTGACTGATGAATTAACACCACACTACTTAATAGCAAAGGCTGACCTGTTGATTTGTTTGAGGAATTAAAGCCAATATTACCACGTCTTTTGCCATAAAAGGAGGAGGTGGGGAAGTAGAGGAAAGACTTGCCATCCTTGAAGTTATAACAAAGTGATCTTAAAGGTTCTATAGACATTGTCATAACAGTTGTAGTCTAAAGGTAAAAATTATCTTGCCAAGATTGACAGTACAGTCAGGACTTGTTTCCCTCTCTAATTTTGATTACCAGGCTATCTAGTGTGTTTGCTGCAGGGTGGTTTATTTAGAAGAATTTTCATTGTATGAAGGAGTGAAAATTTGGTCTTACGTATGTGGCCTCAGCAAAAATCTCTAATCCCCAGTCTGACCAGGGAAAATGCCTCTTTTTGAAGTCCTAAGACATTAAGGCCCTGAGGGTTTATGTACAGCAAAATAGTGTGTGCACATGAAGTTTTTGGGATCCTGGAGTGGAATCCTTGAAAGCAGATAAGGCTTCCAAAACCCTTGCCCAGGAAGATTCACAGTAATTGTTAACTCTGGTACCTAATCTGACAGATGTCAGTAATGTTAGTATGGAGAGGCACAGGCATGACACATGGTCTGCACCTACATTTTAAGAAGGCAACATAAAAGATAGATCCAGTCCAAAAATAGGTATATACATTACTTCAAATCTGTGCCTGCATATAGATCAATCAGACTGACCTGAATAGTCACTACTTTGGCTATCACATGCAAGAGCGCAGCCACAGGGTTTTTTGACTGAAGCTAGCTTGTCTTCTACCAATTTGGCCAGCTAGCATCTTAACTCAACTTGATGCATACTAATGTGCCTCAGATAATCCTTGCAGATATTGACAGCTGGTTCTCTATATTCACTACATGGCCACAGAGGAGTAGGACTTTATGCACAAGGCAAATTGCCTCTACTTCTCACCTTCTTCCTATATTACCATTCTTCTTGAGGAATTGAAAGGTTTGGGTGCAATGCCTTCTTCAACCCAACACATGCCATTCTTACCTGTCTGGATGGACTACAGGCTGGGACAGATGCACAGCTCAGGTTCAAGCTGGGCTATATTGCACAGGCAAGAATGACAGGAAGGTCTGGACCACGGAGAAAAGTAGGAAAGCATAAATGTAATATTGTAGACAGGTCTTACGGGCATAACAGGGGCAAGAAAATGTCCCATGCTGTGACTAGGTCTTTTAACTCATTTATGAATTTTATCTGGTGACTCTTTTGTGCAAACTGTGTAAGTAATTTGACACAGTAGGAATTAAGGCACCTGCAAAAACTCAAACAAAATGTAAGGTGAAGGAGTCTGGATCACGTTTATAAGTGTTAAATTTTGCTTAAGTTACTTCATGATTATAACACAATTTTTAACGTAGCCCTAAAATCCTTCTGAAGAAAATTGTGCTCAGAAATTAATTTTAAGTTATTTATGACTTCATAAGTACTATTCCCCCTCTTTTTTTCCTCCCTCCACCACATATGCTTCTTAATTAGGGCTCTTCCTCATAGAAATTACAAGCTTCATTTGGTTTGGCCTGGGGTTTGGATTTTTAAGGGAAAAAGTAAATGTCCAAAGTTATTATTCAGTAGTGTACACAGAAGTGTTTTGTAATTTGGTGCTGCTGCTCTTTTTTAATAAAAATTCTTGTCATTCCTTGAAAGTTACTCTAATACTTTTGGTACATATAATTTAAAAGCCTCGTGTCTCCAAAGATTTATTGTCATGATTAGTTTTAAACATCTGCTTAGCTCATTGATTTTTATGAGGTTACTTGTGCTCAAAGTTAAGAATGTGAATATTGTATGTATGAACAAACCCATGACTTACAGCCTAACAGGATTAAATAATGAAAACAGTTTAAAATGCAACAACATTTGAAAGATCTACATAACAAGAATTACAGTACATTAGGTTGTTATACTGTTTGATGTAACTGGAAACAATATTGCTTTTTTTAGAAGGGTAAAAACTATATTTTTACTATTTAAAAAAATATATAAGAAATTAGGATGTAAGTATAAATATATAAACTAGGAGTGTTAAAATGTTGGAGTGTTATCCATACAAACACCTGGGGTTAGACGATCCTATGAACTCAAGAATTGCATTAAAATTCTCTAGATCAAAATAAGATTTGTTGTAATATATATATGTACACACACAGGCATGTCATAAAAGTGAACATTTTGTTTATTTCTATTGGCTGTTTTCTTCCATTGCACTTGTGAGTTAAACCCCATAGTCAGGTAAGCCCCACAGAACAGCTTGTGCAGTCCTTCACAGCGGGAGGGGGGAGAGAACTGGAAGAGAATAAGTGAGAAAACTTGTGGGTTGAGATGAAGACAGTTCAATAAGTAAAGAAAAAGCCATATGCAAAGCAAAACAAGGAATTCATTTACTATTTTCTGTTGTCAAGCAGGTCCAGGGAAGCAAGGCTTCATCACGCATAACGATTACTTGGGAAGAGAAGAGCCATAACTCTGAATATCCCCTGTTCCTCCTTCTCACAGTTTTTATTGATGAGAATATCATAAGATATGGAATATGCCTTTTATCAGTTGGGGTCAGCTGTCCCAACTGTGTCCCCTCCCAACTTCTTGTGCAACCACAGCCTACTCACTAGTGTGGTGGTGTGAGAGACAGAAAAGGCCTTGACTCAGGGTAAACACTGCTTAGTAATGAAAGCATACCTGTGTTATCAACACTGTTTTCAGTACAAATCCAAAACACAGCACCATACAAGGTACTATGAAGAAAACTAATTTTATCACAGAGAAAATTAGTACAATACTAAATCTAGGAATCTGTTAGTGAATGCTTCTTTAACAGACAAACATGTTTATGCTCAAAGTATGCCATAAAATACAAAGTCTCAATAGGACTATGATGGACAGAGAGGGGTGATTCCATTAATACAAATTTGATGGTCAGGCAACTACCAATCTTGGTTCTTTCATTCTGTAGCATTTCAATATGAAGCTCATTTTATCTTTCTGCAGCTTTGGATAGTGAGCATCCAAAGAGACATTAGAGGGGCACCACGAGAGCTCATGCCTGTCCCATGCATAACAGTGGCACAGCCCCGGCTGTGGGCTTTCCACAATATGTTCACAGGCAATCCTGTTGTCCTTAAGCACCATGATAGTGTGGTGTGTGCCTAGGCATGTGCCCATCTCCCATGGGCTTGTCAGCCTTCAGCCTGCCCATGCAGCAGCTGGGTGTTTGGGACAGCACGTGGGGAGAGGGAGTCCTTCCCTTTCCAGCCAGTCATGTCATTTCTCTGTCAAGAGGGCGTAAATTCAGGCTGATCTGAGGAAATGGTCCCAAACTGAGCTTTGCAGCCAGGAGGACCAGCTAAGTCCCTAAGCAGCACATGCCCGCAGCGCCACAGAGTACCCCAGACTTGGCCAGGCCCTCCCTAGTGGGCACCATCCTGCAGGGTCTGAACTCAGTGGGAAAAACTAAGGCCAGTATCAGGACCATTGGTAGCCCCTCATGCTGGCTGACCATGGGGAGAGACAGTGGCAGAGATGAGGATGGAGATAGCCTCATGGTGAGGATCCAAGAGGAAGATGAGCTCCCCAAAGCATCAGGTCCAGACCTGGCTGGAGTCAGCACAGAGAGGAGTCTGGGAACAGGCATTCCCATGGACCAGGATGGGCCCAGAAGAACCAAAATCAGGTCTATGGACCCTGGTCAAGGTGTCCCAGGTGAGGCTTGTAGAAGACAGCAAGTCTGGGGATGCCTTTGGGGTGCTGACACTATATCTGTCCTCGATATGCTTCCATAGAGCTTCCCCGCCCCCAGAACCAGAGAGTAATGAGAGAAGCGACAGAGAAATTACTGCCCTTGGAGTGAGTGATTGTGTCCTCCCACCTGCCATCACATGGCTTGGCTGCAAACTGAAATGAAATACAAACATGTAATGAGAGTGTGACACAGCGAAGGGCTTGCAGTCCACGGAAGTGGCACAGAGCATGACAAAGGAAAGATAGTGTATGGCTAGTGGCAGAGAACTAATGGCATGTTGCTTACATCCCCTCACTCACATTATTTCATTATTTGTTGCTTGAATGAGTGTACCTAAGAGTGGGTTTTCATTTCCATAGGTAGTCTGTTGAACTTTTAGGGAATAAAGTAGTGTAGTATATTGCTGGGGATTGTTAAAGTGTGTTTTCAGAGCTGCTATCTCTTGGATTCACATTTGTTGCTGTATTATTTGTTGCTGTATTATTTGTTGCATGTAAATTTCTCTTTGATCCTAGAAGCGCAAGGTCAGCAGAGGTGATTATTTTGTATTGTATCAGGGTGTGGATTTGTGTCTAGATTTGCTTTTCAGACTAAACAAATTTCCTTTTTCTTTTGATAGCAAAACTATGACTTGCCAGATCTTTCGTCAAACTCACAATTTCTTTATGCATGGTTGTGTGGCAGTGCTTAGTATCAGCCAAGTACCACCCTTCTCCCTTTTGTAACTGAAGCATCAAAAGGTGTTGCTGCCAAAGTGTATCCACCTTTACTTGAGTGGGGAAAGATTGTGAGGCATGAGTCATTGAAAATACAAGAAAATAAATAACTTAGACAACAAGCTGAAGCTTTAAGATAAAAGCTTTTTTTGTTAAAAAAAAAGCAAGCTGCATTCTCCAAAAGTAACAATGATATGTATTTCTATTTTTTTCAATGATATATTTAAAGACAACTTAAAGTGTCTTCTAGCATATTGCTAAAAAGAAGATTTTTTATTGGTTTTAGAATACATATGAAAGTTCTTTGGAAAAGGAATCTTGTCTTCTTCATTGCCCATTATAGCACAAAATTGGTGGAAATGTTTAACTAAACTGTAATAAAACCCGCAATTTTATCTGCAAATTTTAGATTAAGAGATCAGTCATACAGACACTCTTTGACAGAATGTTTTCTGAAAGAGAATTAATTTATTAAGATCTTTTACAGAGGGTAATGTTCACAGGGGAAATCTTATCACCTGAACAGGACATTCATCTGCTGTCTGGGTGTGACAGCAGTCTCCATTGCAAGGGTCCCTGTAATCAGATTTTCAGCTTGACTGAATGGGATTCTCTTAAGGAGTGTTTTGCTGAAGACTGAGTTCTTAATGTAAATGAGATAAGAAGGTTATCCCCATGTAAATGTATTCATTCTCTTTTGAGAAAGCTGAATGTCTGTCAGATTTAAGCATTAATGTCTTTCAAACCATGCTTAACACCGTTTTTTCTTGTTGCTTAATACGCATATGCAATCTGCTCCCAGGTGAAATAATGAGCTACACTCAGAGTTACAGCATTTGGAAGAGCATCCTTCCACTTCATTGAGTTAATCTTTATCAACTCTAGGAAGGTCATTCCTGACAGATTTTGTTAAATCTGTTCTTAAGGGCCGCCAGTCTTGAATCTCTACAATTTAGCTCAGTAGCCTATTTAATTTTGAGAAGCCCTTCTGATAGAAATCTTTTTTCTTAGTCTCTAGCATAAATTTTTCTTTCTTTAAGTCTTATTCTGTCTTCTTCACTACGGGTATACATAGAGAACATGAGCTTTTTAAGTTCATTAAGACTGATATAACGTCTTTAGTTTTCTGTTCAGGCTATAAAAACTCTGCTTACTAGAACTCTCATACTAAGCCATTGGAGCTAGAATCCTATTAGCCTTATGGATTTTTTTTGGACTTTCCCAAATTTTACTACATCTTGGATCTGCAATTGTCATGAACGTGCTATCTTTGCAGTAAAGGACCTGTATTTAGAGAATAGAAAGCAAATTTCTACAAGGTTAAATTGCTAATATGAAACTCAAATGAAAAAACATATGGAGATTCACGTGCAGAATTGCCAAAAAACATAAGGATAGAAAGTGGTAATAGTGTGGGTTCTGCCAAATCCAGCTTTGAGTTTGAACATCTTTCAGTATGACAAAAATTCAGGGAACCCTGTAGTTAATGGATTCAACAAAGGTTTGCATTGCGCCCTTTTCCTGCTCAGTTTCTGCCCATTGTATGGGATAACAAAAGCAGCAGCATCTAGTATAACAATGGTTTCAGGCCTTGCATTTATTTTATGAAATTCTGAAGCATACTTATCTTCCACCTAGTAAGTTCTGGAACTACCATTTGTCAGATTTTGAGGGGCGGTCTATACTGCCCTGTGTCTTATATTTACCGGTACATCTACAACTGACCAAAGACTTTTGTTTTGATCTAGTATCATGGTTCTTGTATTGTTATGGTACATATTTGTTCTGATGATTACTTTGGTTTATCTCATCAATTTCTCCATGACAAAAATGAGAAGCTTTATCTTTGCATTCCTTAGTATCTTTTTGCCTTTTTTTCCATTACTAAAGCCCTTTGCTTATCCTTTGTAATTTTTTTTTGTCTTTTCTCTGCCAACTGATCATATTCTGCAGCTTCCCTTTTTCCCATTACCTTTCCTCTTGTTTATTTCACAGATAAAGGAAAATAAAGGCAACGATACAGAAAATTATTTCCACTTTTTGTTTGGGCTGTTGTGTTTATAAAACATTTGTACTGCCCTTATTTTTCATCTGTTTATATTTCTCATGTGTTTTTTGGACAGTAACTGTGCTTGGTTTGCTAATGCTGGTAATGTTTATAACAACATGCCTGAAGTTTTATTTTTCCTATTGCAGTGTCTGTTAGCAAAACGACACTGATAGAAAACCACAAATCACACTTGCACTGTCCTCTCTATCTGGTATGTCACTGAAATTTCACTCAGATGACACTCAGCAGAAGCATTGTCACAGTGCATGAAATTCAGCAGGAACCAGTAATAATGAAGTTAATATTGTTTATTTCTCTGACTTATTTTTTATTTCAGTACCTTTACTATTGTACTGTCAGTGTTGGGATTATTTCTTCTTCTTATGCTCAGCCTCTCTGCTAAGATAATTTTCTGTAAGTGATAGAATACTTTTGAGAACGTATAAAATTAAATGGGAACATGTGTACTTTATGGCTTTTTATAATTAGCCACTGCCAGGGTAATATCCCTCACATTATCTTAAAGTTTGCCCTTGAAAAAATTCTAGGCATCTTCTGTTCTCATTGTGCTTTGTGATGATCTTTGCCTTTTTATTGATTCAGCACTTACCTTTGAGCCTTACTTTTCAAATATGTTAAATTTGCCTTTTATCAGCTTAAAAATGTGGATCTCATACATATTTACACTGCAAGCTGTGACAGCTTTGAAAGAGGTCAGTTGTGTCAACTGCTTTATACATCCACAAGAAACTCTCTTATCTGTTCAACAGACACAGCTTTACAATATGTAAAACTAAGCATGTTTTTCTAGTAATAGTACCTCCTCATCTTGAAAATAATAGTTTGTGGGTTTACACAGTTTTAAATAAGATCAGTCTCCAATTAATACTGAAATGAAATAAAAGGTCCATCTAGGCTGTAAAAGAATGCAGGCAGGTAGGACAAGTCCCAGAGCAGTCAGTGCAAGCTTTTGGATCAGTAAACCCATGTTGTAAAGCTGCTCTGAGATCTTGACTTCAGCTGGAAAGGAAGTGAGCCCTCTGATTGGTATTTCGCTTCTTCTTACTTTTCACACTGCGTTATTCTCGGTGTTTTGTCTCATGCACCAGAAGCAAGGAACAGTCAAGAAAAGCAGCAACTGATGCAGCCTTGGCTGTTGCATTACCCCTACATAAAGACAGAGTTTGGGCCTTGGAAAACTTGAGGTCTATTACTGTCACAAGCCCTGTGAGATGGGACAGGTGGGGACAGCGATTGATGGCAGCAGGAGCATCAGCAGCTGCCTGGGCACAGGAAAGAGCTGTGCTTCTTCTGCATGCTAATCTGTTTTCCATGGCTTGATGATTAAATATGGCTATAATATAGAGCGGAAAAATTGACTCATTGTCGTGGTTTAAGCTTCTCAGCCACGCACAGTTTTGCTCACTCACTCACTCCCCACTCTTTCTTCCCTCTGCTCCTGGAGGGATGGGAAGGAAAATCGAAAGAATGCAACTCCCACAGGTTGAGATAAGAACAGTTTAGTAACTGAGGTATAACACAAACCACTACTGCTACCACCAGTAATAATAATAATAATGACAAGGCAAATACAAGGAAAGAATACAATAGCTCACCATCCAATATCAAGCCCGACCATGCAGTGCACCCCCCACCGTGCACCCTCACCACCCTTCCTGGTCTCTGCTCCCTGTCTCTACATCCTGGACATGACGTGCTCTGGTATGAAATAACCTCTTTGGTTAGTCTGGGTCAGGTGTCCTGTCTCTCCTTCCTCCTGGCTTCCCCTCCTCCCTGGCAGAGCATGAGACTCACAAAGTCCTTGGCCAGCCTAAACATCACCAAGCAGTAACTGAAAACACTGGTGTTATCAGTGCTGTTCCCAGGCCCCAAATCAAAAACACAGTGCTGCACCAGCTACCAAGAAGGAGAAAAAATGACTGCCGCTGCTGAACCCAGGACACTCATGTTATACAGTCCATCCTTAGGCTACTGCAAAACCAAATTCCCTGTAATCCAAATCCCTTGCCTTTGGATCACTGTGGATTATGGCCCCTGTAGCTTATTTTCAGTAGCTAAATTGCATCAACAAACTGCTGAGTTATATCTACTGCTATAATTAGCAACTGAGGAGAGGAGGAGGTGACCTCTTAAAGCTGGAGCAGGATAAAGGATGTCCATGGGATGGGCTCTGTGCTTGGGGTGCTACTGAAGGCTTTGTGCAGGCTGGCTGCAACAGCTCGGGAAACAGCAGGTGTCGGTGCTTCCACTGCGTAGCCAGGTTGGGTTAGGTGGGGGACTTTCAAGTCTGATGTTTCCCATCTAATCCATGTGCAATCATATACAGGAGAGCAGGATCCTAGGTGCTGAGTGACTGGCAGCACAAAAGTGTAAACATGAACATTCCTTCTCAGCTCAGCCACCTCTGTGTGCCCTTCAGATACATTTCTCTCAATCTCATTTCTTCTTGTCCAAGGTCTCAAAGGTGAGATGAGTCAGTGAGGACTTGCTGGGGTCATGGAGCAGAGATCCCTGCCCTCCTCTGCTGCCCATTTATTCCCTTCCCACACTGTCAGGGTGCAGCACAGTCATCTTCAGTAGTGAAGTTTTGGAGATGCATATGTAAAACTTGTGACTTGCTTAGCTTGACGTGCAGTGTTTGCAGATCCATTTCCCTGCCCTTGCTGTCCCTCGCCCAACCAGAGGAGCAGCAAACTCCAGGGTAGTGGGAGATCTCACTGGCAGCCCAAACTGAGACAAGTATCACCATCCCTGGAGCTGTTCACAAACTGCAGACGAAGCTTTTAGTGCCATGGGTTAATGGTGGCCTTGGCAGTGCTGGGGATTGGTTGGACTTGATGATCTTGAAGGTCTTTTCCAACCTGGTTGATTCTATGATTCTATTACACGAATGACAAGTCTTAGTTTAATTGTAGTGTTGTGGCTGCCACCAAGAAACTGTATTAGTTTTAAAATGATAGCTGTGACTTCCTTGTCATTGTAGCTTTTCTGATGTCATGGTTTAAGCCCAGCTGGCAACATAGAACCACACAGCTATTTGCTCACACCTACCCTTCTTCCTCCCCCTGCTCCCAAAGGGATGAGGAGAAGAATTGAAAGAATGTAATTCCCACAGATTGAGATAAGAACAACCCAGTAACTAAGTTATAACGCAAACCACTACTGCTACCACCAATAAAAATAATGATCAGGGAAATAACAAGAGAAGAGAATACAGCCACTCACCACCCACTGAGTGATACCCGGCCCAACCTGAGCAATGATCTAGCCTTTCTGGGTAACCGCCCCCCACTTCTATACTGGGCATGACGTGCTGTAATATGGAATACTTCTTTGGTTAGTTTGGGTCAGGTGTCCTGTCTCTGCTTCCTCCTGGCTTCCTGTGCCCTTCTTCACTGGCAGAGCATAAGACTGAGAAAGTCCTTGATCAAAGTAAACATTACTTAGCAACACCAAAACCATTGGTGTGGTATCAGCATTGTACTCAGACTAAAGTCGAAAACACAGCACTGCACCAGCTACTAAGAAGGAGAAAAATGACTGCTACAGCTCATCCCAGGAAATGTGATTATGGGATGAGAAGAGCAATAAATTTTGACAAAAAAGTATCAGGCATTACCAGTTTTAGTTGATAAGGTTGTTGAATCAGATATTTCATAGGCTAGTACCTGATTCAAAACTGTTATTTGCAGTACAAGGAGGACATAAAATATTTCCTTGTCTTTACTTTGAATTTTGTTCATCTTTTTCTGTAACTGGATTAAGCTGTGATATCATTTAAAAAACGTGTCGGTGATAACACGTGTCAATTATGGGTAAGACTGGGTTTTGGCTTGGTTTAAAGCAGATTTAAGGATCGGGAGGAGAGTTAGGCAAAGGAAAAATTACACTAGTAAAGTGAGTGAACTCAACCCTGATCTTCAGCATTTCAACAGCTGCATGCAAGAGGAAGAGATAAGGCTAGGATAGGTACAAAGAGAAGAAAGAAGGCAAAGTTTTATAAAAATCATAGCAAAACTGACTCTTGGTGGGAACCGATTTCTTTGTTGTAGACAAACTTTAACCTATCCATAGAGATGTCTTAAAGTAATTGCAGAGTACTGCCTACATTACTTCCTTTGACCTGACCTGAAGCTTAGTTCTGGTAATTTATGTTTGCATTGACATTACCTTTGCTATTACTTTGCTGGTTCCTTTGGTCACTCTGAGTATTAGTCTCTTACTCTAATATGTACATCTCAACCTCTTTTACAGTAGCAAGATATTTATTATATTACAAAGGAGGTTATACAAGAATATTTCTGGAGCCTTACTGTGCTCCGATGATAACAGGCTGAAATAACCCAAAAGGGGTTTCTAATGTCCAATGAAACAGAAGCTCCAGCTCTTCCCAGTGCTGGAAAAAAATATTTAGAAAGTAGAAATAACTGTAATTTATCACTTATGCCAGCATCTGACAAACATTTTAAACCCTGTTGTATAGCTTTAAATTCTATAAATAAATTAAGCATAAAAAGTAGAAGTTCCTATCTTAAGAAAGAGTTTAATTGGATATATTTTAATCATTACATCATAGAACAGCTTGGGTTGGAAGGGATTTCAAAGGTCATCTAGTCCAATACCCCTGCAATGAGCTGGGACATCTTCAACCAGAACCACATCCAGGCTGGCCTTGAATGTCTCTAGAGACTGTGTATCCACCACCTCTCTGGGCAACCTGTTCCAGTGTTTTACCACCCTCACTGTAAAGAATTTCTTCCTTACATTCAGCCCGAATATCCCCTTTTAGTTTAAATCCATTACCCTTCATCCTATTGCAGCAGGACCTGCTAAAAAGTCACCTCCGTCTTTCTTAGGCCACTTTGAAGTACTGAAAGGCTGCAATAAAGTCTCCTCAGAGTTGTCTTTTCTACAAGCTGAACAACCCCAACTCTCTCAGCTATTACTCGTACAAGGAATTCAAAAGGAAAGGCAGCAGTGCTTAATATTTTCTCTTTGAGTTACAATAGACTTGTGTCAATGTAATGTAATATTTGAATAAAAGGAGGAACACTTTAATATTTTTTTTTGAGTCCTTATTAATGCATACCTCAGTCTCAAGTTAGACTATGGAATGCGTTGTTCCATAATGCAGTTAAGATTCAGAAGGGGTTTCTATGCACTGTTACAACTAATGACACTTATTTTATAAGGGAATATATAAATTTCTTTTTTTTTTTTGGGAACTTACCTGCATTTAACTATTAGAAACTATAATGTTCTCTAGTACAGAAAAGAAACTCTTCAAAAGGAGATGATTGAAATGACAGCATAAGAGTCATCAGATATTATTTCTCGTGTCACAAACCCTGCACATTTTTAGCTGAGTGTCGGTGTTGCATCTTCCATTTCTCAAGGAAAAAAAAAAAAAAAAAGAGAGGGAGAGAAAAGGCATTTTGCTTATGCATTAGACTAAGATTTTATGTTTTGAAATGCATTTCTCCTCCTCAGATTTCCTCTTGGAACTTTCTCATTCCAGGAGATACTAAGGCTCAAGGTAACTTGATCTGAGTGTAAGCTCTTAACCCAGGACTTGTCAAGGCATGGAGTCACCTCTCCTTCAGTCCTTTATATTCTCAGAATTTTATCAGAAATCCTTACAGTGACAGAGAAAGCATTCAAACTGATACAACAAACAGCAAGAAATACCTCAGTTTATTGTTCCTGTCACATATTGCCCAAGGTTTCTTCCTGTCACATTCTGACATTTTTGGCTTGTTTTAATTAATGAAAGATAACTAGCCTTGTTTTTCCTTTCCTACCATTACATTCATTCCTACTAAAACATAGGGTGTAAGGTTTAATATGTGTAGGAAGAAACAGAAGTACTCTAAACAGACCAACCAAACAAAAAATTATTCCAAATATTTTCATGCATTCACAAACTCATTTGAGCACTTTTAACGTTTTTTCAGATTGAATAGCATCACCCTTGGTAAAAAGTGGCAGTGAAATGACCACTGATGATGGTTTTTGCTACCAGTAAAAACAAAAAATCTGGTCCCTACACATCTGACATTGTTTTTAAACTACTCAGTATTCAAATTAGCATTAAAAAGATTAAGTTTTTTTTTATCCTTTTCATTTTTAAGGAATTGATTCTATATGGTGAGAAAGTATAAGCAATGCTGTCATTTGCAATCACGTGAACACTGGAACATAAAAATGACATAAACTATGAGTCAAATGCAGATTAAGAATACCTACTTGCAAGCAGCTTCTTTAGTTCTTTAAGGCTTATAAACACTTCTGCAAAACTGCATGCTTTGGAGAGAAAGAAAATTATCAGCTTTCTATTCTATGTTAGAAGGAAAGTGGAAATGATACTGAAAACTTTGTAGATCTCTAATAAGGTCTCTCTTTGGCCACTGCATCTTTTCACTCTATTTCCTTCCATGTTATTTGTATTTTTCAATTTTTCTGGGCAATGTGAAATTAATAATTCAATGTGAATTATTTCTCTCTTAGAGTTTCCACAGCAGTATTTCTGTGGTAAATGTTCTTGTTTGTAGCAAAGGCTTTATCCAGGGCAAGGTAGTTTTATTTCTTCTTGTGTGTGTCAATTGAGACAATTTATTTCAAGACTTAGAGAGTGAAAGAAAAAGCTAAAAGCAAAAAGAGGCTAATAAAAGTCAATATTTCCCCTTTGAGGAGTGTCAATCAATTTATGTGACATAGCTTCCCAGTTTGTTCAATAAAAGTACTTTGTGTCACAAATGACCTAGAAAATTCTTGGGTGTCCTTATTATCAAGAAATAGCTGGTGGTTTAGTTTTGTATTACCTATTTAATTGGCAGTGGTATATTCATATTAAGCTCTTTCCGTAGACAATTTAGAAAAAAAATATAATTTTATTAAATTATGTTCCACTGCCAAATAAGTAGAAGTTCCATGATAAAAAGTGCCATGATAAGTCTGAAATTTATTTGGCATCAAAACAACATAGTAAATTGAAAATATATAGTGGATGTTTAATCAACTTAGGAAAGACATAGGATTTAAATTTTTATAATTGTTCTATTTATCTAAACATAGATTCTATTATATTGTTACTCTCTCTTATCTGGCTTGTAGTAGTGAAAAATAAATAAAGTAAAGTAAATTTACTTTAAAGATGTTTTTCATTTAAATAGTATCAAATGTTCAACTTATGTATTGAATCCAGCATTTGTGAAAATGCTAATCATGTGAGCTAGACTGAGCATTTAGAAAATGAAGAAATATCAAGTTTCAATAAATTATTCTAGTGAATAATTTCTTTTTAAGTAACTAATCTGAATCTAGGTACCTAACTAAATCCTCTTTCTTTTTTTTTAAACATAACATATCGTTACCATATAGTTAGCACATCAATGTACAATGGGTTTAAACTGGGGACTGTTAAGGATTACTTTGTCTGGATTTTCATAACAGGCTTGTTTTTCTGGTTTTTGACTCAATATTTTTTCCAAAATTTGTGTTTTCAATTTCCAATATTTCAATTTAGGCATAGTTTTTCTTTTTGCTGACCAATAAGAACATGCAAAACAGTGCCGGGAAACATTCCCCTGAGTCATTAAATGATACTTGTTAGTTAGCTTGTTTGTTTGTTTTTAAGGATATTTAAATAATATTTAATCCTTATTCATACCAATCTTCTTAAGGGAGTCAGATTTTTAAAAGTCCTCACTTTCTTTTTCACCCCTCCTATAAATATTGTACAATTCACACGCTACAATACACAACTATAATTTGGTCCCTGTTGATGACAGGCTCCAAACAGCTTGCTTCTGCCTACAACCCTTTGTCAAATTAACCTCTTCCCACACAGCCAACTGCTCTGCTAAATACTGTATTAATAATACTGGGGTGCAGATAGAGAGGAAATAAATGTCTGTTAAAATTTTCTTATAGCAAGTTGGATAGCATGCCTGCTTTCAGGAATGAATAACATTTATATATGAGCAATTGCAGACAAGATTTGAATCATCAAAATATCCCTGCCTGCTGGTGAAGTGCTAAAAATTGTATTCTTAGATGACTTGACACTTTACCTTCCCTTCCTGTGGCACTACATGAAGGATGTTGTACTGTGCGCTACTTAATTACTGTTGGCCTTCTGCTTTTGGAAGCTCCAGGATCCCTGGGGCTCTAGGTTTTGTGGCTTTCTCAACCCTAACCCTAAACATAACCCTAATTCACATGGCATGTTGGAGCCAAGGCTGACGTCCTGCAGCAGAATGGGTGTTTCCACTGTGAAAGGTGTTGAAGTAACAACGTGGGTGCAGTGCTGTTCTCATCTTGGCATGGCTTTGGCAGCCCCAGTGTCCCTGGAGTTCTTGTTTTTGTGGCTATCTGAATCCTAACCCCAACTGTAACCTTAGTTTGCATGGCGTCTTGGAGCCGAGGCTGACGTCCTGCATCGGACAGGGTTTCCCAAATGTGAAAGAAGGACTTGGGGGTGTTGGTTGAAGAGAAACTGAACATGAGCCACCAGTGTGTGCTTGCAGCCCAGAAAGCCAACCGTATCCTGGGCTGCATCAAAAGGAGCGTGACCAGCAGGTCGAGGGAGGTGATCCTGCCCCTCTACTCTGCTCTTATGAGACCCCACTTGGAGTATTGTGTACAGTTCTGGTGTCCTCAACATAAAAAGGACATGGAACTGTTAGAACAAGTGCAGAGGAGGGCCATGAGAATGACCAGGGGACTGGAGCACCTCCCGCATGAAGATAGGCTGAGAAAGTTGGGGCTGTTCAGCCGGGGAAGAGAAGGCTGCGTGGAGACCTCATAGAAGCCTTCTAATATCTGAAGAGGGCCTATAATCCCTCTGGGGAGGGATTCTTCATCAGGGACTGTAGTGATAGGACAAGGAGTAACAGGTTCAAACTTAAACAGGGAAAGTTTAGGTTAGACAAAGAAGAAGTTTTTTACTGTGAGGGTGATGGGGCACTGGAAGGGGTTGCCCAAGGAAACTGTGAATGCTCCATCCCTGGCAGTGTTCAAGGCCAGGTTGGTCAGAGCCTTGAGTGACATGGTTTAGTAAGAGGTGTCTCTGCCCGTGGCAGGGGTGTTGGAACTTGATGATCTCAAGGTCCTTTCCAACCCTATTCTATGATTCTATGAAACTACTGGATTTGTCAACTGTATGCTTTTTTTCAAAACATTAGCTTTTTTAACAAGGGAATAGCAACATATTGTTCTGTTATATTGATTCCATTTCACAACATAAAGGGATGAGCAACTGAATATATGAAATGAAGTGATTCGGTTAGTATTAGAAATTGAAGGGTGACCCTGAAACCTGTCATAAAAAATAAAATACGTTTGTTCTGTTACTTTTCTTTAGACACTTTTGACATGGCTTCTGAAAGAATGAGTTGCTGAATAATATTTGCAATCTCTCTGGGTGAAGCTTCAGAATAAAGTAGGAATTATGATTTCAAAATATCTGAAGGTATCATCACATTCTGCTTGAAGAAAATAAGAAAACTACTTGACAAAGCAGAGATGGTATTGAGAAAAAGGATGTGGATAGAAGTCATGGATTTTCTAGGAGCCAGAAATTTAGAAATTGATAGGAGATCAAGAAAAGTTTCCAGGAGGCAAATAACATATCTCTGCATGTATGGGAATAATAATGAAAATTTTGAGGGTGACTGCAGTGAAGACAGATGCAGATAGATGACAATATACACTTACCAAGCTGATAACAGAGATAATGGAGGATGAGGAAAAAATTGTTAAACAAACAAAAAACAAAGTGTACTTTATGGGAAAAAAGTGCATTACCTCATGCAGAAGAGAATAGGAAATAATGGCAAATGTACTCAGGAGCAGAGAGTTCATGGAGAAATAGTAGGTAGAAAGAATAAGGATTTTAATATTTTACAAGTACAAGAACAAGACAGTTTTGGTGGTTTTTTAGATGGTTGGTTGGTGTTTCACTTTGTTTTTTCTTAAAAGGATATTTCTATAATCACACAATTGCAATTTATTGAAGAATGCTGGCAAGCAGTAGCTACTACTCACTCTCTGTTGAGCTGGCTTCCACTCAGGGAGTCTAAAAAAGATGCACGGTGAAGTATCTCCATTTGATTGAGTTTAAAGCCTTCCTTTTGCCACTATTACACTATATCTCTCTTCTATCTCTCCTTTAGAAAGCATTATGTGACCCTGGGTGGTATATAAGAATGCTATAAATCATGGAGGTGAATAAGAAATATATCATACGATATAAGAACCTGGAAGTATCTAAAGAAATTCTAGGGTAATGGGTTTAAAATCAACAACTTTAATACTTTTTCACTCAGCACAAGATATTACACCTTCCAGAAAGTGAAGAAAGGATTCAGCAAGTTCATGGAGGAGTAGTCAACCTCTGGCCATCAGAGACCATAATTCAAATGCAAGTTCCAGATATAAAAGTCCCACACTTTTGATTCCTGGAAGTGAAAAAGCAAGGCCAGCCCTATACACATCCTGGTTTCTATTCTTCCATGCACATAAGTTATGGCCTGCTTTCACAGCCGCTGTACTTTATTGTGCCTGCTCTTGTGGCTTTATACTCTTAACTTGGTAAAATTTAAGTAGGCCAGAATTGGAGAAATAATTTATTTCAGAAACAACTAAACTTCAATTTCCAGATTATGTTTTCCTGTTGCAGTTTCTTTTTTCTACTACAGGAAATTTTTCTTATTAATTTCTGATTTAATTTTGTCCCTGTTTTGACTTAAAATGAGTTCTATTTCAGCAGTAACTGATCTCATGTTTAAACTCTTTTTATGAATAGTTGTGTTTGTAGGTCTGGAATGATTCTCAGTACATGGTTTTAGTATGGAAAAGCCTAATACTTTTCACAGATAACATCTGAAATCTCTTAAAGAAAAGCCAAATCAGGTCAAGCTGTAAAACACAAGCAGAAGCATGGTTCCTAAAGTAATATTTATAATTCTTGTATTAGAGGAATTATATCATAGAGTTCTTATCATTCCTAGGAAGATTTAAATGTACATTTGCAAATATTTAAAGGACTGTGAAATACTTAGATGCTCAATAGAGGTTATTCCTGATTTATGAGTTACTATGTAGTAATTTATATTTATTAAAAAATATTTCTGAAGGATCCACGTTAAGGGTAACAGTGATTTTTTTTTTATTTTTATTTATATTTTTTAATCCAGATTTTTTTTTTTGAAATATGGATAAATGGGTTTCTTAAAACAACAGCAACAACAATAAAACAAAACAAACCTTGCCACGTACGGGGTTTATTTCTGGGTTCAGATTGTCTTTATGTAACCAGCAACTAAACTGGGTTTCTCTTGTTATCAAAGAACAAATTTATATGCTCTGAAAGTGCCTGGACTGCATATTCTGTAACAGAAATGAGAAATCATACAAAACACAACAAAAAGTTTCTCACAGCAAATCCATGGTCATACAAAGCTAAAGTCAAGAGAGTGAAAAAGCAGTCTGAGGATTTTGTTTTACAGCCATATTGCCAAACTGGAACAGAGAAAATATTTTCCTTCTAAAAGAATACCTCATTGGTTTAGGTCATCTTTTCATTATCTTGTAGAAAGATAAGTTTCAACATAAATCTTAGCAGGACAATAAGACACTTGACTGTATATTTTCAAATGAGTTTAAAAGAACTACATGTTCCTCTACATGTTCCCAACCAGCATCTATTTCTCTAAGCCTTTTACATTAAACAACTTCTCATAATACCTTTTATTATGACAGAAAGATGCATGATTATCTTAGTAATAATAATTCAAGGGCACAAAAAAAATAATAAATACAGTCACATTCTATGAAAGGTGAAGAAAAATGATAAAGAATATTATTGGGAATTCTGTAATAATTTATGCACATACAAACTTGAATTTTTGGATGATGACTTTTACTTCTATTAGTGGATTGTCCTTGAGAGCTAAAAGACATCTTTCTTTTTTTTTTTTTTTTTTTAATAATGTTATGTTTCTACATGTCTGGCAAGGTAACGTATTTTGAATTATTTTCTGAATTCAAAAGAGCTGTAGACATGGGAACACGCAAACACACACACAAAGTATTTAGGCAGAGAACAGACATAACATTTACGTTACATTAACTTTCCCTTCACCATCTCATGATGAGGAGTATTACAAGCTTCTGACAATTATATTTGTGCTGCTTTTCTTCCATAACAACAACCAGCAAAATACAAAATCCTTATTACCAGTATTGGATAGAGTTTCTCTGGCATCTCAAGTTGCGGACTTGAATCGTACATTGAATTCAGGAATGGTTTTGGGTCCTGGTGCATTATGTAACTGAGAAATATGGGGTAAAAGTCTGTTTGTAGATGTCTTTCAATAGTCTGATCCTTCCTTCTTAGGAAAAGTCACATGTATGTGCATGACCAGTATTTAAACAAATAGTGCTGGAAACACTACAAATGTCAGTGTTTGCCTTCCTTGGAACTCTGTCTACCCAGGCAGGATCAAGAACATGTATTATGGCTCTGAGAAACCAGTAGACCTTGAACCACTAAGTTTCTGAGAACCGCATACTTTCCAAGGTGTGGACTTCGAACGGTAACTTCCTCTGGCCTGTAGAGGATGATCTGGAAGGAAATTAAACTGCTTTGTATAAATATTCAAAATTGACACTTGACCAGAATGCCAGATTGGTTATCCCACTTCTTATAGCTTTGCATTGGGTGTGGATGGCAAGGTTTTGGCAGTGGGTGGGCTGCAGACTGGTCTTTGTGAGACCAGACAAAATTGGTTCCAGGTGAATCTAAAGAGCAAAGTGGGAGGAGTGAAAAAGGAGAAACAGCAATAAAACCACTAAGGTCAGAGAAGGTGAAGGGGGGAAAATGTGCTCCAAGTGCCAGAGCAGAGATGCCAGTGAGGCAGGCTGTCCCCCTGCAACCCATGGAAAACCACACTGAAACAGATATCCACACTGTGGCCAGTGGATAACCCTATGCCAGGACACATGCATATTTTCTGAAGAACTTCAGCCCCTGGAAAGCTCACTCAGAAGCAGGTGAAATGTGTGAGGACAAAGGAGCAGCAGAGAGCAGATGCTATGGACTGATCGCAACTCCCCATTCCCCATCTCCCTGTGCCACTTGAGGCAGGGCACGGTAGAGAAGTTAGGAATGAAGGAGTGTAGCTGAATCTGAGAAAAAGGTGGGAGGAAGGTTTTTTAAACTTTGCCACTTTAAACTTCCCACTATCCAAATATATTTTAATTGCCAATAAATTCCATTAATTTTCATGAAATCGAGGAACAGTTTGTGTTAGAAGGGACCTTTTACGTTCACCTAGTCTGACACCCCCCCGCCATCATTAGTTCAGGTTACTCAAAGGCCCTCAAAGATCTTGAACACTTCCAGTGATGGGGCATCCACCTGTTCCAGTGTCCTACCACCTCCATCATAAAAAATATTTTCCTTATGCCCTACCTAAATCTACCCTCTTTCAGTTTAAAACCATTGCCCCTTGTCCTGTCACTACAGGCCTTAGTAAAAAGTCTCTCTCAATCTTTCCTATAAGCCCCTTTTAACTATTGAAAGTCTACAATAAGGTATCCCTAAAGCCTTCTCTTCTCCAGGCTGGACAACCTAAACTCTCAGTCTTTCTTCAAAGGAGACGTGTTCTAGCCCTCTGATAATTTTCATGGACCTTTCCTTAAGTGAAGTCGCTTTTGCTCATGACAGTAATTGGGAAGTGGTCTCTCTTTGTTGATCTCAACCCACAAGCTTTTTCATACTATTTTCTCCCTTTGCCCTGTTGAGGAGGAGGAGTGAGTGCATCTGGGTGAGCGTCTGGAACGCTTCTATGTATCTGGACACTAAAGCTAACAAACTTTCAGTACTGAGTTCCTCCATTTTTCCATTTATTATGTGTAACATAGACTTATTATTTATACATATAGATGAATCACTATTGTAACTTCAGCCCCAGTCTCTCAAATGCTAGTGGAAATCACAAGGAAAAAAAAAAAAAAAAAAAAAAGAAAAAAAAAAAGAAAAAAAAAAAGAAAAAAAAAAAGAAAAAAAAAGAAAAAAAAAAGGAAAGCAAAAATCTCTAATAATAAAAAAGGTTAAAGTCTCCATTGTATGGTAAATTTTAACCATTGTTCCCTCTGGATGAGATCTACACATTTTCTGACACTGCTCTTTCAAGGTTCTTCTGTCACCACCCCATGCAGTTAATGCAGACAAGCATTACATTTCTGGCAGCAAAGGATTAGATTTGTAAATCAACATATTTTTATTTGAAAGCAGAGGTCATCCTTGTTTCTGTCTCTGCTGTCCATTTCCAGCCTATTAGAACATCAGTAGATGTATTCATTGACATGCTATTTGAATTGCTATTCCTAGGCAACATCTATAATTATGAGGAAAGGCCAGATTAGTGATGTGATTTTCTAGTTGCTATGTAAAAAGCAACCACTTAGAATCAGGTGGATATTTTGGGCTGCAGCTCAGTCCTTATTAGTGTATGCCTCCTTTTAAGTATGGTTAAATCACTAACCCTGGAATCTATAATAATGAGAAAAATATTGTGAAATGCAGAATTTTTACATAATTGATGTCTCATCTTGCAGCTCTGTAACACATTAATCTTTGAATAACCTTCAATTCACACCATAACACGGATGTTAATGGTAGGAATTAGAGACCTATTTGGTCTTCTTTTTCATGTAGTCACTTGATTGTTCTCTAAAGAATATTTTCCAGTGCTTTGTCTCATCTGGATTTTAATGCACTTAGCAATAAAGCTTCTACTACTTCCCTTTGGTGACTATGTCACCATATAATAGATTTCACTCTTGGGAAACTTTACCCTATTCGATTATGGTAAAATATTTCACCTTTTCAGAAATAAGAAAGAGGAAAACATAACAAAACCAAAAATATTTATTGGCTAGAAGCTAGCAAGAGAGTTCACTAGAAACCAGGGGTGTTGCTTCTCTTAAAAACTAGTTCCTTCTATGATGCTTTTTAATTTCCTGTAGTGTGAATTCTGCTGTTGAATTTTTCATCACATTTTCCTGAGCTAAAGGCAAACCTTACCTGTTCCCTTTGACTGTGTAATTTAGCTGTTATTTAACATTTCTTCTTTGGAGTTGCAAGACTATCTTGCCCTTGAAAATGAACTGCTGAAATAGCCACACAACCATCGAATTTCTCTAAGTCAGATTTATTAAAAACAGCAGAAGTGGATTTAAGACAAATGAAGAGACTTAAGTCTATCAAGATGTTGTAACCTTAATGAGGTCTTATCTTTTATCCCCAAAGGAGGAAACAAAATTCCACAAGAAGCAGAACAAGTCCTGGTTCTGACTGACCTGTGACTTTCAAAGGAGGGTTTATGAAGATAGGCTATTTTTCAAATTAATAGGTAAGGAACAAATATGAGGTTAGTGGCTACGCACCTTACTAGACCTCTTGTTAGAAGATATCAAACTGACTGACAGAAACATGTGCAGTCACTCATTCCTAACACATGCCTGGCATACAGTTTATAGAATATTTTGACTGTGTTAGAATTCACAAAAGTACATATTTTGAGATGTAAAATAGTCTAGTCACTCTCAAACTATATAACAAAAGACTACATGAAAAAAACCCAACCAAAGTCAGATAAAGGACAATGGAGGAAAAAAATAAAACTGTATTTGGGTTTATGTGTAATAAGGCTTTACTAACAAGTTAAAGTGTTAGAGATTGAAAATGCATAGCATTTGCAGGGAAAGACAGACACACACATATGCATGCACATACACACCCAAGCATCCCCCTCAATTCACAGTCTTGGCCAATGGCCTTAGCAGGTCAAAAGGCTCTTGAGGAATGAAAGGCCCTTGGAGCAAGCTGAGAGAGGGAGAGCTGCTGCTCTTGGAGTAAGCAGGGAAGCCAGGCAGCTCTCCCACTACTCTGGTGATCTCACACCAATTCAATTCTGCACAAATAAGTTCCTGTGGTAACTACTTCTTCCTCCCCTCCCACATTCCAGATCCTGTGATTCTACAAAATGTTGGCACTTCTAAGCAGCTTTAACTTTTGGACTCTTCACCTAGACTACAAACTGCACAATGAGGTTGTTATTTTCCCAGACAGATGCCTTATTCTGTTAGGATATGTTGCTCAGCTGTTTTTTCTTGCTTACCTGATTCTTTTCCTTAGTATGCTGAAAGCAGTCCTTTGCCCACTGTCAAGGTTGAACTTCTTCAATGACCACTAATTAATTGACCACCTGTGGGTTGTTTATAGGTCTAGGTCTTTTGTTTTCAACTATATTTTCAAGGCACTTGCTATTATCTTATGCTTAAACTCTACATCATAACAAGAGACACCTGGTACCAAGCTCCAGTTCACACAGCAAGTTTCATAACAAGTTAATAACATGCTTAAAAGGTCAGGACAGAGTCTTTGCACAGTTGGCATAAACTTTTGTTTGCATTTTTAGTAGGCCACTGTGCAGTATCCCTGTCCTGTAACACCTTTTGTTTGGATATGTAGATGGGAGGGAGTGGGGAGAAATGGAGAATTAAAAAAACTAAGTCACCTTCACTACCAGTGAGTCATACCTATCTGCAAAATTTAAGCAGATACTGCATCAACTTATCTAATAATGTCAAAATAGTTCTGGTCAAAAATCTTTAATTCTGCTCTTGGAAAAGGCACTTTCTTCAGGGTGAAGTTTTTCTATTCTACACAAGTCTTGTACCACAAGAAATTAAAAAACTGGTGTTTCAGAAGCACGTATGGTTTCCACTTCCTGCTTTCAATGAATTAACAGATAGTGCTTTGTTTTCCCACTGTAGAGAAACTTTGCATTTAAGTGCGTATCAGACTAGGAACAGAAGCCTTCTGTGGCTATGCTTTTTCATACAGATAATTTATTTCTTTTTTTCTGGCTTGGTGGTTAAATAGAAAATAAACCTATAGCATCTAGTTCCAACCCCCCTGCCATGGGCAGGGACACCTCCCAATAAACCATGCCACCCAAGGCTCTGTCCAACCTGGCCTTGAACACCACCAGGGTTGGAACATTCGCAACTTCCCTGGTCAACCCATTCCAGTGCCTCACCATCCTCACAGTAAAAAAATTCTTCCTTATATCCAACCTAAACTTCCCCTGTTTAAGTTTGAACCTGTTGCGCCTTGTCCTGTCACTACAGTCCCTAATGAAGAGTCCATCCCGAGCATCCCTATAGGCCCCCTTCAGATACTGGATGGCTGCTATGAAGTCTCCACGCAGCCTTCTCTTCTGCAGGCTAAATGGCCCCAGCTTTCTCATCCTATCTTCATAGGGGAGGTGCTCCAGTCCCCTGATCATCCTCATGGCTCTCCTCTGGACTTATTCCAACTGTTCCGTGTCCTTTTAATTTTGAGGACACCAGAACTGTACACAATACTCCAAGTGAGGTCTCATGAGAGCAGAGTAGAGGGGCAGGATCACCTCCTTCAACGTGTTGGTCACACTCCTTTTGATGCAGCCCAGGATACGGTTGGCTTTCTGTGAAAGTCAGTGAAATTACAGCTAAGGTAAATGTCTGACTTTTTTTTCACCCAGGAAACAGAATTAAATAAGTATGCCACAGAATTAAGTAAATATGGAAGAATAAGGTGGTTCTTTGTATGGACATATTTGCCATAACTTTTGGAGAAATTCTATTTTATAAAACATGTCAGCTGCTGCAAAAGCAAACAAGAATTTGCCATGTGGTAAGACATGACATCTCTCTGTTATCTGATGAAAATAGTTATAATTTATAAAGTACAAAATTATATAGATAGTGACAGTTTAGTTGCGGTCTTGAATGCCTAACACTGCTCTCAAATCCAAAGAGAATTATTTAACACATTAGCCTAGTAGCTGTGCAGGACTGCTAGAAAATATCATCGTCTGAGGGCACTGGGCATACCAGATTTTAATAGAGTGTTAGATGCGGTTCCATGGGAGTGAAATTGGCTGTGCTTTCTAAGCAGAGTGAAATTATGTGCTATGCCTGCAGAGGCACAATCTTTAGGATTTATGATCTTGTATAAACCACCATTACAACTTCTGAATTTTAGGCTGTTCTGGCAAAATTGGATGTGTCGGATAACTAAGTCCCCAGAACAATCTTTGCAATAGAGCTGCTTATTTTCTTTGGCTCAAAGCATTCAAACAGTTTCAGGATGTTTTGTTCCTGAGTAGCTTTTACAGTCAACATGAATGAGATAACACTGACTAATGTCCTCTGGTTTCCAAGACATACCTTTAGGCCTTCAATATACGTGGTATGTCTTCATGCCATATCTCCAGTGTGTCATTCATGTGCTCTGTTTCATGTAAAACTCAGCTTGGCAGTCTTCAGCACACTGCTCCCTGAATGACAGAGCAATTGGAGAAGTACACAAAATAGTTATTATATCTTGAGCTCACAAAACTCTCAGGAGAAGTGCTAGGCAACTGAGACGTAGTCCTGAGCAGGGTGATAAGACGCAAGGTTAAGCTTGCGTACTAACAACTACTTGTAGCGCTGATGATGTGCAGAAGCTGCAGCTATCCAGAGGAGTGCTCTAGTGGGTATGTAGTTCTGCACACTGTGTCCCTGCTTGGTTTCTCTTCTTCAGCCTCTAAAGCAGGTCAACCTAATGGATATATTTCATAGTGTAGCAGGGGAACAAAATATCTTGAACTGTTGCTCATAAAAACTCCCTTCTGATTTTTTCACTAGTGTAAGAAAAATGAAAGCAACAGAAACCTGATTCTAGTGGTTTAAGACCAAATCACACTGTGAATGCTAAGTGAACTTGGACACCAAAATGCTTTAATCACAGACATATGCAGTTTTATGAATTACACCTGCTCCATAGGAGAATTAGGGGAGAAGTCAGACAGGTTACCACTGCACTCACAGTGTGCTTGTTCTGGACACTTGCACGTGATGATCAGAATGTTATAGTTTGGCTACCTCCTTGAGCTCACAAGAAAACTCTGCATTCTGTTGTTTGGGACAGGTGATTTATCATAATTTATTTACTCTACTACACCAAAAAGTTGGTACTCTATGCTAACAGCTAGTCTAACTAGGCTTAATTCATGCTGACTGCTATATTGTTTAACTCTGTGAGGTCTGAGGTGCAACACTGGGTAAAAGGGGAAAAGAGAGGTTGTTTCTGCATGAAATTTTTTTGAGGCGACTTTTTCTTATATCCTTTTCTTTTTCTGTAGCAAATATATGTATGCCTTTACATGAGTTGTGTTCCTACTCTGTCCTCTGCCCACAAACCGTTGATGATTCTGTCAGTAAATAGAAAGATTTGCTGTAAATAAATCTGTCCATGAAGTACTCGCTGAATGTGAAGCATTTTGACATTCAGAGCTCTTTTTATTGTGGAATATGTTACTGAAAGTGCCATTGCATATCACAGTGAGATGTTCCCTTTTCTTGAATACTCCAGTTGTTAATGCACTTTATGATCAAATGTCAATACAATGTGAAATTGAACACCTTTTCTCTTAGTGTTTAGAGAATTAACCTTTATAACCCATGCTTCTTCACTTAGTCCACAACATTTGAAATGTACTTCTTATTGTCAGCTTTACTTAAGCAAGACATTCCTTTTGGACCTCTTCAATTTACCTGTGTAGCACAGCTACCATGGAAGATTCACACCTTTGCTTCAAAGGGTTTGTTTACACAAGCATTAAAAAAAAATAAAAGTTTATGAAACTGTGTAAGAAAGTATACCTTCCCCATTGACTTAAATGAATTGTCAATATCAAGAAGAGCATGCTGGTATTAAGTATATTAGATTTGAAAGCAGAATTTTTCTCACGGAACTATTATTTAACAATTGTAGGAAGGTTATTTACCATTTTTGAACACAATGATTTTATCCATTTTGCTTTTAATAGAAAAGAATTAAATTTGGGTATGCAAGAGGTCTTCACTGGGCACACAAATATGCTTAATATAAATGGCTTTTCCAGAACTGTTTAATTAACTATAAAGATATAATACATTAGTTAAATTCATTAGGTAAATCTCTCACATTTTTTCCCCCTTTGCACTCTCCGATGCCATTTTATGTTCTAAACTGTGATGCTTCAGAGGGAAATGTTCCCATTGTGCCATTATACCAAATCCAACGTGCTTTTTACCAAAGTGTGAGCAGATACTTTGACTGCTAGTCTAGAACTTTGATGGTATCTCTTTTTTTTTTTTTCCTTCTCACCTAAACACATGGTATATGATGCCTTCCTTTTAGAGTTCAAGATATGTAAAGCTGTATGGAAAAATAATTGAAGCATGGAAAAAGATTTCAGTGTGGCTTCTGTACGGTTTATGAAAAAATGTAGTACCTACAGATTCAAAGCAGAAAACATCTCAGTTTCATCACAGTAGTATGAAGTAACCCATCTAGACTACTAGGAGTTAATAAAATGCACCATTAGTGTGAAATATCTAGAACTAAAGAATATTCCAAGTAGAGTTATGATTTAATCTTTGTGGAAGCTAGATTTTCTATTCATCATTTCTACACTTATGTGAAAAGTGACAGCATTATTTGCTAAATCAATGGGAGTTACAGTACCAGGCCAAAAGTGGTATAGCTGGACTGAGCATTAAATAATCTGTTCTTTCAGGTTTTGTGAGATGAAAGTCCAATTATTGATTCTAAAACCAAACCAACAACAAAATATTTAAAACCCCATATTTCCATGAGCACTAGTTCTAATATATTTCAATGTTATTTCTATTGTGTGTCACCCAATTTTAAAGATAACTATAAAATGAACTTTCATGTACAGCAGTCTTAAACCTTAATTTCTCCCATTTAGAATAAACTTCAGGGTTTTGTTTTTTGGTTTTGTTTGTTTTTTTTAAGGGGAAATATTTAGAACAGATTTTGAATGCCTGAAGAGAAGCAGAAAGGAAAGACTAAAGTTTCTGTTCGGTGGAAAAAGAGGAAAAAAGACAAAAGTTTAAGTGCAGTAATTAACGGACCTCATACTTCATATAAATCCCAGCAGTCATGACTTTTTGGGGAGGTTTGTTTTGTTTTGTTTTTTTTTTTTTTCTCAGAAGAAAGTGCCTTCATGCAAATAAATCTTATCATGTATTTTGTATCATATGATGAAAAGCAGTGACAAGTCCATCAGGGGTCCGTATTGGGACCATTATTATTAAATAACTTTGTTGGGAAGATGGACAGTGGGATGGAGTGCCCCCTCAGCAAGTTTGCAGGTGACACTAACCTGTGTGGTGTAGTCACACTTGAAGGGAAGGGATGTCATCCAGAGAGACCTTGACAGGCTCGAAAGGTGGGCCAATGCCAACCTCATGAAGTTCAATATGGCCAAGTGTGTGGTCCTGCACCTAGATTGTGGCAATCTCAAACATGGGTGCAGGCTGGGTGATGACTATATTGAAAGCAGCCCTGTGGAGAAGGACCTGGGAACAGTGATGAATGAAAAACTTAATATGAGCTTTCAGTGTGCATTCACAGACCAAAAAGCAGCTGTATTAAAAGAAGCATGACCAGCAGGTTGAAGGAAGTAATCCTCCCTCTCTACTCCACTCTTGTAGACCCCACCTAGAGTACCAATGGGTATGCCTCCAGAATGAGAAAGACATGTACCTGTTGGAGTGAGTCCAGAGGAGGGCCACAGAGATAATCACGAGGGCTGTCCTATGAAGACAGGCTGAGAGAGTTGGGGTTGTTCAGCCTAGACAAGAGAAGGTTCCAGAGAGACCTTCTGGCAGCCTCCAGTACTTAAAGAGGGCCAACAGAAAAGATCAGGAGGGATTGCTTATCAAGGAGTGTAATCATAGGACAAGTGGTGATGATTTTAAACCTAAAGAGGATAGAATTAGATTGAACATAAGGAAGATATTTTTTATGATGAGGATGGTAGGACACTGGAACATGTCGATGCCCCATCCCTCGGTATGTTTGATGTCAGGTTGGATGGGGCTTTTTGTTCTAGTGGAAGGTATCCCAGTCCATGGCAGTGGTGTTGGAATGAGATGATCTTTAAGGTCCCTTCCAACTCAAACAATCTATGACCTAGGCACACTTCCACCATAAAATGGCCCACTGCCTGGAACCAGAGCGAGCATGGAAATTTAGGATGTCATCTTACAGTGTCAAACAGGGCTGTTAAGCAGCATTGGCTGTGTTACCAGAAGTGCATTCTCACCCGTCATTATCCAGAATCTCTGGTGCTGCTGTCTCTAACTGGTGAGGTTGAACATTTCTGATGTAGGTACTACCAAGGATGCCATTACCTGCAAAGTCCACCATTTGTCAGGGGAAAACAGAGGGATAATATTAGATGGTGAGCTTTTGGAGAACCCAGTGAAATACCTTGTCGTGGTTTAAGCCTCTCAGCCACGCAGTTTTGCTCACTCACTCACTCCCCACTCTTTCTTCCCCCAGTCCCAGGGGGATGGGGAGGAGAATCAAAAGAATGCAGCTCCCACAGGTTGAGATAAGAACAGTTTAGTGACTAAGGTATAACACAAACCACTACCGCTACCACCAATAATAACAATGACAAGGCAAATACAAGGAAAGAATACAATAGCTCACCATCAATCCCAATCCAACCAAGCAGTGCACCCCCCACAGTGCACCCCCACCACCCTTCCGGGTCTCTGCTCTCCTTTTTACATCCTGGACATGACGTGGTGTGGTATGGAATAACCTCTTTGGTTAGCCTGGGTCAGATGCCCTGTCTCTCCTTCCTCCTGGCTTCCCCTCCTCCCTAGCAGAGCATGAGACTCACAAAGTCCTTGGCCAGACCAAAATGTTCTAAGCAGTAACTGAAAACACTGGTGTTATCAGTGCTGTTCCCAGGCCCAAAATCAAAAACACAGCGCCGCACCAGCTACCAAGAAGGAGAAAAATGACTGCTGCTGATGAATCCAGGACATATCTCCATCTGTCTTCACAGAGGTAATGCTGTCATGGCTGAAACTGGTCATTGTGCCTCAATAGAGGACGATCTGCACTATGTTAGACTGGACTCATCTGTTGTTTTCTGGTTTTGTTTTGGGTTCTTTTTCTCATCTCTCCATCTGTAAAGATGCTAATATACTCCAAAAGCACGGTCAGGAATAGGTGAAAATCCATTGCATTTGCCGTCACTTCCATATAATATTTACAGGAAATTTAGGGTACTGAGGAAGAATAAAGAATGTAGTGTAATATGGATGAAAATATTTATTCTCTGCTTAGTGTATTCATTCTAAACAGCAGCTACTTTCTTAGTCATTTAAGTGGTCATGGAAGAATATGTAAGAAAATGGGAACAGTTGGTTATTTTTGCAGAGTCATAAGAGAATAAGGGCTTTTTTATGCTTTGCTTTGGATATTTTAAAAAATAATTCAGTATTTAATCTCATAAAGTCACATTTCATGGTTTTAATTCAGATGCTCATCTTTCTCTTCAATGGATACTTTTAAATTCCTTTTTGTCTTTGTATAGTCTGAAAATTTAAAAAATTTCTTCCATGAAAGGTTATCTTGTTAAGAAATCCATAGCATTTGTGTGCAAAACATGAAGTGAAACTTGACATGTATTGGAGTGTTTTCTTAGTGTGTAATTGAATAGAATGTATTATTACATAAAAAGGACATGGAACTGTTAGAACAAGTGCAGAGGAGGGCCACGAGGATGATCAGGGGACTGGAGCACCTCTCGTATGAAGATAGGCTGAGAAAATTGGGGCTGTTCAGCCTGGAGAAGAGAAGGCTGCATGGAGACCTCCTAGCAGCCTTCCAATACCTGAAGGGGGCCTATAGGGATGCTGGGGAGGGACTCTTCATTAGGGACTGTGGTGAGAGGACAAGGGGTAATGGGTTTAAACTTAAACAGGGGAGGTTTAGATTGGATCTGAGGAAGAAATTCTTTACTGTGAGGGTGGTGGGGCCCTGGAATGGGTTGCCCAGGGAGGTTGTGAATGCTTCATCCCTGGCGGCGTTCAAGGTGGGGTTGGACATAGCCTTGGATGGCATGGTTTAGTGTGAGGTGTCCCTGCCCATGACAGGGGGGTTGGAACTCGATGATCTTGAGGTCCTTTCCAACCCTTACTATTCTATGATTCTATGATTACAGTTGCCATTCCAAAACGATCATACCCTGCACTGTTGCCATCAAAAACTGCCTTTAAATCTAATAGGCAGGATGTCTTTCGAGCTAGTAGTTTTCATCATTTATCTTGACTAAACATTTAGATGAAGACTTTAAGCAATTACAGTTCACTTTCTTCTGTAGTTTAAGATCCCTAGTGATTTCTTGGCAATTTCTGTGTGTGATCTCTGAAGTTTTTTTTTTTCCAGATCCTTCATTAGCTTCAGAAATTATGATGTGTGGTTTAGATTAAATTATATGGCACATAATTTATTGCAGATACATAGTGAATGTTGTACATAAATGGGTAGCTTTTATAACCTTGACATAAAAGTACATTTCATGCTGGGTTTTTCACTTGTTTTCTCTAATGGTTTCTATCATTTGCATGCAGTTTGGGGATTTCAATATAAACATTCAAAATGCATCTGATAACGTTTGTGTAGATAATGCCTATCTGATAGGAGCTAAATTTTATTAGTGTAATCTTTCTGCTGAGTTTAACATTGACTCTGAATTTCATATCATATTTATTTTGTATCCCTGTTGATTCTACAAATACTGTTAGAATCCCTATAGCCATGTAAGATGTGAGGTTTAGTTTTGTTAAAAATATGACAAAGTTTACTTTTGTCACAGTGCTGGGAAAGAACACTAAGGACCAAATGCATTTTCATTATAGTAGATGTGTACATTTGTGTATAAAAGCACACAGTGAGAAGAAGCTCATTACGCTTTTAAACTTCGCAAAAAGTTAAGACTATAAACAGATGTATGATACAAAAACTCTTCAGCTTTCGCATTCTGTACAAGTAACTATTTAAAAGAACTTCAATCACATTGTGTTGCTGCTCACGCATTATTCAGGAGACATATTTTTAAAATACTTTTGTGTCTTCTGGTGATAAAAAGAGTTTGTCTGATTCTTGCAAAAAGGAATTATCTGCTGGATTGTATTAACTTATCTGCAGACATGTCAGAAGCTGAATATTTATAACGCATTTCAACATAGTTCCCTGAGGAAAAACTGCCTTGCAAAGCATCAGGCATTTAAGGCAGATTTTCTATTCCTTAAAAAGTCTGTTCTGATACATAAAATATCCTGGCTGTGAAGAATATACCGCAGATTTATCAACAAGAGAGCGTGTTTCCCCACCTTCAGTTTTAGGATTCTCACTAAGTAATTCTAAGGTTTGAGTACTAACTCACCAAGCAGCTAACTAAGGTGATCAGCAGATCAGTTGAAATATCTTAGCTTTAGCCTTGTGTATGCATCTTCTGATGAAAGATTTGTCCACAGAACCATGTTTTCTTCAAAGTTCTTTATTTGCCAGTGTACTTAGGGGCAGTTTGAGCTACAACACTGCTGTTTTGATTTGTCTTGGTTATTTTCCAGTAAGTTGTGGTAGTCCTTGTCCAACTGTTTGAATGAATACCTGTAAGACAGTGATCAGATGTATAATTTTTGCCTGTATTTATAACTATAATACAACTGAGATGCAATCTGAATGAATTCCCTAAATTTGATACACTTCTGAAAGCAAGCCAGTGATTTGCTAAGGCACATGAAAACCAACAAGATGCTTGGTGACAGCCAGCATGGCTTCACTAAGGGGAAATCCTGCCTGACCAATCTGGTGACCTTCTATGAAGGGGCTACGGAACTGATGGACAGGGGCAGAGCTGTTGATGTCATCTACCTGGACTTGTGTAAAGCCTTTGACATTGTCTCACATGACATCCTTCTCTCTAAGTTGGAGAGACATCAATTTGATAGGTGGACCACTCGGTGGATAAAGAACTGGCTGGATGGCCGCACACAAAGAGTGGTGCTCAGTGGCTCAGTGTCCAACTGGAGACCAGTAACGAGTGGTGTCCCCCAGGGATCGGTGCTGGGACCGGTCTTATTCAACATCTTTGTGGGTGACATGGACAGTGGGATTGAGTGCGCCCTCAGCAAGTTTGCCGATGACACCAAGCTGTGTGGTTCAGTTGATACACTGGAGGGAAGGAATGCCATCTAGAGGGACCTTGACACGCTTGTGAGGTGGGCTGATGCCAACCTGATGAAGTTTAACCATGCTAAATGCAAAGTCCTCCATCTGGGTTGGAGCAATGCCAGGCACAGCTGCAGATTGGGTGGGGAGGAGATTGAGAGCAGCCCTGCGGAGAAGGACTTGGGGGTGTGGGTTGATGAAAAAATGAACATGAGCCGGCAGTGTGCGCTTGCAGCCCAGAAAGCCAACCGTATCCTGGGCTGCATCAAAAGGAGTGTGACCAGCAGGTCGAGGGAGGTGTTCCTGCCCCTATACTCTGCTCTCGTGAGACCTCTCTTGGAGTATTGTGTGCAGTTCTGGTGTCCTCAACGTAAAAAGGGGATGGAACTGTTGGAGCAAGTGCAGAGGAGGGCCACGAGGATGATCAGGGGACTGGAGCACCTCTCGTATGAGGATAGGTTGAGAAAATTTGGGCTGTTCAGCCTGGAGAAGAGAAGGCTGCGTGGAGACCTCCTAGCAGCCTTCCAATACCTGAAGGGGGCCTATAGGGATGCTGGGGAGGGACTCTTCATGAGGGACTGTGGTGAGAGGACAAGGGGTAATGGGTTTAAACTTAAACAGGGGAGGTTTAGATTGGATCTGAGGAAGAAATTCTTTACTGTGAGGGTGGTGGGGCCCTGGAATGGGTTGCCCAGGGAGGTTGTGAATGCTTCATCCCTGGCAGCGTTCAAGGTGGGGTTGGACATAGCCTTGGATGGCATGGTTTAGTGGGAGGTGTCCCTGCCCATGGCAGGGGTGTTGGAACTCGATGATCTTGAGGTCCTTTCCAACCCTTACTATTCTATGATTCTATGATTCTATAAAAGGAAGAATGCTAGATGAAAGGCAGGAAGTTCTTGATATGGTAGGGGTCCTGATTTGGAAAGAGCTTTAAGATGACCAAGAAGTGCACAATCAATAGGGCAGAAGTCACTCCGGCCTGTAAGATCAATGATTTGCTTCTTCCTCACCTGTACTGTAATCTATACCTTCTTTAAAAAGGCATTTGCTCCTCTGGGAAAAGGCTGAGTGGCTTTTAAGCTGTATGCATCACATTCTTGTTTTCTGGTGGCTACAGAAACAATGTAATTTACAGGTCAAAGAGGCTTAAGCAGACCTTTGGCCTTAAAAACCTTTAATCACAATGTTGCAGTGTTTTGTGGTCAGGACTTAATTCCCTATCTTGCTCCTGTTTTCCTGGCCTGGGGAAGGAGGATGGTAAAGAGGGTTCTATATCATCTTCTGGACCTTGCTTGTTAATGAGAATTAGCAATGGCTTTAGCTGTTCCTGAACAAGCCTGTTACACCCTGATAGCTCAAAAGCACTCTGGCAGCATGGTTCAGAGTAATCATTCTAATACCTAGGAGCTTGTGGTAGAAGAAATATGCCATTTTGCTAATTAGCAAAATACTTGGAAATTGAATTTGTAGATGTCTTTTACAATGAAAAAGAAATACAGCTTACAGTCTCATTGCATTTTTTGATGTATTAGGGTTTTGGTCTTTTGTAATTTGACATCATTTTTGTTCAGGTGAATCTCAAGACTACATGCATGGAATGAACTAAATTCACAGTGAGACTAAGAGCAACAATACATCTCCCACATGGATCTCTAAATTATTGAACACAAAGAAGAATGTTTTGCAACTTTGATTAGGGAATTGTTAATCAGCCCCATAATAGAATGTAGGTCAAAAAACAATTAAAGGCGTCTGACTTGAATTTATGATTAGGCAACCATTAAAAACACTACTTATTAAAGGAAGAAAAAAGATGAAGTATATCCATAAATATGAATTATTTTTTTCTGTGTTCTGTGTATGACAGTTTGAGCAGCAATAAAGCAGTTAAGTTAGCAATCAATTACTAACTTCAGGAACAGAGAAATAGTTTGGCTGATGAAAAGCTTATTCAGCCCTTGACAAATACTTGGCTGTCACAGTAGTTTGTTTGAAATACCACTGCAGCAACCCCAGCTCAGGCTTTTATTTTTGTATCTTCCAAACAAATAAACTATGTATGGTGTTTTTAGTCAGGCTTTGAAGTTCAATCTGTTCTGGCAAGGCAATGGTACTTCACAAACAGTAAAAATACAATTCCTGCTGTTACTTATCCTGCAGAACCATTTTTTTATCAGAACGGCTTGCAAAACAAATGAGCAGTTGGATCTCTGCTAAGGGTAAAGTTCTGTAAAACTGTACCATATAAACGTGCTATAAAAGTGGCAGGAAAAAAACTTAACAATTCCAACACTTAAAATGCACAAAAAATCCAGAGAAGAAGTTACATATCTCATCTAATTTTTGATCACAAAGAAAACTGACTATCATACAACTTCAGCCCATCTTCACTTTTATCTCTAATAAGGAAAAACATAATTTCACTCTATTAGGAGTTTGTTTCAAAAAGGCTTTGCCAGTCAAATGTGCCTATATGTGCATAAAACATTTACAATTCCATCTTTGAAATTTAGTAAACACAATGCATTTCACTTGCAAAATGCACTTTTTTTTTTTTGTCAAAGTTTAAAAAAAAAAAAAAGGAGAAAAGTAATGCTTAATATGAGGAAGGAGGATATAAAGATGAAACATTCTCTTAGACTACAAACTGAAATTGCATTTCAGAAAAATCTGGATGAAGAAATTCCAGATGGAAAGGGGACACTGAAGAGATTGTCATGCATGAAGTATACGCAGTTTAATAAGATTACCAACACTGATATGCTCAAGCTGTGAAGAGAAAATTTCAGAGGAAACTAAAGGAATCAAGTGGGTGCTGGAAGAATTACAGGGTGCCACATGTGTCTCATCTCTTTCAAGTGTAGTGTGCTTATGCTTTCACAAATTTCAATAAAGAAAACTGGCAATAGTGTCTTCTGATAGATCCTTCGTGAGAACGAATATGCATAATTTCAAGAAAGGTTTTGTGTTTTACAGAAATAAATATGTTAACAGGAAAAGAAATATTCTGTAGGAGGGGGGAAGAACTGCATGTCTGCTGAGCTTTTAAAAATTATCTTGATGATAAACTATACTGTTTCTGTTACTGATTTTTAGTGGATACCTATACATTTATTCTCAAGCAGAAACCTGAGATATTAGGAATATACATGTTCCTATCTGCAACAGTTTGGTGAAGAGAAAGAGGCGGCTTCAACTGAATTATTTAGAAAGAATTTATAGCAAGGTTTTGGTCATGTGCCTCCAAACACCTTCACAAGATCTGAAATCAGTGTAGCACCAGTGTTTTAATCTCCATTATAAACAGGTCGGACACATGCATGATGATATAAATGGTGATGCTTTGTCAAGAATAAAATAGTCTGGTAGCTGAAGGAGAGGATCGACAGCATTTGAGCATACTGCTAATTGATAAGACCCATGAGTTTTTTTCTGGCCTTGAAGCCAGAGGCAAAACAGACTTGTGTTCTACCTTCACAGCATCTAGCTCTCGACCACCTCTGACCTTGAAAAATTACAATTATCATATGTGTGCATGTCCTTTCTAAGGTATTATGAAGACTTCCTTGTAGCTCATGACAGTGAGATTTTTCATAGCATGAAATTGAGGTTTGGTATGTGCAGGATGTCATAGATATGAGACATGCTAGAACAGGTGAAGGTGCAAGGCTTGCTATAACAGTGGAGGAGGACTGGCAAGGGTAAAAAGATGCCAGTTTTGACCAAAACTGCCCATAGATAGTAACTTCGTCCAAGTATTTTTCGTTGAACTGTGCTTCATCATTGTCCAAAAGCATGCTGACCAGAAGGGCCAAGAACTTTGACAGAGAGTCAGAATCGGCAAGCCTTGCCTAAGGTTCCTCCTCCCTCTTTTATGCATGAGTACAGATGTGGCTAAGGGGGCTAGAGCTAATCTCAAGCAGCTAATTACCCTAATCCTTTGATTAAAGAAGGAAGAGTCCATACCTCTTACAATAGGCTTCTATCCTGAGTGTCCATAAGTGTCTATCTGTAATTGACTGCATTACAGGAAGGAAAGTTAAAAAGAACAGCATTTGCATATATTTTTTCACCTCTGTGAAGTGGCCTCAAGACATATGTAAATAATAACACTAAACTCCAACATTATGATATTAAAAAAAACTTTAATTTAACTTTCCAGTGACAATCAGGTGAGATACATAAGTCTTACCCCATGTTTTGTCATGAGGGAAGCAGGACCATATTTACAGTCTCAGCTAATTCAGCTATCAAAGCTAGCATTCTAAAATTCAAGGAAACAGTTACTCTTTTATTCCATGTTTCATGAGTTTTTATACCATGTTTCATGCCTATATCACAACTACAGCTACGATGCCTAGCACAATTCTGAATAGGAGATGGACTGAGTTACTAGGTATGTCTTGAATTTGGGTTCCAACATTTTATGTAAATTCAAATAAGAAAGATGTGTAGAGTTAAGAGTATGCTCCCCAGAATTTAAAAACGACAGATGTCTGTATGTACTTGAGAAGCTCCTGGTATTTGGTTTCTTTTTTAAGCATTAAATAATGCTATATAAGCTTGAAAATGGGCAATTTTCATTTTAATGCCCCCCTGTGGTGACTATGAACTTTCCTTTTATGTCCTTCCAGAGACACAGCTGGAGGCCACGTGGGCACCCCAGGGCATCTAAAATGGCACTCAAAGCCTATTCTTAGGCTACTGAAGCCACTCTTGGATTCATTTTGTTTTCAATTAGAATTCTACAGGAGGTGCCAAACAGACTACAGTTAGCACCGGGTCAGAAAATGAGCTGTACATCTCTACTGATCCTTTTTCATGTACATGCATTTTCCAAGGGAAATGTTTCAGTTGAAACCTATTAGCCAGCTTTCTCAATAACTGGAGTTTTTTTGGTCATTAGCTATGGCTCTTTACCTCTGGCAATCCACAAAGTAACTTCCTGCTTTTACTTACCAGTATTGAAAGTCAGCTTGAAGTTCTTCTACAGCAGCCCTGGAAAATACGTGTAACTATTTCTGAAATAATTATACTCCCTTTTGTAGGTATTATACTCCCTATATAGCCAACATGGTCTGAATAGGTAAATAGGTAGTGTGACCTCTAACTGTGGCAGTATGCAATGGCTAAAGGGAAGGACATATTCTCAGTAAAGATATATGAATGTCTGTTGATTCAGCAAATTATTAGTCAGAAAAAAATATCAAAAGAAGACACAAGCTATTTAACTTCACATGTCTTCAGTGAAGTAAGCAATGAGAAAATCTCTGATACCTTGACACTTGTTCTTAGAGAAAAAGAAACTTAGAATTAAAAATTGACCTTGACAAATCAATTGGTATAATTTGGTTTATATTAAAAATATAGTCTAGAATACATACAAGATTTCTGTTACAATAAATTAGAAGCAGAAAAATCTAATTTAAGATTTGATTGTCTGTATCTATTTATGCTTTAATTTTCATAGATAGATGTTACTATGGAGACAAAACCACTCATTTAAAGCAATTTAAAGATCATATTCATATATCTTCTGAAGTCTGTCTATAGCAAGACTGCATGCTCGATCAGCTCTATCAAATGGTGCACATTGAACCTACCTTACTCTTCTACGTTATTTATCTAGAAAAAGAGAATATGAGCCCTTTCACTTCTGAAGCCAATACGTATAATTGTGTCTAGATTTGTTAGCATAGAAAGGATGGAACTGAGCCAGAAAATTTCTCTGGTGCCCATGAGCGAGCCCAGAGAAACACTGTTATTCCTGACTCTGGTACATGCTTAGAAAATTCATATTTTTGAATGTAGCATATGAACATGTACAAACCCAAAAGGACAAGTATTCATCTGGCAAATTGCAATGATGTAATTTTAGCAGCTTGGATCCATCTAAACAATATGTATCTTGTGGATGCATTGTAAAAAAAAAGAATCCTTTCTACTCAGCGCTATGCAAACTCACAAGTCACAGTGTGATACTATTCTATGGACCCCTAAGATTTGCATTTTCTGAGTTAGAAAAGCAGGTGGGCATCTGTAATACTTGAAATAATTGCAGAGGTATTACAGAATCAAATTTTGTTTTAATAGTAATGAAAAAAACACAGGTGAGAGCAAATCACAGTGACCTATCTTCTTGAATGCAGTTGTTCATACCTATCCAAAAGCTGCTTTTTGTTATACTATATTGAAAACCAACATGCTGTTAAAATAATGATTCTCATTCTGGTGGATGCATAGCATGCTTTGTGTGATTTAATATTACATACGCTGGAGCAAACTATAGTGCTACATATAAACTGTGAACAGTTGCGGTTCCTGTCTGAAGTTGGTAGGATGAGGACAAAAATCCCAGCTGCAGGCCACCTATGTGGAACCAGGATCTTAACCGTTTAAATAGGAGCAAGAATTACTTCCTTTTTGCAGCATTGCAGTATTAATACTGACATGTACTTGGCTATTACACTCATGCCTTCATCCATATTGCATCACACTCCTTAAGGTTTCTTTGTTTCTGCATTCAAGGTACGCATCGTTCAGCATTGTAATGCCACCTGCTCCTGTACATACACATATTGGTACTCTTTTCTTCCTTGCAATTTTAAATAGGTATACATAGACTCACGCACACCAACAAATACAATAGTTCCTATGAGCTATTGCACACACATTTACAAGGTGTGAATGAAAAAAACTACAAAGAAGCAACATATCTTCTAAAAACACTGTAGTGTGTAAGACCAGAGAAACAAAGTGAAAATTGCTTTATAGATGTAATTTCGCACACCATCCTATGGATTGCTTAATTGCTTTTAATATATATTAAAAATCTGGTAATTATTATCCAAATAAAATAAAATTAAATAGGAATTCTTAGGATAATTAGCTTGAAGCTTTTATTTTTTCAAGTGATGAAGATGTGGTAATGTTATTCTTGTATTCTGATTTGCGTTTTTTTACAAGAAAGCTGCCACCACTTGCATATGATAACCAGAGGATTTTATTTCTGTATCATGTACCTCAAACAGACCAAAAAGCAGAATATCCTTCTCACTGTTTCCTCAAGTATACAGGCATTTGATCTGTCTCCAGTTATAGCTGCCAGTGGCAGATGATTTCTATTTGGTTTAGCAGCAGTTGCTTAAATTCATGTTATTAGAGTCAGTGGGCTAGGTCTCTAGCTGCAGATTAAGAAGTGTGACCCTGCCATAACACCTGTGTTATATCTGCCAGCTTTTGGGCAGATGTTTTGGGTACTGTGGGGTTAGTTGCCTGCATTTAGATGCATAAATCCCACCTCTGTCATCAAAGTTGTTGCTCTGTTTAGCCAGAAACCAAAAAGTCTGTGTCCAAATAATTTTGTAGAAGTCAGCTACAGTGTCCTCAGTTTGTTAATTTAAGTATAAACATAGTTTTTCTTCAAAAGGAATCAAGCTTATGACCCTGAGCTTGTAGGCATATCTTTAAGTGTCCTTCAATGAAATATCTTACAGCCTTGACAGGTTTTGTCTCGCACCTTCATCTTTCTCTGCTTCTGAAAGGTTCTCTTATAAAGCTTTGTTGCTCTCATGGAAACAAAAGGAAGAATATTTTTATCTCAAGCATCTTTATGTATATTAAAATGACAGTAACTCATCTTTGTTTTAACAAAATGTTACATCAAGGCTGTTCAATGTCCATCGCTCATGTAGCTACATCCAATCTGCAGTGTTTCCAAGGCTGATAGCAAGATGAGAATCCCACACTGACGTGTTTCAGAAGCAGAGGAGGGGCAGCATATTGTTGGGAAAAAGGAAATATTGTTGAGTGTAGGAAAGCTCACAAAGTCTGCTTATATACAGCCCTTGCAGAGGCAACACTCCCAGACATGAGCAGATTTGCAAAAAGCATGTGTGAAGTGGGTTTTGAAACTCTGCTGCGTTCATCCAGTTTATTTGTCCTGCTGCCACAGGATACCAAAAGACCACATCTCTGACATCGGTGAGGCTCAAAGATCAAGCCCTAAGCCTGAAGCAGGTCGTGCTCCTGAACTGAATGGTTGCAAATCTTGTTCGTGCAGGCAATACCTACTCTTTTCCTTATGATCTTCAGCCGCTGCCAACCCCACCCCTCCCACAAATACTGGTTTGTAAAAATGCCTGAGTTGTTTCTCTTGGAGAAACAGAACAAAATACAAGAGCCTGAGAACAACGACACCCCATCAGGAGTCCATCTGGCCCAATATTCTCCCTCCTGTGGCACCCCATACATGTCTAAAGGACAGTAGATGAGGAGTGCAGGTCTACTTCTGTCAGAGTCCAGAGGGTATTCATAGGCCTCAATGGCCAGGACCAGCCTCCCTTGGGATCTGCACTGCAGATAGCCCCTCAGACCTGTGTCAGGGCTTGTCATGCAGGACTATATGAACAGCATGACATTTCATAGCTGTTCTGATCTATTCTGTTCCATTCTGTTCCATTCCATTCTCTTTTATTCTATTGCATTCCGTTCCCTGCACTCACAATGGGTTGCATAATGATGAGGCCATTATTTACCTGAAATGCCAAGGGGCTTTCAGCACCAAAAACACTTTCAAAGACACAAATCAGAAAGGTTTGTGGTGGAAAGAGTATTTTATTTATTTATAAATAAAGTGATTTTATCTTATATTAGTTTAGCTTAGTTTAGTTTAGTTAATTTTAGCCTAGTCTAATTTAGCTTAGATTATATTTTCTTTTCCTAAATCTTTCATAGTGGTGCTGGGGTGGTGCAAGAGCAGTGCAAGAACCCAGCCAGAATGGGCCGGGGAAGACCTGACAAGGAGTGGTGCTCAATGCTACAGAGGACAGGCAACAATCCCGGGGCCACGCTGGGGCCAGCCTGGGAGTCCAGCACGCTGCCTCCTCCCGGATGCGGGGCACGAGGGCCAGCTGCGTGGAGCATGAGCTGCTGCCTTTGGGCTACTATAACCCAAAGGAGCCCCATGAAGGGGCTGTGCTCGGCTGCGGAGGAGGCAAAAAACCCTGGGGACACTTGCTAGTCCACCTGGGGGGAAAAAAGCTCTTCCCCCCCAGCTGCAGGACATGAGGGCCATCTTCGTGGAGCATGAGCACCAGGTGATAACCAAGCCGGAATGGACCAAGGAACCCTGACAAGTGGTCATGCTCAGTGCTCAGAGGAAGGCAAAAAACCCCTGGGGACCTGTGCCAATCTGCCCCGGGGGAAAATTCCTTCCTGACCCCAGTGCTGGCGATCGGCTACTCTCTGAGCACGTAAGCAAGACCTGCTCCTGGTCCACGGCCTGGTTATGGCTCTTGGGGAACACTGGCACTGCCTTTTCTGCCTCCACCTGGAGCCATCTCAGGGGCTTCCAACAACAGCAAAATGACCCTGGCCTGACCAACTCTGGGGGCAAGAATCCTTCCTGTGCCTGGCAGTGGGAGCTATAAAGCACTGGCAGAGGGCACTGGGCCATCTGTGGACCCTATTTCTTATGGCTACTGTTGCTATCTCCCCAGAAGATGAGGACGGTGATCTCCCCGCAGACTGAAGCAGCCTTTTGTCATTGTATCTGATGTAACAAGAGACTTTTCCACTAGCTTGCTTAAAAATCACATAAACAGAATCACAGTATGGTTGAGATTGGAAAGGGCTTCTGAAGGTCATCTTGACTAACCCTCCTGATCAAGCAGGGCTACTTAGAGCAGGCTGTCCAGGACCATGTTCAGACACAGCTTTTTAATATCTAGAAGAAGGGTTTCCACAACCTCTCCCGGCAACCTGTGTCATTGTTCAGTCACCCTTACACTCAAAATGTCTTTCCTGATGGTTAGAGGGAACCTCCTGCAGTCCAGTTTGTGCCCATTGCCTCTGGTCCTGTCACTGAGTATCACTGAAAACATTAATAAGGTCTTTCCTGGGCCTTCTGCTCTCCAGGCTGAACAGTCTCAGCTCTCAGTCTTTCCTCATAGGAGATATGCTCCAGTCCCTTCATCATCATCTTCATGATCGCTGCCTGGACTGCCGCTGGTACATCTATGTCTTTCTTGTATAGGGGATACCAGAAATTGACACAGTACTCCAGGTGTGGTCTCACCAGTGCTGAGTGGAGGGGAAGGATCATCTCCCTCGACTTGCTGGCAACACTCCTCTTAATGTGGCCCAGGATACCATTAGCCTACTTTGCAACAAGGACACATCACTGGCTCATGTTCAACTTGGTGTCCCACCAGGATTCCCACATCCTTTTCTGCCAGACTGCTTTCTAGCTGCGTGGCCCTCTGCCAGTGCCAGTGTCTGGGGTTAATCATCCCCAGATGCAGGATTTTATAGTTCTCCTTGTTAAACTTAATGAGGTTCCTCTCAGCCCATTTCTTTAGCCTGTCAAGATCTCTCTGTTAGTCAGAGGACAAACAGAAGTCCTGGTAGACAATATCCATTTCTCTCACTTCATCTACCAGGCCAGTCAGTTCATCATACAAGCATGACTTCTAATTGGTGAATCCTTGCTGACTAGTCCTGATGATTTTCCTGTTCTTAATGTGCCTGGAAATAGTTTCCAGGGTTAGCTGCTCCATCATCTTCCCTGGGATAAAGGTGAGGACTCCCTGAGCCCTCCTTCTTGCCCTTCTTGAAGGCAGGGGGTGACACTTGTTTTCCTCCAGTGTTTGAACAAAATACATTGTTGGATCTGGGCCTAAAGAAATATGTGCTCCCTATGGCCTTAAATGAATAGAGTATAATTCTCTTTGCAGTATGCTCAGACACAAAAATACTACAAAACTTAATGTTGTGTAGATGTTACCTTATCACAAATGACGTTTTTGTTTCATCTGCTTATTTGCATTTCAATACTACTTTGTCCCTATATTTCCAAATTATTATCAGATTTCTTTTGCAAGCAGCTCTGTGTGTCACTGGGTGCATTATCAGAAATCCTGAAAATAAATACAGTTAGAAAGTGCTGTAGTGTCTCAATATCTGTGAAAAGTATACTGTATTTAGTATTTTTGTATGCAAAACTATATAAAGAACAGAGCAAATACATATTACTTGTGCAGTACAAGTCAAGACTTTTTCTTGCAAATATCTGCATGTGCATTAAGTAATACTTGCATGAGAACAAATATTTATAAATTACTCAGAATTAATTTTAAGAGTAAATTAGAAGATTCGTTTCTGAACGAGTAGATTCTGAAACAACCTTCTCATCAAATTAGCAGAGGCAACAAAGGCAGCTTGTTTTAAAAAGAGTCTAGATGCTTTTCAGACTGACTAATGTAATTGCACAGGCATGTAAACTACAGAGCTCACTGACCCAGGACATGTCCTCTACTCTTGTTTCCCTATACTTATGCACATACATGGAAAACAGATTTATCTTTGGATGTTAGTGCTTGCAGTATCAGAGATTAAATAGTTATTGGATAGTTCATTTCATAGGAATCTTGATGTCTTAACTTCAAGTGTAAATTGATGAATTTGTCCTTGCTTGTGTATGTAGAGATTCTTTCTCATTGCATCTTATAAAATATTTTTCAAGCTGCTTCCAGTAAGAAAGTATATAAAAGGTTAATATAATAGTTATTTTTAGCTTCACATTCCTATGAAAAAAAATGGCAATTTGACTGTATTCATTGTGATTTGAAACCAGATAAATAATGAATAGTTCAAGTGATAATTACCTTATTTCAATATTTACAGAAAACTGGCACTTCATCATCAAAGCACATCTAGAATTGTCTTATTACCTACACAAGTGCCTGCTTTCTATAAATTGTCTTATTACCTACACAAGTGCCTGCTTTCTATAAATATTGAAATTTGGTAATTATCTCTAGCAGTATTTCTTCCTTATCTACTTTTCAGAATTGTGCAAACAGAGGTATTGTTTAGTCATTAACATTTTCCAGATATACATCTGGTTTCTTTTTTATGAGAGTGCATAAGTAAGACAAGTAAGTTGCAAAATAATGTCAATGACATGGAAAGAAATATCTTTGTATCAGAGGCATCCAAAAGAATGAGTTAAGACCATGCTATTAAAATATCTGGATTTAGCCTGAATATATTCCTAAAAGGAAGGGCCAATTCTTAATAACAATAAGAGACTCTAACTACTAAAAAGGAGTCATTGACATACATGCATCATGAAAGTAAAACCTCAGTTTTTTTCTAACACATATTAGAGCCAGGCTGCTCAGTAACATTCAGCCTTCTTCACTGGATCAGGAAACAATATAATATTTCCCCAGATTGTTATCCCTTATAAGTCTATTTGGGAGACAGTAGACAGGAACAGACTGAATTAATGTGTATGCTGCAATTATGGTTTCCCCTGATTTTAGTTTATGATTACACTGATCTGTACCTCAGATAATAAAGAAAAATTAATCCATAAAAGAAAATGTATGGAGAACTTTTATATTCTCATCCTTCATAAGATACTATGAAAAGTAATGGAACACTGTGAAAAGAATTTTGTATGGACTTTAGGGAGCCATCCATAACTTGGAGATTGGGCACAGGTTACTTCACATCTGTATTAACTGCATTTTGCTGTTTTCAGAGAAAGGATGTATCAGTAGATACATTAACTGTCCTAACTTCAAAATCTCTTGTTTTGTCAATCCATTAGGCATGCTACGGAGTTTAGCTCTATTCTGGAGGAATCTTGAGCTATGTCATGCTTGTCTAGAAGGGTTGGACCAGATGATCCCTTAGGCCCCTTCTAACCTGGTGTTCAGTGATTCTGTGTCTGTACTAGTGTTATAAATCAGGGCCTGAGAACAGCCTTAAGCACTGTCCAGTGGTTGCCCGATAATTATAGTTATTTGCCTGCTCCCTAAGAGGTTCAGCTCATGCCAGATTGCACACTTCCACATATGCTGGGGAAAAACATGTAGAGAATGCTCCTGACAGTAATTTAGATTATTTTCTTATTTACTGGTTTACGTACTTATTCACAACATTCACTTATCTTCCTCTGAAACTAGATGAATTGACCACTAAAATTTTTTACGAAGCTGGTTGAATGGGATTGACATCATCTAGCCTGAAATGTGAAGAGACTTTATTATTTTAACATTATATGAGCTATGACCAGAAGTGTTTCTTTCACTGAATATAGGTGGAATCAGTACATGGATGTCAATGATATATATTATGTCAAAGTTATATATTTGAAGGTAGATGAGATTAACCCCTCCCTTTAATGCTTTCTTAGCTTCTCCTTCGAAGTTATATATTTGAAGGTAGATGAGATTAACCCCTCCCTTTACTGCTTTCTTAGCTTCTCCTTTTGTACTCTAAGTCTCATTTCTTAGGATTTAACATCCATAAGATTCTTAGGGGTGCCACAATGCATTTATTAGGGGTTAACAGCCTCATATGCTTCCAATAATTCATTATATCTGCATTAAAGAGGAGTTCAGTCAATCTGAAATTTTCAAATGCTTCCTTCCCTATGAAAGAATCACTTGAAATGAAGAAATATTGGGTATTTTTTCACTGCCTTCCACTACACAGATATCGTAAAAGGGCTGTCATATGGTGACAGAAGCACCTGATGCCATAGGAGTCCAGCATGAAATTATGCTATAATAAAGATCTTACAAAATAACATTAATTCCCTTCCTTCTCTAGGATTCAAGTATCTATATACCTAGCAAAGACAAATGTGGATTTTTTTGGAATATATTCAAAAAACTGTATCTTCCCATTTGAAAGATGAGCATTAGTTAAAAAAAACCACAGTATTTATAACTTAGAGATACATAGCCAGTCCAAGCTCTCTATGGAATTCTCTACAGAACAAAGTACGGAACCATTAGCTCTCTATGGAACAAAGTATGGAACTATTTTCCCAATTCGCTGCAATAATGAAAATAAATGGGAAGTCCTTGTGCAAATACTGTACTGGTGAAACTGGTAACAAAATTCTTGGGTATCCCTTTATTCTCATTTATTTTTCCTTCTTCTACTGATGGAAGGCTGAAAGGAAAGTTACTTCCCTTGTTATTCAGCATATTACAGAAGATAAATACTAGTGTCAGTCCCTATGCATTTTTCAGAGGGCAACAGGAAAGCTATGAACCCCCTAAATTTTCTTCAGTGTTCTTAGAGGCAGGGAGAAGGAAATCAGGAAGACATAATTTTGACCAAATATACATAGAATAAGATCAGAGATGGAACTTATTAAAGGAAACTAGAAGTGCAGATCACAAAGGGTGCTCATCTTACAAGTAAATCATGTTATTAGAAAATACTTAAATGTATAAAACCAGTAACATATCAGGTCCAGGTTATGAAATTTTTATAAGGAATAGGGCTGAAAGTGCTAGCACTGTGAAAAAAATATATTTCATACTTGTACGAGACCTCTTTTTCTGTTACGTTGACTGAAATGTGCTTAAAAATAAAATAAATCAATCTGGGACTGCTCTTCTACAAAACAGCAACACCTTTCTCAAAATGTAAAAACCTTCCATTCCTCCAGTCTTCTTTGGATAAAAAGCATAAAAAGGACTACAGACAGAAAGAAGATGGAACATAACAGGAATAAGAAACTCACTAGGTAATGTTATACCTTACATGCAACACACACATTTGGTACCATGAAGTATAGTGGTTGTCTATCCCTATGCTCCTGAAAGTTTCTTGGTCTTAATTCTGAGATGCTTGTGTTGGTCAGAGGCAAGAATCCACTCTGAAAGAGAAGCCTCTTTCTGCAAAGCCTCATAAGTATGGCCTTGCAAAGACCATTTCAAAAATTCAAGGACTTTGTCAGAACAGTTATCCCCACAGCATGCAACGGTATCACAGAAATTTAGTCCCTCACATCCACATGGCATCCAGTTCCTGATATTCTGCATCCACCATAATTCATGAAACACTTCTCCAGTCCTATTAATGTAAAATACCTATAGCAAAAAAGTGCAAAAACCATAAATTATAATGTGCCATAAAAAGAGACAGGAACTTGGGGGTATATGCAGCAAAGTCACCTAATAAAATGTGACATATTCCAGATTTCTATACCATTTTCCAAGGTTCTCGAGGCAGCTTTACAAATAGTATAGGTTATTACTTTGGCAAGGGAAGACGGTATGTCCAAAGAAAGAACATTGCAAACATTCTGTATTTTTACAAGGAATCAGAAGGAAATATTTCAGAATTTCTCTAGATCAGAATCTCAAAAATTTATCATCATACTATATATTCTTCAGAAGTGGAAAATTGGATTCACATCATGAAAATTATGACAGAAAAAAATATTTGTTTTCAAGTTACAACTGCATTATATTCCTTGTAAATAACTCAAAAAGATCTTTTAAGTTTCATATTTCAGATCTTTAAAATAAGAAGCACTAGTTCCAAGTAATCATGCCATTTTAAAATGTTATACAAGACACAATCTTATTTCTTGAAGATACTAAAGAAGATAATAGACAAATGGGAAGTAGATTTGTTAAAGTGCCATAAATTCATGATTTATGAAAGTTAATACGTTTATAAACATGCATAACTTACAGTAGATTTACAGAAAGGAATAATTTTAACATATTAACTACTGTTAATGCATTCTCTACATTTAAGAGATGCATATTACATTCTAAATGGTTTATTGAATTAAGAGATGTCTTTTATATCTGTCTTTATTTTATTTTGAATGTATTACGGTTTATTCTAACCTGCCAGCAATTACAACTCTCCTTACTTCATCAGAAAACACCATTCTCATTACACAGAATCACACAGAATCACAGAATAATAAGGGCTGGAAAGGACCTCAAGATCATTGAGTTCCAACCCCCCCGCCATGGGCAGGGACACCTCCCACTAAACCATGCCATCCAAGGCTATGTCCAACCCCACCTTGAACGCCGCCAGGGATGAAGCATTCACAACCTCCCTGGACAACCCATTCCAGGGCCCCACCACCCTCACAGTAAAGAATTTCTTCTTCAGATCCAATCTAAACCTCCCCTGTTTAAGTTTAAACCCATTACCCCTTGTCCTCTCACCACAGTCCCTAATGAAGAGTCCCTCCCCAGCATCCCTATAGGCCCCCTTCAGGTATTGGAAGGCTGCTAGGAGGTCTCCACGCAGCCTTCTCTTCTCCAGGCTGAACAGCCCCAACTTTCTCAGCCTATCTTCATATGAGAGGTGCTCCAGTCCCCTGATCATTTTCGTGGCCCTCCTCTGCACTTGTTCTAACACTTCCATGTCCTTTTTATGTTGAGGACACCAGAACTGCACACAATACTCCAAGTGAGGTCTCACGAGAGCAGAGTAAAGGGGCAGGATCACCTCCCTCAACCTGCTGGTCACACTCCTTTTGATGCAGCCCAGAATACGGTTGGCCTTCTGGGCTGCAAGCGCACACTGCCGGCTCATGTTCATTTTTTCATCAACCCACACCCCCAAGTCCTTCTCTGCAGGGCTGCTCTCAATCTCCTCCCCCCCCAACCTGTAGCTGTGCCTGGCATTGCTCCGACCCAGGTGGAGGACTTTGCACTTAGCCTGGTTGAACTTCATCAGGTTGGCATCAGCCCACCTCACAAGCGTGTCAAGGTCCCTCTGGATGGCATTCCTTCCCTCCAACTTATCAACCGAACCACACAGCTTGGTGTCATCGGCAAACTTGCTGAGGGCGCACTCAATCCCGCTGTTCATGTCACCCACAAAGATGTTGAACAAGACCGGTCCCAACACCGATCCCTGGGGGACACCACTCGTTACCGGTCTCCAGCTGAACACTGAGCCACTGAGCACTACTCTTTGCGTGCGGCCATCCAGCCAGTTCTTTATCCACCGAGTGGTCCACCTATCAAATTGATGTCTCTCCAACTTAGAGAGAAGGATGTCATGTGAGACTGTGTCAAAGGCTTTACACAAGTCCAGGTAGATGACATCAACAGCTCTGCTCCTGTCCATCAGTTCCGTAGCCCCTTCATAGAAGGTCACCAGATTGGTTAGGCAGGATTTCCCCTTAGTGAAGCCATGCTGGCTGTCACCAAGCACCTTGTTGCTTTTCATGTGCCTTAGCATGCCTTCCAGGAGAATCCGCTCCAAGATTTTGCCAGGCACAGAGGTGAGACTGACTGGTCTGTAATTCCCTGGCTCATCCATTTTTCCCTTCTTAAAAATGGGGGTTATATTTCCCTTTTTCCAGTCATCAGGAACTTCACCTGACTGCCAGGATTTTTCAAATATGATGGACAGTGGCTTAGCAACTTCATTTGCCAGCTCCTTCAGGACCTGTGGATGGATTTCATCCGGTCCCATTGACTTGTATACATTCAGGTTCCTAAGGTGGTCCCAAACAAGATCCTCCCCCACAGTGGGCCCAGGGTCCCCACCCTCACCGTCCCCGCGTCTGCCTTCCAAGACTTGGGTGGTGTGGACAGAGCATTTGCCGGTAAAGACTGAGGCAAAGAAGTCATTAAGAACCTCAGCCTTCTCCAAATCCAGGGTAGCCAGTTCTCCCGATAGCTTCTGGAGAGGGCCCACGGTGTCCCTAACCTGTTTCTTATCGGCAATGTACCTATAAAATCCCTTCCTGTTATCCTTAACATCCCTAGCCAAGTTTAATTCTAAGTGGGCCTTAGCTTTCCTAACCTGGTCCCTAGCTTCCCGGACAACATCCCTGTATTCTCCCCAGGCCGCCTGACCTTGCTTCCACCTTTTATAAGCCTCTTTTTTCCTTCGACTTTTGCTCAGCAGCTCCTTATCCATCCAAGGAGGTCTCCTGGCCCTCCTGCTGAACTTCCTTCTAGTTGGGATGCACCGCTCCTGAGCTTGCAGCAGGTGATCCTTGAATATCAACCAACAGTCTTGGGCCCTCCTGCCCTCTAGGGCTGTATCCCATGGAACCTTACTGAGCAGGCTCCTGAAGAGGCCAAAGTCTGCTCTCTTGAAGTCCAGGGCAGTGAGCTTGCTGCACATAGCTTCTAAATATATTTAAAGTATTTGCAATGAATTTTGAAATATGAAAATATATTTTATGTTATTGCAGTAGAATTTTGTGTCAACCATAAGTGTACTGTAGTATAGTTTTTAAGGTTTTGTCTATTTTTGCATTTATTTGTAAATGTTTACATATTACTATTACTGTAATTGTTGTGTGAAGAGCTGGCTGAATGGCAGGGCTCAAAGGGTAGAATGAATGGGACTGCATCTGGCTGGTGACCAGCCACCCACAGTGCTCTTCAGTCTTCAGTCCTAAGGCCAGTCCTAGTATAATATATTTATCAATGATGTGGATGCAGGAGTTGCAGCACCTCCAAGTTTGATGGGAGGTGCTGTTGATTCTTTTGAGGGATGAGAGGCCTTGTAGAGGGATCTAAACAGAGCACCAAGCAATTATCAGTGGCATGAAATTCAACAAGTCCAAATGCCAGGTTCTACACCTGAGACAGAATAATACTTGGTGCAAGCACAAATTAGGAGAGGAGTGACTGGAAAGCAGCCTTGCAAAAAGGGATCTTGGGATGCTAGTTGGGAGCTGACTTTGGGCTTCTCTAGTTTGGAGAGAAGGAGGCTGAGGGGTGACCTGAGGGAGGTGCTTACCTCTTCTCCCTGAGATCAAGTGACAGGACGTGTGTGAATGGTTCAAAGCTGCACCAGGGGAGGGTTAGACTTAACATTAGGAAGCATTTGTTTATCAAGAGGGTGGTCAAACACCAGAATAGGTTTCCTAGAGAGGTGGTTGATGCCCAAAGCCTGTCAATATTCTAGGCATTTGCTGCCAGGGTTCCAGCTGTGAGTCCAGTAGAATGCAGTTCTGTTGTAGGTCTGGTATAATACGTCATCTCTGAGCAAATGCATCTCCTCAAATGGCACAAGATGCTTTTGCTTATGCATCTGAAGAAAAGTCCCACTGATTGAATCATTCCCTTACTCTCATGGAAGTTTTCATGGTTGACTATAATGGCAATTTAGACAAGTATAGCTCACATGTTAACATCTGCACTTTAAGTATTAGGACACTTTGAACCTCATGCCAGCTGCTTGCCACTGTGTTGTTTTCTAGGATTGTACATTCCCATGTCACCTACAGTTGAAGTTAGATATTTGATTTCTTTGTCCCATGCGTACTATGTTATCATTAATCTCCCAAATTCTGACAATACTAAGTAGACGATTGATTGAAAAACATTGACTGGGTAACAGCAATTACCTACATTGGACCAGAAACTTTTATCCTTAAAACAATCCTATAGGGATAAAGTGATTCAAAGATAACTTTAGGTGAAATACTTCGTTGATGATAGTTCAGAAGGGAGACAAAAGATGAGTTTTATTTTATTTATGATAATGTCTTCATTGTCTTCATTCTTTGTTGATATCTGTCTTGTAGATATTGTAGATTTTGGCATCACTGGGGCAATTGATATGAGGACATCAAGCAAGATTAACCGAAGATTGAATTAACACAAGAGCTTGTTTCTAACAGGTCTAAAAGTAAACATCCAGAGAAAAAAACATAACAGCATACGGTAATACTTCTTCTAGCCTACAAGACTACCTGAGGCAGAAATGGTTTGTATGGATTTTTCTGACATGAATTTGTTTGTCTTCCTATGAGCCCATTTACATTTTTATCATCCACAACACTCTGTGTCAAGGTGATGCACAATGTATCTGTAACTGTGTTTTGAACCTGACAGCTGACAGCTTAATTTGATGCCTACTAGTTCCTTTGCCGTCAAGGGGCAAAGAACAATAGAACAGTTCTCTACATGTTCTGTCATTTCCCTCTTAGTCATTTCTTGTTCAAACGGAAGAGTCCCAGACTACTTATTTATTCCTTGTAAAGACACTGTTTCATACTTTTCATATTCTTTGTTGCCCTTTTCTTAACCTTATCCAGTTCGTCTATATAATTTTATTTTCTGAGGGCCTACACCAGACATAATAAACAAAATGATTTATGCAACTTTATAGTGACATTCTCCATTTTGTTCTGTTTCATTTCTAATTACTCAGTACATATTGTTACTGAGATTCACTTAATATCCTGATGATTTCCTCTGTGATAACTTCAAGACCTTCCCTCTGATTGATAGTGGATGACTCAGAGCTCAGTAATTCTTTGCCATGAACACCACCTTATAGTTATGTACACTGTGCTTTGTTCTTTTCTTCCCCAAGGCCATAAGAATACTTGGTGATTCTTTATAGTTGACCTTGGTCTTTTCTACTACCAGCGGCTTAGTATCATCAGCAATATTTTCAATTTGCTTTTCACCTCTTTCCTAGGTCATTTATGAATATTTGAATGATATGGGACCTAAAACAAGCTTTTATGGAACCTCATTGATGGCCTCCACCCACCATGAAAACTGGCCATTTACTAACAATTTCTGATTCTCTTTTTTAACCATGTTTAAATACTTGCAAAGACCTGTTACTCTGTTACTGTTACCTTGGGTGATAGTAATAGTCAGTCATTTCTTCTTCACCACTTGCTTGTTAGTCAGTCATGAAAATACAGGAGTGAAACTGTGTGGGTATCTACCTCCAAGAGGTGAGGATAGGTGATACTAGGGCCTCTTTGGCCCAGAACTCTGTGAGACTCAGAAGGCAGCTACCATCTGAGAATGAATAAGAATATGAAGGGCATAAACATAAGAGATTCAGTCACTTAAGAAAGGGAGGACTGTATTTATAAACTAACAAGCTCATAAAAGTATTATGAGTAGTACATTTTATTATTAAAATGCTATCAAATCATACTGAATCTTCACATTTTACCCTACATGTCCCAGTAGGCATTCCACAGAATGACTACAAGAATAACTATGAATCAAGTATAATTCTGGCTGCAATAAATAAGATCAACAAGCAGCCTAAGAGTAGCTCCAGCACAGCAGTTTACCATCTTTTTTATTAGTTGAATAAACAGCCTCAAGATATTTTGTCATATGATATCCCCATGGCATCTTCAAAAAAGAAAAAAACCACAAACCTTTTAATCTGCATATAAAAGCTTGTAATATGTAGCTCAGCTTTGCAGCTCTTTGCCTTATCTCCATGTACAGCTAATTTGTCCCCTTTAAGCCTTTCACTGCAACCTGATGCTCACTTAATCACCCCCTGAAACTCTGTTCTGTTTATCCTCTTTTACAAAGACAGGTGCCAGGGATTTTATTAATGCAATACCTTCTTAAGTGGTTTAGTTTTATCCTTTACTATTGATCCAATGGTTTAAATCCATTAAGATGGTGCTAACAGGCACCTTATTCTTTGCTTAATAGAATCCACTCTAGAAAAGATAGGTTCAGAGTATTCTGTCCTCTTCTGCACATTTTTTTTTTCTGTAGAAACAATACAGAACAATAGCATAGAACAATAATATGGAACCTCTACCTGCTATGTAATTTTGGTTGACACATTTGGTTTTCTATTAATATTTGATGTATGCAGATTTTAAGATAATCATATATTATGTTTTTTAAATAATTTCAATATTCTAAATAGGACTACGTACTCAAAACCTATGCAAGTTTTCATGTGGGTCATATGTTACACTGGATCCTTCTGCTTCCAGATAATAATGCAACAATGGTAACATTCACAGTAATGGTATGGTAGTGCTTTTCAAACACATAGCATGTTCTATGTGAGGATATAAAGGATAGTTTGGATGATGGGCCAGTGTACCTTCAGAAAATTTGCGGATGAGTGGCTGATAAGTCAGAAAGTTGTACTGCTAGCAAGAGAGACCTTAACAGGCTAAAGAAGCCGGCTGGGAAGGACTTCATTAAGTTTAACAAGGAGAACTGTAAAGTCCTGCACCTGGGGATGATCAACCCCCGACGCTGGTACAGGCTGGGTGACACCTAGCTAGAAAGCAGTCTGGCAGAAAAGGATGTGGGAATCCTGGTTGGACACCAAGTTGAACATGAGCCAGTGATGTGCCATGCCCTTGTTGTAAATCAGGCTAATGGTATCCTGGACTGCGGTAGGAAGAGTGTTCTCAGCAAATTGAGGGAGATGATCCTTCTCCACTCAACACTGGTGAGACCACACCTGGAGTACTGTGTCCAGTTCTGGTCTCCCCAGTATGAGACAGACATGGACATACTGGAGAGACTACAGTGAAGGACCACAAAGGTGATTGAGAGTCAGGAGCTTCTCTCCTGTGATGAAAGCCCAAGAGAGCCAGAACTGTTTATCCTGGAGAATAGAAGGCTCAGCGGAAATGCTGTCAATGTGTATGAATACCTGAAGGGTGGTTGCAAAAAGGATGGAGACAGGCTCTTTCCAGTGGTACCCAGTGACAGGACCAGAGGCAATGAGCAGAAATGGAACTACAGGAGGTTCCATCTAACATCAGGAAACACTTCTTCACTGTGAGGGTGACTGAACACTGGAATAGGTTGCCCAGAGAAGTTGTGTAGTCTTCATCCTTGGAGATATTCAAAAGCTGCCTGGACGTGGTCCCAGACAGCCAGCTTTAGGTAGCCATGCTTGAGCAGGGGGTTTGGACCAGATGACATCCAGAGGTTCCCCCCAAACCTGACTTTTTTTTGATTCTGTGTTTCCTTGCAGGAGTTAATGAAAATTCAGTCTCAGGTAATCTGAGAATGTATTACTAATCATTTTTTGGAGAAGGCTCAGAGATCCCATTCATTCAAGGTAACACTGATTTTTGTCAGTCTGGGGAAGTCTTTAATGCATATTTTCTACATGAGTTATGATGCATAGCTGAATCAGTCCAAACTTATAGTGTGCGTTGCCCTAGAAAGAAATGCAGTGATAGCTTCCTGCCACAAACATTTTAGCAGCTAAAGTAAACAAACATAGTAAGAGATAGCAGTAATAATAAGCAGTAATAAGGCAGGAGTAATTTTATTATTTTTTTAAAACTTTTTGATACCAATAAATAAAAGTAATGAGGTTTTGAGTAATGTCTAAGCAATTGCATGTTTAGCCATGGGAAACACCAAGTCCTTATGACAACGGCTGTGGAACCAGCAAAGCACACCCTCCGTTAACATGACCTCAAGGATGCAGCCTATCTCACCTATTTACTTAATGATTTTTTAAACACTTGTTGCAGCATGACTGTCAAAGAATGATTCATGTATATGTGTAAAGGAAAAGTTTTTAGAGCAGTCCAGACTGTTCTAATGAAAAACAATATTCGATAGCATCCAAGAAAATAGTAGTGTGCTATTTACACATTCAGTGGAGATGAACTTGGGATGTGTGTATTGGTAGTATAACAGAGACACATCTATTAAAGTTAAAACAGCCCATACATAGCAATAGGAAAATAGTTCTACCATGCAACATCTATTGTTTGAAAGCTACCTTTTTTTAAGATATAAACTCTCTGTATAGAGGGGAAAATCATGTTCCCAAGTTGCATAATTATCTAAGTTTTCCATGAGTTTGAATATTCTGTTTGTTCTATAAGGAATTTCATGTCCTCCAGGTTACATTACTCAGGGGGAAAAAAAAAAAAAAAATAGTTTTTCTGGTGAAAGAGTAGTACTCCCTTCCTGTAGGACAAGCGGAAGTTTGCAGTCTCTTGCACTTTAGCACATGCTCTCAATGAGGTTATTATGCTGCTATTGGCTCTGTGACAGACTGAAACCTGGATAAGCATGAAACAGTCCACTTCAGTTTGGGTTGTAGAGCTAGATTTCTGAAAGATAATTTGGTTGTATTTTATATCCCTGATGTCTGTAGGAGCTCTGTTCTTCCCTTAAAATCCTCTCAACATCTTGCAGACTTACAGATGAAATAGACATATATTTATACAGGTGTTCTCAGTACCAGAATATAGAATAACTTACAAGTACAGACAGAAGCTGAATGATAGACAGAGATATGTTCTTGTTTTCCCTTTCCCATCTTCTCCCCTTGCAGTCTGGTTAATGTCAGTGTGAGCTGACAACATACATGACACATGCAGACTGCCACAGAGTCTATCATGTGCCAGCTGACTGCAGCTCATGCCAGCTCTCACTGGAGGCAGCAGAAAGACTCCTTCCAGCCTATTTTTCTTTAAAGTCTGGATTTTCTGCCTTGTGAGAATTTACGTCCTTTAAGAAAGGTCCAAAAATTTCCAAACTAATATCTTGTTAAAACACTACAAATCTGAGTCATTAATTGACACAGGATAAAACGTGAAGGCTTATGCATAGAGCAGCTAGTGAAAAGGATAAAGGAGGAAGTGCAGCTTTTTTTTATTTTCTCTCAATACACTACTCAGGTTTCCACTTTTTACTCCTGAAGGAGATTTTTAGGGTGCTGACAATGCAGTGCTGGTGTAACTATATGAAATCTTTATTTTTTTTTTTTTTGCTAATTCAGGAGCCAAGCATTGTATCAGCTCTTTTTTATCAGGTGTGAAGGGTGTTTGGTTATGCCCCCAACTATCAGAATTGGAGGGGTTACTGCCTACTGTAATTGCAGCCTTCCTCCATTCTGTTGTTGCTGCTGCTTATACTGAGAAAAATCAATTCTGACAGCTGGCCAGATGCTTCTTGTGCCAGTCAGCAGGACTCTGGTCTCAAAAGAGCATCTCGTTATAAGGAAGTTCTGCAGCAAACTATACAGCTAATTTTATTTTCTAAAAATACCATCGTAAACACTGAAGAAGTATTTAGTGATTTCACTAATAGACTTTTATTTTTAAATATGGAGGTGAGACCTTTTTCACAACAAATTCCATTTATAATGTTTGTGGGTTAAAGGAGACTTGTATGAAGGATTTTTAGTTGATAAACTGTATATGTCATATCTCTATTACAGTCTGTGAAGGCCACAGACTCAAGAGCATCTGCTTAGAATGTTAGCCAACAGCACAGAATACATTTTTCCTAGTATTTGTTTAGTTAGGTCACAACACTCATTTTAATTTGGAAGATCTTTGGGGCATGGACCCATTAGCTGCCTTAAAAAGTTTTTTTTTGCTACATTATAATTAACAAATAATAAGGTTTCTCTTTTTTACTGATCAAAGCAGTTAGTACAGTACAGAACTTTCCATAGAAGACATCATTGGTTTAATGTAGTTTCTTTAGATAAATCTGGACTTGTTTTCTTACAGCTTATTTTCATTTTGCTCGCTAAACATTGTAAGGGAAAAATGAAGAACAGGTCAGGAGAAAGGAATTCTCTTTTTTTTGGTACTGTTTTCACTGCTTCTGCTTGATGAAGTAGCTTATATATTACTGAACACAGTAAAAAATGCTAAGGATGGATAGGCTTCCTGGTTTTCTTAATTTCTTTTCTTTATTCAATTGGAATGATTGGGATTATGATATGAAAATATCTCTACTCATCCAAGGACTGAAGAAAAGGAAATTGAAGTCCATACTTGACAAAGGCTGCTGATGCACTCACAATCAAGGCTATTTGTTTTTCTTATTATTTTGGTGTATATGTAAGTATATATGCTTTGGTTGCCTCTGCATATGCTGAAACATATTCACATATATTTCTTTCTTACAGAACTGGAAAGCAGGTACAAATGGTGAAACCCTACTTAGCCCTCAAAGAGGCCTCCCGCTGCCTGCTTGTATTCAATTGTTCTAACAATACCACATAGAATGTCTTGTTCTGCTGCCATTTTCTGTCATGAAAACAAGCTGATATTGTCTATATATAAATTCCAGCATCTGAACTCCACATGCTGGATATAGTTCTTTCTTCTTTGCTGAGAACATTTCTACTGGGGAAGAAATATTGCCACAAAGAGTATTTATGGTGCAATTTGTTTATTGAGTTAGCATGATACATGTCAACAAAGGTATTTACAAATTGCAGCCTCCTTCCTGTGGGAACTTCAGGTTTTCAGGTTTTTCCCTCCGCTGGACTTTTTCTGTTTGGAAGTATAAAAACATCCTTTAGAGTCATTATACTAAAGAAACTCCCATGCTATGTAGTTCAAAGTAATGGGAAGAGAAAAATAGATAAAACTGAGAATTAAAACTCCTGGATTCTCGTTTAACATTTAGAAATAAGTGCAAGTGCCACCTGGATGAAAACAGACTTTTGTCATCATCTTATTTTTAAGTTTTCTCAACTTATTTTTACCATATTCAAAATGCAGTTAACATATGTCCCTATTTTTTTCCCCCTTTTGACACAGGGATTATACTGAGAACATATGTTAATTGAAAATTTCTGAGGTTGGTATTGGTGTTGTGAGTGCTGTCTGGTATTAAATTTCATGCCACTATGCAGTAAATTCCCCACACTCATTGTTTTTTCCAATAAATGGAATGTCATGATTTGTGAAGTTTAAATATATCTTGCACTTCAGAAATACAGAAACAGGCGTAAATATCCTATTCACACAATTTCGTCATTATTTCACCATTTTCATATTCTGACTGAAATGCTGGAGATTTTACATCTGTTTACCAATGGCCGCACATCATTTAACATAATAACGGCAGCCAAATGAATCTCTCTTAGGTGTAATTTTGTTACATATGTCAGAACTGAGCAGCAGTTGATATGACCCTTAGTTTAAAGGTAGTGAAATTAGCTCCTAGGGATAAATTCCTGTTAAGCAGCAATTAGCATATAGTTCTTTTCTTTGCCATTGCCAGTACAGTCTAGTGTGATCAGAGGTCAGCAATTCAGATGATCTAAACATCAGCCAAATCTTTCTACTTATTGTGCTGGGAAACAGTAATTAGCCTCTTTGCATTCCCTCTCCTTTACGGCAAAGTGATTCTGAACTTTTATCAAAAAAAGCTCCATATGTGTGATGTATCCTCATTATTAAGTTACCAGGAGCTATTTCTGTTTAAACATTTTTCCTGCAATGCATGGTCTTGTCTGTTTCTTCCATTACTCAACTCTGCACCACCCTTTCTGTCTAGTAGGAAGGTGCCCTGCCCATCCCATGATTAATCCGTCCACATTCTTTAGGTCAGGGCCAGCAGCATCAAATCTGCTGTCTCAAAAGGCTGGAAGCCTGCTTCTATGGAGGCCCAGCTGAGGAAAAATGAATGGTGGTTTCATGTTACTCGGTGGAGGAGAGAGCTTTACGTGAAAGACTAATACGCAAACCAGCACAGAGAAGGAGAACACCTGTGACTTGATCCTGCACTTCAGGAGGCTAGGAAGTATGGACAGACTGCTCAGAATCTATGGCTAGTAATCAAGAAAGCAAGCACTTCCCCTTCCCATTCCCCTTCTCATCCGCTTCCCATTCCCTTTTCCATTTCCCTGTCCATTTCCCAGCCCCCAGGAAAATCCCCCAGGACTTTCCTGTGTAGCATAAATTGAGGTGTAAATTACCAGTATGCTGTGTCTTGAGATGAGACACTATGAATAATTCAAATTTTAACTTACTCATCTTGGTGTTCTAAAAGTGAGGCTTTCACTTGGAAAATTTACTTATTTCAACTCAGCTACCAGTTGCATGGCTGGTGAAAGTATAGAAATGTTGAAACAGGCACATTTGCAGGCAGTAAGTTTTCTTTCATTTCTTTTTTTTCAAAGGCGAATCTAAATTCTACTAAGTGATCAGTGGCATAGCATGATCTTTATTTGTGTACTCTTATTTTAAACTCATAAGAGACTTTAAAATGTCAGAACAATGAAGATATTTGGTTATTGGTAAATATAGCATTTAAAAGCAGCTGTCTGTTCAACTGACAAGCAAAATATTTCTGAAATGCATGATTTCATATAGAAAATTTTTTTGTTTATATGTCTTAATTTATTTTTATATTCACTCCTTACATTATTTCATGAGCTTTATGCTATGTATACGTTCGTTAATTAACCCCCAATATTGATTTTAAATCTGTCTGAAGAAGAAAGAAATCTTGTAGAAAATATTGTGAAAAGTAGAGATAAAATGTAGATGGATGGGCAGAAGCTGAATTAGCATAAATAATTTTTAAAAATAAATTAATTCCTTACAGTTGACTTTCATGCTTAATAAACCTATAAAATTTAAACACATGGCTTATAAAACTAATTAGTTACATTTCTACTTGTTTCTGTATATCTCATTTTGTATTTAGCATAAAATCCTTGGTTGCACTTAAACTCAAAATTTAATTTAAAGTGAATTAAGAATTGTTGCCTAAAAAAAGTCAAAAATTTATCTATGTGATTCAAAGTCTGACCTTCAATGTACACAAAATATTCAATTGAAATTAATGTTGATTGACTGCCACAGATGAGAAGCAATAGCAAACAGTAGGAATGAGAGTATATCTGAATGTGGGCTGCTCTGGGATCTTTAAAGTGCCTGCAGCCATCCGTCTGGGGCTCATGGAGCTGGAGATAAGGCTTCAGCTTATCTGTTGGAGAGAAAAATGAAACCTCCCCTTATGCCAAACTTCTGCAGTAAAAGCTTTGATTCAGGAAGAGGAGACTGGATGTTTGACTCCCCTGGAGGGATGAAGCAGCCACTGGCTGGGGGGTAGCTGAGTTGCATGCAGACAAAAATTCAAAAGGTATGAAGGCAAAAAGGGAAAATAAGAGCAGTGGTCAGGCAGTATTTATTCTGCAGCACCTACAAGTCAATTTGTCTTACTTCCATGATAATACATCTATTCTGGACAGTAGTTTATTCCTATTTTTATACTTTTTTTTTTTTGTGAGGTATGTAAGGGAAAATAGCTTCATCCCTGCTCACTGAAGAAAATTCAAAAGCAGGAATGCATTGAATTTAATGTCTTTATTTAAACAAATGTTTTCAGACATGTTTCTGCTAATGACCTATTTCATATGAATCTAGGAAGGAGTTTCCAATTCATATACAAATATTTTAACGTGTCAGATTTCAGGATTTATATTCTTCGCCAATCAGAAATATTACATGAGACCTATCTAATCTATCCAAAATAATTTAGAAACTTGCTGAAACTCAAATAAATTACAGAGCAAGAATTACATTTTAAATTCTTTGGGTAGTGATTCCTGATCATTTATATTTTAAAAAACTACAGATGATTCATGTAGCAAAATAGTGACATTTGCTGAATATATTTTGGTAATTACTCATCTGTCTTAACTTAGTGTGCCATTTTATTGAAGTCATATATTCGCAGACTTCTAAAAGAAGAACTTTATTGTTAGGAAGAGGAAACTGAGCAAACCACACATTTTTAGTATAATCTCCTGCTATTTTTTTTTTTGTAAGTACATTTTGTTTTGAAGAATAAAATTTCACAGATTTCCAGAGGCCGTTTACTTACGTTGCAGTTTATTTCACCTAACTTCAGATGTTTAAATTGGTCACCCTAAGCTACTACAGATAGTGGTAAGGGCAGTTCGAAAGCACCTAAGGTATCTAACCTATCTGTCTTATGCATACTTAACATAATGAGATGAATCGTCTCAGGAGACACTTTTCTCTACATTGAGATAAAGGCCTCTTTGAGCCCAGAAGAAATGACTCAGATATCCAACTGGTAGGCACATGACTTAGATTTGATTTTCAGCTGTAATGTAAGTGCATTCCTGGCATATTAATGAAAGACTTTTCTTTTTCTGTTCTTCTGAAAGGCTGAACATGGTATCAATTGTTTGAGAAGGCAAGAGTAAGATGAATAATATTCATGCTGTATTTAGAATAGAATCAACTAGGTTGGAAAAGATCTTTCAGGTCATCAAGTCTAACCATTCCCCCATGACTGCCAAGACCACCACTAAGCCATATCACTGAGGGCCTCATCTGCGGTTTTTGAACACTTCCCACACCACTTCCCTGGGCAGATTTTAATACCTGATCACCACCTCTGTGAAGAAATGTTTCCTAATATCCAATCTAAACCTCCCTCAGCACAGCTTGAGGCCGTCACTTCTTGTCCTATAACTTGCTACTTGGGAAAAGAGACCAACCCCCACCTCACTCCTTCAGGTAGTTGTAGAGAGCAATAAAGTCCTCTCTGTGCCTCTTCCTTCCAATTAAACAACCCCAGTTCCCTCAGCCATTTCTCATAAGGCTTATTCTACAGACATTCACCAGCTTTGTTGCCCTTTTCTGGACCCATTTGATTCTCCTCCGCTTTCCCTGTGCCTGTAATAGACCTGTTTATGATAAACTTACTTTCTTTTCCTGCTCTTCTAAGAGGGTCCGTCTGCATTCAAATGTAAGATCAGTCTTCATACTGCTGCAATAAAGACAGCTCCTGAGCCATGGCTCTCATAAAGCTTAAACAGAAGCTGGGTCATTCAGGAGTGCCAGGCAGGAGGACAAATGTTTAGCCCAAATACTACATATATTCATCCTTAATTATAGGAGAGAGAGGACTTCAGGAAACTATATGAGAGAAGAAAATCAGTCTGTAACTCTTTAATTTAGGCCTGATTTAAAGTGTTATAATGCTATATTGAATCTTTTAATGTAAGTTTACTGATAATCCAGACATTCTGGAAGAAAACTCATTGAACTGGAACTCAGCTTCCGTTTTCCTGCGCAGCTCACAGAGAAGATAAAAGGCCTGAAGTATGAATTTGTCTTAGCTAAATGTTTGACTTTATTAGTGTTTAGTCCTCAATTTATTTTTTTTTGTCTTTCCTACTATAATTGAAAAAGCAATGAACATTAAGAAGTAAATTTAAGTGATTGACACCTTTTCTCAAAGAAAAGAGATGGATCTTTTCTTCAAAGATCTCCCGCTGCTTTTGAACACTGAATACTATCACTACTGAGCTTCTTAACAGTTGTTTGTCATGGTTTAAGCTTCTATAACTCACGCAGTCACTCTCTCACTCACTCCCTCTTTCTTCCCCCCAGCTCCCGAGGGGATGGGGAGGAGAATCAAAAGAATACAACTCCCACAGGTTGAGATAAGAACAGTTTAGTAACTAAGGTATTACACAAAACACTACTGCTACCACCAATAATAATAATGACAAGGCAAATACAAGGTAAGAGAATACAATCGCTCACCGCCCGACACCAAGCCCGACCACGCAGTACACCCCCACCCTTCCGGGTTTCTGCCCTCCGTTTTTACATCCTGGGCATGATGTGCTGTGGCATGGAATACCTCTCTTTGGTCAATTTGAGTCAGGTGTCCTGTCTCTCCTTCCTCCCAGCTTCCCCTCCTCCCTGGCGGAGCATGAGACTCAGAGAGTCCTTGGCCAGACCAAAACGTTCTAAGCAGTGACTGAAAACACTGGTGTTATCAGTGCTGTTCCCAGGCCAAAAGTCAAAAACACAGCGCTGCACCAGCTACCGAGAAGGAGAAAAATGACTGCTACTGCTGAACCCAGGACATTGTCGAAATAACCGTGATCTTTGAATTGAAGCAGATCAGCCTGCAAGCAATTGGAATTCCTTGTTCATGGCAATACTATATTTATCTATTGCAAACTCAAGTGAGAGACAAAATTAGGTAAGGCATGACCCAATTTCCTGTTTTCCAAAAGTTTAATATATTGCAAGACCATAAGGCTAAATGGCAACATCTAATTCCAGAATATGTTTCCCAATGTCTCTGCTGCTGCACACCTACTGTAGATAGATTTATGTTCCAATTTGAAATAGTGACAGAGGCTGATTTTTTATAGACATCATTAAAGAATGTGTCCACTAAGTTTTGTAAATCGAAAGACATTTCATTATATATAACTTCAGTTTTTAAATAGTAGCTAACAGAAATTATACAACAATATTTTATGGAACAAGGTCTCTTGGCCCACATGACTTAGATTTTATCAAAAGTGCAGCAACAGCTGTGATGAGGTTTTACAAGGCAGACATTATGCTTTGTAATATTAAATTGTCCTACCGGATATGATTCTTCCATTGTTCTGTGTCCTACAACTGAACCAGTGCCTATATGGATAACTACACCCATTGCTGTAAAATGAACAATGTAATATTGCATTACTTTAGGTTTATGCAGCTGTATCCTTGCTGTTGTCAATGAAAATACATCAATAAAATCTGGTTTATCACCAGCATGAATTGCACTCACATTAGTAATTTAGATCTTAGTGGATAATATTCATAGTTGAAAATGCATTATCTCCTATTAATTGTAAGATTCTGTGTATACGTATTGAACTGATTTTAGCTCTAGCTAACCATACTTAAGATTCACTGAATATTCTAAAGTTTTGTTTGTCTGCTTGTTTTAAATTTTAATATTTAACATCACTAGACTTATTTTTATAGACTCATTATAGTGGGATAGTAATGGTTTGTGCTGAGAGTATATGAAAAGATTAATGGGTTATGACTCAGTACCTGCCTAGGTTTCAAGGAAAATCATTTACGCATTCTTAACACACTTATCTTTGAATTTACTCCCCAGCAAAAACTATTATCTAAGGTGAAAGCTTTCATTGACTTGTAATAATGCTATCTGGATTTCCAGGTAATATTATGCATATTATTGGTGTTAAAGATAAGATAAAGGCTGCAAAAAATCAAAATGTGTCGAGCCTAGCCATAGAGGTCAATGTGAAAGAGACAGTCTTATATAAATGCATCAGTGACAAATGAATTACTGGGGAGAAAGTAAATCTATTAAAGGGATAAAATATTGAAGGTAATGAAAAAAAAATGGTAATTTAAAAGTAGCTAACATGTTATTTTAATTTAAAAATTCTCCACAAAAAAGAAGTAATATGAATAATTAGCAAGGAAAAAAACACTGTAAATGTGTGGTTGAATGTGCAAATCATCCAGCTGAAATCTTTTGTTTCCCAAGATATTAAAGGATCTATTTAAAAGGCAGGAAAGATTTTCAAAGATGTGAAGGACAAATGGTTTCCTACCCTCTGAAAGTCAGCAATAGTCAAGAGCGTAATGACTTCATACTTTGGTATGCTTACTAAAAGGAGATACCATTTAGGTCTTTTCACCCTAGAGAAGAGAAATCTCAGGAGGATCTTGTCACAGCTTTCCAGTACTTAAAACGTAGCTACAAAGATGATGGTGGGTCTCTCTTCACAAGAATCCATGTGGAGAGAGCAAGGGGAAACAGGCACCAGTTGTAGCAGGAGAGGTTTCATCTTGATATAATATGGACTTTTTTTCCAGTGACACAATCAATAGCTAGAACAGTCTCCCCGTGGACATGATAAAGTTCCCATCACTGAAGATTTTCAAGTCACAACTGGACAGGACTATAAATAATCTCGTCTAGGCCCTCTTTTCCATGAAAGGTGATCCTTCAATGAAAGGTGACCAGGTGATCCTTCAATGTCCCCTCTGACTTAGGCTGTTCTATGATTCTGTTTCTGAGGTGCCATGGGTATTGAGGAGCAGTAGTAGCAAACTAAATACAGATCTAGATAGTCTTCCTTTTCCCTTTTCTTCGTGAAAAGATGAAGAAATGGACATGGTGGGCATAATCCCACACATGTGATTTCCATTCCATCAATACTAAAACAAATGTTCAAGTCAAGAATAACAAGACTGTAAAGTCCTGGAAAGCAAGCAGCATGGAATTATAAAGTCATTTTGGTTTGTAAACTACATCAATTTCTTATACAGGCTTGTAAATAAAGCCTTTTTATTCTATGAGATTATGGTGACCAGAATTGGTCATCAGATGAAACAAAAAAAAAATCAGGCACACAAGAAGGAAAATTTGTGAGGTGAGAAATCAGTCTTCTTTTATGTATGGTATACTACTGTAAAGACTTTATTTTCATGTATCTTTTAATAAATCAGCTTTCATCAGTTGAATATGTGTGACCAGCATCTTATTACTGCTTGCAGTGCATGTGGTAGGTATCCACATCTTGCTCTCAAGAGGGTATGTACCTGTCTCTTCCATGCATTGTGTAGCATTATGCATACACCACATTTATAGCATTGCTCTGTATGTGAGTCTAGAGAGGATCTTTCTGGGGGAAGAAGATGAATTGTCACACAAATCATCTCCTATTGCACTCAAAGGCCTCATTCTAAATAGATCACAACCTAATGCAACCTTCAATGTACATTAACCATGGAATCATAGAATCATAGAATCACAGAATCATAGAATCATAAAATCATAAAATAGTTAGGGTTGGAAAGGACCTTAAGATCATCTAGTTCCAACCCCCCTGCCATGGGCAGGGACATCTCACACTAAACCATGCCACCCAAGGCTCTGTCCAACCTTGCCTTGAACACTGCCAGGGGTGGAGCATTCACAACTTCCCTGGGCAACCCATTCCAGTGCCCATGTATTCTTTTTGTATGATGTGTTCTTTTCTTATTCTCAGGCTATTCACAATCTCTCCATTGAAAGAGTTGTCCTAGCAATCCGGGTCTGGGTCCAACTGATACTGCTGACAGCAAAGCAAATATTCTTGGTAACCTATTCTGAAAATCAAGATCTCAGTCAATGGCAATCCACATTCTGCACCTGTCTGAAGTACAGACTTCCAGAAAGAATCTATAGAAATATTTAGAAAGATACAAAGGATTCCAAGGGAGGAAATTTTTAGTTATTTGGCCTGTTTAACTTAGGAAAAGCTCAAAAATTTCATAGACACGTGAATTACACAGAAGGTACATTTTAGTACCTTCTACAGCCTTTGCTATGTGACTGTCATGGTAGTAAAAAAAATAGCTGGTAATGTGCAATGTAACTAAGGAGGTGGGGTTTATCACAGATAAAACTACATCAAATTATATGAGGTGTATCTCTTCCATTTCTGCAAACATTGCTTTGAGGAAAGCTAGGAGTACATGATGTACAAGGCTACGTAGCCTGACACATTGGGATGCACTTGAGCAATTGTCTATGAGCTGCACGGATAGCCAGAACATATACAGTGTGTTTTACATGTTCTAGATTAATTGCATTGATTGCACATGCTCAGCGCTGTTATTCAGAATGTTTAAATACTTGGCTACAGATCAAACTTGCAGCTTCTGCTCAGGCCCACAGGGAAATGCAAGACTCAAAATTGTGCCCTAGAGATGTGTATCTGTCTTTGTGTCCACAAGAGTACTCAATGACAACTCTGGACTCCAAACATCATTCCCTTAGCTAAGCACTGAAAGTGACGATGGTGACTCTGACAAGGTATGAATAATAAAATTCTTTGCAGTTAAAGTATAAAAGACTGAATTTTGAAGAGAGAAATATTGAACAGAGACAAGGTCTTTCGTTCTCTGTTGTCTATGTAATATAGAAATAAATAGAATATTCCATGTGTAAGCACATCTGTTTATCTTTTATGTTGTTCTAATCTCTTCAGAATTTCCTCAGCGGGATATGAGGTACCTAGGTGAATCACAACTACTGTGGAAGTTTGTGGGTTAATGTAGTCTAAAATAACAAATATTATCCATCAGTTGACTCAGTAAATTTGTTCCTGAGTTATTTATTGCAAATAGAGAATAAGTATTAACATACATAACAGTGTAATTGAATTAAGTCTCTTTCAAAAGCCTAGTGAGAAAAACACCACTGTACCTTTTATCTATTGTGATATAATCTTTCATTATACCTCTGGTCCACTTTACAGTTGTTTATTAGCTCCCTGTACAACTATTTACTGTTCAGAATTGTTACAGGTGCCTTTCTGAATACAAGTATACTGGCTGCAATGAAAAAAAAAGTAGTCAAGGAATATTGTCATTTGTGTGAGGCAGCCAACACATCAAACATACTGTTATAGAGATATAAATCACTCAAAACAAGCATTTAAATATTCCTAAACTAATAGTAAGGCAGACTCCTAAAATAAGAAAAATAAAGAAAAAAAAAGTTTTGAAAAGCTTTCCAGTACTTGTGATTGTCCCAATTTGAATAATAAACCTGGATTATTTTTTTTTCACCTTCCTAAATCTGAAGAACACTATTGATTTTGAAGACTAATGACTAAAGGAATTATGAGTTTTGTCATAAGGGCCAAGTCTTCATCTGTTCCTGTAGAAGATCTGAGCTTTGTAAAGGTCATAGTAATTTGCAGCCTAAGAGCACTGGCATTATACTAATGCTTTGCTAGATATCTTCAGGTAGGCTTCTTGATATCAGCATTGTTCCAAAAGTCAATGGCCATCTTCCCATCTCTGACGTACCATGCAGAATGCTTACAAAGGGCAAAGTAAAGGACTGATTTTAAAGCTGGCTTGATCAAATAGCTTGATCAGTTCTCACCTTCTACCCAGCTCCCTGGATAGGGATGTGCCAGGGCTGAATATTCATGGTAGTACCAGCATTTCTGTCTTTTGCTCACATGTAGAGGAACATTAAAATTATTTTCATCTTTGATTTCTTTGTTTGATGTCCAGTAAAATTTAAAACTAGGAAGGCTATTTATTGTATCTAGGATCCAATCCTGCATGGGAATGGGCATGCCTTACAAACTCATTATGCCTTTAATGCCTATTGACAGTGGTGTTTATGGAATTTGACACCTGACAGGGAACACTTAGCTTATTACAGGTGAAGAAAAAATACTACATATAATAATATCCCATAGGAAAATTCTTAATTGCTATATCTACTTTTATGACTTCACCGAATATATATAAATCCCTATGCACAGATAAATCTATTAAAAGGTGACCTAAGTTTTTAATTTAGAAAGTAAAATTCTGCTGTCCCCCACTCTCCCCTTTTTATGATCCTCAGCTAAGAGAAAATAATGCACCTGAGATTAGGAATATCATAATTACCTTTAAAATACAAAATTAACACCCGAATAGATTGAAAACTGCTCCTCATAAAAGCTCAGGTGAATGACTACATACAGTTTGAGGCCAGTACTAGGAAAAAGAACATAAAATCATGTGTTCATATATTTAGAACACCAAAATTATCAATTTATCCATCTATACTGCAGTATCTTCTGATCTGAACATTGAGAATATCTGAAAATATAAATTCACAGAATCTGAATCATTTTTTTGGTAGGACTTACTCAAAATCTCAAAGAAAAAACAGTGGAAAAAAGATTTCTTCACATCATTAAGCTTTTGATCTGTCTTTGCAATATACAATATATTTCTATTCTTTACATGCTGTTCTGTGTGGTAAGTAATGTTTATGTATTTAGTATTTGTTACAAAATAAAAGAGAGCTTTTGGAACATAGACCAGAAAACAGAATATTGTTTTTTTTAACTGGGATGTAGAAGCAAATCTGCACTTGCTTATTATATCTCTGGATTTTTGTGTATGGTTTTTATTTTTGTATGGTCTTTCAGCTCTAGGGAAAGGCCAAAGAATCATCTCATTTGAGTCTTCATCTTGACCTACACTTGTCATACCAAAGAGTGGGGGGTCTTGAACTTGCTTAAGATGAGAAAGACCTGGAGGACAGGTTTTCACATTTGTAGATTAGCACTAGACATTACTACTCTGTTTCTTCTCCTCAGACACGTTTATTACGCCTCTTTAATAACTGATAAAACATCCTGGAGACCTGACTTCTGTGAAGTAGTCAGACCAGAAATACAGATACTGTGTAGCATAAATGGCTGCATTGAAGCACATGCTTAAAGCTGGCTTGAAATGCTTTGCTTACTGTCACACAGACAACTGAATGAACATTTCTCATAGCTCAGACAAGTACCAGGAGAAAAGGGAAAACTTTGTTATTTAATCCCCTTGTCTTTATATTCGATATGGATCACTGTATTTTGTCTCCTTGTCAGTGAAATGTTAGTCTCTGCCTTTTTTTTTTTTTTTTTTTTTTTTAGGTTTGGTGGGGTTTTTTGTGTTGTTGGTTTGGTTTGGTTTGGTTTGGTTTGGTTCGTTGGTTGGTTTTTTATACTATATGAGACTAAAAGCACCTCCAGCCAAACAAAAAGATACAGCATTTCAGGATATTAGAATTTGGGTGGAATCTTCCAGTTTGCTTTTCAAATATGTTATGGTAGTGGAAGTCCGGGTGACAGCAAGCTGCTGGATGTGTATGTGCATGTTTTACGAGGGAGGAAAAGGGAGGAAGCCAAGTAGCAGGATTTTGGCTTTCTTCCATGGTAAAGCAGGAAGTAATTCTGATGCTACTCAATTGATTTACTCAAGGTATTTATTGGAAATGGCTGCTATCTTACCCATATATTGCATAGCATGAACATTGACCATGTGTATTTGTCAGAAAGATTATTCTGGGTTTTCACAGTGCAGCATGAGTACTTTCCTAAAACAACTGTCCTAGGTCTACAAAGCAGATGGTGCTCTTTTACTCACAGAGGTGTTTTTTTGTTTGTTTTTTTTTTTTTTCTTTTGTGGACTCTCACAAATTTTGTTTTGCATTAAGTAATAAATATTATTTCAAAACAGATGTTTGAAAAGATAAAAAAATCCATATCAAGTTGTTATGTTAGTGTAACTAAAATACTTTGTGCCAGAAAAGTGATGAGATAAAAGAATCAACACTACTGTAGTCATAATTTGATCCTCTTCCTGGATCCAAAATACTTGAGAGGAAATTCAATTAATGTTCTCATTTCTCTTTTGCTTTCTTACTGTAATTCAAAGAATTCATCCTAAACCCACAAATAATGAGGAGGCCTGTTTTGAAAGTCATGCAAATTAGGCAGGGGTTGGATATGTTTAAGTTTCTGTAGAGGACATTCCCTAGTTGCTGTGAATGTTTCTAACGGAAGCAATTGTTACTTAAAAGAAGTAAAATGAAGTTTCAAAAATAACCATGACTTGGTTAAGGATTTGAAAGAAATTAATGTAGAACAAAGAAACAGAATGGTTTAATGTGTCTAGCTTCTCCAGATACCAATTAAAAGTGGATATAAAACGCATATAACAGAGGTATTTAAAAGAACTGAAAATGCAGTTCTGTAACAGATTAAAATAATTTTAGGTGATGCTGCTGCAACTGCTTCTTCCCTCCTGTACTTGTTTGTTCATTCCTGACTCTCCTATGAAGCAGCTGATGCTCTCCTGTCCTTTCTTGTTATTATAGAACTAAAGCAGAAGAATGCAAATAGATCTGGGTAGCAAAAAGATACACTCTGAAAGTCCAGAATAATCAACAAAGTTTTAGGAAGGAGGAAGATAATCTTGGAATATTCCAATTAAATAAATTATTGTTTAGTTTTAATTTTAAAACATCTAGGATTAAGTAATAACTCAGATTATCTTCAGAAAGTCTCTTTATCCAGGATACATTAAACTTTATCAAGAGAAAGAAAATAGGATATGGAGAAAAATCCCACACTGGTTGTGGAAAAAAAAAAAAACAAAACACAACCACCATACTTTGTCACTGTTTTTGTTAATTTTTATTATTTGAAAACATGAAAAACAGTAAATAAGATTTAGATATTTCCAACCGCTAGAAAACTGGTGGAGGAATTGGAAGCAGGAAGAAGTGTTCCATGATTCAGTTCTAAAAATTTTCATTAACTTCCACTTTTCTTCAAGTAATATAGGTAAAGTTTTAAATAAAAGCTTGAGAGAAATAAACACCCCGCAACATATCCATGTTAATTATTATAACTGTTAAGATTTGCCCTCATATTCAGATTCATTTATTTAAAATGCCTCCCCAGTTCCATGCAATTATATATTTATTTGTTGTGACCAGCTTCTCTTATTAGTAGAAATGTAATATACAGCATTGAGCATTTAAAGCATTCAGGGAAAACTAGTCATGGAGTTAAGTTATTCTGGATATATACTGATACAACGGATTGCCAATGAAATGCAAAAAGCTTGGAATTCAGACACTAAAATCCATCTGCAGAGCATTAATTTAGTTCCAAAAGGCAAAACCTGGGAAATCCTACCAAGAGGGAGTGAGATGATTCTGTGTGAATGAGGACCACAAAGAAATAACTCATTGTGCTGTGCTTGAAAGGAAGAACTTATAGGTTTATTATACAGGTTTGAGATGACAAGAATTAAGTTTATCTTGTGAATGAAATTTGAACATTCCTTTAGCTCAACTGCATGCAGGGAACCACTGGAAAATACAGATAATTTATATGGTTGTCAGTAAAAGACTTGCTGTTTCTAGCTGTTCTTTTTCTGCTGCTATTCCACTGGCTATTTGAGTACTTCCTGGGCTGTGCCACTGCTGACTCCTGTGCAGCAGACTCCTTGAAGAGTAACTCAGGCAGGGTTTCAATACCATTTTCTTGTAGATTCCGATCAGGAATTATTCAGGGTGGTTGTGTGTGCGTATTATAGACTAGAGTAGCACTTATGCAGAGCCCTCATTTCTCTTAGGACACAGGAACTTTGACGGAAATAAGCCATTAATTTAAGAGAAGTCATTCATGTTACTTTCCCAGAATTCTAGGCACCAGATACCTTTATTTGCCTATTTTCATGGCAGAAGGAAGTATCTGTTGTTATAGTTTTAGCTCATTCCTTTGGTCTCTAAGATTTTGTGTTTTATTTAGGCTACCTCAACAGCCTCAGAAAACGATCCAGTAAGAAACCAAGTTGAGTAAATCTTTTCTTAAATAGACATCAGGAAGACCTGTCAAAAATACATGCTTAACTCATTGTGCACAGAGCTTTAGCTGCCCCAAACTCACCAACAGTGTCGCCCAGCTAGTAACTCAGAACCGCACAGCCACTCACTCACTCTTCCCTTTCTTCCCCTCCTGCTCCCAGAGGGATGAGGAAGAGACTCGAAAGAATGTAGACCCGATGGGTTGAGATAAAAGCAGTCAAATAACTAAAGTATGATGTAAAACTACTACTACCACCACTAATTATAACAATGATAAGGGAAATAACAAGGGGAGAGAATACGAAACTAAAGGAAGGGAAAAAAAAAAACAATAAACACAAGTGATGCAGCTAGTTACCGTTACTTCTGATCAGAACATGATCTGATCTGATCAAATTCAGATTCCTAGTTGTGCTTTTTGGGTATTCTTCCTTGCTGCTACTGAGAGATATGAATCATTAGTCATTAAGGCTGATACAGAGACCAGTAAACAATTTTTTTGAGACAGAATATTCACAGGTTGTCCATATTATCATATGCATTTTGAGAGAGTGACTAGGTTTTATTAACAATAAATTAGCTTGAGCTGTTAGTAAATAGTTCTCTTGGGCACAACACTGATAAATGCCATATGTTATTTCTTTGTGTCCCTCTCTCTTTCATCATTTTTAATTAAGGGTGCATGGGTGAAAACAGTGAATTCTCATTAATTTAATTAATGGATTGAAAGGCCAAATGACCATGAATTAGCATGAATTACTCTATGGAGACAGCATTATGGTTTTGAGGAAAGAAAGATTTCAATGATGTCTAGTCACCTAAGTAAAATGAGCAGAGATAATCAACAACCAGGACTCACTAATTAACATATTAGGGAATTTAAATACACTTCAAAACAGTGCTCAAACCTGAAAGTCTTTTAAAGTAGATACTTCAGGGTATAGAGATTTGTCATTTTATTTCAGTCATCATTTAATATTTAATGGTGTATTTGCAAAGGAGGAAGAATGAGCTCTTTTTAGTCAGGCTAGATGAACAGAAATAAAGATATCTGTAGGAATTTTTTGTTTTACTTTTCCTGCTAATAAAATACGAGACTTGATAAAAGATTATTCTGTACTTTAGGTTTCTCATCTGAAAAACTAACATGTTCTTTTACAGGCAGGTTTATTAAGCACATACTAATGAAGAATGCTACGCATATGAAAAAAAAGGACTTTTTAACATATAAACAAGGGGTAGAGCCAAAAACTTGCAATTTTTAAAGAAAGTATTTGAAGAATTTTTAGAAACATCCACATACCTCTTTCTAGTGCACTAGTTGATACTACCATTTGATGACCTAAAGAACAGATATTTTCATTTATTTTCTTCTAAAACTTAGATATGCAAAAATGAGGCTGCTGAAAACCAGTTTTTTGTAATGAATATATACTAAACTGTAAAGTGAATTTTTTAAATACTTATTTAAAAAGAAGAAATTTTTGCAAGTAATCAGCAGGAAGTTATTACTATATTTAGGATGTGTAAAGTTCTGAAGGATGGGTTATGTGATTGTCTTCTTGTTGTCTGATTTTTTAATAATTTTATGGTGTTTAAACTGGTTTGTTGTATATATGTGACATTTGTCATGGATTTTTAGAGATGTGAATGGGCACATTATTACCTAAATAGTTGCACATCAGAGTTGTCTGTATATCTGGTCACTCATTGAAATATGAAAACATGTCTGAAGTAATATAAATTATTACTTCAATAATTTGAACGTAGACATGTGTTCAAATATCTGCAATGGACATGAGATTTATATGGATATAACAAATGTACCTGGGTCTTGTCCCAGAAACAAGAGCAGTCATATATCTAATTACACAATAATAAGTAAGTATTTTTTCAGAAGAGTGTTAATTATTGTCAGTTTGTCTAATTACCTGAAGTACTTTCAGTATTTGAATCAGCTTTTATCAGAAAGTTTGTCTTGATGCAGGCATGCATTGTTTTTTTTTTGTTTACAAAATGCTACTGGAGTCACTTGTGGATAACTTACAGATGCATACAAATGTAGTTAAATCTGCACCTGAAACCTATGCAGAACGTTTTGGGGGTTGTGGGTTTTTTTTCACAATACATTTGCTCTGTTACTAGCAGTGTTTTACCTGCAAAGGACTGTTGCACCAGTCCTGCAATATTTTCTCTGTCTTCCCATTTTTTTCCAAGTACAGTTCAAGGTACTGTATTTGCCCATAACACCTTTTAACATTTGACTCCCATGTACCTTAGAAATCTGTTATGTCCCTGTTTTATTTCAGTAGTTGAGATCAGCTGGGACATTTAAACTGATTGCCTCTATATTTAATTTAAATGTCATGGGGCTGGTGACGCATTCTTAGAGCAAAGCCATAGATTTCTACAATTCACTTACTTCTGTTGTTACGTTAGAGTTAATTTTAGGCAGACTTCATTCACTAGCTATATCCAAATAGAACAGGTTGCTTAGGAAGATTTCTAATGGACTGGGGAATTCTTCCTTTCTCACTGTCAATCTACATTGCTATGTGATGTGTCATCAAAACATTTTTCTGTATTTGTGTCTACACTTTTTTTCCCCTCTTCCATCGGGAATAAAGCAGTTATACTTGGAAATTGCCAGGACAACAAGAATGGGCTCCTGGGCCAACGCACAAAGCATTTTTTCTTTTCTTCTTCTTTTTTTTTTTTTTTATTTTTTTTTTTTTTTTATTTTTTGAGACCTTTGCTGAATAGAAAGCAGTAGTAAAAAGTATTTTATAATTTTAAAAGTATAGAAGAACTCAAAATATTCTCTGCAGTAGGCATAGAGCATGCCTCACAAAGAAAATGAACCAGTCACTGGTCTTTTGATCAGACTTCCTTATCTATAATACATTTTTATCCTCTCTCGTACCTTCCATTAGACTTTGGAATATATGAAGCTCACCAGCATGTGAAATGTTCTTCACAATACCCACTGAGCTATTTTAGCTATTAAATATTCAGTTAAAATACAAAAAGCAAACATGTTACAAAGTAGTTTGGTGATTTTCTGTGCAGTCCACCTCTTAAGACTGTCTGCAGGATGATCCATAAAGTAAATGAGGATGATTTGACCAAAATCTTACAGATGTAAAAGTTTACCCATGACTGTTTCTGACCTTCAACTTAGGGCATGACTGTATACTTTCTGAATAAGTCATTAAAATAAACAGCAGTTTTCCTCTATGCCCACTTGTTTTGGTTAACTTAATTCCACTTGGTGTTATTTAATAGAACGAGTCCCTACATGAGCTCTGATTTTTATTGGTAACAAGGCCAAATTTACTCTTATCAATATGCCCTCAAGTAATTTCCTCTCTGCACTTAAAAGACTTTGACACTGCAACTCCTGAACAGTTAAATGGGAACAGTGTTGTTGGGCCAAAACTGAAGTTTATAGATCTCTTTGAAGACCTAGCAAGTAATTTGAGCCACATGATATCAACAAATGCTTCAAAAACTTCAAGTAATAACTAATTTGTCTTTCGGTTGTCTGGGTTTTTTTTTAATTTTTGGTTGCTTTAGGCATCATTCTATCCTTACATTTTAACTGTTACATTGGCTACCTACATTACTAACTTCTACTTGCCTTTTGTCCTTCAGAGAAGATTATAAATAGCTGCTGATTCACAAAAAAAAAAAAAAAATAGAGGTAGAATTCCGTCAGAACTCATTTCAAGTTAAACTGGATCTTATCTCTTAAGTAACTTCTGCTCTCCAATTATCAGTTTTCCCTCCTGATTTCCTGGCTGTTCTGGTAGGCAATGTGAGAGGTGAAATAACAGGGAAAGAAATAATAACATAGTCTAACATTATGGAAATTAAACTGGAAGGTTGAGGGGTTATGTAAAAATTAGTCTACATATCTGTATGTGTGCATGCATACATATGTGTATACCCTATCCTCTTAAAATCTGGAGAGTATTTTTTCTAAAATTAAATAAAGATATGCTATAGAAGAAATGTTTATAAAATAATTTTATAATGAATAACATATAATACATAAAGTATAAAATGCAGTAAGTAAAAGATATCTATAGCCTAATGACTACATTTAAAATCACAAATCAAGTTGACAGTGGAAAAAATTATTTGCTTTGTTAAATACCCAGTGTAACACAAAGTTGTAGATTTCTGGATTATAGGGCAGAGAGTGCTGAAATTGTGCCTCAATAATGCATATGGGCTTCAAATATAGTTACATTAATATCTGCATTTATTTCTCCCCTAAAAAACAGTAGGAGGTTTACTAGAAAGTTGTAACAGCCACAGTACTCTAGTGGTTAAAAAGCTTTTTCTAATTTCCCATTTAAATGCATCTTATGCACAACCCAGTTTTCCTTATGTTCTTCTACCAAAATAAATCTTATCTGAAATGTTTACCTCTTTTGCTTTCCAAAACATCTGTAGATAACTAATATACCTCATCTGGTTTTGTGCCTGTAGATAAACTAAATTATTTTAGTCTGTTTAAAGATACTCATCATTCAGACATCCAGTCTTCTGGATCATGCATATCTAGATATACTATACTAGTCTAAGGGTACTTGTTTATATCACAAGTGGCTATCAGTATTAGCATAGCCGCCAAGTGCATATAAAAGCTATATACAGCACTATGATTTTCACTTGAAATAATATCCCCTGCAGCAAATAGAAATAATCCAAAGAAAGTCTAAATCACTCGGAGCTGTCTGTCTCTCTTCTGTCACAAGAGGGATCTTAGAACACATACAGTGCTAAATTAGGCATTTTCATTAGATTTATAAAGTTAGGAAGTGAGTACTTAGACTTTTGGCACTGAAAACCAACTCTTGCAGGCCTAACGAAGCAAGTTTCTCCAAACTCAGGTTTTAATGAGGTTGCACACGGGCAAAAAGCATTTTGGTCCTGTGTCAGGCTTCAGATTGCGCAAAAGGCGCAGTATATTTTTTAACTTTGATTTTGCTGTTTCCCACAAGCTCTATGTTTGTTAGATTTAAAAAAATAAAACAAACAAACAAACAAAAAAAAAAACTACATGTGACATTTTAATTTTGTTGTTATTCTGAACTGTAAGGCAGGGTAAGAAATTTCTCAAAATGGAGGGAAAAGTATCATTAATGAGTAATGCAAAATCTAACCAAACTCATTTCTACACTGGAATAACACATTTATTTTCTCTACAGGGCTTCAACATTTCCTTAAAAGAAAGAATTGCTGTATCAGGTGCAGTGCTAAAAGTTATCCCAGGATAACATCTTGGCTTTTCATTTATTGACTAAACTACCACAAATTTTCTAAGGCTGTTTTCTTCTTAAACTCCCTCCTAATATAAATAATTATTGTCTAATTAACTGTAGTTTGCATGCAATGTAAGAAGTAAGAAAAAGTGTGGTATTTCAGTATTTTCCTTGAGGGTAGAATAAATACTGGAGGATTTGTCACCAAATAAATTCTGAGATTCTGTAGCTTTATAATAGTCTAAGTCAACTTGCAAATAAATTACTTTGGAAACCATCAAAGCAGTTCTAGTTCTAAATCATTAGACTTTCTGTCATGAAGTACATTTCATACATCATAGTTCATAAATCAAGAAGATAGCAGACCTGAGCTAGCTCAGCAGCTTTCTAATGGCAGTCACTAATAGGTTGACTCTAGCTCAGAAAGGGGTTGACTTCTAGAAAATAAACAAGTCTCCAGAAAGAAAAAAATGATCATCAGTGACACTCCCTAAACCAAGATGATTGTCCAACCTATGCAACACAACAGGCTTTGTTCTTCAAAAAAATTTGCTGTCCACTGTCACCTCCCAGAGGAAAAAGCTTAGAGAATAATAATGAAGTGTGTTTTAGAACACAATTCTTAACTCTGCCAGTGGGATTTATTAACAGCAACACGAAAATCAGATTACTGAAATGGGTTTAGACCTGGAAGTAGAGTAAAACCATCACTGAACCTCAAGGCCATCTGAACTTGCTGATGACAGATATTCTAAAAGAACTTTAATCTGATGTTTCCAAGTGTCTGCTGCTAAGCCTATTCTGAGTGTCCTGGAGAAAACAAACACGCAAACAAATAAACAGTATAATTTTGTATTCAGTAAAAGTGTCAACTCAGTCTAACTAACATACATTCAACATCATAAAATGTCAGGTCCCCCGAAGCAGTTACCACCCAAGCTTCTTCCCCCCCACACACACACTGTGTCCTGTGGCAGGGGGAACCAAACTGCAGGTGGTAATGCAGTCTCACAGCAACCTAGATAAACTTGCATCAGGTTTTGTCCTTGTGTTATGGTTTAACCCCAGCCACAAGCTGCTAACCCACCATCCCCCCTTCCCATCTCCCTGGGCAAGATGGGGTGAAGAATCAAAAGAATGTACAACCCACAGGTTGAGATAAGAACAATTTAATAACTAAAATAAAGTACAATATAATACTAATAATAGGAAAATAACAAGGAAAGATTTAAAACTAGGAGGGGAAAGGGAAAAGACAATAAACACAAGCGACACACAATACAATTGCTTACCACCCACTGACAGATACCCAACCTGACCCGAGCAACAATCAGTCCCTTACGGATGACTATACCCAGTTTATATACTGGGAATGACTTGTTGTGGTGTGGAATACCTTTTTGGCTAGTTTGGGTCAGGTGTCCTGTCTCTGCTTCCTCATGGCTTCCTGTGCCCTTCCTCACTCTCCTCACTGGCAGAGCATGAGACTGAAAAGCCCTTGATCAGAGCAAGCACTACTTAGCAACAACTAAAACACGGATGTGTTATCAGCATTGTTCTCAGACTAAAGCCAAAACACAGCACTGCACCAGTTACTAGGAAGAAAATTAACTCTATCCCAGCCAAAGCCAGGACACCTTGCTACAGGATTTCATACTTCCTCGAAAGAAAAGGAACCATCATACCTTGGAGTGACCACTTCTGATGCTGCAGTTCAATGTCAATGAATGTTAAACACCAAAAGTCTCACACATTCCAGGGTACGTGCATTTGTAACCATTTTAATAAAGAGAAATAAGCACAACAGGCACATTGCTTTGTGTGCAGCCAATATGGTTCTCAAGGTTATGCACAAAATCTATGGCAGAATGTCTAACAGAACAAAACATTGAAATCTTGACTAATTTTAAAACAGTGGCAAAGATCGATCAACTTCAATAGGATTATTATTAGTGTTTCATAATAGGTCTCCTTCAGTTCAGTCTTGGACTTTGGTTTTAGGTATATGACATACTATATAAAAATGTTATGCAAAAAGGAAAAGGCAACATACCCAGACATAAAATGAAATTACTAGACTGGAAGATCTCCCACAGACAACGTGGGAATGCCAAGGTTGTCAAAGTCTTCTGATGACACATTAAGAAATCTTTCATCTTATATTTTCATACTAGCATTACTGAATGTTTTTTTAAGAATCTGGGGAAACCATAAACATATGCAGCACAATTTCATATACAGTAAGAATGACAAACTGTACCTACTGCATTAAATTAATTGTGAAAGCATATTTTTCTACATTTTCTAGCTATTGCCAAGTATGACCCAGAATGTCAGTATCACCAAAATCATTAATTACACCCTGCGCAAAATTATCATCTAATGCCAAGGGAAAAAAAAATAGATTGGATTCTATGAATTATTCATCCTCTCCAATTCAATATGAACACTGTTCTAGTTGAGTGTTATCATAGAAGGTGAACATTTTTCTGACATTAGAATACCAGAAACTATGATCTGACATTTATAAAGTACAGGTCGCAAGGAATCAAGAAGATGTATGTCAGGAGAAGAAATAAAAACACGAATAAAGACTGTTAGTTTGGTCATATAAATAATTGCATAACATTTCAGATCAAATCCATTCATAAGGGATTAAGAATGCTCTGACCACACCACCCAAGTCTTGGAAGGCAGACGCAGGGACAGTGAGAATGAAGACCCTGGGCCCACTGTAGGAGAGGATCTGGTTCAAGACCACCTTAGGAACCTGAATGTATACAAGTCCATGGGACCGGATGAAATCCATCCACGGGTCCTGAAGGAGCTGGCAAATGAAGTTGCTAAGCCACTGTCCATCATATTTGAAAAATCATGGCAGTCAGGTGAAGTTCCCGATGACTGGAAAAAGGGAAATATAACCCCCATTTTTAAGAAGGGGAAAATGGATGAGCCAGGGAATTACAGACCAGTCAGTCTCACCTCTGTGCCTGGCAAAATCTTGGAGCGGATTCTCCTGGAAGGCATGCCCAGGCACATGAAAACCAACAAGGTGCTTGGTGACAGCCAGCATGGCTTCACTAAGGGGAAATCCTGCCTGACCAATCTGGGGACCTTCTATGAAGGGGCTACGGAACTGATGGACAGGGGCAGAGCAGTTGATGTCGTCTACCTGGACTTGTGTAAAGCCTTTGACACTGTCTCCCATGACATCCTTCTCTCTAAGTTGGAGAGACATCAATTTGATAGGTGGACCACTTGGTGGATAAAGAACTGGCTGGATGGCCGCACGCAAAGAGTTGTGGTCAATGGCTCAATGCCCAGCTGGAGACCAGTAACGAGTGGTGTCCCTCAGGGATTGGTGTTGGGGCCGGTCTTGTTCGACATCTTTGTGGGTGAAATGGACAGTGGGATTGAGTGCGCCCTCAGCAAGTTTGCCGATGACACCAAGCTGTGTGGTTCGGTTGATACATTGGAGGGAAGGAATGCTATCCAGAGGGAAATAGACATGCTTGTGAGGTGGGCTGATGCCAACCTGATGAAGTTTAACCATGCCAAGTGCAAGGTCCTCCACCTGGGTCAGAGCAATCCCAGGCACAGCTACAGGTTGGGCAGGGAAGAGATTCAGAGCAGCCCTGCGGAGAAGGACTTGGGGGTGTTGGTCAATAAGAAAATGAACATGAGCCGGCAGCGTGCGCTTGCAGCCCAGAAAGCCAATCATATCCTGGGCTGCATCAAAAGGAGTGTGACCAGCAGTTCGAGGGAGGTGCTCCTGCCCCTTTACTCTGCTCTTGTCAGACCTCACTTGGAGTATTGTGTGCAGTTCTGGTGTCCTCAACATAAAAAGGACATGGAACTGTTAGAACAAGTGCAGAGGAGGGCCACGAGGGTGATGAGGGGACTGGAGCACCTTTTGTATGAAGATAGGCTGAAGAAAATTGGGGCTGTTCAGCCTGGAGAAGAGAAGGCTGCATGGAGACCTCCTAGCAGCCTTCTAATATCTGAAGGGGGCCTATAGGGACGCTGGGGAGGGACTCTTCATGAGGGACTGTGGCGAGAGGACAAGGGGTAATGGGTTCAAACTTAAACAGGGGAAGTTTAGATTGGATCTGAAGAAGAAATTCTTTACTGTAAGGGTGGTGAGGCCCTGGAATGGGTTGTCCAGGGAAGTTGTGGATGCTTCATCCCTGGCGGCGTTCAAGGCTGGGTTGGACATAGCCTTGGATGGCATGGCTTAGTGTGAGGTGTCCCTGCCCATGGTAGGGGTGTTGGAACTCGATGATCTTGAGGTCCTTTCCAACCCTAACTATTCTATGATTGTATGATTCTAAGAATCACAAAAATAATTTTAGAAATCTCTTACTATGTAATGTCTCTCTACTCTTCTAACAATTTTTTTCAATTGCGTCTTCAGAGTTAATGTATATAACCTGTTTTGCATGCACCCTTTATAAGACTAATCTCTGTGAAGGAAACACATTCCTAGAGTAATTCCTAGAGCAATTGTTGCTACTGTTCTGGTGTGGTAGCATTTTGCTGTGCTTTCCTGAACGATGCATATGTTGTGGGAGAAATGAAGAGGGCTACTGTTCTTCACATCTGTGTACTGTTACAGTAGCTATATTTCACAAATTTTAATGTTTAATATCACTTAATGGAGGTGCTATTTGGATAAAACATTATTGTCACATGACTACTTTATCAACTTTCAGATTTTGTACTGCACACTTCTCAAGTTCCTTTGCTAATTCAAATAGATTCAGGTCTCACAGATTCCACTTCCCAGAATGATAACGTAAGTGTTGCATGGGAGAAGAAGTAAACAAACCAACAAAACCAACCAACCAACAAGACAAAAAAAAACCACCCAAACAACAACAACAACAAAAAAAACAACCGCAAACAAATAAAAAACAGCTCAAAAAAAGAGATAACATAAGTCACTGTTGCAAAAATCCAATTGCTAAGTGATAAACGGAATTTAAAAATCCCATGATGACCTGAAAAGCCCTTGTGATAAAGGTTATGCAACTTGCTTTCTTAAACACACTTTAATATATTCAGTTTATCTGGGTTTTAGTTTTTATTTGAAACTAATTCCTGTTTAGCAAATTAATGCATACTATTATTGATTAGGAAAAATATTAGATGTTCTTAATTCATTATAGTAAATGCTGTTCCACAGAACCTGCTTTACGTACTGTTTAAAAAGTGTCTATCCTCCAGCTGACCTTAGAGCCTGCCAGCTGCGAGGACAAGGTATAGAGAAATGGAAGGATACAACAACAACCATATGAAGTATGGCAAGAATCTTTGGTCCAGGAGACAGCAATGGCCCCCTAAACCTTATGTTCTTTCTGTGTCATACTATACAGTAGTCAAGTTCTGAAGTTTTCAGCATTTTTCCTACTAGTTATTAAGTAGTTCTCTTTTAATTCTTTATTAGTTTATTGAAAGGTTGATTGTAAGCATTAGGGTGATAGAGTTCTTCCTTTACAGACCTCATAGCAGCCTTCCAATATCTGAAGGGTGCCTGTAAGGATGCTGGGGAGGGACTCTTTATGAGGGACTGGAGTGGGAGGACAAGGGGTAACGATTTCAAACTTAAACAGGGAAAGTTTAGATTGGATATGAGGAAGAAATTCTTTACTGTAAGGGTGGTGAGGCACTGGAATGGGTTGCCCAGGGAAGTTGTGAATGCTCCACCCCTGGCAGTGTTCAAGGCTGGGCTGGACATAGCCTTGGATGGCATGGCTTAGTGTGAGGTGTCCCTGCCCATGGCAGGGGTGTTGGAACTTGATGATCTTAAGGTCCTTTCCAACCCTAACTCTTCTATGATTCTATGATTCTATCTCCAAGTACCATATCCAGCACATGATCACTGTTTTATAATAAATAATGAAACTTTTCTGTGAAACTTAAGTTTAAAATAATATCTTCAAATAAGTTATGAGTAGGCAGGAAAGTAGAAGGTCCCCTGAATCATCACTTTCCACAAAAAGATCATCAGCTATTTCCTATTTCTAATTTTCTGGTAGAAATATCTGGAGATATAGAGGAGGTATATGCAAAGGCATGTTTTTTCTTTCTTTTTTCTTTTTTTCCTCCTCACCTCCTTCCTGGCAGAGCATGAGAGACTGAAAAGTACTTGATCAGGATAAGCACTACTTAGCAACAATTAAAACATGTGTGTTATCAGCATTATTCTCAGACTAAAGCCAAAGCACAGAACTGCACCAACTACCAGGAAGAAAATTAGCTCTATCCCAGGCAAAACCAGGACAATCATATTTGATGCTGAACTCTTCATTTCTTCTCTTTATTTTGGACCACTACTCTGACATATTTCTTGGAAGAAAAAACTGTTATAGAACAAAACAAGTCTAAGCAGAGTAGGTAGGAGATAGCACTATGGCTGCATCAAGCCTGTTGCACTTGACTCCAAGCTCCAGAACTGATGTCTGGCCATTTTTTTATTTACTGGGCCAGGCATAATCTCTCTCTCTACCTAGATTTCTAAGCACAGCACCAACTTGAAACCAGTACTTTGAAGGCTAGGTGATCTTAGCTACCTATTCATCTTACAAAGGCAAGCACCTACAGAAGGCAATAAATTCACTTCCTGAGGAGTCTTACCTAAAAATGAGAAGGTTAGAAGATGTCTATCTCTTATTTAGTGCCTAAACCAAGACGGTACAAATTTAGTGCCTAAAATGAGATGGGACAAATTTAGTGCTTAAAATGAGATGGGACAGCTATGTAAAATATTCTTTTATACTAAAAATTTAACAATAGTGCTAACGCTTCCAAGAAGCTTGGTTTGTAAGCGACAGAAGAAAGTTGTCAAACTAGCTAGCTCTTCAAAATAAATTAGTCCAAAATTATGACAATGAAGATTCACTTGCTTCTATTTAATCGTATTTTTTCCAATATCCGTTTAATGAAATTGCAGTTTGTGAAAAGCTTCCTAAAATATTTTTAATCAGTCAAGAAACAGACACATAAGATGAGGGACTGTCATTCAGATGATAACCAGGCACTGCACAATGTATATTGGCAAGTTACTGAATCTGTTTTAGGTGATTGTCTGAGACCAAGGTTATGCAGCATAGACTAATAGCACATCTGCTATGGTTTATAGCTATATGGATAAATATCTATCTACAACTGAATTTTGGTACAGTCTGATACTTGAACAGTGTGGAAGTAAGATATCTATGTTAAAAGCAAACTGCCAAAAAATACATTAATGCGTAAATGTATTGCTATTTTTTGCTTTGAGAGGTCAAGGGTTTAAAACAGCAGGCATATATGAAACAAAAACATTATGTTATTTCAAGTATATCCTGAAAATATAAACATGTATACACTAATATCTACATTGTAACATAGCAATTCTGTTTGCCATGTAGAATTTCTGTAAAAAAAAGGTAATAAAAATATTCAGTAAAGAAAGAATCCAGAAGTTCCAGAATCATGGGAATCTAGTGCAATATGCTTCACTTACTGTTATGCAAGAGTAGTTCAGAATGGTAGAAACTATCTTACACAATAGTAAAACAAACAAAAAAAAAATACCTGTAGCTTCACAACATTTATTTTATGGAAGACAGTTTATTGAGAGGTGTACACAGAAGCGTGACACAGCTATCTAGACAGAAGCATCTAGTGTTATCTGAGATGTTCTAGAGAAGATGAGACAGCTGCATAAGTTTATCTACTGTGACACAGAATCTGTCGGAGAATCCATTATCATCAGAGGACAATCACCTTTATGTGGGCACCTGAACTGAGGCCAGGGTAATCCATTAAATAACAGTAGAAGAATGAAAAGCAAAACTTAGCGGAGGTGGGGGGGGGAAGAAATTTAGTTTCTTTAATATAGGTGTCTCACATATTTTTAAGCATTGGGAGTTTTCCCACCTAGCTTCCATGTCTAGAAAACCATAGGTCTCATAGTCAGATCTGTAGCAGATGACATCTAAACAACCTTTTCAAATGTCCTAGTTCAGTAGGCACCTATGCTAACACAACTGAATACAACCTCTAAAACCCTATAGTCGTACTATGATTTTATGCCAGATCACCTCTGATGCCTCTTATTTCCACTCCCTCTTTATTTTAGGTGGTCAATTACTTATCTGTATCTATGCCCAGGGAAGTTGTGAATGCTCCATCGCTGGCGGTGTTCAAGGCTGGGTTGGACAGAGCCTTGGGTGGCATGGTTTAAAGGGAGGTGTTCCTGCCCATGGCAGGGTGGTTGGAACTAGATGATCTTAAGGTCCTTTCCAAACCTAACTATTCTATGATTCTATGATTCTATAAGCTTCCTTTTCTGAACCAAGGCTTCTCTCCAGCAAGATCTGGAGGTGATGCATAAGTATCCCAAACACTACAAAGGTTTTAAATCTTTCTGTAATTCAAGAATAAAAATAATTCTATCAAACCACACAAAAATTAGAAAAGTGAAAAAAAACCCCATCAAATTTATCTAAACAGTTTTTCTATTTCATTTTCCAAAGGATTTTGTGGAAGTATGCTGATGAGAAAAAGACAGAGATATGTGCTTCAATACATCTAATAGTGCTGCTTATTCTGTTCTTGAGGCTGCACCAGCAACCAGTGACCTGTGTGAGAACCTGTGCTGACAAGCTCCACATGTATCCAAGCTTAATGTAGCTCTAGAGTACTTTTAATAGATAAGCATACTCTACCTGTTGTAGCAAAGAAAAATAGAGCAGGCAATCAGACAATCGTCTTCCCTAACCTGAGTGGAATACTTAACACAAGTCAAGGGTAAAGAAAACAATCTTCCCAGATTGTTTGATGCCTTGAAATACTATTGAAAAAAGATCACTTGTGTTTATACATATATGTGTGTGTATATATATATGTATGCATGCATTCATTTATAGCAATAGGAATACAAAATTAGATATTACTCCTTTGTCTGCTTAAATATATTACTTGACAAAGCAGAAGCCCTTTCTATGTAATAGTCTAGATATCGTATCTAATAAAATGGCTATAAAAACATAATGACAAAAAAGTATTGACCCATTAGAAACTGAAGTTTTCCTTAGTCATTTCAGTTGTCTGAAAATGAAGATTTTAATGCTACTGCATAAGACGGCTCACAAAAAAAATACTCATAAGATTTGTTACTTTTTTTTTTTTACATTTTCACTTTTACTGAGTTTTATTCCCTTTTTATTGCCAATAGCGATCTAAGGTAAAATGATTCTGGTGTAATTCTGGGTGTTGCAAATTCCCTGCTACTGGATTGCTGCTTTTTTGTTGTTGTTTTTTCTGTTGATTTATACACAGTGCACTTGAGAATGGAGTAAAACAGGTTTTTGTTTAATTTGCTGGACTCATTATTACTACTACTACAAGGTTTAAAATGTAAGTTCTAAAGAGTTACTTGTTCATCTTCAAAATTTATCATGTACATTTCAAACAAGTTTCTATGGGGAATAAATTCTACTGCTATGAATTTAAAAAATACAGAAGGCAATTTATTAGCTTATTGGTTACAAAAGCTTTAATCACTTTTGAAGTACAAGACATATGGGAACTAGAAAAATATCTCCATGGACCAATGAGGTTGGAATACCAATAAGCTGATAAAAAGTCAGACAGGGATAAGAAGTTGTTTGGGAGTTCCCATTCTCTCTGAACTTTCATCTCACATGATATGATCCATATCTTAGTAACATCAGTGTTAATGTTAAGATGAATAATTCTGTGGAAGTAGATGCTGGCTTCCAGTCAAGTTTTTGAAATGTTACTAAATGAAAATTGTAAAGGGGGGCAAGTGAGGGGAAGGGGGAAAAGGTGTGTGTGGGAAATTAATTACCGGTAAAGAAAGAAGGAATCCAGGAAAGAATAATTAAGTCAGAATCCTACTGAAATAGATCATAGAATCATTTCTTCTGATATAGAGAAAGACTGCTCAAACATGCATATTTCCTGACCCCAAACGTTTAAAAATCATGAGATTTGTAAGCTAGCAAAAGGCTGTAATTCTTCCTTATGAGGTGGGACCTACTTAGGTCTTCAGAGCTGTAAAGATTACACAAAGATTACACGCTTTTTCTCTTCCATGAAATTTGAGATATTTACATAATCATCACTTTCAAGAGCTAGATATTTATGTAAAATATCAGCTATTAAGAGACTTTTGACAACAGCATGAGAGTTGTCAATGCTATGTGTGCAAGTTTGTTAAAAACAATGAACAAAAGGAAAATAATATGTATGAATTGCTAGGGTCCCTGTGCTGCTGTAGCATCAAAATCAAGTGGTATAGTGCTCCTTAAACTCACACTTATTTACTATGACTTAGCAAGCTATCACGGTAAAACAATGTGTGCTTTCACAACCACAGATGCAAGAAAAAGAGGTGTGAATAACACTTTGTTGAAAAAAAAATAAACTTTTTTAAATTTAAATATTACTTTTGTCTCTGGCATTCACTTTATGATCCACCCCATATTTTAGACTTCTTTTTAGTACTACATTCAGTAAAAACACATACTGAGATGATAAAACAAGGATAGGTTAAATATTGATAAGTAAAAATGAGTCTGAAGCCTGCATCTGTGAAAAGCAAAAGATGTGTTTAATGTAATGCTCTTTAGTTGTCTCATTAAAGCGGTGATGAAATTCACACTCTGCTGAAATCAGATAGGGTTTTTCCGTGATGCCAGCATTTCACTTACAGGTTCAACACCCACTGTATTTCAGCGTGTGTTGGCTCAGCTTTTAATTTTACTCTATGTCCCATCTCCTAGAGATTGCTATCATATAAGGAGGTGAGGCTGATCCTGGACTATGAAGCTATCAATGCAGTTGGGCACACACAAGAATCTGGTGTGATTTAACATTCCTTAAGGTGCCAAGGACCCCACAGGAGCTGTCAGATAGGATACAGGAGGCTTCTGTCCTTCTGGAGTTGCAGCCCAGGGTCAGGGAGGATATGGTAGCCCAAAGAGAACTGGACATCTTTGTTAGGCAATGCAACTGAGCTTTACAGGCTGTATCTTCATGTTTATAGGGCACTTCCTTTTTCTCATTTATCACAATGAACTTAGAGATGTGCTCTGCAATCTGCCACCAAGTAGTTTCTACCTGAGCCAGAAAACAGATTAATTTTTGTCTGTAGGCATTTCAAGGAAGGACCGTCTTCCTTGAGATATATAGCTGGAGTTGTGTATTTGTTTTAGAGGAGACTGAGCTGGTCATGGAATCAATAACAAGTCTTTACTATCTTTGTTAAAAGATGAGAACTCTGAAATTATTTTGCTGACAAAGCTAAGTTGGGTTTTAGAGACTTCTGATAGCCTCGGATATTTGTATAGTGAATGAGGCTTTTGCAATGTATGTATCTTTATGGAGAGAAAATTCAGCATATTGTGTAAATGTTTTGTATAGCTAACGTTATTCGCCTGAGGAGAAAGTGAACTCCATTAGAAATCTGATTTGCAGGATTCTGCATTGCACTTTATTTTCATGTTAGATTTCCCCATGGTTTCCTTTACTACTTTATTTGGTTTAATTGTCTTTTTGCTTATCTCAGAACACCATGAGCTTTACAACAGCATCTTTTAATGACGGTGTTGTTTTCAGTTTTGCTTGAATAAAAGGTGGCATTTAAGTTCCATTGAAAGAAAAAGACCAGAGGATAAAAGAAGGTTGTGTTTGCTTGTTTGTTGTGTTGACATTTGCCAGAGTCCATTCTGGGATGCAAAATACAGAACACAGTGGTAGAGACTACACTAACAGTACATGATGCATTATGAAAACCTTTTATCACATTGAGAAACAAAGTCAGGAGATAATATCACAGTTGAATGGACATAAAAGAGTCAGCCATCTTGTTGTGATTAAAGTAATACCATTTAGGGTTTAGAGTAAGTTCTTCCAGGTCTGTATGCCATGCTTTCTGCTGGAAAGGAAAATTCATCCTGCAGAGAAGCCTGACAGGTGACTCTTCTGTGGACTAAGGAAAAACACTGCACCTTGAGTAGAATTGCTTTTCTTTTTGTCTTCTTTTATAGAATCTCATTTTCTTTCAGCAAACAAGCAATAACATATTGTGCTAAGATACTTCCGTTTGAAATATCTTCTGCACAACCAGAGTGGGGGCACATGATAATGTTTACTCACCTTCTGCTGCTCACACGGTAAGGTCAATGATGAGTCAGACTTGGACTCTGTTTAAATCCTGCTTTCCAATCTCGGTTTACTTAATTCTTGGTTGAAAGAGAAGTCAAAATTTTGTCTTTTCAGACTTATTGGAAGCATTACACGAAGTTAACCTTCAGGGCTATTCTCCATGTAACTCTGTTAAGTACGTATTAACAGTTCACAGGCAGCTAGAGCAAGACAGTCACAGAGAAAAGCACCACATTGTTTCTCCATAAATTAATGTTCACAGTAAATCAAAGGCATTGAAGATACTAAAAAAAGACTAGTATACAGAATTCACTAGGTGTGCTTTAAAAGGAGGTACAGTACTCTTTGAGAAAGGATTAGACACAAAGGATACTTGCATTTTTATTCACATTCTATCTGATTTTATTGGTTGAGTATAGTACACCACTGGATGCTGTCAAGTCCTCCAAGGGAGCAGCTGTATACATTTCCATTTTGCTCAAAAAAAAATAATCTCCTATTCTTCTGAGGCATTATTTTCTAAAAATTCTACTTTCTGGCTATCCATATTCTGAGCAGACGACATATCTTTTGATTTCAAAACTTTCGTTTTGCGGGAACAGTATTTTATTGACTAGGATTTTTCCACTTCATTAATTTATCTTTGTCACAAGATTATCCTTTCTTTGACAGTTATTGCAAGTTTTGTTAAGAATGTAACATTCTGCTATTTGACAGCTTTGCAAGCAGCTCAACTCTAAATTTTCTCTTGAGACAACGTTTGGTTTCCAAAGAGTGTGTCAACAGAGGGGGGTTTATTCAAATTAAAACACAGCAGTAGTTTTAGTTTCTCACAACTATTGGCAAGCTAAAAAGCTAAAAAGTGAACAATGGGAGCGTATAGAAACTCTTAACCTGACTGCATACAATAACCATGGATTAGGTTCTCACAGACTTTGAGAATGAAAACAACCCTCATTAAAGAATCCTGCTGATGTTAAAGGTATTGTGTCATATGAAAGTTAGTATTTATTTTAATGCTAAGTGAGATTGTCATGATTATGAATTCTGAAGCATTAAGGAGATAGTAAATATCAGCTTCTTGATATTTAGACATAATGTTGTTATCCCTAGAAGAGGGATTTTGTGTGATCATGTTCCTCATTCTACCTTTAGGTGCACCAACTTGATTATTTCAGCGTGAAAGTGCTTGTGAAGTACAAGGTGTAAAAGATATGAGTTTATACACCTCCCTGGTCTTCTTTTTTTGAATTTTTTCATGAATCTGTAATATTGGCCAAACAGTTGTAACATTATGGAAGAGCAGAGATAAAGGATTAATTATGTAAAGTATTACTTTTCTCTAGTAATTGGCTTTTAGTGTTGAAGCTATAATGATTTTCATCTTAATATTTAAGTAGCAAATCCCCTTCTGTAATATGATATGAACATTTCTCTGCAGCACCAATTTCACACAGTATTCTTGTGTTATATTCTATAGTGTGGTTTTCTACTGCCATATCAGTACAGGAGATTCAGTATATTCTAGCTGAATGAAGAGTACATTAAGTATGAAATATCTGACTCAGTTTCATACTTTAACATTAAAAAAAAAATAATCAAACCCAAACTTGCTATTACATGGGCATCATCAAAGATAAAAAAACAAGAATTTTGGTGCATAAAAACGGTTCATAACACAAACAGGGTTTATGGAGTACATAAAGTTGGAACATAAAAATAAATACAAGATAGTGCAAAAACCCAAGGATGTGAAAGTACATTACCTTTGATTTTAAAAGCAAGTAATTCTTGTTTGCTGGAAAGAAACATCAGCCATGCTTACACTGCATAACAGAATGCAGTACAATAGCAGTGGAGCTAACGCAGACCTGATTGAATCATAGAATCATAGAATCATAGAATAGTAAGGGTTGGAAAGGACCTCAAGATCATCGAGTTCCAACCCCCCCGCCATGGGCAGGGACACCTCCCACTAAACCATGCCATCCAAGGCTATGTCCAACCCCACCTTGAACGCCGCCAGGGATGAAGCATTCACAACTTCCCTGGGCAACCCATTCCAGGGCCCCACCACCCTCACAGTAAAGAATTTCTTCCTCAGATCCAATCTAAACCTCCTCTGTTTAAGTTTAAACCCATTACCCCTTGTCCTCTCACCACAGTCCCTAAGGAAGAGTCCCTCCCCAGCATCCCTAGAGGCCCCCTTCAGGTATTGGAAGGCTGCTAGGAGGTCTCCACGCAGCCTTCTCTTCTCCAGGCTGAACAGCCCCAATTTTCTCAGCCTATCCTCATACGAGAGGTGCTCCAGTCCCCTGATCATCCTCGTGGCCCTCCTCTGCACTTGTTCTAACAGTTCCATGTCCTTTTTATGTTGAGGACACCAGAACTGCACACAATACTCCAAGTGAGGTCTCACGAGAGCAGAGTAGAGGGGCAGGATCACCTCCCTTGACCTGCTGGTCGCACTCCTTTTGATGCAGCCCAGGATACGGTTGGCCTTCTGGGCTGCAAGCACACGCTGCCGGCTCATGTTCATTTTTTCATCAACCCACACCCCCAAGTCCTTCTCCGCAGGGCTGCTCTCAATCTCCTCCCCGCCCAACCTGTAGCTGTGCCTGGCATTGCTCCGACCCAGGTGGAGGACTTTGCACTTAGCATGGTTAAACTTCATCAGGTTGGCATCAGCCCACCTCACAAGCATGTCAAGGTCCCTCTGCATGGCATTCCTTCCCTCCAAAATATCAACTGAACCACACAGCTTGGTGTCATCGGCAAACTTGCTGAGGGCGCACTCAATCCCACTGTCCATGTCACCCACAAAGATGTTGAACAAGACCGGTCCCAACACCGATCCCTGGGGGACACCACTCGTTACTGGTCTCCAGCTGGACACTGAGCCACTGAGCACTACTCTTTGCGTGCGGCCATCCAGCCAGTTCTTTATCCACCGAGTGGTCCACCTATCAAATTGATGTCTCTCCAACTTAGAGAGAAGGATGTCATGGGAGACAGTGTCAAAGGCTTTACACAAGTCCAGGTAGATGACATCAACCGCTCTGCCCCTGTCCATCAGTTCCGTAGCCCCTTCATAGAAGGTCCCCAGATTGGTCAGGCAGGATTTCCCCTTAGTGAAGCCATGCTGGCTGTCACCAAGCACCTTGTTGGTTTTCATGTGCCTGGGCATGCCTTCCAGGAGAATCCGCTCCAAGATTTTGCCAGGCACAGAGGTGAGACTGACTGGTCTGTAATTCCCTGGCTCATCCATTTTCCCCTTCTTAAAAATGGGGGTTATATTTCCCTTTTTCCAGTCATCAGGAACTTCACCTGACTGCCATGATTTTTCAAATGTGATGGACAGTGGCTTTGCAACTTCATTTGCCAGCTCCTTCAGGACCTGTGGATGGATTTCATCCGGTCCCATTGACTTGTATACATTCAGGTTCCTAAGGTGGTCCCGAACAAGATCCTCCCCCACAGTGGGCCCAGGGTCCCCACCCTCACCGTCCCCGCGTCTGCCTTCCAAGACTTGGGTGGTATGGTCAGAGCATTTGCCCGTAAAGACTGAGGCAAAGAAGTCATTAAGAACCTCAGCCTTCTCCAAATCCAGGGTAGCCAGTTCTCCCGATAGCTTCTGGAGAGGGCCCACGGTGTCCCTAAACTGTCTTTTATTGGCAATGTACCTATAAAACCCCTTCCTGTTATCCTTAACATCCCTAGCCAAGTTTAATTCTAAGTGGGCCTTAGCTTTCCTAACCTGGTCCCTAGCTTCCCGGACAACATCCCTGTATTCTTCCCAGGCCGCCTGACCTTGCTTCCACCTTTTATAAGCCTCTTTTTTCCTTCGACTTTTGCTCAGCAGCTCCTTATCCATCCAAGGAGGTCTCCTGGCCCTCCTGCTGAACTTCCTTCTAGTTGGGATGCATCGCTCCTGAGCTTGCAGCAGGTGATCCTTGAATATCAACCAACAGTCTTGGGCCCCCCTGCCCTCTAGGGCTGTATCCCATGGAACCTTACTGAGCAGGTTCCTGAAGAGGCCAAAGTCTGCTCTCTTGAAGTCCAGGGCAGTGAGCTTGCTGCACGCTCTTCTCACTGTCCTGAGGATCTCAAACTCAACCATCTCATGATCGCTGCAATATTGAAGTTGCTGGGTTCAGCATTACATCAGGTAGACCTAGCAACATGCATCTTAAATGTGTGCGGACTGAACCAGCCTGTTGTTCCATGTCGGCAGACACACTGAATTCATTATTACCTGGGCACTACACCAGGCTATAACCATGTTAATGACTATGTTGCACATACAGCTTATATTTGGATGAAAGCTGGCTCCTATAGCTACAGTTTGGGGTTTACATAGCCAGTTTTCAACTTCCATCCTGGGGTGTCTTTCTCTGCTTTTTGCCAGTAAGGCTATAACCAGATTGATCCAAACTGATGTCATGTGAAAGCTTTGCACCAAGCCTCAGTGCATATTACCATGAGGTCAAAGAATCTTGCCCTTAAGGATCTGTTTGTCACAAAAGAGCATAAATCCTAAGCTTCAGCAAAGGTTTTCAGCTACCAAAGTAGATGTAGTACAAAGAAAGTGATTTTTTTTTTTTTTCAGGTACTTCCATAGCAATTAGCATCTGTGAAATAAACAAGTAATAGAATTTAGCCCTAAAATTCAGTTCAGCCAAGAGACATGAAAGGCCAAACTTTACCTTTACCTTCTACCTCTGCTGTAGAAGTGCTCTAAAATAGAACATTTATGTAATAATTGCATGGATTCGCTACTTGGAGTTTCATTTATGTTTTACTTTACATATCCATGTATTTATTTCAACAATCAAACATACACAGAAAAAAATCCTAAGATGGGAAAATAGGAAAATGGAGCATCATTAATGTTGAAGTAAAAGTGTTTGTATAACAACATAACAAAAGTGAGTCAGTGAAATAGAAGAATTAATTGGTAGGCTTAAAACAGAAACAAAAGTAATGCTTCCTGCTCTGTTTTGTGCCTTTAATAAGTACAGCAAAATAATTTTGGTTTTGTTGTTTATGTTGTTTTTCTTATTGTTTTAACCTGTCTAGTTTTTCTTTGCACAATTACTCCCATGAACTCCTTGAACAATCTAGCAACCAGTTCAGATGTACATATCCACACACTAGAGATAAGATGTAGCTTCAAACTGTGGGCACCTAAATGTAGGTTTCTACCTGTGAGTGGAATAAGTAAATGCTCTTGCAGCTAATGCTTATTGAATTAATATAAGCACTGGCACCTGTTGAGTTAGTCAGTTTACCAAATTCCTCCAGATTTAGGGAAGCAGAAGAACTTTTCAGATGGCCAAATTGATTAAATAGCTCACAAAACATTCACTGTGGATCTAAATCCAACCACACATGCTTGGCTCCATATAGTATCTTACATTCTGGTATAATGCTATTTTGTCCACAAAATGCCCTGGTGTTATAGCAACTTGTCAAGACAGTTAAACCTTCAGTTTTCAAGACATTTATTAACTATTGTTGTCCAACATTTTATGTAGAATTTGAGACATATTCCAATGTGCCTCAACTGCTCTAAATAGATAGATAGATAGATTGAATTAGGAAGTTTCAAGACTACTGATTTCTAAAATAATACAACAGTCTTGTAAGTATAGGTATGTCTTTCAAACTTTGCTCAGCAAATGTGAAGGATGGTAACTTAAGCAAAGGTCACTTAAGGTAGATATCCACTGCAGATATCCACTGGTATGACTGTTAAATACAAGACTTAAGATTTATTTACTAACAAAATAATTCCTTAATGCAATTAATAGGTGTGGGTAGTTATGCACCTCAGGGAAGTATGATTACTAATCCTTCTGTACTTGTACTAGTTATCTCACAGCCTTAAGTGGTGGAACATGTTCAATGCTTGCAGTGAAGAGAAGATTGAATTTATATAGGTACAATGTCTACTTCTCTGCATCCATACACACTTTTGAATTTTAAGACCAGTGAAGTACTGGAGTAGGTGGCTAGGAACGCTGTGTAGCCTCCATGACTAGGAAGCAAGCTAGGCAAGTCTGTAAGGAATCATTTAAAGATATCTGAGAGGGAATGGACTACGTGATTACTTGCATTTCCTACCAACTAATTTTTTCCTGATTATAATATAACTTTAAGTCACCATTAGTAAGCTTTTTTTTATGTTAAAAGTAGAATTATCACCTTAAGATAAACAATTTAGTAGCATGTTAACGGGGACCATGTGCATGTCACTGCTTCTGCTTTCATCTGTAAGATAGCTATGACTACGTAAGATCTTCTATTTGTTCTGAAATCTAATCTTTTAACATTTGTTTCAAACTGCATATGCCAAGCTTTCAGACTGTTGTTTTGTGCATGTACTAAGCAAACTAAATGAGTTTTATCACACAGCTGGAAATTCATAGTCTCATTTTAGTTTTGCATATTTTGCAATATTTGCTCGCAGTAACAGACTGTAGAATCCTGGACTGTTTCCACAGAAAAGACAATACAAAATCTGGTTCAGGTCATTTTGCTGAGGGCTGAGTCATCACTCAGATAAAACATTTACCAAAGTTCAGTCATTGCCAGGGTCATAAATCCAGAAGTCTTTTACTTTGCATTTCTCCCTACTAGTTAATCTGGTATTTCTCCCTTGCAGAGGCATGTGGGTGTAGTTCAGCTCAGATACTTGAATGGATATGCTATGTACTGCTTTAGATGTCATAGAGTCTCTAAGATAACTACATGAGGCTGGCAAAAAATGATACAGGAGCCATGGGAGGTCTGCACCCTTTAGAAGGAGCAGCTGAAAAGCCAGGGAGGATGTCTTGGGGAATCTCAAATCAGTAGGCACCTGTGGTTAGACATCAACTATCTGATGATAACTGAGACATGTCCTTCAGGTCTTCATTTTACCATATAGTCAGTAAACAGCAATCAAATGGCATATTCAGCAGCTGATAGAATAACACTCACTGATTTTTGCTTTCCTTGCTTCATGCTTTCACAGTAAGTTTTTGCCTGGAATGATTTTTTCTTTTCTTTTTTTTTTTTAAATAAATCTTGTTCTCTGCCACTTGCAATCCTTTTTCTTGACTTGTTCTTTATTTGTGGCCATATGTACTTTATTGCAGAAGCTCTCTTTAAGTATCCAAACATCCACAGTCATTTGCAAGGTGCAATTCATTTTAACAATAGGTCTGTGAAATTAATTATATGAAGACATAAATACATTCATATTCCCCATTAATAGCCCACATACTAAGAGATTACAGGACTTGTCATATGTCAGGGTACAAGCAGAAATGCTCTTATACCTCTAGTTGAAATACTTTATGAACTTATCCCTCATAGCTGCTTGTTACCAGCCTCACAGCTGAGATGCCATGACGGATCATGTTAATTTCCACTCCATTTCTGTACAAAGTGAAATAGATTAGTTTAATCTACCACTGAAGCTGTTTTAAACAGATTTACTTCTTTGCATAGAAATGGAGGCGGTTTTTCCAATGAAACAACTGTGACACAAAGTGTTCTTGTTACATGGAAAGGAGTAAAACTAAGAGGAGAGGAGACTTTTAGGTAAACAGTACACTCCAAACTGATATTTAGTCAAAAAGTAGTGAAAGTTTTGTTTTAGGAATAAAACCTCTCTGATTACTCATACTGTTTGCCACACGCTCTGTCTTGTTTAAACCATGTTTTCTCCTGTATTAAATAAAACATTTTATTAAGCCAAAATTAAGCGTGACTTGTTCTCTGAATGCTCCTTACCCCTGCAGCTCCTTAACATAACTGCCATTCGCAAAGTCACAGAACAATCACATCAGAATTTTTTTCTGATCTGTAAAATGTTGCCAGTAGGTGGCCTGAACAGCTAGCCTTCATTTGCCTTGAAAACACATAGTAGAACACATAAATCCTCAGGGAAGAAGCTGATCACTATGTTCCACATTTCTCTTATTTTTCCTTTCCCTCAGGCTGGCTTGAATCATGTTTCCTGTGCTGAGACTATATATATTCAATTGCTAAACTTCTGAAGTTAAGGGAACTGATTTCCCGGCTTACTTTCTTCCTTCCTGGTCTATTTCATATGCTCAGTAACTTTCCTTTGGAAGCTGAATTTCTGTGGGGGAGGCAGCAGGGGTGGCATATACTCTTCATCATCTTAAAGACACTGCATACATTTGTATTCACAAGTATGAACACAGTGCATGGCAGCAGAGATAGCACTATTGGGCGCTGAACAGGTCTGAATCTGTATAACATCTAAAATGATTTGTATTGCACAGTACTATGGACTCCAGTGCAAGTATCTCTCATACAGCACAGATATTCCTTCTGCACCAAACATAACTAACACTGCTAAAATAAACCAGTCTGTTACCAGCTCCCAAATGGAGAAGTCAAGCAGCTGATAGTGAAAACAAACAGGGCAGGGGTTATGTCAAGTGCAGCATATACATGGTTTTGCTTGCAGCTACAGTTGGATGTTTCATGGCCAAAATTAATTAGGTTGGGAAGGCTTATGGATTACTCTCTGGGAGACACAGCAATTAAAAGAATGCAGTACATCCAGTTGTTCAAAGCCTAGGCAGCTCTGACCTGCTCTCAGATATATGTGTTCTACCATCTGGGATAAGACAATACAACACACCTGGGCATGAAACCATCATCAGCCTGTAGGAAACTCCAGCTGCTTCGTGACTTACAGCACATCCTGTCACCAAATAAATCAGTAAGTGTAAACACACCCAGTTCTGTCATCTATCTTTGCTTTCTCAGAATTGAAATATGTTGAAGAGTGAGTTATGTAAGCAGTAACTCCTAGAGCTCTGGGAGAGACACTGCACCTTATGAACTAGTTTTTTGGGAACTTACTGTGATTGATCATGGATAGAGCTTAAGTGGCAAAGTTCCATTTGTGGATGCAAACTTCTGGGGTTTAGCCTATATATTAGTTACCTGACAGTATTTCTGAGAAGCTGGGAATTTTACAGGAGCACTGGGGTCCAATAGGCTGTGATTTGCATCAATATAGGTAGCATGCATATGCATAGGATCCTGATAGTTTATTTCTCAGAAATTTTATTTCTCACTTTCATTTTTACATGAACAAAAGAAAATTTTGTGTTCACTAGTACTGTTTATCCAGGGAGTAACAGCAGTGTGAGTGATTAAGGTTATGTAAACACTGATTTAATCATAATATGGATCAGCTGGGTGAAAGGGGCTTATTTGAGCTCCATTATAGCTTTCCCTTTTCTCTTCACTTTTTTACTTTTCTAAAACCTTGGAATAGAAAATAAAGATGTTAGACTAAAGCTGAGCCTAATAAAATGTGCTCTCTTTTTTTTGGCGATTTTTTGTTTTAAATGGAACTGCTTTGAGCATTAGTGGGCCTTGCCCCCTAATGATCCTGGGCAGATAGATTACAAAGACCATGGTAATGTATTAAAGTATAAGGGATATAAATACCTTCCTTTGAAGTTTGCATCAATGACCTCAGGAATGGGCAAGCAAAAGGTTTTTCTAAGCACAGCTATTTTTCTCGTCTAATCTAGTTTTTTTTTGACTTACAGGTTGCATCTGCTCTGTGCTAGCCCAAGCATGAAGAGAAACTGTCTCTAAAATCAAGCATGCACTTTTGATACACTTTTGAATAAAAGCACCCTAGCCATTGTACTCTGTTTCTCAGAAGCAGGCTTGTAAAAGATTCTGTGATGGAGCTTTGATCTTGAAATTTTACTTTCCCGATTTGTCTGTCTGCTTTCATTCTAAAATCAAATGCAGTTATCAGGCAAGTCCAAGGCTGCTTTTCATCTTGGATATAGAAAAGAGCTCAATCTGCATCTAAAAACATGCTCAAACCATACAGTTTGTTCCCATTATAGAGACAGATACTGAATTATGCAGCAAGTTCCCAGTGAGCAATTACATTTTAATCACTGTAAAGATTTTTCCTGCAAAGACACTCCTATAGATGATTTATTTCAAAAGATAGGAATTGTGCCCATATAGCTTAACTGGAAAATTGTTCAGCTTCCCCAGACAACTTTCCTGGCAGGCAGAATGTTTAAGGAGACCAGTAACTAATATTTAAACCACCTTTTTATTATTATTTCTTTTTATTCTTTTTTTTCTTCAGTAAATCTTTAATACAGCATGACCCATAGTAGGTAAGTCTCAGTCTACAGTTCCATTTGGTTACTTGCAGCTTACTTTCTTGGATTAAAAACTCTGAGGACTAGTTTTAATTTTCTTAAATGAATTGTGATGTTTACAGTAGTCGCCTTCTGTGCTGCTAAATTGAATAACCATATAGTACTTCAAAGAATGGCTGAAAATAAAAGTATATTATAGAAGAATGTACCAGTACAGTTGATGTTAAAATGAAGGTTTTACAGTTGGTGAATAGATGTAATATTGTTCAGAATTAGCAATTTACCTGCCGCCGTATGAAAGATATAACGTGTGTCAGCAAAGATATAAATTAAAACTACATTAAAGATGCATATAAAATGCATCCATTTATTTAGGTTCTGACTTCTGATAAATTTCAAACTGAGCTACCACAGTGCTACCAGGAGCATTTGGTACATTTGGCATGGAAAAACATGAAGGAGACAAGTGCAGTAAAAAAGAGATCAGAACACTTCTTCTTTTGGTCTTTCCACTGAGAATTTGAGCACAGTCCTTGCGTAGCCCTAATAAACAGAAATCTCCACATTCAGTTGCCTGAACATACACCAAAATTGAAAAGTTTTGGGTTTTTTTTTTTTTTTTGGTTTTGATTGGAAAAAGATTACAGACTCCGGTAGGAGACATGCAAAATGAAGCAGTCCTTTCATAGAATATGTTTTTATAGCAGGTAAAAGCAAGCTGGGCTGTGATTGCCGAATCCATCCCTGTCATTTTCACCAGCGCAAAGTAGCAGGTTCAGAAATGACAAAAGCCAGTCCACTCTGAGATTTACAAGAGCAAACCAAAAACTTTCAGCTCCGCTCAAGAAACCAGTGGGCTGTGTGTCATTTGAAGAATGTAGACTTCTGCCAGGCAGCTGGCGCTGCAGAAACACTTCTGTGAAGGAATTCTTAGCTACCATTGGTTGTATCACTAATTGCCTGAATCCATGCATATAGCTATTTAAATAAATAAATAAGTGCTTAACATGGATCAATATTATGCATAGTATTACTATGAAGTTTTTTATCATGAGAAGATTCAGGACTTACATTTTATGACCTGCAACCAATTTTATTAAACTCTATAAAATGCAAATGGATGAAGAAATTTTATAACCCGGACTGTAGAAATTCTTCTGATCTACTCCAATAGCTCAATATATTTCTAGTGTTTTTCTACAAGAAAACAAACAAACAAACAAAATGAAAGAAAAGCTTTGATTGTCACAATGGCTAGCTGTAAACTAAATGCACACTAGGGTATGGGTAAAATCACGAAATCACTTAGTAAAGCTTGTCCCAATCCTTTTGTATCCTGGAAGACATAGTTAGAAAGTGCAGCATAATAGTTATTATTTTATCATTTCTTTCTAAAATAATCACTATGTAATTTTCAAGATTACTATATTAATAATAAGTAATAACTAGAATTTATTTATACAGGTATGTAAAATTACCTCAGGACAAGATACTTTTAGCAATACTTTTTGTCCTTTCAAATCAATATGCTTGGCCAGTTGTTAGCTAAAGTCTTCACTTTTTCTTGGTAGTTAAAAGCCTTTAGTATCTTAAGGTACTACCCAAGAGTAAAGATAATTCTTTCAGTAGTCTCTATTAACCACGCATAATATTTATCTGTTAATAAAATTAACTATCTTTAATTCAAACCCCAGTTTCTGACCCAGTGATCAGAGAATCTCATTTTTTATCTGTTTATTTATTTTTCAAATACACTTAGAGGTCTAATTATTATGAAAAGAAGTCTAATATACAAAGCAAGTGTAATATAACGGCTCAGAAATGAATTGCCTGTCTACACAGAGACTTCAAATCTATTTATGTAATTTATTGACTATTTGAAGACAGTGTTATGAATTTTATGCCAGATTCCTTATTTTCTGTGTTCTTGAGGTTGTCAATATGAAGCTGGAATAAAGCTGTGATTAAAGATTTTCCTGATGAGACCCATAACATTTGGTGTGCCAAATAAAAATAAGCAAAACAAACAAAGATTAGGAACTAGAAGTGAAAGTGAAGCTGTGGAATTGAAGCTAGTGCACTCAGATGTATAACAGGGTTTGCTATGAGCAAAAGTGTTGAAATTCTAAGTAACATACTTTTTTCTCTTGTCTGTTCAAACTACTCTCACAATCATTCATCCTCTTATTTTTTCACTTTTTAAAGTCATAAACACTATGCTAGCTGAAATGTATAATCCTCTTGTCTGGATTATTTTTATTTCTGCTTCTGTAGTCAGCTTCTCCACCTTGCCTTATTAAAGCCTCCATTTTTGACCCTTATACGTAGCTCACTACCATGGAAATTTTCCTTCCTATTCCTTGCCAGAAATGCTATTCATTTGCTTAGTGCAAATTTGTCAGTATACCTAGTGTATCTAGTCAGTGTTTGCTCAAGACTTTCAAGACAGAAAGTGGTATGTAAAGTTTAGTGCACTGTATCATACAGTCAGATTCCATTAAAATAGTGTACCCACTGTATTTATAGAATAATTCAGAGGTGATTGAGTCCTTGAAATAACAGAAGAATGTTTCACTTTACACCATCCTAAGTAGGATATATTATTATTGGTGGAATATCCTATTTCACTGAAATGCAAGGAAACCTCAAGAATGAAGTCACAGAATCACAGAATCACAGAATAGTAAGGGCTGGAAAGGACCTCAAGATCATCGAGTTCCAACCCCCCCGCCATGGGCAGGGACACCTCACACTAAGCCATGCCATCCAAGGCCATGTCCAACCCCACCTTGAACGCCGCCAGGGATGAAGCATTCACAACTTCCCTGGGCAACCCATTCCAGGTCCTCACCACCCTCACAGTAAAGAATTTCTTCCTCAGATCCAATCTAAACCTCCCCTGTTTAAGTTTAAACCCATTACCCCTTGTCCTCTCACCACAGTCCCTAAGGAAGAGTCCCTCCCCAGCATCCCTATAGGCCCCCTTCAGGTATTGGAAGGCTGCTAGGAGGTCTCCACACAGCCTTCTCTTCTCCAGGCTGAACAGCTCCAACTTTCTCAGCCTATCTTCATACGAGAGGTGCTCCAGTCCCCTGATCATATTCGTGGCCCTCCTCTGCACTTGTTCTAACACTTCCATGTCCTTTTTATGTTGAGGACACCAGAACTGCACACAATACTCCAAGTGAGGTCTCACGAGAGCAGAGTAGAGGGGCAGGATCACCTCCCTCGACCTGCTGGTCACACTCCTTTTGATGCAGCCCAGAATACGGTTGGCCTTCTGGGCTGCAAGCGCACACTGCCGGCTCATGTTCATTTTTTCATCAACCCACACCCCCAAGTCCTTCTCTGCAGGGCTGCTCTCAATCTCCTCCCCGCCCAACCTGTAGCTGTGCCTGGCATTGCTCCGACCCAGGTGGAGGACTTTGCACTTAGCCTGGTTGAACTTCATCAGGTTGGCATCAGCCCACCTCACAAGCGTGTCAAGGTCCCTCTGGATGGCATTCCTTCCCTCCAATGTATCAACCGAACTACACAGTTTAGTGTCATCGGCAAACTTGCTGAGGGCGCACTCAATCCCACTGTCCATGTCACCCACAAAGATGTTGAACAAGACCGGTCCCAACACCGATCCCTGGGGGACACCACTCGTTACTGGTCTCCAGCTGGACACTGAGCCACTGAGCACTACTCTTTGCGTGCGGCCATCCAGCCAGTTCTTTATCCACCGAGTGGTCCACCTATCAAATTGATGTCTCTCCAACTTAGAGAGAAGGATGTCATGGGAGACAGTGTCAAAGGCTTTACACAAGTCCAGGTAGATGACATCAACCGCTCTGCCCCTGTCCATCAGTTCCGTAGCCCCTTCATAGAAGGTCCCCAGATTGGTCAGGCAGGATTTCCCCTTAGTGAAGCCATGCTGGCTGTCACCAAGCACCTTGTTGGTTTTCATGTGCCTGGGCATGCCTTCCAGGAGAACCCACTCCAAGATTTTGCCAGGCACAGAGGTGAGACTGACTGGTCTGTAATTCCCTGGGTCATCCATTTTTCCCTTCTTAAAAATGGGGGTTATATTTCCCTTTTTCCAGTCATCAGGAACTTCACCTGACTGCCATGATTTTTCAAATGTGATGGACAGTGGCTTAGCAACTTCATTTGCCAGCTCCTTCAGGACCCTTGGATGGATTTCATCCGGTCCCATGGACTTGTATACATTCAGGTTCCTAAGGTGGTCCCGAACAAGATCCTCCCCCACGGTGGGCCCAGGGTCCCCACTCTCACCGTCCCCGCGTCTGCCTTCCAAGACTTGGGTGGTGTGGACAGAGCATTTGCCCGTAAAGACTGAGGCAAAGAAGTCATTAAGAACCTCAGCCTTCTCCAAATCCAGGGTAGCCAGTTCTCCCGATAGCTTCTGGAGAGGGCCCACGGTGTCCCTAACCTGTTTCTTATCGGCAATGTACCTATAAAATCCCTTCCTGTTATCCTTAACATCCCTAGCCAAGTTTAATTCTAAGTGGGCCTTAGCTTTCCTAACCTGGTCCCTAGCTTCCCAGACAACATCCCTGTATTCTCCCCAGGCCGCCTGACCTTGCTTCCACCTTTTATAAGCCTCTTTTTTCCTTCGACTTTTGCTCAGCAGCTCCTTATCCATCCAAGGAGGTCTCCTGGCCCTCCTGCTGAACTTCCTTCTAGTTGGGATGCATCGCTCCTGAGCTTGCAGCAGGTGATCCTTGAATATCAACCAACAGTCTTGGGCCCCCCTGCCCTCTAGGGCTGTATCCCATGGAACCTTACTGAGCAGGTTCCTGAAGAGGCCAAAGTCTGCTCTCTTGAAGTCCAGGGCAGTGAGCTTGCTGCACGCTCTTCTCACTGTCCTGAGGATCTCAAACTCAACCATCTCATGATCGCTGCAATCAAGGCTGCCCTGGAGCGTCACATTCCCAACCAGCCCTTCCCTGTTGGTGAGGACGAGGTCAAGCATGGCACCTCTCCTTGTTGGCTCCTCTATTACTTGCAGAAGGCAATATGTAGATTTGTACTTGCATAAAGCTCTGATATGGGGTTATATTGCTAATGGTACAGGTGTATCAGCTTCTCATGCTTTCTTAATATGAGACTTTTTAAAGATCAATACTAAAGGGCAAAATACTAGCTTTTTTATGATTAATGGAAATTTTATCGTTGAATATATAGGGGCAGGATTTCATCCAAAGTATTTGTTGTGGGAAATAAAGTGAGGAAGGCAATGAAAAATTACTTTTATTTATAAAATATGTTTTGATTACAAGCATGAGTCAGATTAGTAAATATGAGGGCTTCAATCAGAAGGACAACTTTAACAGGTACAACAATGCTAATTTATTGTATGCAGAGTACGAGGACGTTACCCCAGAAGCTATAAATATTGATCAGCCTCCTTAGTTTTGTTTTAGATTGATTGGGGATTTTTTTTCCATGGATGCTTTCATATATAAAGAAACAGCTTAAGGAAACGGATCTACAAACGGGTTTTCTTCTAAAATTAAAATTTTAATAATTTTTTTTCCTCCTCAGATTATTTATTCATTTTGTACTTGTCAGCTTGTGAAGCCATAGTCACCCACCAGAAAACTTGTCCTTGCCATAGACTGCTTTATTTCCTAAGTCATGCTGTGTTTATTATACTTCTGGATAGTGAGACCTTTAAAATTTTATTCCTAGGCACATGACAAAAGCAACTAGGAAAGCTCTTTGTCTTTTTCCCTGCTTTCATTGTGATATCTAAGACATATTTGGATAACATCAGTACTGTGAGAGGAACTTTTCTGCATCTATACTTCTTCTAAACACTTTGACATTTGAACAGATAACATCCCTTCACTTGCAAAGATTAGTTAGAATGAAATAATTGTCAGGAGACACAGTAGCTTTTGATTAACACTTAAAACTCACGAGAATAGCTACATGGATTTCACTTAAAATGCAACCCCTCTCCCAAAACCAGTCAAAACTCCAAGCTATATCTTTTGAATCCCATATAGATATATATAAAACTGGTGTGGGAATAACTTGTAATAAGAGATAGCATAGCCATCAAAGTTAATTTACTTAAAAAATCCATTGTGAATTTCCCTTTTTATGTTGAAATTAAGTGTCTTTGCTCTTTGACTGTCAGCTTAGAGCAAAGCAGAACATAGCATCATTTTCTCAACCACTGCCAAGACCCTGGATGAAGCTCTTTTCTCCAGAAAATGTGTAGGAATCATACCTTCAAAATTCAAAAACTGCATATGGAAAGGTCATGAAAATAAACACAGCCATGAATAGTTGCTATTCTTTTCTAAAAATTCAAATCAACAGTTTTCAAATTAATTTTCAATTATTCCAAGCCATGAATATAGTAGAAAGAAACCTGTTGATTAATTTATTCATCTACCTTTAAATTCTAAAGCATTGTTTGCTTATAACTGAGAAGGTTTAAAAAATACACTCTTGTAAAAAATTTTGTCAGAGGACCTCTGCTGGGCCAGTATTTTGGCACAGACTAATTTTCCAACATTGTGGATACTATTTGCAGGATTCTAAGATGGCTTATTTCTTGTATGTTTTCCTTTTATAATATTGCTGAATTTGTGAGCAGTTTGGATTTTAGGCCCACTCTCTAACTTCCAAAATTTGCTTCTGTGCTTTTTATGAGATTAGCAAAAAATTTACAGACTTCTAGTGATGCAACTATGCATCACAAATAATGTTAAGGTAACGAATCATTGAATTTACAGTAACATCTGTTTTCTGATGTTCTTGCAATTTTGCTTCTTTCACTCAATCAGGAAATAGTCTGCTCAGGTCACCCAGTAATGATCATATTTTCTAGTGGAGTAAGGAGATTGACTGTCATGTTTCCCCTTTCCTGTTCAAAATCTCTTTCACATACTAATGGCACTGAAAAATGCACAAATGTTCCTGGAGCAAGGGCCAGAATCTGGTACTGTCCTCCTCCAGATAAGATGTCTTAACCATCAGGTGACAGAATCAGGCTCTTTATTTGTGGTCACGCACCTGTTCTGGGCTGAAGCGGTCCCTGTCTGGAATAAAAAGAGGGAAGCATTGGGGCTCTGCACATGCAGTTCAATGCGCGCTCAGTGACCTTGAATACAAATTCTTTCATGCTGAAAGAGGTGGGGCAGAACATAGATTTTCTGTTTCTAGAGTGCTTACCTGAACAGATTTTGTCTGAGGCTACTTGTAACAACTGATATAGATAGTTTTAATGGTGACATTTGAAAAATAAACAGTCTGAATTGCCTTCTGCTGCTCTGAATTTACTTTGCCTGTTTCCCAGGCTGGCTGAACTTAAACCAGTTCTGGTTCGTGCTCCACACACATTAACAGCATGCTGTAACAGAGTGGATATTCTTTACTGAGAGGCGAGGTGGATTAGGTCAGGCAGGGGCAGTATAAATGCAACTGTATGACTTCTGAGCTAGGCTGTGGTTGTTCAGCTCAAACTGCAGAGAGAGAGGATTGTGGCCACCCTAACCTATCTGTAGCCAAGGCAAATGTGTCAAAACTCTGCCTGTATTAACCTTGAGCAGAATGTGATATTCTAAATGTCGCCTCTGGAGTTTTGAGATCGAATTCTTCTCTTCGTGAGAATTAATATGTCATATCCCTGGGTTCACTTAAGCTTTAAAAATATGGGATTTGGGAAAGGATAAACGTAATTAATGTCAAATGGTGCGAATAATTTCACTCAGAAATCATGAGAGCTGAATTTTTAAGCGGGGTAAAAAGAACTGAAATGGTTCAGATTTACCTACAGTGTAAAAAAAACTAGGTATGTGTAACTGACATAAGGCAGAATAACACAGAGACTTATTGCTAAAATTAAAAGAAGTAGTAGTTGCCAAGACAGAAAGTGCTGTGCTACAACCTCACACAGGATTCTGCTTTGGGTTCAATGCCACTTTCCTGAAAACCTTTTGGGGGTGAATCACAGAGAAGAGTAAACGAATTCAAAGAGGAAGAAAAGCCGAGAAAAAATGTAAACAATTTGGAAGCAAATGCTTTTGATGACAGAACTTTAAAAAAGTATTATCTTGGTAAGCTGGAGGAATTGATGTGCTTGAACTTAGATTCAATTACAGTTTTATAACATTCACTTTTCTTTTAAAGGAAAACGAAACCAGAGAAAATTCATTGCAATAAGTCAGGAAGCAAGATATTATAACAAATAATTTGATTTTTGTTTCTTCCTTCACTCATATTTAATAAACATTTGCTGTAATTGTGATCAAGATTTCATTTTTTGAATAGCACTTTATAGTGAGGTACTACGTATACAATGGATACCACAAAAATAAAATAAAGCTTTGGGAAAATGCATGTAATACCATTTCTAAAGCAAGCACTTGTTTTATACTATTACTCTGTTTAAAATAAAACATTCATGCACTCGTTGCAATATCATAGATGTTTCCTAAAAGATAGATCATATTTTTTGGTTTTCACCTTTTAAAAACTAAATACCTGCAACAAATTTTGAGGTACTATAACTATACTGACACCTCTAAAACTCATTTTGCTGAATTGTGTTAGAAGTAACAAAATACTCATTATATTTTAATAGAATGCACTGTTTCATTAATAGAAATTTCATATATGTTTTTTCAAAACAGAAAAAAAAATAGTCAAGCTTGTACTTTTAGTGCTGTGCTAGAGAAGCATATATTTATAGCTAATAACATAGCTTTTTTTTATAAACCTTCAGCAAAACCTTTGTATTACAACATCTTAACTATGGCATTGCAAACATTCCTTTAATTTACTGCAGCAGTAAACACCTAATCAATGGAAGCTCATTTTAAAAAAATACAAATAGCAACAACAAAAAAAAACGACAAAAAAAGATCAGTTTAATCAGGAAAATCTGCATGTTTTAAATAGCCAGTTGAAGGTCTTGTCCATCACTGTCTATTTCAATTCTGAAGGCATCTCTGTGCTCCACTAAGAAACACTGGGGTGTGAACTGATTTGGAGGTCACCTGTCATTTTAAAACATGATCAATACAATCCCAAAACAGTTCTCAGATTCGTTTAATAAATAAGAAAGGAATAGGTCAGTAATGCCCCAGTGAATTGCCTGTTATTTTGTGAAAGGGTCTATTTTTCATCAATGTAAATCAGGTCCACTTTGTGCTTTTAAAAACAATGGCATTTGCATATTTTCACACTGAGAAATTCCCTACAGAATATATATTAACACATTTGTTTATAAAATATGGGTGAGACTTCCCATATTTTCACATTCATGAACTTGCTTTTACTTCTAAAATAAAAACAAGACCTTTTACTGATTACTAAGTGGTTTGTCTATCTTACACCAGAGAAAATAACATGAAATTAATAACAGGTGCATTAGAACACAATAATAACTTAAATGATATTTCTAATTTTATGTTTGAAATCACTAGCCTGAATGGGTAATAGCTGGCATTTACAATAAATAAGACAAAATATTTGATACGGCTTTGAGCAACCTGTCTGGTGGAAGGTGTCCATGCCTATGATGGGGGGGTTGGACCAGATGATCTTTAAGGTCCCTTCATAAGCATTCTGTGATTCGGTGATTCTAGGATTGTAAAAGACACAGGGGTTTTTCCACTGAAAAAGTTAATTGAAGCCATTCACAATAAAAACTTTTACTGGTTGCTTTGTGGCAGGAGGAAATAGAAGTTGGCATAACAGCATTAAAAAGTGGCTTCCCACACATGATGCCTAACCATTATGTTGGTTATGTATTCTTGTTTACAGGTGGAAATTTAAAATTTTATGGAAACATAGAAACTATTTTGGGGTGTGCTGTTAGAAAATAGCAGCAGCACTGGAGTCCATGTCTCAACAAGGACATCAAGCCTTGAGAGGTGTCATCAGCAGAACAGATGATCCCAGGTGAGGACAAGTGAGAGCCCTCCCTTCCCACTGGCCCTAGGTGGTTCAGCAAGACCTAGGCTTAAGGGAGTAGGGAATAAGGGGACAAACCAAAGGAAGGGGGACCTCAGCCTGTGCAACTCCAAATTGCAGAGAGTTCTGGACTACTGGAGGGTGTTCACAGTAGCTGGGGTCAGTGTAGTCCCCTTACTTCTTCCTCATCTTGTCCCTTTCAAACGCAAATGAAACAAAGCTTATGTGCCCTTAATCTTGGCAGATGCCAAAACACCACACTCACAGCTAGCCATTACAAACAGCCTGTATTTCATTGGAATGCAGCTGTCTCCTCTTAAATCTGGTGAGATTTCTCCTTAGCAACTTTATTAGCAGTCTGATCTTGTACGCATCCATCATCCCTCATCTCCTGCGGCATGTGCTCCAAGAAATTTGAACAGTCCTGAACTCCTGCTCACATGCCCTCAGCAGTGGCTTCATCCTGGTGTTTTCTAAGGGCTTTTGTTTAGCCTATCGTGTAAGGTAGAGCCTATGGAGGGACAGAGCCATTTCCTTTCAGTGAGCACAGCATATAACCACCTTGGCTGGTGAGGATGTCCCCTCCAAACACAGGAGATTACTGACTCAAATACTAAGGCCTGTTGATTTTGATTCAGGACTACTTTCACACTTCCTTTCTAAGCCACTTCATGGTGTCTGGAGGTGTATTGGAGGGCTGTAAGCTTTTAGGACGCTACTTTTGTTCCGATTTCCTTAGCTTTTTCAGAATCATCTTTTAATTTCTCTTTTCTGCATTACAGCAACTTGTGCCAGCTCAGGGTTTTCTTCAGATGTGCAATTATTGGTAAGGATAGCTTGCATCATTGTATCTCACTTGATTCTTTTCATATCCCATAGGCTTTTCTGTTCCTTTGCTGTTCATGCAAGCGAGACCTTTCGTACTATGCAACATTAATGAGCAGTTGTCTTAAATATGATCAGAGACTAAGTCTTCATTAGCTGGTAATGAAGCAGCACCTCTTCTCCATTGTTCTATGGAGTGATCTTGAATTCATTCACATCTTTTGATCACCTGCAAAAATTCATACCCTTTCTAGCCTTCCAGGTGCA